>OX123185.2:97590198-98790198 GCA_944739405.2 Euclidia mi
CGATCTCTACCAGGCAACCTTTGGATGGAGATATTGGTAGGAAAAGAAATGGTAGTTGTAGGTGTACCAGTTTTAATATTTATATTATAAACATATACATTCATATAATACATATATATATATATATATATGTATATATATATATATATATATATATATATATATATATATATATATATATATATATATATATATATATATATATATATAATATACATAGGTAAATAAATTGGTGCATAATACTAAATACATATTTTTAGAATAGGAAATAAATTAAACGGACAAGTAATGTGCCTTAACTAAAGCTTTGAATGAAGTAACCGTCTGTGCCTGCCTTATGTTTAGAGGTAATGCATTCCACAAGCGAACAGCCGTTACAGAAAAGGATTTATCATAGAACGCAGTGGAATGTGCCGACATTTTCAGTCGTAAATTTTCTGATGACCTTAAATATCGGTTATGTGTATCATGAAGGAACTCGAATCGTCCTTTAAGATAGGAGGGTGTTGAAGGGTTAAACAATATATTGTATAGTAATATTAAAACGTGAGCATTCCGACGATGTCGAATAGGTAACCACTTGAGTTGGGCTCGAAATTGTGAAACATGATCATACTTGCGTAATCCAAATATGAATCGTATGCAGAAATTTTGAAGTCGCTCAAGTTTATCTAGCTGGTTTTCGGCGAGATCTAGATAGCTGACGTCTGCATAATCAATAAAGGGCAGCAAAAGAGATTTTGCTAGCGCAATTTTGGTGGTAGTGGGAAGAAAGTTTTATACTATTATATCTATGTATTATATTTAGCATTTCGTAATTATACAGACAGATAACGTATTTTTGTATATTATAAACTGATTTTTATCAAAGCGAGATCGGACAGTGGTAAATTATTTACCACTTTTTTAAAACATCTAAATTATATGAATAAGTCAATTGCGCATACTGCTAAAAAGTGAGATTACAGACAAAATGTTATAGTTTTGATATTTGAATCGAAAAAGCAAATACCAGTTTTTTTTAACAAAGAGTCAAATTTATTAAACACACTCGCTAACATCTCGACTTTTTTCACCCGAAAACCGTTTGGTCAACTTTGACATCATCTTATAGTGACAAATGACGTTGATGAGTTGTAGGATGACTTATAATATGTAAAGAAAACAATAAAGATTAAAAATATGTAACATCGATACCTTTCATGTTACCATAGGAAATATTAGGATGCTTTATTTAAAAAAAGTCGAAGTGGTAATATATATACCTTTGTTTGAATAAGGGTTAATATTTATAATAAAGTGTACTTAATTAACTTTAACATAAAACAACGTCCATAACCATAAAAAACGTGAAGTACATCAAGATATACCAAAACATTTCAGGGTAACCTTGTAAGATACGTTTAAACGAATAGTACAAAGTATTGTTGGATTCGGTTTTAAGTAACATTAATGTGGTTTTGTCAATATTGAGTATCATGACTTCAGTGATTATGAGCTTGCCTTATAATTGCTAATGCTGACTGAGCGATAGTTTGTTTGATATCCCTAGTTTTACCTGAGACTAATGAAATTGTTTCATCCAAATATGTTATGATATTTTTAACGAGTAAAAGACGAATTTTGCATAGATCGTTAATATATGTACCAAAAATAAAGGTACGAGCAAACTTCCCTGAGACACTCCGAAAAGTAAGGGCTGGTTCTCACAAATTACATTTTTAATCTAGACTCAGTGGTATTTGTCAGTAAACAGCGCTTTAACATATCGTGATCTTCACCACTATTCTAATACCGTCTAGCTTTCTTTAGTAAAGTGCGAGTATGAACGGAGTCAAAAGCTTGACAGATCAAGGAAAATTGTATTTTAGCTTTTGGTTCACATTTTGAACTGTCGATTTTGTCGATTAGAACCGCTAATGCCAAAAAGCAGTGCGGATTTATGTCAAAAAGCAAACTGAATTTTTCAACTTATTTATACTATACTAGCTGTGCCCGCGACTTCGTTCGCGTATATGTTGGAATTTAATTAGCATGACATTTATCCCAAGAGTAGGTATATAATATTTATAACTTTTATATGTATATTATATAACTAATATATATGTATATTATATAACTAATATATGACTGCCTCGTTGGTCTCGCGGCATAAATGTGCGCGTGGGATCGGGAGGTCCCGGGTTCGATTCCTGGGTCGGGCATTGTTATTGGGTTTTTCTGTCACGAAATTCTCAGTAGCAGCACGAAGTCTGGAAATGTGCCCGGTACGGCAATAGGCTCGCCCCTTATTACGTGGGACTAAAGTATATCTGGCGAAAAGTGGGTGTAGAAATACGCCTCTGCCTACCCCTTCGGGGATAAAAGGCGTGACGATAT
Source organism: Euclidia mi (assembly GCA_944739405.2). Taxonomy (NCBI): domain Eukaryota; kingdom Metazoa; phylum Arthropoda; class Insecta; order Lepidoptera; family Erebidae; genus Euclidia; species Euclidia mi. Next base: position 97,592,578 of record OX123185.2, read on the forward strand.
GTATGTATGTATGTATGTATGTATGTATGTAATATATATCTTTAGAGAATTTCTTTATACACAACATTAACTGTTTTACCACCTTCACATAGAACATGTAAATTATTTTTACCGCTCACTCGTGAACATGCCACATACCTATAACTGATCATGTGAAAAACAACATTTTCGGATGTCGATTCCAGCTGTTTCAAGTGTCTGTCTCTGCAATTTATTTAGAAAATACATACAGGACTACGAATATCCAACCCTGCCGAAAGTAAGATAGCCCCGTTGAGTTATTTAAGACGATTAGTATATGATATTTTTATAAGTATTGAGAATTACTATACTGCAGTATTAGTCAGTAGGTACAAATTCTTCTCCTGTTTCCTGTCTTTTGATTCGGATTGAGTATTGCTAGGACGCTCACGATGACGGATACCCTTATTGTCTTCTTCACCTTTACATGTAAATTTTCAAAAAGCAGTCAGGATAGAGTGGGATGTCTTTTATTTTGTTTAGACATAGTTTTAAATTATTTTATTTTTTATAGACACACGCCTGTCTCCCCGAAGGGGAAGTAGAGGTGTAATATTACACCCACATTTCGCCATGAATTTGTACCACGTAATAGGGGCCGAGCCTATTGCCGTTACTGGGCACATCACCAGACTCCGTGCTGCTACTGAGAATTCGGAAAAACCCAGTAATATTTTTACCCGACCCGGGAATCGAACCCGGGACCTCCGATCAGCAGACGCATACGCTATCTACTGGACCAACGTGGCAGTTTTAAATGAATGATATGAAATTAAAATTAATGCTTTATTCCAATTGATATATTTTCGCGTATTTTGCAACCTTTACAATTTATAAGACATCTAAAGTAGGTATACCACAGAGTAACTACTTAAAAACATATATCTTCACTCTTGCCATTAGTTAGGTGAATAACTTCGCTATGTAACTTAGAACGCGTGCCTATTGCGTTGTACAATTCCTTCCCTTATTTTTCCCGGATCTATTTTATTCTTTTACTTTAGTTATTTGTAAGGGTCCATAAATATATTTGTTTATTCGAATAGATTGTACCGATGTCGTTTATTCTTCTAATGCTTAGTCACTTGCTAGGGCGTTTGATTGATCAGATTTCGTTCCCGTTGGAATAGACTTCTTTCTCCTCAATATCTTGTTCAGTAATTTATTTATTTATTTTTTATTGGGACATATAACAGTTATACATTACATTGCGTGGTAAGTTTACAGAAGGTATTTTCATATTACTTAATGTATAACCCACACCTATGTCCGCAGAATAATATTAAATAAATGTTGATTATTCAAAGGTCATGCGAAGTTGAGCCAAAGTCTCATATTGAAAAATAAACTTAACATAATAAAGGAAATGGAATAAAATAATGTGGAAATACTAGGACAAGCGTTTTAGTATTTCAACGGCCGCTCTTTTAAATTTTAAGTGTGAGAGTGCAAAAATGTCGATGTCAGATAAATGTGCGTTATACATTTCTAGGAGACAGCGGAGAGGTGCCCGTGCACCGGCGTTTGTTCTGCACTTTTCAGTGTGGAACAGCCGAGGCACGCGCACCTCCCGTTGTAATACAGTTCTAGGTACCACATAACATAGTTGATTCGTAATACCACTACAATCAAATTTATTGTTACAAATGCCATGCAACATCATAAACATGAGCAGTTTGCGTCTGGACTCCAAGCTTAATAAAGCATATTCTTTAAGTAACTCTTGGTATGGAAGTTTAGAATGACTGAATTTGTAATGGATAGTTCTTAAACATTTTTTTTTTGATCATTTCAATCCTGATCACATATTTGTTGTAAATTAGATTCCAAGTCGGGACTGCGAATTCTAGTTGAGATCTAATAAGCGTTTTATATAAGAGTAATAGGGTGGTTCGACGTTTAAAATCTTCAGAGGATCTCAAAACGAAACCGTACATTTGGTAGGCTTTATTAACAATATTGTTAATGTGTAGGTCGAGATGTAATTTAATGTCTAACGTGACACCTAGATCACGGATGTGGCTGACCTTTTGTAGGATTATGTCTTGAATAGTGTAATCATATTTAAGAACCTTCTTATTTTTTGTGTAAGTTATTACATTACATTTAGCTATGCTGAGATGCAGTTTATTGAGTAAACAAAATTGAGAAAACCTGTCTAGGTCACTCTGTAAGAGTATGCAGTCTTGTAGACTAGAACAAGCCTTGTAAACTTTAACGTCATCAGCATACATCAGAAACTGTGAGTTAGTAAAACAGCATTTTATGTCATTGACGAATAGATTGAAAAGTAGGGGTCCTAGAATGGACCCCTGTGGTACTCCGGAGGTGGCAATAGTGGAGTCAGATTCAAACCCATTAATGACTACTTTTTGAGTCCTCTTGTAGATGTAAGACATGAACCATCAATGTAAATTACCGCGGATACCGTTGTAGGCAATTTTGTCTAAAAGCAACTTGTGATCCACCTTGTCGAAGGCCTTTCGAAAGTCGGTGTACACAGCGTCAACTTGAGTTTGATCATCCATATTTTTAAATAAATAACTTGTAAATAATGTAAGATTAGTGACTGTTGAGCGACGTTTGACGAACCCATGTTGTTCGGGAATGATTAAGCTGTGTATGTAGGAGTATAATTCACCGTGCACAAGACTCTCGAAAAGCTTCGACAAGGTGGATAAAATAGAGATGGGACGATAATTTTGGACGTTATTTTTATCACCACTTTTATATACGGGTGTGATGAAAGCGTGCTTCCAAACTTAAGGAAATATTAATCTAGTGCACACAGCAAGACAATCGTCCAGACAAGCCGCAATAATCCTAGAATAGTAAGGATACTGCAGCCGAAGAACATATTGAACGTGTCTCCAATTAGGGCTGTAATTAAAAATACATTAATTTACCTTTATATCAGCTTCTTTTTTGTTGAATGGGCCTGAAGTAGCCAGAATGCAAAATTCTATTTGATATTGTCCGCGTTAAAAGGTAGCATCAATACTATTGCATTTGCATTCGATGACTGAAAATGTTGGATGAAAATGCATTTCTTAACTGCATATGGTTGAACATGCAAAATGGCGGCCTAGTTATTATTAATTCAGTCCAACAATATAGATATAAAGTGAAGAGCTTGCCGATAATAACTGACGTCACTCTAAATGCAATATGGCTTACTGCTACCAGTGCATTAGTTTTAGTATTATTCTAAGTTTTCAATTTGATTAACAGAACTGCCTCTTCAGTATATATTATGATTTACTGTGGCAGTGGCATACATAAGAAAGAGCATCGGTCCTAGCAAACTTACCTGAAGCATTCCACTAAGCAGTAACTGCGGCTGCCCAATGACATTACTGAACTCAATTTGTTATATTATTATTTATACCTTCCAGCTTATTAATTAACTATATTTAAGGAAACAGAGATAACGTCGAAAGCTTTAAAAAATCAAGGGCAATAGCAAGGTACTCTTTCTCAGTTCGACTTAAATGTAGGCTGATTTAAGGTTGGTAACATGTTGGCACTATACTAACATTTTGTTACTATTGCGATATTATTTAGTCTTCGAACGTCGATTAAGAGTCAGTAGCGAACTTATCCAAAATTTTAACAGACTTCAGAGCCGTATTATACCATTTCTACCTGTTGATCTTGGGTAAATAAAAAACTTATTCTCTTTGAGATTTCATAAAATGTAATTTAATAAATAATATTCCCATTATTATGTCACCTCAAAATACATGACATATTTTTTACTCTAGAAGTCTAAAATGTGTCTAATATGTATAATGTCCCCATATCATACATCAATCACATCATCGATATAAAGTGTTTGGTCGTAAAATGTAAGGTCAGCATGCCCACCACCACTTATGGTGCTTGTTATTCAACATTTAGAATTATGGCAACTCGCTTTGTTATAGAATATATTGTGTTCTTTCTTGTGTACAGCTCAACAAAATGTAACTGCGGTGTATGTGCAACACTATACTCATACAAAGCGGTGCTAGAAATTATGAAAGTGAATATTAAATATAATTGCTTTTTGCTGACTTCTGCACGCACATAAAATGTCATAACCCGATATATTATATTTCTGTATTGTCAGAGATAGGTGTACGGATGACGTTCGTATTATTCTGCATTGAAATATTTGGCTTCGTCTGTAGCTTGTTGAGTAATTTGATCCACAAGCTAATAATGACCCGGAACATAAACTGCATCACCCCCAGTATAGTCAGGATACTGCATCCAAAAAACACGTTGAATATGCCACCAAGTTGAGCTGTAACATACAATATTTTTAAGCACACAAATATAAAGGAGTAGACACTACAGGGTATTTTTTAAATTAAGCCAGTACCTACATGAAAATCTATCGAAATTTGCTCCCAAATCAGGCAGCACAAAAAAATATAGGTATATTTAAGGACATATAACGCTTTCCTTATAAGTGTATATAAGTAGGAAACTCTGGGTTATGAGGGGTAATAAAGTGCGTTGACTCAAACATTACTTACAGAACAGATCAAGATACGAGTAATATGACGACCGCTGTTTAGTTCTACTCTTACGTTTCTGTATGAATATCCTTACAACGGTTACTTTACCGTAGTCCAGACCCTTGCTGTGAAATAAACAAAATATCTGCTGTAATTTTTTTTAAAGGTCTGACCACACATATCGGGGCCGTGTCCAGTACTGGAACGGACCTTGGCACGTCAGAAGCTTGAAATATTATCGGTGTGTGTACATTTTATATGAACTTGTTGACACATGTTCGAGCCGGAGACCATAATAATATGTGGTGTCTAAGTGCGGGACAGTATTTTTAACATAATTTCTCTTTGTTTACTTTTCATGTCACTTACTAGAAATTATCGAATGTTGGTACACTGGGGTCCAAGGTGAAACTCGACGTCCTAACTACGGCTGATTCTACGTTACACGTTGACGGACATTGGCAATTTTCAGTATTCACTGTAGAGTTAAAAATATTTACATTAGTATCCTATTTCTACATATTTCTAAATTATATGTTATCATCATCATCCTGGCATTACATCGGTTGCATCCAAGGCTTCTGCCTTGGAACGCTATTTTCGCTTCCGCCTTCTAGCCTTACCAGAAGGCCAATAATCGTATTATAACTGACATCGACACTGTATTTTGATTGAAATGCGATTAGATTTTACAGATTTAATTTGACACTTTGTTCAATTTACAATCTAGTCGCGTTATCATTCAAGTCCCAAATTAATTTAGAAGAATACCGTTTATGACATAAGTTTGCTACTGACACTAGATTAAAACTGTATTTTTAACAATAGAATTACGCGATTAAATTGGCCCTCAGAATTAAAAGATTTAGACTCATACATGCATAGACTCACGCCTGTTTCCCCGAAGGGGTAGGCAAAGGTCTATTAAACGCCCACTTTTCGCCAGTGTTTTCCCACGTAATAGGTGGCGAGCCTTTTGCCGCTTATCGGGATATTTTGTTTGCCAGAGCCTCGTCCGTTGATCGGCAGGTGCACCACTTGCAGGTGAGGTTGGCTTGGGACCCTAGGTTCTTGGTGGGAACCATATGCACCCTTAAAAGATTTAGCGTTTGTTTAATATGATATTGGTGTGAGTAGTGATTTAAAATTAGCTTTCAAACAACCAACACGTATGGCCAGCCAAACATGTATAGACAATTTTGCGCATAATTTTCACAAGAAGTGTAAGACAGAGGTACTAGAGTTTGCACTATCTGACCACACAGCCCAATTGCTACAATGTCCGGTACAAAAGGTAGGTGCTATTAAATTTTGGTATGTAACAAAAAGGGTCTACAGTCTAGAAAACATGATTGAGAATCTTTCTTTTTCGGATATATATGACGTAAACGATCCGAATATAGGATATAATACTTTCCTAGACACTTTTAAATTATTTTATAACCTATGCTTTCCATTTAAAACTGTTAAAATAAATGCAATGAATAAAACCAAATGGATATCACGAGGAATTATATATTATATATATATTATAAGGCAGCGATAGCCTAGTGGAGATACCAATGGACTGCCATGCAGAGGGTATCGGGTTCGAATCCACGGCACGCACCACTGACTTTTCGGAGTTATGTGCGTATTGAATTGTTAATTATCGCTTGTCCCGTGCCTCGGAGAGCACGTTAAGCCGTCGGTCCCGGCTGTCATGAAGATCTTTGACAGTCGTCAGTACCTCTAAAATAAACTGACACTAGTCTAAACTATGGAATATCGCTATTCTTTCGGGTTGCGGAGGTCAGACAGGCAGTCGCTCCGTGGAAAAGCTAATATTCAGCCAAATCCAGTTAGACTAGAAAGCGGACCCCAGGTTGAGACTGGGATAACGCTAGGAGGATGATGGATATCACGAGGAATTAAAACATGCAGCAGAAATAAAAGAAAACTATTATGGGAGTCGAGATTGAAACCGAGCCAGACTAATAAAATTAAGCTCAATAATTACTCTTAATTATTTAAAAGGATTATAAATCTTACACAATCAGCACAAAATAATTACAGAATAAAAAGTTCAATTAATAAATCTAAAACTACCTGGCAGATAATTATTAGATCAAAGTATAATATGCCCAGATATCAAATTAATAAAATCAAGTTGGATAACCAAACATTAACTGAACCTCTGAGTATTAGCGAGGCCTTTAATAACTATTTTATTGATAAAATTAAACCCAAACCTGAACTCCAACTTAAACAAAACACACATAATCATCATCATATCAATAAACAAATTAACTCAATGTTTATAGCACCCAGTGTACCATATGGCATATTTAAAACTATAATAGCTTTGAAAAAAACCAATAGTGTTGGATATGATGACATCTGCACACAGGTGGTTAAATTTGTAGCCATCGACATATGCAGGCATCTGAGCTACTTAATAAATCTGAGCATTTATACTGCTACATATCCAAATGCGCTAAAAACATCTATAGTAAAACCATTGTTTAAGAAAGTTAATAGAGAGCAAATGGAATACTACAGGCCAATTTCACTGACTCCTATAGTATCAAAAGTATATGAGAAGTATATTTACATATAACTGAATAAATATATAGAAAAATATAATATTTTTGTGAGGAACAAAAAGGATTTAGACAGCAAAGAACAATTAATATGGCGATATATGATTTCCTACACAAAGTATACAAAAGCGTAGACGAACGCACGCCTGTATGTTCGGTGTTTTGCGATATGACGCAAGCGTTCGATTACGTGCACTATCCTATTCTTTTTAATAAGTTAAGTAAGAAAATTACGGTGTTAGAAGTAATGTCCTAAATTTAATTAAATCTTATCTAAGGAACAGAAAACAATTAACTGAAATAAGAAGAATAAATTTATTCAATAAACGCGAAGACATATTAAGGTCATCGCAAAGATCTGTAAATTTTGGATTACCACAAGGGAGCGTTCTCGGCCCTCTGCTATTTATGTTGTATATCAATGACATGCCAAGATATATAGAACAACCATTGACACTTTTTGCAGATGACAGCACCATAACCATACCTTTTAAAAGTATAGATACATTTGAAAGTGATATAAACAACACAATAAAAACGAAGGTGCAGTGGCTAGACATCAGTAATCTGATCATTAATTTAAGTAAAACCAAAATAATGCATTTCAGTCAACGTTATAATATTAGAAATAATTTATATTTACACCACAACAATATAATTATAAATGAGACAGAAAAGACAAGATTTTTAGGTTTAAAAATAGATAATAAGTTAAATTGGAAAGTGCATATTGACATACTCTGCAAAAAGTTAAGTAAATCAGCTTATGCGTTATACTCCTTGTCGTCCATTATAAGCACTGATCCACTTCTCACTGCCTACTATGGCATTGTCGAGTCTCACTTGCGATATGGAATCATATTTTGGGCAAACTCAAGTGAAAAAGAAACTGCTTTTAAAGCACAAAAAAGGTGTATAAGATCTATGTTCCATCTTAAAACTACAGACAGCTGTGAACCGTTGTTTAAAAAACACAATATTTTAACTTTGCCATGCCTATATGTGCTGGAAGTCGCAATGTTTGTAAAGACAAATCCCAACCGCTTTGAACGACTGACGGATGTTGTACCACGTAATAGACGCAACAATAGTAGGATGTGTCTCCATACTTCTAGGACAGCACTTATGCGCAAAAGTGTCTTCTGTATGGCACCGATCATATATAATAAAATACCTCAATCTTGGAGATTACTTATAGTCCAGTCACTTTAGGGATTCACATCGGAATTTGAGATATTAAGCTGGAAACTCGTATACAGCTTCATTTAGGCGTTCTAAAAGTTATCTCAAAAGTTTCATATTATCTCGTGTCTGCGTCGTAAGTTATTCGAGGTCAAAGGTCACGAAAATCGGTTTTGTGCAATTATCTCCGTTTCTATGGTTCCAATCACTTCAACGCCTATTATAAGAATTGAAGATAAAAAAAATTGCCACAACTTTTGTCTCAACTCCTTTTCTGTACGCTCAACCCTTTTCGAGATAGAGAGCGGAGAGCACCCAGCGCTCAGGCATATATACTGTTATACAAGGTTACGCTGCGGATGCAGAAAATCGCTTGCAATGCAGTTTAGCTTGCGGACAATGCAATGGGCAAGCTTGTCTCAATATGACCCCGTTTTTTGCCTAAAGTGATACTATGTTATTTAAAAAAACTTTACGAAAATTCTTAGCAGATAAAGCATATTACAATATTACAGATTTTTTATCAGAAGTAAGTTTTAGTTGACATCCATCTTGGTATCTAACCTATTTTGTTGTATCTCATCCTTTTTTCATTCTGATGCATAAAATGTAAATTACTTTTTATAGACTCAGTTTAAATGGCACTGTAAATTATTTACTGATTTAATTTAAAATTGTTTCCTTTTAAAATTGTGTAATAGGTTTAATGCGTGTATTATATTTCTTGTTTTTCTTTATGTTATTTTTGCATGCCAACTGGTAAGATATGGCTGAACTTGTATATATTTACTTAAAGTGTCACCAAAAATGTAACCCATATTTGCAAAATAAAATATCTTTATTTTTATTAAAATAAGTATATAACTTACACAACAAAGTAAGCATTGATTCGATGACATTTATTTAAAGAATTGTATCGGAAGTTTGTAGATCTTCACGGGGTAAATCAATATTTTTACTTACAATCGACAACTAGATCAAAAGTAATATGTATAATAAAATTATTCTGTCCCTAGGCTCAGAATACGTTCTTTTGAGTGCGTTTGAGATTGCTTCATTTCACTTATAGTATATTGCCTTCTAAAGGATTTAAACTTACGTGAAGCTCTTGTTGCACACCGAAGATGTCTGGCGTTGCAATAAGAAATACCTGGTGGTCTAGGGTGCGTCAATAGAACACAACCACACCTTTTTATGCTATTAGACATTTCACACTCTAAGGCGCAGTATATTCTGTAAAGGATAATAGAAAATAACCAAAAATTAAATAATTGTTAAAGGATAATGCCGAAACCTGTACCAAGTGCTTTAACAAAAATGATATACCGTACATAATTTGACACATTTTGAATGCCATTACTAAATTATGAAACATTATTAAATCCGCGTTTACGAAATATTATAAAAAAGTAGAACTAAGACCAACAACTTCCTAATGTATACATTGCCAGCACAAAAAAGTCGATCCCGAGCGACAAAAAATCGATTGTAATAATATTCTCAACATTAACGATTGCTTACACGATTAAATGATTTTGTATTCAATAGAAGGTACTATGATAGTGAATAAAAAAATTGTGTTCTGTGTGATTTTATTAAATAGAAATACATATTTGGCTACTTAACTTGATTTCAGTCTTTGGTTGAGCAATTTTTTCATTAATCGATTGGTTTTAGGTGATATCGATTTAAGATATAATTGAATCGAGATAGCAACACTTGCAGGGTAACATTTGATAACTTGAGCAACTGTCAAAAGTGTCAAATGTCAATCCTACTCAACATCGCCTACACATCGATCGTGTTTGTTTATGCTATTTTTTTGTTTTTATCCGTTGAGTTGAAGTTTGTTCCTCTGGGTCGAAACTACGTTTCTTTTAACTTGTAACATCATTCACTTATTGAAATCGTTATAAACAATTAGAAATCAAGGACAAATTCCTTCTTTTACAATATTTGTGGCGGATTTTCTAAAATATGTTTATGTGAAAATCTCAGAACGGCGGATTCGAAAGCAAAAACGCTTCATGCCTACGGTAATATTAAACAATAAGCTGGCTAAAAATGTTCTTTTCATGAAAAAGCAAACGGTACAGGCTTCCATACAAAAATCGGCATTCTCCTTTATATCATTAGAACTGTGTGTACGGTTTTGGTAAGAAAATCTCATTGCGATAGATTCAAGAATAGTAAGTATGAACGAGCGCAATATGTGAAGCATTCTTGTTAATTACAACATGAATAGGATTTGTATCAGATTTTGTATATAATATCATAATTGTTACATGCTAGCCTTCTGGCATATGAGTATCATGATCATCTCTTAAAATACGGAGAAACAAATAGCGTAAAGTAATAATAAAGTAAAAATAGAAAGGCTTTTGCCTGTCTAGTCACCTCTGTTCACATTGCTTGGGGTTGGGCTTATTTTATTGCATTGTATCTTCAATGCATAGAGTACCTATACCTTCTGACCACCAAACAGTCGTTGTCTAGATGCTGTGCTTCTGGCTGATGTACTAGCAAAAGTGACAAAAATAGTCTCAGACAATTTTCCAAATTTTCTTTCAGGATATATACAACGCACCTGTATTTGACAATGGTAGTAGTGTTCTTCGTAACAAACGAGTAAGACAGCGATCCGCGATCAAGGCGCTTGGAACAGTGCCAAAATATCGAATACTCGAAACAGAGGTCCGCGGTATATGCCCAAGAGATAATGTGGAACTAGTATTAGTGACCCCGAAAGTTTAAATACTTAGAAAATGCTCAAGAGCATGTCAGAGAACTGTATGATCAATTGCTATTAAATATTGCATGAACGTAGGTTATAAAGTTTTGTGTACTGTACTTTTTGTAGTTCGGAAAGTACTCCAATTCCTCTTCAGACATTCTGCATCGTCTTAGTGTGACACCAAGACGTTTGGCCGCGTCGGTGATCCTGTTGCTTCGGACGTAGTAGGGGAACCATTGTTCATTTCCAGGGATGAGAGGCGTGCCATTTGTCGATGGATCGATGAATTGTTGACCAGTTTGAAGTCCAATCTACAAAGAGAACCATCATAAATATATATTTATAATAAAATCAGTCAGAAACGGTCCAATATGTTCATGAGTGACTTTAAAGAGTCTGAATGTGGATTAAAAATACGTGAATCAGTGTTTAATACCCTGCAACACGCTGACGATCAGATTCCTTTTGCATTATCATCAGCGTTGGATGTACAGCAGATGTTCAACATGATAAAAGAAGAATGATATGAAAGTGAATGTTAAAAAACCAAACTCATGGTCATAAAGAAGGAAGATAGTGGAACTGAATGTGGCATAATGATAGGAGACGAAAAAGTGGGACAAGTGAATGAGTTTGTGTATTAAGAGTTTTTGTTCACAATAAATGGAAAATGTGAGTGAGATATTGAAAGGAGAGTGAAAGTAGGAAATAGTGTGAATAACGCCTTACAGTCTCTCATCAGTAATGGTATTATACCGATGAAGGCTTGCCTTGCTATACTGCTGGGAGTTTTGGTGCCAATACTGATTTATGGTAGCGAATCATAGATATGGCAGAAGAAGCATGAAAGTAGAATCAGTGCTATGAAACTGAGAGCTTTGAAAATTATGTGCGCAGTAAGTCTGATAGATAAACTGAGAAACAGTGTGATACGAGAGAAGTGTGAAATAGGAAACTTGCGTTGGTTTGGACAGTTGGAATGGATGGATGAAAGAAGAAAAACTATAGAAGTGTACCGTGTAAGAATGAATAGAGATGTTGGTAGGGGACGCCCAAGGCGGACGTACGCCGATCAAATAGGTCACATACTGAAAAATAGCCAAATTAAAAGTATCCAAAACCGATGCCCATGCATGATGAGGTTAGTGCATGTCGAAGCGAAAAGAAGTATATTTGAACCGAAGCATCGATCATGATCGATAATCTCTGCCTATCCCAACGGGAGACAGGCGTGACAATATAATGTAGTTAGATAAGTTGACTTATGATAAACAATGAAAACAGTGCAAAGAGTAAATCTGTATATATAAATTCTTGCCGTACTGACTGACTAACATGCCTGTATGTCGTGCGTTGTTACGCACAGTCAAAACTACTTGGCGCAAGAAGTAAAAATTTCGGGGCGAACTAAGTTCCAAAAGATTCTAATGATATGTGTGGGCGCATTGATCTATATAATATCTCAATGTGTAGGCGTATCTGTATGCATCCTCTAGTTTTACTATGTTCAGTAACAATAATATATGTTGCAATTAGTGTGTTACCTCTCTCTCAAAAAAAAATCTCTCTCTCAATTCTCAATATTTAATTCAACTCATGGTCGTTATACCCCTTAATTAATGTTTTGTGATCTTAGCAATAATTCAAATTTAGAAGAAAAATTTTGTTCTACCAGGTTTTGTTATACGTTATTCTTACCCACTTATAAGACAAATTAATATCCCGATGTTTCTGACTCTGGTTGAAGGCAATCATTAGACCTTGGCTGTAGCCAGTACGAAGAGTATTCCATGGTGGCGGATTTCTTTTTAAATTTAAATTTTCTCTCATTTCCCTGTAAATTAAAAAAAGATTTTCATTTTCGGTTTAAGATACTTATCAATAAAACTGAACAGCTTCACGCTATATAAAAAAACTGTTTTTATGCTTAGGTTAAATGATGGATTTGCGTGAAGTTTTGGACTGATTATTCCTACCTACGTAAAGATCTTCCATTGAAAACACAACAGAAACCATCTCTATTCAGCTCCATACGAAATATATCAGAACAATTTAGATACACATTATTCCAACGACATCTGCAAGTAAAAGTTATGTTATTTGCTTATAATATATTCAAGTCTGAAACTGAACTCAAAGTTTTTATCAAAACTCATAAAGAATGGTAATATATACGTAATTGAAGTTAATTGAACATGAATCTGTCATAGAGTGTGTTACGAAAAGTGCAATAACTAGATCAAACCTGATTTCGAGAAAAATGCGGGTAAAGATTTTATTTTTGTTATGTTTGTATCTCCATCACCATACAAGGTATCGGATTGAAGCTTTTACTACCTGATCTATAACAATGTAGAGAATATTATGTGATACTTAATGTTTGTTCCCGCATTCATTCCCGATATAAAAACCAATAAATACAATAATGTTAAGTATCATTACTATGTAGAAAGAATGTTTTACTAGTCATTACCGCAATAAGTAACCTATTTATTGCACTAATGGTTAGGAAATCTTCATGATGCATTTTTGAGTAATAATAATTTTTTTTAAACTGCTTCCTAACCAAATGTGCATTATGTTTTTATTTATTGCGGGTTTCATTAGTAAGAGACAAGTTTAAAACGCCAAAATTAAGTTTTAACTTGTTACTATTTATTTGGTAGAGCGATATACCAACAGACTGCCATGCAGAGGGTATCGGGTTCGAATCCACGGCATATCAATGTCTTTTCAGAGTTATGTGCGTATTGAATTATTAATATCGCTTGTCCCGTGCCTCGGAGAGCACCTTAAGCCGTCGGTCCCGGTTGTCGTGAAGATCTTTGACAGTCGTTACAGGGCGTTAGTACCTTCTAAATTAACTGACACTAGTGTAAACCATAGAATATCGCTATCCCTTCGGGTTGCGGAGGTCAGACAGGCTGTCGCTCTGTGGAAAAGCTAATATTCAGCCAAATCCGGTTAGACTAGAAAGCGGACCCCAGATTGAAACTGGGATAACGCTAAGAAGATGATGACTATTTAATTGGTAGGTTAGGATTGTGGCGCAGCGACCCAAAGTGAATCTTGCCTCTGACACGAGATCTCTCCATCTTTTCCTGCCATGGATACATTCTTTCCAGTACACTTTACGAAGTCCTGCTAGATCTTTTGAGACTTCGTCATTCCAGCGATATCTAGGATGACCCACCTGACCTAGGGGTCAGCGCCCTGACCCGTAGGTCGTCCCAGATACGCCTTTTTTGCAGCACGACCCTCACCCATCCTCACCACGTGACCAAACCAGTGAAGTGACGCTTTAATCTCACGGAGAATATTTGGTTAGGCCACAAGGTCCTCTATCTCCTGGTGATTTCGGATCCTCCAGCACCCATCATCTTTTCTAGTTGGCCCCAGAATCCACCGCAAGATCTTCCTTTCTGCCACTAACAACTTGTTCCCTTCTTTAAGTGCCAGTATGCCTCACATTCGTACATCAGAATGGGTCTAATGCCTTACATTCGTACATCAAAATGGGTCTAATGCCTCACATCCTTACATCACAATGGGTCTTATTACTGTTTTGTAGACCTTCGTTTTATAGTTCGCTTCGCTAATAAGTGTGGACACTAACACCTTATGTGGAACTGCTGAGCATCTGAGGGCATTATGGATTCGGATGTCAATCACATCTTCCCGTTGGTTGGTATCGGTAACAGTGCAACCAAGGTATTAAAATTTTGCTATACCCTTATGTGTAGTATCCGCAAACTCTAGGACTCTGACCTCTTCATATGAAGATACACCGTTTCTCACGACTTATTCTGAGACCGACTTTTTTTTCTTGTTCTTCCAATGCGATGATCATTTCGACAATCTCCTCTTTGGATTGTCCGAGCAGCGCCAGGTCATCCGCGTAACCTATCACTTTATGTGAGTCGTTTAACTCTACTCCTCCATGTTGAGATGTTATACGTCGGATTATGTATTCGAGCACCAAGTTGAAAAGCATAGGTGATTGTGCATCGCCCTGCTTAAGACCTGTCACCACTTCAAACTCTCTGAGTGAGTTTGTTGTCCACTCTTACTTTCATGCTACTCTTGGGTGGCAACTTTGATTAGTTGAACAAGTTTTCCGGGTATGCCGAAATATTTAAGTATCCTGTATACAGGATATGTAGCATTCCGTGGTCAAAACGTGGTCAATAAGTCTTAGTGCAATCGACAAAAACTATGTGAAGACTCTGAGCGTACTCCCAGTTTTACTCCATGAGCTGTTTAAGGAGGACTATTTGATCCGTTGTACTGCGGTTGCGGTGGAAGCTACACTGGTAATCACCTAAAACTTCCTCTGCGTACGGTTCTAAACGCTTTAATGGGATGATGATGAAATGGACAGGAACTTGTAGGCTGTTGGGAGCAACAAAATGGCTCTATAATTTGATTTTTACACTTTAAAATTATAGAGGAAATTATAGGTTGTAGGTAGTTGCAATAGGTGCGCCTAAGCTCTAGTTTGAGCATTTCTGTACAAACACTTTTCTGGATTTATATCTGAATGAGCTTCTTGTTTCGTTCTTTACGGACCCCCTTTTTTCATTGAGAAATTATTCGTCAACCAAGAACTAGATCTTAAGATCGTCAAAGTGAAAGTATCTATTTGACTGTATCTTCGGTTTTGTGTGGTTCTTACTTATTTTACCTGATAAAAGCTTCCTCACAACTCTCAGTTAGCCGTCTACCAGCATCTTCTACATCTATTTTATTGTAATTAAGTAAGTATTCCAAATTTTCAAGGTCCTTAGCTTTGTACTTGACATCAGGTGAAAAGAATGCCGCTAACTGAGGAAGCGCTGCTCGCACGTAACTTTTATTGAGACCATCAGGATATTTACTGAAATGTTAAGAATGAGTATTTCTATTAAATATTATAACTATTTTAATTCTGGCAAACTAAAAATCTAATAAATTTTTCAAAATTGCCAAAATATGCATCTTCACAGAGCGTTGATACATGTGGCTTTGATCATTTTTCAGGCACGAATCCATAAATTGGTTCGTCGATTTTTTATGAGTCTATTGATTGAATATCTTAAAGACCTCTGTGGTATATGATTTAATATTCGTTCTTGGTAATGTCATAAAAAAGTTAGAAAAGATAAATTGTTTGAAATAGAATTAGTTTTTATTATAAGTCAAATCGATTAGATCGATTGAGTAACATTTTGTTTAGTCTATTGAAAATTTCTGACAATGGTCACACTGAACTGTCACTTCCGTTCGCCCCTTTGAAAAATTACCACGTTGTCGACTCGTACGTAAAATAATTGTTCGCCTTTTGAAAAGCACATCATTGTAGCTACGCGAATAGTTGTGAAATCTATTAAATTGCCGCCTCGGTTTGTGACATATTGAACATTTTGTGAAAAGTTATTGTGAGCACACCTTTTTGCATTTCGTGTGAATTGATTAATTGAACTAAATAGAGTAAACCGCCTTGAATGCCGCCTGATCTAGTGCTGGCAACGGTAAATTGTGATAAAAGACATTGTGAACTATTCATTGACATTTGCAAGGAGAAATTGCGAATCCTGTGAACTTGCATCGTGCATTGAAGACGCTGCGTTAGAGTCTGGTAAAGTAAAGATAATTCACTTGCTAATGTTGGCCAATTTTAGTCTTGTGTGTATCTAGCTTGCCTCCAGGACTCCACTCAAGAACATCACTAAGAGTTGGTAAGACATTTTATTAATATTAAGTGTAGTTAAGATTACTTGTATTCGCTGTGCAACACAGTACATTTGTGTCTGAGATTTGTTGTGGCTGACAAGGGCTGATGAATAGAGTCACGCTTCCACAAATCTGCTGCAATTAATCCCAGCTCCTTCTAGCCAAATTCTAGACATAATTTTTGATAGCAAGAGCGTGGTTAACTGTGCCTATATTGTAAACTTGTATCTTAGCCGTTGATTGTATCTGAACTCAGATTGGTGTTGTATGAGCTATATATATCACCTTGTAGACAGTATTGTAGTGTTTGTCAGGTCAGTTATTGTCTAAAATACATAATATTTAATTGTATAAGTTGACCTAGATAATTTGAAACACATTGTCACATAACCTCAATCAGTAATTTTTTATTTGTATTGTTGAAAAATCTAACTTAAATTTGTTGTTGCATTATTAAGTCAGTTTGTTTGGATACATAACAGCTGTATGTATCAATAAATTTAGTAAATTTAGTTTATTGCATATATTCATAAACATAACAACCAACTTGACCTTGCCACTTGGGCGGGTCACATTAATAAACTTTGTTTTGTTATAATATAAAGATAATATTGTTAGGTAACACATATTCTGTGCTTACTTCCTATTGTATATCATAAATAACACAGTTAGTCTGTCTGTTGCAAATAATTAATTAATTAAGTTGAAGTTTCAACTTTATTAATTTGTTATAAGTTATAACTTTGATAACTTTTGTGTTTGTTTCAATATACTGAAACCTTAAATTTTGTTGGGCAGTAAATACCTGTCACTTGCCTTCACTTGCAGTAAACAGGCTAATACTTTGTTGGTTTCAAAGAATTAAGAAAAATTAAGTTTTGATTGTTAATTTTATTTAGCGCTTGTCCGGGCTCTTTTGAATTTTGATTATGTCAGCTATCAAGGACTTGCGTGCGGCTGCTGGTGCCATTGCATCAGATTTGCGCTGGTTTGCCTCAGCCAGTGCTTTAGTGAACCGGCCTGATCGCCAGCAGGCCCTACTTCAAAGGTACGAGCGGATTGACGATCGCCTGGCAAGTGTGGAACAGCAATTCCGCACTTTCAGCACTTGCTGTCTTGAAGTGTCAATCAATGATTACACTGCTGACCAGCGAAATAAGGTCAGTGAAGACTATGCCCAGGTCTTAGACCTGTATGATGCTGTCTCCAATAGTGCGAGACAACTAGTTGCAGATAGGGAAGGGCAACCCGGCCTGAAGCAGGAGCTTCCTAGGTCAGCACCGGGGCTGGTGAGTAGGCTCCCTACTTTGGACCTCCCCCATTTTGATGGCTGCCTAGGAAGCTACCTGGGCTTCGTTAATTTGTTCGACAGCCTAGTCCATGATAGGGCTGACCTTCGGCTGGCACAAAAGTTGGCCTATCTAATGTCGGTTCTGGATGGGGAGGCTAAGGGCCTCATCCAGCATCTGCCCGTGTCTGACGAGGCGTACCAGACGGCTCGGGACCTAATCACCCGTAGGTACCATAATAAGCGTGGCCTCGCCGACACGCACATTGAGCAGATTTTGGGCTTGCCGACGCTCACCCGGGTCTCTGGGTTGCGCACCCAACTGTTGAACCCGCTTTTGGTGGCCATCAACGCACTTAAGTGCCTTGACCTGCCCGTGGACCAATGGTCCTATCTATTGGTGCACATTGTGCTGAAGAAGCTGCCTGCCGACCTGAGGTCGCGTTTTGAACAGCGCTTTGGTGGGGATAGCGCGACCCATCTGCCCCCCTTTGCTGACCTGGAGAAGTTCCTGGAGGATGAGTGCCGGGTCTTGGACAACTCCAGTGGTGACACGCCGGCTAAGTCGCAGCCGCCCAAGGTCAAGGAGCAGGCTCGCGTTCATACCCGAGCCAGTGTTGACCGGCGCCCTCCTCGCTTTGCAGTCACGCAGAGCCCAGTGGAGTGCTCCTACTGCAAGGTCACGGGGCACAGAACGGCCAGTTGTAGGGCATTCTTGGACCTGCATGTCGCCTCTCGTAGGCGCATCGCGAATGCCCGCCGCCTTTGCTTCTCTTGTTTGGGGTCCCACTACCAGCGAGACTGCCCAAACTCTCGCCCCTGTCCTCACTGTGGAGGACAGCATTTGGACATTCTCTGCATGAATGCCAGAGAGGTTGGCCGCTTGTCCAACCAGCCGACGCCGCGCACGGGCGGGTGTTTTGAAGGTGGCAGCCGAGGCTCACCGGCGCGTAGCCGAGAGTCGCCTCGCTCAATTGATCGCCACTCACCCCGCTTGGAGAACCGTAGCGTGCGCACGCCTCCTCTCTCTCGCGCACCTGAATGTGCTGTTCAGCGTCACCAGCACCATGACTGCTGCCCCAGGTATTCCCCTCCTTTGGCGGAGCGTCCCCGCCTTGACTCGCGCCCACCTCGTTTTGGGCGGGTGCGTCACTATGACCCCCCACAGATGGCACGCGGATCGAGTCATCGCGCCTTTGAGGACTTCAAGCCGCACCCTCATTTTGACTTGCCAGGTCCTGGCCAACGGTCGCCGCCCAGGCAACAATAGGTCATTGACCCCTGCCCTATAACGCCAACCTCCCCCATTGAGACCGTTATCCTACCAACGGTTGCTGTTAGGGTCTGGGGACCCACGGGGACCTCTGTTGTTGTCCGTGCTATATTGGACACAGGTTCACAAGGTTGCATTGTTTTCACTTATTTGGTAGGGCAGGTTAAATTAAATATGGGCTCTTTTCCGAATTGTATACGGGGCATAGGTGACGTAGCCTCCATGTCTCCATGTTGAAGGGCAAGTTAAAGTTTTGTTTGGCCCTGTTGAATCTTCACACCCGAGGATTAAAACCTCGGCTATTGTGCTGAAGAATATTTTGGGTATGCATCCACAGAAACAGCTACCCGCTGCTGTGGTGAATTTGACATCGGGATTGGAACTGGCAGACCCCAAATTTGACACACCGGGACAAATCGATTTGTTGATTGGCTCTGATGTCCTCGGTGGAATTTTGATTGGTGGGAAACGGATCTTGGTGCCAAATGGTTTGACTGCCATCCCGACCATATTTGGACTTGCTTTGATGGGACCTGTACCTAGGGACCCCCCTCCACCCGAACTTGATAATTTGTTGGCTGTAGGCTCTGCTCTCTCTGATGCAGTTCAGAGGTTTTGGGAGGTAGAGGAGCCCCCTCAAGTTGCCCGTTTGAATCCAGAACATGAGGAGTGCGAGCTGTTCTTCCAGAACAACACTGGTCGACTCCGTTCTGGTCGGATTATCACGAAGCTGCCCTTTCTGTCTGTTCGGCCTCCGCTTGGTGAGTCACGACCTTTAGCCGAAAGGAGATTGTTGGCTATGGAGCGTCGCATGGGTCGTGATCCGGAGCTCAGACAGAATTATATTGAGTTCATGAGGGAATATGAACAGTTGGGACACATGTCTGTGTCAATTTTGGATTGGCGTTCGGTGGAGCATTACTTTCTCCCGCATCATGCGGTATTGAAGCCATCGACTGGCAAGCTGCGCACAGTGTTTGATGGTTCTGCGCAGACTTCAACAGGCGTATCCTTGAACCAGTGCTTGCATTCTGGTCCTAAGTTGGTCAAGGACCTTTGTGACGTCATCACCAGCTTCCGACGACATCAGGTTGTCTTTGTGGCCGACATAAAAATGATGTTCAGGCAGACTATTATCCACCCTGATGACCGTCGCTTCCAGCTGATCCTTTGGAGAGAGTCTTCTCGCGATCCCATGGTCGTCTACGAGCTCAATACGAATACGTACGGGTTAAGATCAAGCCCCTACTTGGCAATACGTTCTCTTTGGGAGCTCGCAGACCGCGAAGGCTTACGTTTCCCACGAGCCTCCGCCATCTTGAAGGACGATATTTACGTCGATGACATTTGCTCGGGCGCCTCCACAGCGGACGAGGCGATCCTCCTGCGGGACGAATTGATAGGTATTTTGGCCTCCGCTGGTTATGAGTTGCGCAAATGGATTTCCAACTCACCAGCGCTTTTGGAAGGCTTGCCAGAGGATCATCAGCAAGATTCACATTTGTTTGAGATTGTTGACAACCCCGCCATGATGGCTGTTCTCGGCGTTCAGTACAGACCAGTCCAAGACATCTTTACATATAACGTAGACTTGAAATTGCCGTGTTCTTGGACTAAACGTCTCGTATTGTCTACTGTCGCCAGAACCTTTGATCCGAACGGTTGGATCTGTCCAATTATATTTTGGGCAAAGTGCTTCTTGCAGAGGCTTTGGACAGCAGGATTGACCTGGGACGAACCTCTGCACGGCACTCTTGTTGAGGAATGGACCTCTTTTGTATCCTCACTTCCTGCCGTCAACGAGATCTCCTTGCCTCGTCCCATCCTTCCTCCCGGGAAGTACAAGGCCACCCTTAACGGGTTTTGTGACGCCTCGGAACGTGGTCCCGCCGCCGTGGTGTACTTGCGCACAGTTAGTGCCTCAGGTCAGGTGAGGGTTTCCCTGATCATGGCAAAGAGCAAGGTGGCACCCCTTCGGACATCTCTGACCATTCCAAAATTGGAGCTCTCGGGAGCAGCCCTACTTGTACGCTTATTGAACCACGTGTCTAACACTTTGGGTAAAAGCATTTGCATTAATGGGACCTACGCCTGGACGGACAGCCAAATTGTTCTTTGTTGGTTGAAGGCTTCTGTCCACACTTTGGAGGTATTTGTTGCTAATCGCGTTTCCCAAATCCAGAAATCCGAAGTCAAACTTGTTTGGAGACACGTGCCAGGTGAGCTCAACCCCGCTGATTGTGCCTCGCGCGGATGCTTGACGCCTAGTTTGATAGGTCATTCGCTGTGGTGGGGTCCGGAATGGTTGAGTCGACCAGAAATTGATTGGCCTCGAACGCCAGTTTTGAATACTTCTAATTTGCCGGGTCTACGAACACTCGCTCTTGAGAAGGTGGAATGCGCCTTCGACCCCGATTTTTTGTTGAATCGTTACAGCTCCCTCGACAAGTTGTTAGGTGTCACTGCTTGGATAAAGCGTTTTGTTTTTAATTTTAGGCACCCACAACAGAAACGACTGACACCGTTTCTCTCACCACAGGAACGACAGGAGTCCCTCACCTTTTGGGTTCGTTCTGTGCAATTGGCGCATTTTGAAAAGGAGATTGCTATCCTTAAATCAGGGAGATCGAAATTGTCGGGAGCTGTCTCTAAATTGAACCCCTTTTTGGACGATACGGGTCTCTTGCTCGTTGGAGGGCGTCTCAAGAACGCCAACCTCCCTTACGGGGCTCGTCACCCCCTTTTGTTACCTAAGGACGGTCATTTGGTACGCTTGTTGGTAACTGACCGTCACCTTAAAAATTCGCATGCTGGTTGTAATGCTTTGTTGGCCATTTTGCAACGCGAGTTTTGGATTTTGTCTGCCCGAAGAATTATTCGGAGTGTAGTCTTTCGCTGCATCCCTTGCTATAAGCTCAAGGCTTCTACCATGCAGCCCTTGATGGGAGACTTACCGGCAGATCGCGTAACTGAGAGCAGGACGTTTGACGGTGTTGGCACGGACTTCGCAGGTCCCTTTTTGGTGAAAACGTCGACACTTCGAAACAGCAAGACTGTCAAGGCCTACTTGTGTGTTTTTGTTTGTCTTTCCACAAAGGCCGTACATTTGGAACTGGTCTCCTCGCTTACGACCGAGGCGTTTGTAGCCACATTTGACAGATTTGTATCCCGCAGAGGGATGCCTTCCTTGATCCGTTCTGACTGCGGCACTAACTTCAAGGGCACCTATAATTATTTGAATGATGTTGTTAATTTCCTTGAAATCAACAAAGCTGATATAGGTGATAGGCTTGCCCAACGTGGGATAAATTGGTTGTTTTCCCCACCAAATTGTCCACACTGGGGTGGTATATTTGAGGCCGCCGTAAAATCGGCCAAAACACACTTGCGCAGGACAATCGGTGAGTCTGTCCATTTCATTTTTTCATTTGAGGAACTCGCAACTGTGTTTTGTAAGATTGAGGCCGTTTTGAACTCTCGGCCATTGTGCCCGATCTCCTCAGATCCGAATGATTTGGAGGCCCTTACGCCGGGCCATTTTTTGATTGGTCGCCCACTTGTCGCCTTGCCTGAGTACCCCTACATTGATACGAGACCTGGTCGTCTCTCGCGCTTTGAATTGGTACGCCAGATTACTCAGAGCTTTTGGAAACGCTGGAATTTGGAATATTTGCACATACTCCAGCAACGCGTTAAGTGGACCGACAAGACCGATCCACCCAAGATTGGTGACCTCGTTTTGATCAAGGAGGCTAACCTTCCGCCACTCAGATGGCGCAGGGGGCGCATCCTTCGTTTGGTAACTGGGGCTGATGGAGTTCCCCGATTTGCTGAGGTCTTGGTGGACGGTTCGATTCTGAGGAGAGCGGTTGCAACATTGTCACGTCTACCAACCGATTAGCGGACCGGTAGGCCGGTCCGGGGCGGGTGGATGTTTGAAATAGAATTAGTTTTTATTATAAGTCAAATCAATTAGATCGATTGAGTTGAGTTAGCCGTCTACCAGCATCTTCTACATCTATTTTATTGTAATTAAGTAAGTATTCCAAATTTTCAAGGTCCTTAGCTTTGTACTTGACATCAGGTGAAAAGAATGCCGCTAACTGAGGAAGCGCTGCTCGCACGTAACTTTTATTGAGACCATCAGGATATTTACTGAAATGTTAAGAATGAGTATTTCTATTAAATATTATAACTATTTTAATTCTGGCAAACTAAAAATCTAATAAATTTTTCAAAATTGCCAAAATATGCATCTTCACAGAGCGTTGATACATGTGGCTTTGATCATTTTTCAGGCACGAATCCATAAATTGGTTCGTCGATTTTTTATGAGTCCATTGATTGAATATTTTAAAGACCTCTGTGGTATATGATTTAATATTCGTTCTTGGTAATGTCATAAAAAAGTTAGAAAAGATAAATTGTTTGAAATAGAATTAGTTTTTATTATAAGTCAAATCGATTAGATCGATTGAGTAACATTTTGTTTAGTCTATTGAAAATTTCTGACAATGGTCACACTGAACTGTCACTTCCGTTCGCCCCTTTGAAAAATTACCACGTTGTCGACTCGTACGTAAAATAATTGTTCGCCTTTTGAAAAGCACATCATTGTAGCTACGCGAATAGTTGTGAAATCTATTAAATTGCCGCCCTTTTGACTCCCGGCACGGTTTGTGACATATTGAACATTTTGTGAAAAGTTATTGTGAGCACACCTTTTTGCATTTCGTGTGAATTGATTAATTGAACTAAATAGAGTAAACCGCCTTGAATGCCGCCTGATCTAGTGCTGGCAACGGTAAATTGTGATAAAAGACATTGTGAACTATTCATTGACATTTGCAAGGAGAAATTGCGAATCCTGTGAACTTGCATCGTGCATTGAAGACGCTGCGTTAGAGTCTGGTAAAGTAAAGATAATTCACTTGCTAATGTTGGCCAATTTTAGTCTTGTGTGTATCTAGCTTGCCTCCAGGACTCCACTCAAGAACATCACTAAGAGTTGGTAAGACATTTTATTAATATTAAGTGTAGTTAAGATTACTTGTATTCGCTGTGCAACACAGTACATTTGTGTCTGAGATTTGTTGTGGCTGACAAGGGCTGATGAATAGAGTCACGCTTCCACAAATCTGCTGCAATTAATCCCAGCTCTTTCTAGCCAAATTCTAGACATAAATAGTACGGCAATAAAACACTACTTACATTGTAGAAAGAAATTCTTCTGTTTTTGAGTCGCTAAATACAACTGTGAGTAAAATAATTACTGAAGGAAAGGTGGAGGTCACTTCACCCGTCTCTATCTCCGACATATAGGTTGGGTTGGACAAGTAACGCGTAGTCGCAAGATAGAGTAAGGTGCTGGCAAACATTATAAGAAATAACATTGAAGGCATCCAATACCATCTGCAATCAAAGTGTTTTTATTTTATTTGCAACTAAATCATCTTAGTCTTGAGGCGTTACCTGCAGGACATAGGTCTGCCTCAAGGCTCACCACACAGACCGATCTTCGGTGCCGATACACTTGAGCATTCACCTGTAATGAGCATGCTTGTAAATGTTACAAAACAGAAAAAACACGTGTGTTTTAGCGAGCATCGATCGAGCAATCTAACGAATGGATAGAAAATTTGCTTCGACCTTTTTACTGAAAAGAGCGTTCGCAAGAAAGATCGTGAAAATGTTCGGAGCAATTTTCGGCTCTGTTCGTTATTCAGTTCGACAAAACCAAAAACGGTGAATGCTCGTTGTCCTGTTACAAGTGAATGATAAAGTGTATCAGCACCATACGAAAGTTGTGCAAACAGTAAAATTTCAATTTAAACTTGTTTTCATACTCTAAGTTTTCAATACTTTTGACAAAGCACTTTTATATTGGATTACCCAAGACTGATATTTAATTTTGCACTTTTATCATCATTCCATATCTCTAGTATCACGGCGATAGAGGCTGTAATCTGAATATTGAGATCCCTTCTTTTTGCATAATGTTCTTTGTCCTAATGTACTTCGGCATAACGATTTTGGCACAGTTTGTTTTGGCATAATAATACTTCGGCATATATTTTTTATGCATACATTTTATGTTGGCATAATCATCTTAAAGACTAATTTGTTTTGGCATAAATTTAATTCGCATAACGTCAGTAGGCCTAATGACTATTAGCATAACGTTAGTAGGCCTAATGACTATTAGCATAACGTAAGTAGGCCTAATGACTATTAGCATAACGTAAGTAGGCCTAATGACTATTAGCATAACATTTATATAATTATATATTTAACTTGTAAAAAATGTATATGCTGTGCAACGAAAGTAAGTGACAGAACCGAATTGCTTCAAAACCGACTCCACGTAGTCTTGTTTGTCCTACCCCTAGAGTGTTATTTAAAATTGCGTAGGCGCGTGGGGCCGATGGAGGCCCGCAGAGCCGTGACAAAAACCCTGCCTGCTGCATGTTGCATGCTCGCTTGAATGCTGCATGCTGCATGCTTGCTTGTATGCTGCATGCTTGCTTGCATGCTTGCTTGCATGCTGTATGCTTGCTTGCTTCATGCTTCCTACAGCGAAAAATATGCCAAAGATACATTGCCAAAGTTATTATATCCAATTTGTATTGTATTGTAATCATTATGCGTAAATAAATTCATGCTTTAGGATTTCATGCTTTAGGATTTTATGATTTAGGATTTTATGCTTTAGGATTTTATGCTTTAGGATATTATGCTTAAAAAGTTATGCTTTAGAACTTTATGCTCAATAAATTTATGCTTTGGAATACTATGCTTAATCATTATTATGGTAAGAGAAATTATGCTTAAAAAATTATGCGTAAGCTGTTATGCGTAATTATATTATGCGAAAATATAATTATGCCAAACAAAATTATGCTAAGTTATATAAGGTCTCAAAATTTTATGCAAATGGATAGGGAACCCTGAATATTCACACCTACCTTGATTCACTGCTATATAATCTGTTGGCACCATGAAATTGTAGGTGACTTAACAGCCACTTCAATGTACCAACTTTAACTTTATTCTTATCTTGAAATTTATCTTTTGGATTTTCCATAGTGATTTTTCTACTGCCCCTCAGTGTTCAAAAGTTTTCTCTAGACGACACCACACCATATTAATGTTTAAAAAATAGAATCGGAATCCATATTTAAAGGATTTAAATTAATTAACAGGGTATACATTTATCATGTCATAGCCTACTCAGAAAGTAAATACAGATAGTATCGTCGCTCTATGGTTTTATGATTTAAGAGAATGGTCGTTGACTATGATTTATGACATTCATAAAAATTAATGGAACTTCATGTCAACATACAATTCCAATTTCAATCTATCTTTTACCAATATGTTTAAATGGGAATAATGTTTGGAATATTATTTCCACTCCCACTCTGACCTTGAAGTTTGAAGTTTTGTTAGGCTTTTTATATACTTTAGTATATTATTTATTTATTTATAGACTCACGCCTGTATCCCCGAAGGGATAGGCAGAGGTGTAATATTACACCCACATTTCGTATATTTAGTACATTAGACACATTTAGTATATTAGAATATTGAATTTAAAATTATAGAACTTACCATAGTAAATAATAGTAAAAATAGTAAAAAAAAAGGCAGCGATAGCCGAGTGGATATACCAACAGACTGCCATGCAGAGGGTATCGGGTTCGAATCCACGGCGCGCACCAATGACTTTTCGGAGTTATGTGCGTATTGAATTGTTAATTATCGCTTGTCCCGTGCCTCGGAGAGCACGTTAAGCCGTCGGTCCCGGTTGTCATGAAGATCTTTGACAGTCGTTACAGGGCGTCAGTACCTTCTAAATAAACTGACACTAGTCTAAACCATGGAATATCGCTATCCCTTCGGGTTGCGGAGGTCAGACAGGCAGTCGCTCCGTGGAAAAGCTAATATTCAGCCAAATCCCGTTAGACTAGTAAGCGGACCCCAGTTTGAAACTGGGATAACGCTAAGAGAAAGAAGGACCATAGTAAATTTCGCCAGGATTCCGTCTTTATGTTTGAACCCCAAATTACAGATGGGGTCGGCTTATGAGCACCAAATCCCAGCTTGGCTGCCCATGTCTAATGCTTTCATTAGAATCTTTTATTTGACATGTGATATTTGCTATCTCAATATATTCAAAGACAAATAGCATCATCGCTAGCATATTATATTAATAACATATCCAAAAATTTGGCTAATAGCACTGCTTCTATTGAGCAGTCTAACTTGACATTAAGGCGCTGTTATACCTCAGAAGCCGTGAAACACCTAATTTTTCGTCGCGCATCTAGCCATAACGGTACATATTACAAACTAGCAAAAAATAGAGCTTAAAGTCAAAAGTCTGAACAAAAGACTTTTGAAAGAATTTTTCATGTATGTAAAATAGAATCACGGTAAAAAAATCACAAAATCGAGGCAGAAAATAATCTTTCGTCTCACTGTTTGCAATATATTGATCGTAAGCTGTCATATTTTATTTGATAATATTGTAGGAAATCTAATGAACTAAAGAATTACCCTATTTATTTTCATATTATACGTGTATATTGTGTAAAATTAAATAAAATCTGCCAAACGTCTATGATTTTGACGCTCGGTAGATCCCATCAATATCAAACGCTTCAGCAATTTAAACCTTATTAGCATAAGCGGTGTACTGAGTGTCAGTTGCTAGTTTACGCCCCGCCCAGACCTCATCATTCGGCTATGAGCCCTGTGAGAGATAGGTCATGTCGCTTGCGTCTCCGCTGCACAAAATTTTACGTAAACCTGTTTGTTATTATAATACGCATTTGAGTTCGTAATTTCATGTTTTATGTTATAGACTGAATACTTTGAATCAAATAGGCTTTTCATGTAACTATGGGCACATATAATTAGGACCTAAGTTTATACTCTTGTTGCGTTTAATGTGTTATTGTTTCTGTGCTTATAAATATATAATTAGAAGAATAAAATATGGACAATTAGAGAAATGAAATTCTACGAACGATTTAGAATTAGAAATTCTAAATGGCCAAGTGATTATGAAATATGTAACATTTTTACACAAATTATTTTCATAAGAGTCTTTTATGACTAACTATGTTATAGATTATCGATTATGCATAATATACTTATATAAATTATTCTCACAATACATAGCTGCCACAGTTTTCAATTTTTGAAAGAGTAATAACATAAAATCGAATCGTTTTATGTACCTATATTACAAATTCATTAGCTTGTCAGAGCGCCTGGAGCGCTAAGATGCCGCCACGGCGAACAATAAACAGCGCTAATATGGCGCTCCGCAATCCGCACACAAGCGGTAACGAATGTTGTATTATTGTGTTGTGAACATAAACCTATTTAGGTACATCGGGTAAAACTTTGATTATTCATAAACTATTAGGTATGTCTCAGTACATCTTTTTTTTTTTTTTGTTTCGGGTTGGAAAATCCTCATGGAGTCCCTCCGCCCTGGGGGATGGGCAAAGGGGACTGTCAGACTCTTACTGACTAAAAACCAACCCGTGTGCCTCATGTACCCGTGTGTCGGAGGGTCGGGTTTCGCCCAAGCATACATCGCAACCCCCCGACGGGTATTGGCCCGCCAGATGGTCCGGCGGGCCCCGAACAAAACCCCCTTGGCGGCGGATGATGGTGTTGGGCTCCGCCGCCAAAACGCCAAGCGGCCGCAGAGGATAGGGAGGACGGCAACGCTGTTGCGTTGCCGTCCTCCCATATCCTCCGCATCTCCTCTTCCTCTGCGGCCCCACCGCGACGCATCGAATGGTGCGCCCCCATTTGGTCGCGGGCGATAGGGCGCACGGCAACGCAACACCGACACGCCTCTCCTCCCGCGACCACGCCCGACTGCGAGGGACAGACAGAACTGTCCCCCGCACCCGCACCGTTGGACGGATCCTGCGCAGGCCCCGTCAAGCCCACGCGGAGCGTCCCCTCCTGGATCCCTCTTAGCTTCACCGCGGGTAACCAATCCACGGTTACTGAGCCCCCCAACCGACAAGGTGGAGATCCCACGGGGGGGATGTCTCAGTACATCTAATATCTTTTTAATTTCTAAAATCAATCATTTATAAGTAAGAAGGTGACTTCTCTGTTTGCTATAACACAAGATATAATATTTTTTTAATAATAAAGTACGTAACTAATTATCTTAATTGTAATTACAGTGAAATTAGATAACAGTTCTGCAACGTCTTACACACATTTGACTGCAGTCATTCCTAACACGATCTATTCAAGAGCTAGCCAAGAAATGCCAAACAATTTTTTTAACAAATTTGACTCAAATTCCGTAGTTATAAGCAAAAATTACAAGAGGGATAGCAGTGACTGGTTCGAATTGCGTAAGAATATGTTGACAGATTGAAATTTTGGTATAGTGGTAAAAAAAAAGAGATAACAGCAGTAAAGCCAACTTAGTAAAAAAATATTTTGTACAAATAAAATATTTGTAATGTAAAATCAGTTGCGCATGGAATCTAAAATGAACAACTGGCTTTGCAACAACTGGCGAAGCAAGAAAATGTAACAATCGAGCCTTGTGGATTATCCGTTTATTGGTGCCACGCCAGATGGATTTATAATTAATAGGTCCAAACACGATTGTGGAAATTTAATGTTCTATTGTTGCCTATAAGAATGGACTGGAGAATAGTATTAGAGCAAATAAAATACAAATATGGAAACATGATAAAAAAGTGAACTGACTAGTCTAAACAAATATTGTAATTTTTATTATCAAATTCAGGGGCAACGCCACG
Source organism: Euclidia mi (assembly GCA_944739405.2). NCBI lineage: Eukaryota > Metazoa > Arthropoda > Insecta > Lepidoptera > Erebidae > Euclidia > Euclidia mi. Next base: position 97,622,689 of record OX123185.2, read on the forward strand.
TTACACGCAAACAAAAGTGTTTATTTGCTGTGTGGAGTGGCGAAAGTATACCACTAAAAATAGAAATTATAGAAAGAGATGATGTTTTCTGGGAGAAGAAAAGTTTTTGGCGTTTTATATGAATTGGCAGTTGCCTGAAATTGTTGATTCTCGTCAAACTCAAGGAATGGCATTGCGAGATCACGGAGAGGAAAATGTTTCATCAGTGCTTGAAATTTCTACAATACCAAGTCGTAAAAGGAAAGTAAATGAAACTGTGCCTCGTGAACAACAGCAAATATTATGTATTGAAGCCTTATCACCTCACACACTGCCTTTAACATTCGATGAGAATAAAGAAAACCTGCCGGGTTAGCAGACAGCTAACTTTTGATGAGCTGTAAACTCTGTATTTCGTTAATACATGATAAATTAATATAAATTAATATATTTTAATATTTATTTTCTTTGAAACAACACATATTTGAAGCGAAAGAATTTTTTTATATTTTTCCATACAAACATGTATGAGGAGAGCTAACGAAAAAGCAGTAATTCAAATTCTAATTCTATAATTTTCTAAGTGACATAGCAGTATCTCATGAATAAGGTATATCCACATATATTTTTGATGTTTCATCTATTTTGAAAAATAATAATGGGTTGGGTTTCGAAACGAGTCGCCTGAATTTGAGGGTATTGGTAGTGTAGGGGGCTTAAGGGAGTTCGTTTTAATCCCCTAAAAGTAATTTTGGCTGCTGGAGTTGCGTCTAAATATTTTTAAACTATTTCCAAAATTTCATAAATACTTCGGCAATTATGCAAAACGGAACGTAGTTTTTATACTATAGTACAGTTTTACAAATGTCATTTTAAGGTTTTATGTGAAAAACGTGAAATGGAACGCAAAACTGCCATCTTGGAATGATCATATTGACAGCTAATGTCAAATTGGTGCGTCATTGCTTTCGAGTGCCTAGGGTTAGGTGCGACTGTAATAAGTAACTAAATAGGTTATGTTAGATTCTCTTTTGACCCTTAATCCAAAAATAGGAGCCCTTCGCAGGGCTCAGTCAACCTTAGTTTATTAAACTAGTGTGATATATGTGGAAGTTGGCAGTGCCATACACACCGATGTTTGGAGATTTTTTTTTCAGAGGAAACCAAGTATTTCCGGCAAGTGAAAATGGTGAGGGAGGTTTCAAGACCTTCCCTCCTCCCTCTCCAATCACTCACAACTCCTAAAAACGGCGACGTATTTCGAAACCTTTACCATTTTAATGATACCTATAATAACAATAAACATCCATAAATAAATAAAAGAAATCAACTTTTACTAAACTTCAATTATCTCGTAACTCGCTTTAGTTGAGATATGGCTTTTGCGCTTAGTAGAGCAGTATTGTGTTTTTTAGGGTACCGTAGCCAAAAATTGTAAAAACGGAACCCTTATAGATTCGCAATGCCTGTCTGTCTGTCCGCCCGTATGTCACAGCCACTTTATTGCAAAACAGATTTGAAAACTGGCAGGAATGGAATTAGATGTAGGTATTCTATGAACTGCTTCACTATTTTTATACAAAAACAAAACAAACATAATAATGGCCTCTCCATACATGGAACTGACTTAATTATTTTAATCATTATCTTACGGCATGTAGGTATTTACCTACTTTCGTCAACTATTAATACCTATAACGCCTAATGTAAACCAGTTTTGCTAATGGCTGCACTGAGAACAAAAATTGCGCTATGCCTATATTGTACAAACAGATTGATGTAGGTAATATAAATTTGAATATCAGTATCTCAATTCAATATGCTAAAACGTTTTGCTTGCGATTTTGAAATATTGGAATACGGATGTCGCCAGAATACGGCCGCACGCGATAATGAAGGGGGGCGCCCCGCAGTAGCCGGAGCTAAGCTCCCTTCACCTCCCCTGCTTCACCCCCTCATTTACCAAAACAGTCGCTTAGGACAGCGCCTTAAATATAAGCATGGAATCCGTTCCGAATCCTTTAAATTAAGTAATGAGACAATAGAGTCAATCTCTGCAAATAACATAGTTGTAATTGTATCAGCCTGGTGCATCGAAATACGCAAGGGTTGATGGGTAAGGAGTTAGGTGGGGCCGCAGAGGAAGAGGAGATGCGGTGTTGCGTTGCCATTCTCCCTATCCTCTGCGGCCGCGGCTGGGTGTTTTGGCGGCGGAGCCCAACACCTTCATCCGCCGCCAAGGGGGTTTCGTTCGGGGTCCAGCCTGACTATCTGGTGGGCCAATACCCGTCGGGAGGTAGCGAGAAATGCTTCAGTGAAACCTTACCCTCCGACACATGGGTACATGTGGAGCACGGGTTGGTTTTTAGTCAGTAAGAGTCTGACAAGATAAGATATAAGATAATCATTTATTTGTATAAACATGGTGTACATACATAGCATGCAAGATCATTTATTTGTATAAACATGGTGTACATACATAGCATGAAGACAGTCCCCTTCGTCACTTATTTAGCTCTTTGCCAATTGGTCACGCAGTATTGCATCGCTGCTTGGGGAGGAACACATAAAACACATCTGCTAAAGTTAGAGCGCGCCCAAAGAGCGGTACTAAAAGTAGGTTGGAGACTCCCGTACCAATTTCCTACCACCGAACTTTACAAAACCTGTAATGTACTCTCGGTGCGAAAATTATTTATTCTGAACCTCATTCTTACGACCAATACAAACACCAAATACGTTCCGTCGATGTTACATCACGCTCGACGGAAACATAACGTTTGTCCCTTGATTTCGATCAGAACTAGTCTAGCCCAAAGATGTTTCTACTTCCTGGGAAATTACGTGTAAAATAGGCTAAACAAAATTCTAAATTTATACCCTATGTCCAAGAATAAGTGTAAAAAGGCAGTAACTCAATGGCTATTTGACTTAGACTATGACGGCACTGAAAATATAATTTCCACATTAAAATAGACGACTATCATAAATACACATATACATACAACACACAATTCTCACACACTACACTTATATACACATACACACACAACTCTCACACGGAACAGTCACACACATCAACAAACCTACACAGACAAACACACACACTACTTCCTTCCTTTCTTCATCAGCCTTTAACAGTCCACTGCTGGACTAGGCCTCTCCTTTGAAAGGAGGAATTGGCCTACTATACCACGCTGGCCAAACGGATTGGTATAGGGTTTGTATCAAGTTTTCCTTCGTCCGTGTGGTGACGGATTAAGAATACGGCATGTCACCACCCCATATCATCCCATGGGTGTCGTAAGAGCCGACAGAGGCAGAGCATTTTATGCAGAGAACAGCACACACTACTACGGTTTAAAAATTATTTCTCTTATTTTTGTTTTTGTGACACTGTTTTGATAGGTGTAGATACTTACCTAACTTTTGTAGTGTTTAGAGGAATGAACTGGAGATCTGTCACACAGGTTTCGAACCTAGCTCAGACTCCAGCTCTCAACAAGGTTTCTGTTTTAACTGTATCTATAAATATAAGAAAACCATTGTACCTTTTTGAGAGAAACAAACAATATTTATTACTATTATATTAATTGTTCATGAACGTGTAACGATATTGACATTTTATATATTACGGAACATTGGCTAAAAGCCAATACTAGTTCATGTTCAATTTCGACAACCACCAGGTTGTAAGCTCATTCAGCAGAGAAAAATATACAAGGATGCTCTTTAATTATAATAAATAAACTTTTAGAATTTAAAGAAAGGTCTGATATTGTGAGCCTCCCTGGTGAGCGAGTAATAGAGGTATCTTGTGTCGAATTTGAGCAGTTCATTGTTACGAGTGTATACGAGCCTCCATGTGCACATTTTGAAATTTTTATAATAATTATGGAGGATGCCCTAAGCAAAATTAATAATTGCCATAAAACTGTTGCTATTAGTGGTTACTATAACATTAACATTATAAAATCTATTTAAATCTTACAATTTAAGTCATATTTTTTTAGAACCAACTAGAGTAGTCACTCTAGTTGGTTCTAAAAAAGTATGACTTAAATTGTGTGCCACAAGTGCTACCTTTATTGATAATATATTTATTAACACTAAGCCTTTACAAAAATCCTTAATTCATATGCTATAGTTTGTTGTCCAAGAAAAAGCCCCAAGGTTCCGAGTAAAATTATAAATTTTATACCTATAGATGAAAACCGATTAGAAGTTCTTAAAAATAATTTATCAAGTAAAATGCGTTGGTTGCCAGCAGGCAACCAACGCATTTTACTTAACAGTAGGTACAGCAGTACCTACTGTTAAATAAATGTTGGCGGTCCGGTCGTGTACCAGGTGACTGGAACAAAGCCGTAATTTTACCACTGTACAAGGGCAAAGGGTCACAGCAGGAATGCAAAATTATCGCGGTATCAGCCTCCTGAGTGTTGTTGGCAAATTGTATGCAAAGATACTAATTGAAAGAGTGATCTCTGAAACGGACAGTAAAATTTGGGATGTGCAAGCGGGAATCAGAAAGGGAATGGGATGTACGGATCAAGTCTTGTCCTTAAGGTGCATTGCAGAGAAAGTCTTGAGTAAACACCAGGAGGTTTTCTGCGCCTTTATTGACCTGGAAAAGGCTTACGATCGAGTGGTGAGAGATGAACTTTGGTCAACACTTTCTGTGTATGGAGTGAGCACTAGTCTGATACGGGCACTTGAATCCTTATATAGGGATTTAAACGCCTGTGTCAGAATAAACGGGGCCTACACGGACTGGTTTAACATTGATCGTGGTGTTAGACAGGGATGTGTAGCGTCTCCTTGGCTGTTCAATCTGTTCATGGACAGTTGTTTGGCCGATTTTAAAGAGTCTGAATGTGGATTAAGAATGGGTGAGTCAGTGTTTAAGACCCTGCTTTAAGCTGACAATCAGGTTCTTTTTGCATCGTCAGCGTCGGATTTGCAGCAGATGGTCACCACGATGAATGAGACGTATAAGAAGAAAGGTATGAAAGTGAATGTTAACAAAACCAAAGTCATGGTCATAGAGAGGGACGATAGTGTAACTGTATGTGACGTAATGATAGGAGATGAAAAAGTGGAGCAAGTGAACGAGTTTGTGTATTTAGGGTCTATGTTTACGAGAGATGGAAAATGTGAGGGAGATTTTGAAAGGAGAGTGAAAGCAGGAAATAGTGTGAATGGCGCCTTACAGTCCATCATCAGCAATGGTATTATTCCAAAGCAAGCTCGCCTTGCTATACTGCAGGGAGTTTTGGCGCCAACACTGATGTATGGTAGTAAATCATGGGTATGACAGAAGAAACATGAAAGTAGAATCAATGTTGTGGAGATGAGAGCTTTGAGGAGTATGTGCGGAGTAAGGCTGATAGATAAAGTGAAAAGCAGTGTGATACGAGAGAAGTGTGGTCTAAAAGAAGATATCGGCCATTCTCCGATTGCAAGTTTTTACTTGTCCGGGCTTACATAATCCGTAATATTATCAAATTCAATCACGGTTTTTTTTTATATGTTAGTTAGCATCCGTATCTAACTGTAAACAAAATATTGCGTTCTTTTTTTAATTAGTTAAGACTAAATTAATTTAACCTCTGTTCAAAGAACCTCTATTCGCTAATTACCGTGGCGTGTCCGCACACCAACTTAATGTTAAAATTTTCTTGTAATTTCTAAAACGTACCGATTTACTTTGATCCATTCAACGTTTTAAACGATGTAAAGCAACATGAATTGCATAACAAAACATCGACTAAATAGAACCAGTCTGTAAATAATTATCATTAAATACCCGCATGTCCAATCGAAAGTTATAATTGCCGTGACATTTTGTGTTCTCGGTTGCACATCCCTAAATAACAGTATTTGGCACATCACTACCGCACGTGTCGGATCTCCTCAGGGTGTGCCGCAGCCCATCAGCAGTTGCACGTCTCTTACGTTAGTGTACCGCCAACGAAGCACGTGGGTATATAATTACCGTAGCCTTGGTTAAAAACTTTTCTAATTACCGTTGCACTTCTATAAATACTTGATTTTTTAATTTAGACCCTAATTGATAATGTAAATGGAACATTACTTTGGCCGCCGTACGCTGTAATAAGCCTGTATTTGCATACTGTGTTGGTTTTCGAAATTTTGAAAAAAATCTATCGTTTTCTAATTACCGTATACTAATTACTGTGTGTTAATAATTACCGTTGTATGAAAAATTAATACTTGTTTACTAACTGTAGCCGCGACGTTGTTGCATCGTATTAATAGAAAGTTTTCGTAGAATATTATTATCACTGTCCGTAAGTACGTTTATACTGGTATGCTCACCATTCATCAAGTTACTTAATTTGTAGGATGGGAAAACCCAAAAACACCAAAGAGGCAGTTAAAGAAATGAGAAGGCTAGCCGCACGACAACGCCGAGAACGAATTAAAAATGACCCTGTTTTGTATAAAACAATCAAAAGAGAAAGAAAGGTATAATAGAAGAAACAGGTAATGCGAAATGTCACCAAAAAACCGGAAGAGAACTCAAAAAAGGAATAGGGAAAATTTCAGTGCTTACTATAAAAGACAAAAGGAAAAGGAAAAAATGGAAACAATTGAGGAAGAAGTAGTCGTAGATGTAGATGTCCTTGATAACAGTATAACAGATCCTCTTAAAACTCTGTCAACACCATTACATCACGATGATTCGTCATACTCGCTGCGCTCAAAAAATTACTCTAAAACTGTATCTTTACAAACATTTTCTGAAAATTCCAACTCAAAAAAGAAGTTAATCAGCAGAAAGAGATTTGTCTACAGTCGACTTCTTTAAAAAAAAAGAAGAGCCTGAAATTTCCCCGCCTGCCAGATTTATTTTGTCTGTACCTTCCAAAAACAAATATAATTGCGATATATAACGGTCTATTGGTGCTAGAAATAGAGATAGAGTAGAAATCTTCAGACAAACCTAAAATTTTATCTAATCGGCTAGTGAAGCACGCTTATGTATTTCCTGGGTCTTCGAAGTCTCTTATTCCCAAACATAATACGGTTAAGAGAGAGAAGGCCGAAAAGGCTGAAAGTAGCTTAAATCTGACACAGACAGTTTTTGGGCTCCTGTCTCTGCTGTAGATTTTAGTCTTACATGCCTTCCTTCAAAATAATGACCAATGTTCCAAATAATAGTATTAAGGATAAGAAGACTAGAATTTCATTTTTCGATTTATCTGATTCTGATTAAACTATATTTTAAATATCGTAGATTACTTGTTGTTTTTAAATAAGTAGAAAATTACTATAAAACAAGACTGATTCAACTGTAGGTATGACATACTAGACGGTATCATTATGATTATTAATAGAATATAAGTTCTCAGTGATACTATTATATGGAAATTTTAAAAGGGCTGTGAGTAGCTTTAAGCTAGATATATCCTTATTATACAAGATAATTAGGAATAGTAGTCTTATAAATGCCATTTTACTTACGTTTAAGATATAATTACTAATAAAATTAAGACATAATATTTTTTTAGTTTGTTTTTAGCTGATTTTCATTGAAAGTGTCTAATCTAATCTAATATATAAAGCTGAAGAGTTTGTTTGTTTGTTTGGTTGAACGCGCTAATCTCAGGAACTACTGGTCTGATTTGAAAAAATCTTTCAATGTTAGATAGCCCATTTATCGAGGAAGGTTATAGGCTATATAACATCGCGCTATGAGCGACGGGAGCGGAGCAATAGCCTTAAATAACGCGGGTGTAACCGCGGGCATCCTTTAGTTTTTAATAAACGATAGCAATGATAAAGTGTATTTTTTTACGATTGGATATGAGGTACATTGGTAATTCTAATGCTATTAATTTATTATGATAGTGTACAAATGATTAATGCATGTCGAATGAGTGATATTATCATTTTTAATATGTTACATGGACTTTATGATATTTTCTAATTACCGTTGCATCAAATATTCAACTTATATAATTACCATACACATAAAAATTTTAAGTCTCATTATCTAGAAAACCACCACTAATAGTTAAATGCCTCATTAACTATTGAAGTCGTGTCTTTGATGTGTTTCATATTCTAATGTGTTTAATGTCAAATCAGTGAAATTGAAAAAGGGTACGGTAATTAGGCGAAGAACGCCTAATTGGAGAATGACCGATATAGTGTCAAAGATTGAAATAGGAATGTTGCGTTGGTTAGGAACGGATGGATGAAAGAAGAAATACGAAAGGAGTGTATCGTAGAGAATGAATGGAAATGTCGGTAGGGGACTCCCTATGCGGACGTACGCCGACCAAATAGGTGGCGTACTGAAAAAGGGCCAAATCAAAAGTACCCATAACCGACGCGCATGCATGATGAGGTTAATGAATGTCAAGGAAGAGAAAGAGGTATGTTTGAACCGAAGCATGTGGCGTTCTATAGTCTCTTGCCTACCCCAATGGGAGACAGGCGTGACGATATAGAAAGATAGATAGAATGCCTTGGTTGCCTATCCTATTCATGACTATCCGGATCAGTTATATAATTAATTATTTAAATTGATTAATGATGAATTCTCTATCGTATTTAAACCCAAAAAAATAAATGTCACTGACCGTCTGATGTTTAGTGATTGGGCAACTGAAGGCATTCATAGAAGTCGGATTAGGTTATATGAACTTTATGATGAAAATACTTTTAATAATAGTCCAGCCTTTATGAATGGTGAAAAAATCTCAAAAACATTTAGACAAGCTTGTTATGCTGCAAAATCTATTAATTTGATAAATATGAAATCGCTGAAAATACCATAAAAGCAACAGAGTCCATAAGGTCGAGGTTAATGGTAAGACATCTCCAGGTTCTGCTTTGAAAATGAGTTTCCCGCAGGGTTCAATTCTCGGACCATTTCTATTCTTGATATATATTAACTATTTACCTTATTACGTAATGAATAATCATGAGATTGTGTTGTTCGCTGATGCTCTTTGATTTTTATTATTAAACGACAACAGAGTAATTATGACGAAGTAAACAATGAACTCTCTAAAGTTTTAAATTGGTTTAATGTAAATAATCTATTACTTAATAATAAGAAAACTAAACTTTTAAGGGCTATGGAACGTAGCATTCTCGGGGTAAAAAGGACCGACCGTGTCCGGAACACCACGCTACGTTCCCAAACACGCATAGCCGATGTTGGTTTAAAATCTGCCAGGCTGAAGTGGGACTGGGCTGGTCACCTCTGCCGTATGCACCCAGAAAGGTGGGCTTATTTAATAACCAGTTGGGTGCCTCATGATAGTCGACGACGACGCGGCAGACCTAAACGGAGATGGCGAGACGACTTAAATGCATTCGACAGCGACTGGCCGAACATAGCACAGGACAGGGATGAATGGCGGTCCAAGGGAGAGGCCTTTGCCCAGCAGTGGGACACATGTACAGGCTAAATAAAAAAAAATAAAAAAACTTTTAAAATTGTCAATGCCCAATGTTAAACATATGGAAACCAATGTACGACTTAATGAATTTAGGATTTAGTCCGTCGAGACAACCATGTTTTTAGGTATTATGCTTGAAACCAAACGACAATGGCGATCACATATAGAAAGGCTATCAGGAAAACTCAGTTCTGCAACTTACGCAGTTAAGACAATTAGACTCCTCACAGATTTAGAAATAGCTAGAATAGTTTTTTTCAGTTACGTTCATAGCTTAATGTCATATGGGATTCTTTTCGGGGGAATGCTGCAGACCTAAATACAATATTCGTTCTGCAGAAAAAAGCTGTAAGGGGAATTTATAACCTCGGTCCAAGAGTGTCTGTCACTAAGAGAGAAGTTCAAAGAAGATAGATAGGTAGATAGATAATTGCTTTATTGTGCAAATGTTGGTACAAATTCAGTGTAAATAACTTAAATGTAGATACATATCATATGCACAAGTGCGGCCTTATCGCTGAGTGCGTTCTCTTACAGGCAACCTTAGCATGGACAGACTGAAAAAGACAAAAAGCTTTGATGTGTAGCGACTAAAAGTATCTGATTAGGTACTAGAAATTGTTTTTATTATATACATACATTATTTCGGCGAACCGAATGTTCCTAGTCGATTTGGGAAAACTATTAATATCGTGGACTGTATGATGGCGGTTCTTATCGACTAGGAAATGAGGAAGTGAAAAGGTGTTGTGGTTAGGAGCCTCTTACCTTGCTCGGCAGTCCTTTTCCTTGCAAATGGCGGCCGCTTGGTTTCTTCGGGAATTCTGAAGCTGCTTGAATCACTCTACTACACAAATCACTTTCACTCGCGAGCGGGTTTGTTAGGTTTTTTGGTATAAGCTGTAATAATTATATATAGCGGTGCGGATTGCGAAATGCGGCGGACATGAGTTCCCGAGCGTCTCGAATCTTCCATTCTTTCTTCGTCGCCGTTGAGCAGGGCGGCCAATAGCGAGGCGTTTTGGGAGGGGATTCATGAAAAGGATCACTCGGATTGGCCGAGCAGCGACGAACCATTGACGTTGACATAATTAACTAGCAATGGAAAGGATAGATGGCGCTACCATATCCCCCCGGCCCTAAAGGGTTGCCTTTTAAAAATAAATAAAGTTGAACTTAGCTATGTTGGGTGTACTACCGCATAACCCATCAATAGGCTAAGACGGCGATATGACAATAAAATTAATCTTAATTAACTTTAGCGAAAACTACAAACGCAATAACAGCGAAAACTACAAACTAAATACTTAAACTAAGAGGTAGATCCAACTTCAGGCTAGATCTCACTACGATGGCTAACGGCCATGAAAGCGGCGGAGCATTATCATGTATTAACCAACGTACCCTCCTGTATAAGGGATGCAGGACTATTCCACTTGGATCTAGCCTGAAGCTGGTGTAGATATTCCGCACGCCAGCGCCGCCAGAACGACTGCACGAGTTTATCCAGCAGAGTATGTCTCTGGAGCAAGCTTCGAAGCTTTCGAAGAGTCCGCTTCAGGAGCCGGAAATGACGATAATGACACTGTTCAGAAAATGTGCAGGGCTCTTCAACGCGGATGGTTCTGCAGGGTCACTACTCAATGCCGTGAGCGGACGCGAGTTGATCAGTGCCTCAACTTGTGCAAGGACAGTTAAAAGCTCTTCGTAAGAGAGGATCTGTTGGCCTATAACTTTGAAGAGATGCATTTTAATTACTTTGACCATGCTTTCCCAACATCCACCGTAATGTGGAGATGCTGGCGGAATAAACTTCCCGTCAATATGATTTATGGAAAGTTCCTCCTGAAGACGAGTACGATATTCTTCCTTGAGAAACTTATAAAGGTCGCGTAAATAAGAGCATGCGCCCACGAAACAAGTGCCGTTATCCGTGTACAAACACTGTATAGGGCCGCGCCGTGAGAGAAATCGTTTAAGGGCTGCAAGGAACGACGCCGTGCTTAAATCTGTCGCAACTTCAATATGCGTAGCGCGCGTCATTAAGCATGTAAAAATACATAGCCAGGCTTTACGGCTTTTAAGACCTCGACCACGCATTGGCGTATACTGCAGTGGTCCTGCGTAATCACAACCGGTGTGTGTAAACGCTTTATCAACCTGGTTGACGCGCTGGCTAGGGAGATCTGCCATGGGAGGGAAAGTCTGACGCGGACGAAATTTGAAACAGACGTTACATTTATGTATTCTGTGACGAATTATTCGTCGAGCGGCTAAAATCCAATACTTATGCCTAAGTAAGGACATATGCAACTCTGGACCAGCATGAAGGTGATTCTTGTGATAAAAATCAAGAGCTTGGCGTACAAAATTGTGGGAGCCACAAAACCCATTATGTCCCATAGTCGAGCCACTGTGGACAGCATAGTGCGTTTGGTGCACTTATCATCCGGTGGTGAGACGTCAAACCGAAAACTATCGCAGGATTTGTCCCAGCGTAAACCGAGAACTTTATGCGGTACAGACTTCTCAAACTCAATGTCTGGAGAAGCTTTATGAGAATCTGGTATGCGTGCGAGAACCTCCTTAGAGTTGCTTGTCCATTTGACAAGATCAAACTGGCCTCGCTTGAAAAGCTGAATAAGCTCTTCACAAAGCGAAATTGCTAGCGGAGCGGATATGACACTACAGGCAATGTCATCCATATACAAAGCGGAAGTAGCAACAGCTGCTGCGGTGGGAAAGTGATCGCCTTCATCAGCGATCAACTGGCGAACAACTCGTAACGCGTGATATGGGCTAGACTTGAGTCCAAAACAAACACGATTGAACTGATGCACAGATAAAGGTTCCTTATTGTTAAAACGATAAAAAATCCGTTGAAATCTACGGTCAGACTCGCAAACGCCGATATTGAGGAACATTTGGCGGCAATCAGACAGAGCGATTTGGAAATGACGAAACTTTATTATGATGTTAAATAAATCACCCTGTAGATTGGGGCCGACATGCAAAATGTCATTAATCGACTGACCCGATGTATTCTTACAACTAGCATCTAAAACCACACGAAGTTTAGAAGAGGTTTTATCTTCGCGAACTACGCCATGATGCGGGATATAATATGAGGAACGAGAGTTGCCCTCGTTGTTTACAACTACACTCAAAAAACCTTTATCTATGTAGTCACGAATGACGTCATTATAGGTGCTGCATAACTTAAGCGATGCATCAAGTTTACGTTCCACACAATGGAGACGTCTAAGCGCAGCAGCGTACGAGTCGCTTAACGAATAAGGGTCACCATAGAATGGCAACGCCACAACGTATCTGCCACTGTCGTCACGAACAGTGGTAGCACGGAAATGTTCTTCACACTCGAGATCTTTACGCCTCATCGAGGGCGGTGCTGTAACCTCTTCCAGCTCCCAAAATCGCTTGAGAAGAGAATCAATATTGTTTTCTTGAAGAACAGAACAACAGCAAGACGTAACGTATTGAGAAGTATGTAATGTAGGTACGGTACCCATAATCACATACCCAAATACCGTCTCAATGGCGGGCGGTAAGTTATATTGCTCACTACGTACCACGTCAGTTAGTAGCAAGTGCGGGAATAATGCAGCTCCGATCAAAACATCAATGTCTGCCGGATTCGCAAACTCCGAGTCTGCCAGCGGCAATGACTCGAGGTGTGTGAGTAGCGATACGTCCACATTAGCGTTTGGCATTGCGTCCGTAATACGCTCCACGATAAGCGAAGAAATGTTAAAATTAATATTCCTATCAAAACGTGAATGTATTTTAATATCTACGGAACCCTTGCAATGTTTTTCTGACCCGCCGATTCCTTTGACCACTGAACTAGTATTTCTAAAGTTATTCCACAATCCGAGGCGTTTGAAACATTCCAATGTTATAAAATTGGTCTGAGACGCGCTATCGAGTAGACAACGTACCATGTGCGGCGACCCATTAACATCATAAACGATAACTTGCGCTGTCGCTAACAGTACCGTCTTAGACGCCGTACACTGCGTTTTGGCCCTGCGCGGATCATTATAGATGCGCGAGTGCCGTCCTCGCGTGCGCGTCGCCCGCGCGATGGATGTCGTACACAACGATATTTCATTCTGAATCGTGGGAGGCGCAGTTATCGTAGTCTGCATCTGACATAAGATGACATAAGTGTGTCAAGGTTAGCGGCTTGGCTTGACAACGGACTACTTTTATCAAAGTGCAACAATGAGTGGTGTCGTTGATTACATGAACGACATCTCGTCTTACTAGAACAATCACTAGTTTTATGCTTTATACTTAAGCAATTAATGCAAGCTTTGTTGTATGTCTATGCGAAACATTTGTAGAAATGGTCGTGCACTATATTACTGCACAGACACTTCTGTGAATTAATTTTATTAGATTCCGAGCATGTTACGTAAGATTGTGGATTAGGGACCGAGTTATTATTACTATTTCGCGCTTTATTCAACATTTGTTTGCTGCTGTTAGTGTTAGACGGGCTAGGTGAACTAGACTGCGTATTATGAAATATTCGACACTGATCTTTGATGAACGAAATAAAACTATCTAGTGTAGGTATTTTATTATTGCGTTCCGTCATCTCGAAAACACGAGTTTCAGTGTCAAACTTTTTTAAAGCGAGTTGAAGCAACATAAAGTCGGAAAGATCTTCTAATTTTAAGTTCCTAAGAGAATTAACCGCGGTTACGAAGTTATCTATAAACAGCTGAAAATTCGAGACAGATGCGGCACCGGACAGTTTAAGATTTAAAGCTTGTTCAAAGTAGGTAGACGCTAGGACGCGCGTGTCTTGATATCTATCAAGTAGTGACTGAAATATGACCTGATAATTCTCAGCACTGGGTGTGACACCTGCAAATACGGACTGGGCCTTAGGTGACAGTTTACCTATTAAATAGTACAACCTGTCAGCATCTGTCAGAGAACCATTATCGTGCAGTGTAGACTTAAAACTCGCATAGAATAACGGCCAGTTTCGTATATCGCCATTAAACGACACAGTCTCGATTGGCGGTAACTTCGGCGTGCGAGCCGCGGAAATGGGTCGTGCTGAATATTTACCCTCCAATTGCGATTGGATACGCTTAACAATACAATAAAGGTCTTCGAAAGAGGTGTACGCCTGATAATTCGGTTTTTCATCAGGATTAGTAGAAAGCAATCTTGCGTTATAATCGTCTAACAACTTATGAAAATCTGTTTTAATACTATCTACTGTCATACAATAGCTGAGAAATGACTCCCTATTACTATCAGAAACGGCTGCGGTCTTTGAACGCTCATAAATGTTTTGAATACTCTCAAATAAAATATTGCGTTTAGCTTCTAAGATTGTCATCTCTTTGTCTTCCGACACGCGTGACTTCTTTTGTTGTGACATACTTACGTAAGTATAAGCTAATGAGACCGAAACAAAATAAGAATATCTTAAGTACCTATTATTTTACCTAAGTACCTAGGCAACACTTTAAAGTGGTAGAATTAAAAGTTGCTTGAAATATGAGATTTACAAGACAACTATGATAGTTCCAGAAATAATAATTGGGCAAGCAGGTAGCTACATAAAAGTATATTACCTACTGATGCGTGCGAAAACAACCATGTGACGGTTATGTGAATGGACTAGGAGTATAGCTAGGTGCTATAACTGCCTAGGTATAGAGATATAACGAGGTTTTACGTATAAAACGTAAATGAATCCGACTCGTATGGATCAAAAAAAATGTTTCGGCGAACCGAATGTTCCTAGTCGATTTGGGAAAACTATTAATATTGTGGACTGTAGGATGGCGGTTCTTATCGACTAGGAAATGAGGAAGTGAAAAGGTGTTGTGGTTAGGAGCCTCTTACCTTGCTCGGCAGTCCTTTTCCTTGCAAATGGCGGCCGCTTGGTTGCTTCGGGAATTCTGAAGCTGCTTGAATCACTCCACTACACAAATCACTTTCACTCGCGAGCGGGTTTGTTAGGTTTTTTGGTATAAGCGGTAATAATTATATATAGCGGTGCGGATTGCGGAATGTGGCGGACATGAGTTCCCGAGCGTCTCGAATCTTCCATTTTTCTTCGTCGCCGTTGAGCAGGGCGGCCAATAGCGAGGCGTTTTGGGAGGGGATTCATGAAAAGGATCGCTCGGATTGGCCGAGCAGCGACGAACCATTGACGTTGACATAATTAACTACCAATGGAAAGGATAGATGGCGCTACGATACATATATATACATACATACGCAGGCATACATACAATAGATATGATAGGTGCTAAACATATAAATAAATACATAATATACATAATATGATACATATATATATATAATAAGAAATAAACATTCTAACTGTTGTATCACAATATATTTATGAAAATCTGTTATATGTATGTACATAAAACAGAAAACAGGCAAACATTACGCCTGTGTACAAAAGTGGTTCTAAACATGATGTTGAATTGTATCGCCCTATTCCTATCCTATCGACCTTGTCAAAACCTTTTGAAAGGATCGTTCATAATGCAATTTAACCAATCCCCCATAGCGTCATAATACCTGAATAACATGGCTTTGTTCAACGCCGCTCTACTATATCAAACCGCTTAATTTTCTCAAACTTTCTTTTTGGAAATACTGACAAGCGACTACAGGTAGACGCTGTATATACAGACTTCAAAAAGGGTTTTGACAATGTCGATCATGAAATGCTTTTGAATAAGATTGCGTTTAACGGCATACGTGGCAATTTGCTTAGCTGGTTCTCATCGTATATAAAAAATAGAACACAAAAGGTACTTTTGAATGGCTTTCAGTCAAAAACAGTGACTATTACTTCTGGTGTTCCCCAAGGCTCAATTTTAGGTCCTCTATTGTTTAATTTATACATAAACGACATTAATAAATGTCGTTTATGTATAAATTAAACAATAGATATAATATAATTTATGTATAAAAATAATAAATCTTTTATATGCTGATGACTTTAAGTCATCAGCATATATAATAAGTAATGTAGAAGACTGCCACCTTTTTCAAGAAGACCTGGACAGACTAACGGCATATTGCCTCTTTAATAAACTACATTTAACTATCGCCAAGTGTCATAATGTTCACTTTACTAAAAAAAAGACCAAAGTCAGTGTAAATAATAAGTTCAATAGTGTCTCTGTAATTAAGGACTAAGGTGTGTTATTAGATGACAAGCTGTCCTTTAATGAGCACGTAGACAAAATTGTAAATAACGCATTTAAAATGTACGAGTTCGTCATGAGATCACCTACAGAATTCAAACGCCCATCCACGTACCTCTAATTATACAAGACACTAATAAGATTGCAGTTAGAATATGCCGCACCTATATGGAACCCATTTTATCAAAAATATCCAGCGTAAGTTCCTGCGTGCCATGCACTACAGATTCTACAGTTACTGCACAAATATAATCTGCTCACGCTGGTCTTGGCGCAAATTATTAAAATCTCTAATCTGTTGCATAACATTGTACATAACAAAGATGCGATAGATCTTATTTGTAAACTATGTTATGCTGTTTCTCGCACTGTAAATAAACAAAGTGTACGTGCAGGTATGTTACACATGGCCAACCTTAGTAACACGCCGCATCAGCATCGAACCATATTCATTGCACAACAGCCCAACATACACGAGGCGCAAGCGCAGCAGAACGGAATTGCACACGGCCCCAACTTACACGAGGTGCAAGCGCAGCAGAACCCGAGCCACCAATTGACGTCAACCGACGTTTCCTGTCTTCGGCGGAGCATTTCGCCACCAGAATTATTTAGATCTTACATCGATCAACTACTTTAATTTAGTTATAATTAATTGTAATTGATAATTAATAAATTAGTTTTTATAAATTAAATTTGCATTTTTTGAGTCCTCTGGCTGCACCCATCGTAACTGGCGCAGTCGGTAGGATAGTCGAGTAGAGTCAGTGAATCGATCACAGGCGACGGCTATCACGAACCTACAGGAGTGCGGCTAGCAGGAGTATCCAGAAATCGATACGCAGAGAAATGCAGATTTGGTAAGTACCTAGATCTTACTAGAGTTGCTCGCCTTCCTATATTTTAATTTTTCCTTTGTGTAAAATTCCTTAGTTTTTTTTCCTAGTGTTAATTTCCTCAAGTGGTTCTATTAAATTTCCAAAATTTTTCACCCACGAAAATCGCGGACCAAACCGACCAGCGGTCATCAAATTCTAATAGAATCTCGCAAATCGACGCGAATAGGAACTTAGATTGTATTTTAGACGCGGTTTGTACATTTATGCGACCAACTTGTTGCGCAATTTGTTAGAGCAGAGCCAGGTTTTGAGCTAAGTAACTTAGCCTTATTAAACGGTATCCTTAATAAAGTCACCGGACATGCCGCACGCACAATTAATTCAAACGGCATACCTGAAAACTGGCAAGGCCTTAGGAATACTTTAATTAATAATTTCTCCGACCAACGAGATGAGACCGCTTTATACAACGATCTAGCTTTGTTAACTCAGAAAAACTTAACGCCACAAGAGTTCTATGAGAAGTGTCAAAGTTTATTTAGCACACTTATGACCTATGTAACTTTACACGAATCCATACCTACCACTATAGAAGCGAAACGTGCTTTATATAAGAAGTTAACCTTACAAGCTTACGTTCGCGGTCTTAAAGAACCGTTAGGCTCACGTATTAGGTGTATGCGACCCGAGACAATTGAAAAAGCTCTCGAGTTTGTGCATGAGAAAGTTAACACCTTATATCTACAGCATCGTAACGACCACCTACCGGAACGCAGAGCTATGCAGTCCACGTCTTCATTTGATTATACTAACGGTAAGCCATTTAGATTGCCTGTTCCGCGTCCATTTACTTTTTCACCCCCTTTTGATCAGCCCGGCCCCTCGAAGCCTTTTTATCAGCCGCAACCGCCAAGGCAAATGCAAGCTTGGAGACCCCAAGTGCCTTTAAACCGCGGTCCTTCGCGAACCCAACAAATGTTCAGTGCGCCCCCGCCTAACTATAGACCCCAGAGTAACGTGTTCCGAGTACCTCAACAAGGGCACGGTTATATGCCTAATAACGGCCCTAAGCCTATGAGTGGCGTAAGCCACTTCGTTCCCAAAATTACGCCTAGACCTCCGACGGGACATGACTGGACAAAACAAGGAAATCCACCCCCGTCTAACTACTTCAAAACTCACGAGATGAATATGAATGAAGTAGATTTCTATGACTATCATAAATACCCCGACTTTGCCTATGATAGCTATGGCTGTCAGTGCTACCCCGAACCTTACACTTACGAACCTGTGTATGAGCCTTCAGCTTATAGTGATTATATTCCCGCGTACGTAGAAGAACCCGAAAGCATTCCTGAAAGAGTTCCCGAAGGAACCTCTGCCGAAAATCAGGATTTTCATATAATCCCGAAATCAGAAAAGCCAAAATAGAAATTAATCTACAAACTCAGAGACAACTTCCATATATACAGATTTCTAATCCCCCGCTTAAGTTATTAATAGATACCGGCGCGAATCAATCCTTTATTAGCCCGGACATTGTAGAAAGATTTTATTCTCATATTCAGTGTAATTACGAGCCCTTCGAGGTTACCAATATTCATGCTACCACTCGTAACAACTATTCCATTACTTTACCTTGTTTCACAGAATTTAACGAAACTTGTAATATTACCCTTTTCATTTATAAATTTCACAATTATTTTGATGGATTGATTGGCTTAGATTTGCTAGAGAGATTAGAATCAAATAGATTAGAGAGAGATTAGAATTAAAAAATAAAGTCCTTATTACACGAAACTCATCTAATCCTTTGTGCATGTACGATTCATGGAATTGTAATCTTTATGAGGACATAATTCCCGCTAATTCATCCAAATTAGTTAGAGTCCCCATTAATTTTCATGACGGTGACGTAATAATTCCAGAACAGACGATATCCCATTGCCCTATTCGCGACTGTGTTACCTCCGTTAAAGATAATCGCGGTATTATAGAGATCACTAACCCCACAAAACATGATGTCGTGTTCTCAATGGATAGACCAGTTAGTGCGGAACTTTTCAATGAACAGTACGCTACCATCCATCAGCCTAGTAATCGCGTGTCCGAGGTACTATCACGACTACGCACGGACCATCTGAATCCTGAAGAACGAGCCAACTTAGAATCACTTTGTGCCCAGTATGCTGATGTTTTCTACATTGATGGCGAACCTCTAACTTTTACCAATCAGATAAAGCATAGTATACGTACTACAGACGAATTACCTGTCTATACCAAGACCTATAGATACCCTTTCGTTCACAAACAGGAAGTTCGGGATCAGATCAATAAAATGTTAGATCAAGGGATAATCCGCCCTTCACAATCAACCTGGAGCTCCCCCATCTGGATTGTCCCCAAAAAAGCCGACGCGTCTGGAAAGATCAAATGGCGCATTGTAATTGCCTTTCGTAAAGTCAATGAAAAGACGATCGATGATAAGTACCCGATCCCCAACATTAATGACATTCTAGATAAGCTTGGTAACTGCCATTATTTTACGACTTTAGACCTCGCGTGCGGTTTTTACCAAGTTGAAATGGACCCAGCCGATATTCACAAAACGGCTTTTTATGTAGAACATGGGCACTTTGAATTTTTACGCATGCCCATGGGTCTTAAGAATTCTCCGTCCACGTTCCAACGTGTGATGGATAATGTCCTTAGAGACCTCCAAAACGTTATATGTCTCGTCTATCTTGATGACATAATAGTATTTAGTGTATCCCTGCAGGAACACATGGTAAATTTAGAAAAAGTATTTAAAAGACTAATTAAAAGACTAATCCTCGGATTGTTGGGATATTATAGGAAGTTTGTTCCAGACTTTGCGCGCATTACAAAACCTATGACGCAATGTCTCAAGAAAGGCTCTAAGATCACCTTTACCGATCCAAGGTACGTTGACTGTTTCGAGAAATGCAAATCACTGTTAACTAACGACCCTATCTTGCAGTACCTAGACTTCTCTAAGGACTTTGTCCTTACGACTGATGCATCCAACTTCGCAATAGGTGCTGTTCTCTCCCAAGGACCCATAGGACATGATAAGCCCATAGCCTACGCCTCTAGGACTCTAAACTCTAGTGAAATTAACTATAGTGTAATTGAGAAGGAGTTATTAGCTATGGTTTGGGCCACCAAATACTTTCGTCCATACCTGTTTGGGAGAAAGTTTAAGATAATAACAGACCATAAACCGTTACAATGGGTAATGAGTCTTAAAGAGCCCGGCTCCAGACTCACTCGCTGGCGACTTAAGTTGAGTGAGTACAATTTTACTACAGCAAGGCAAACAGAACACCAATGCCGACGCATTGTCCCGCATTGAGATAAATAATGAGGACACAATGTCAATTGTAGC
The DNA here is from genome assembly GCA_944739405.2 of Euclidia mi. Lineage (NCBI taxonomy): Eukaryota > Metazoa > Arthropoda > Insecta > Lepidoptera > Erebidae > Euclidia > Euclidia mi. The sequence continues at coordinate 97,643,579 of OX123185.2, forward strand.
TAATGCATCTGAAAATCCACACTCAATAGTAGATTCTGAAACTCTGACAGCCCCTACTAACAACCACGATATACCCGACAACTCTAATACAGCGACTGTCCATACTAGTAATGAAAACCCGATTCTAGAGGTCCCAGTAACAGACGAGCCCCTAAATAGTTCAGTAGACAAATCTGTTTTGTTCTTGTTGGTGACATTAAGAAACTACCGACAGTAACTAAGCCTTTTGAAACACATACCCGAACGACCATACAGCTCTCTGAATCTAACTTAACTAATGACGTCATTAACGCAGCAGTTAAAGAATATGTGAACCCTAAAGTCAAAACCGGTTTAATTATTCATCCCCAGCTGGCTATGTATAAGATTATTCCCATAATTCAGGATAATTTCAAAAATTCATCAATGAACATAGTCTTAACCAAAGTAGAATTAGAGAATGTTAAGGATTATTTGCGTCAACAGGATATTATCAAAAAATATCACGAGGGTAAAACCAACCACCGTGGTATTACTGAATGTTATTTGGCCTTATCATCTAAATACTATTGGCCCAAGATGAAAGAACACATCTCTAAGTACATAAATGAATGTGTTATTTGTGGCCAGGCTAAATACGACCGTCACCCTATTAAGCAAAGATTTAACATTATACCACCTCCTAGTAAACCCTTTGAAATTGTCCACCTAGATTTATTTACAGCCCAAACTGAGAAATTCTTAACCATTGTAGACGCTTTTTCCAAATACGCGCAAGCTTACCATCTCAGAGATAGCACCGCTTTAAGTGTAGTACAAGGTTTACTCGTATTTTGTACCCATCATGGGGTCCCATTAACCATCGTCACAGACGGAGGCCCGGAGTTCACTAATCAAATTTTCTTAGAATTTTGCCGCGTTCATAAGATAATTCACCATAAAATATTAGCGCATTCCCCCAATGACAATGGTATTGTAGAAAGATTCCATTCAACAATCCTAGAACATCTCAGGATATTAAAGCTGGAGAAGCGAAATGAACCAGTCATTAATCTCATGCCCTATGCCATCTTAGCATATAATAGTTCTATCCATAGTTTCACTAGATGCAGACCCTTAGACATGATAACTGGACATTTTGACCCTAGAGACCCGGTGGATATTGATTTAACCGAACACTTACTCCAACAGTACTCGCAGGATCATAGGAAACGAATGACTCAGGTATACGACTTGATTAACCAGACATCTTTACATGACCGAACACAATTGACTGAGGAACGTAATAAGGATAGAGAACCTGAGAAAGATTATACCCCAGACCAACAAGTGTTTGTGCGCAACCCTATGGCGTCCCGACAGAAGTTAGCCCCACGTTACACACAGGACACTGTACTTGCAGATCTTCCAATCCACATTTATACGAAAAAGAAACGCGGTCCAGTAGCTAAATCTCGCCTCAAGCGAAGTCCTAAGAATCCCACCTTGTTGCAGGATACTTTTATGGCTGATGACCTCACATCCGGCACACGGACAAGAGATAACAATTGATTCTCTCGACAATGGACCAGGATTACTTCCCTTTAAGTTAGGAATGGCTAAGATCATCTCCCATTACCACTCTTTCTTGAGTCATATAGACCTAGAGAATATCCATCTCCAAATTGAATTAGTAAAATCCCAAATGGCTGAATTAAAACCTTTAGTTAATAATAAAACCCTTTCTTTGTTTGACCCTCACTTAGAACATCTGACTCTGGCTCTGTCATAAAATCGATATCTGGTAATCTAGATTACACTGACGCACTAACTACGGAATTCAATATTCGAATTATAGATAGATCTGTAGATTTTTAGATTAGTTTTTGACAGTTTTTGACATAAGCTCCATACAAAATATGTCAAACACGAATCTAAAATCTACAGATCTATCTATAGTTCGAATATTGAAAATGGCCGTTAAATATGAAAACGCTATAAATACCTTACGTAATAATGAGCACAAATTAGAATTAGAAATTAATAATCATATTAGTTTAAATACTAAATTCATCTCACACAGTTCTCAGATAATAAGCAGTATAATCTCGAATCAAGAGAGGATGGGTAAAGCACTAAATTTAATTTTAGATAGTAACGCCAGCAGAGATACAGATTTAATTAAATACGCCCATATGGCACAACATTTATTAATTTTAGGAGATAATATAGAAGACCTTTACGAAGAGTTAGAAAATTTAGAGAACACTCTAACATTTATTCGTACATCGAGCACCCCATACTCTTTATTTAGTTTAGATGAAATCAAGGATATGTTAAGTAAATTAAAGGTACTATATTCTAACCATGAAATCCTTGAGGTAGAAACTAAGCACTTTTATGGGATAGTTAAATTAGGTTATTTTTATTTAGACAAGAAAATAGTATTAGTTATTAAGGTCCCGATTGTCGTTTCCTCCACATATGATTTTTACAAGTTATCTCTTGTTCCTAATAGAAACCACGAAACCCTTATACCACCCTCACCTTTCGTAGCACTCTCTAGATCAGATTCTAGGTACATAGAGACAGAATGTCCGAAGGTCAACTCCCTATATCTCTGTGAGTCGATACCCAGCCTTCAGATTCAGAGTCAACCACGTTGCATCCAGCATCTAATAGAACATCAAGAACTTCAGCCCAACTGTAAGATGACATCCGTAGTTCTTACTACCGAAGCCCTAGAAGCCCTGGATGACAAGCACTACACTTTGAGCTTTCCCATACCAACCAAAGTGAAGATATCTTGCGGTCAAGAGCAATATCGGACCCTACAAGGTAGCTACTTAGCCGTAATCCCACTCAACTGTAACTTGAGAACCCCAACTTTCACTATCTCCAACTCCAATGACCACATCAAAGGACATGTCATAAAGATCGTTGAGATGCCCCTATACAACGAGTCGAGACATAATAATTACCCGAAGCTCATCTTAAATTCGCCCAGTCTGCAAAAACTTCACACACTGAACAACGAGATAGCGACGCAATTGCCTATACACCTAGAGGACGTCACCGATCCAGTTATATACCACACCACTATACCTATGTACCTCACACTCGCCGGTACATGTGCATTCTTCGCCATTTTGCTCTACCGCCGGCTACGCACAAGAAAAGTATCCAGGATTACCACTGAAAACTGCAGCAACAACCCTGAGGTCGTCTATACTATCCCGGCGCCACGCATTATTAACCCAAGCCAAATAAGGATCGATCCTATACACCTACCAGCGACTATCTCGAACAAGTCCATCGATACTCGCTGTTCTTCGGGGGGAGGTGTTACACATGGCCAACCTTAGTAACACGCCGCATCAGCATCGAACCATATTCATTGCACAACAGCCCAACATACACGAGGCGCAAGCGCAGCAGAACGGAATTGCACACGGCCCCAACTTACACGAGGTGCAAGCGCAGCAGAACCCGAGCCACCAATTGACGTCAACCGACGTTTCCTGTCTTCGGCGGAGCATTTCGACACCAGAATTATTTAGATCTTACATCGATCAACTACTTTAATTTAGTTATAATTAATTGTAATTGATAATTAATAAATTAGTTTTTATAAATTAAATTTGCATTTTTTTGAGTCCTCTGGCTGCACCCATCGCAAATGGTACATTTCGTTTATTTACACAACCAACGCGGGAATACGTACGAACGGTAGGCTCCTGTAATCGCAACTGTATAGATATTGATATTTTCATATGTTCTAAATGTAAGTTCAAGCAAAGCGTTATTAAATGTTTATCCAATTAATTATTCTCTTACATGCAATTGTCCTATTTATATATTAAATTTTAAATATTTCCTAATCCTAACCCAATGCTATGTAATCAAATTCGTTTTAGCGTTTATATATAAACGCTAAAACGCTTTATATTCAGCTATTTTATAATATGCTTTTGAACACAATTTCGCTTTTGCAATAATTTTGAACTTATTTTTAGATAGGATTTCCACATAAAACAGCTTTTTTATTAGGCGGCAAACGAGTCGACGGATCGCCTGATGGTAAGTAATTACCGCCCCCCATGTACATAAGCAATACCACAGGAGTCACAAGTGCTTTGCCGCCCCTTGGGGTTGGGAAAAGGGATAGGATGAGGAGTGGGATGAGGGAGAAGGAATAAGGATAGCGCCTCCGGCATTCTCACTCACCGAACGAAACGCCACAGTTTAAGTACTGTTACTTTACGTAGATTTTCTGTGAGCTACTTATTTTGTGGAGACGAGTTCTATGAACTACGAGATTATTCCTGTGTCTTCATTCCTGTATCACATTTTTTACAACATTTGTTAATATTTTTATTTTATTTATTTAGGAATAATTAACAGCTACAATACACATTTAACATAAATAAATTCAGCTTAGTATAATTTTACAATATTGCAGCTCACTGCATTATACACAAATTGACAAAACATTTAATAAGAACGAAAGGAGCCACTAGAATCTAGAAAGCATCACAAATATAGAAGTATTTTAGATATAATAAATTGGTAATTCTGCTTATCTCTAATAAATAAATAACAGGCAATATAATTAAATTAATAATTGAAATTAACAACTGAAATTAGCAATTGAATTTGACTACATAGCATTGGGTTAGGATTAGGAAATATTTAAAATTTAATATATAAATAGGACAATTGCATGTAAGAGAATAATTAATTGGATAAACATTTAATAACGCTTTGCTTGAACTTACATTTAGAACATATGAAAATATCAATATCTATACAGTTGCGATTACAGGAGCCTACCGTTCGTACGTAATCCCGCGTTGGTTGTGTAAATAAACGAAATGTACCATTTACGATGGGTGCAGCCAGACGACTCAAAAAAATGCAAATTTAATTTATAAAAACTAATTTATTAATTATCAATTACAATTAATTATAACTAAATTAAAGTAGTTGATCGATGTAAGATCTAAATAATTCTGGTGGCGAAATGCTCCGCCGAAGACAGGAAACGTCGGTTGACGTCAATTGGTGGCTCGGGTTCTGCTGCGCTTGCACCTCGTGTAAGTTGGGGCCGTGTGCAATTCCGTTCTGCTGCGCTTGCGCCTCGTGTATGTTGGGCTGTTGTGCAATGAATATGGTTCGATGCTGATGCGGCGTGTTACTAAGGTTGGCCATGTGTAACACCTCCCCCCGAAGAACAGCGAGTATCGATGGACTTGTTCGAGATAGTCGCTGGTAGGTGTATGGGATCGATCCTTATTTGGCTTGGGTTAATAATGCGTGGCGCCGGGATAGTATAGACGACCTCAGGGTTGTTGCTGCAGTTTTAGGTTTAGGTTTAAAGAATTTATTTCTCATAAAAAACTTTCTAATAAAAAACAATTTTATGCTTACTAACTATTATACCAGCGTGTTGGAAACTTATGTATATAATACTAACTAATACTAACTACTTAAATAATAACACAGCTTAACAATGTTAAATCTGTATAACATTACAAATTAAATATTTATCTTCAAATACCCTCCTCCACTTATAATTTAGGTTATATCAAAAGGAAGTAGGTCTGTCCACCAATATTACTAATCTACTCCACCGTGTAAACATATTCCTTTAACTTTCTCTTAAATGTACTAAACAGTTCGCATTCCTTGATATTATTAGGTAATTTATTGTACAGCTGCACTCCCTCAAACAGTATAGACTTCTTTCCGTAATTAGTCCGAGGCTGTGACAGCTGTAGTTTATGTTTATTTCGCAGATAGTGCATTGATACCTTTTTATTTATCTGTATATTGGTCCTTATGGAATGTGTATTAATTTTTCTTATGAGAATACATGTGGCATATGTGTACATTTGCTTAATATTAAAAAGTTTAGTCTTTGCGTATAATGTTTTCGTTGGCGTTAAGTAAGGATAATTAAACAACACTTTGATGATTTTATTTTGTGTTCTTTGCACTGCATTAATATTAGTCTGGGCGGCCGTACCCCATACTTCAATTAAGTAGTCGAGGTGCGGTTTTACTAATGAATTATATATAAGTGTACGGACTTTATGCGGTAAACAATTTATTATTTTACGAATAGCACCCAATAATGATGTTAATTTTGATTTTATATGATCAATGTGAGTGGTCCATGTCAATTTGTCATCTATCCACAAGCCGAGGTATTTTTCTTGGTGTGAGCGTTTTATTGTGACATCATTAATAGTAAGGGGTGTATATTCAGGTATACGTTCATTCTTGGCGGTGAAAATCATAAATGAGGTCTTAGACGCGTTATTTTTATTTTTCATTCATTAAGAATGTTTAGATCATTTTGAGCAGCTGTAATGCACACTTGTAGCGATTTATCGAAATAAAAAAGGCATGTGTCGTCTGCGTATAAAGTTAAATGTCCGGTTAGCCCTATATTTTTTATACTGTTTACATATATTAAGAATAAAAGTGGGCCAATTATTGAACCTTGTGGTATAGCATAGGGTACATTTTGCGTTGAACTTACAAAATTATCTAATTTTACAACCTGCCGCCTATTGTGCAAATATGATTCAAATATATTGTACGCTATTCCTGTTACTCCTATGTTGCTCAATTTCTGTAAAAGCTTCTGGTGGCTCACAGTATCAAAAGCCTTTTTTAGGTCAATAAACACGCCCAAAACAAAATTCTTGCAATCAATGTTGCTCTTTATTTTTGTTACTAAGTCTACTGTAGCGGTAAGAGTACTTCACTTGGGTCGAAATCCGTACTGCTGTTCAATAAAAATCTTTTTGTCTATCAAATAATTATTTAAGCGAACATACAATACCCTCTCGAAAATTTTCGAAATAACAGGCAAGACCGATACCGGTCTATAATTACTCGGATCAGTTCTATTGCCGTCTTTGTAGATTGGCGTCACCTTAGCTAATTTTAGTGTGTCAGGAAAAACGCCTTGGTATAAACACATATTAATACAGTTTGTAAGTGTTTCAAGAATTATGGGTTTAATGCATTTAATTGATTTAGTACTAATTCCGTCTAGACCCGTACTAGAGTTGCTGTCTAAATTGTCTATAATTTTTGATATTTCATGTAAACTACATGGTCTTAAGTTATTTAACGTTATATCATGTGAGTAATTAAAATCATACATTAGAGAATTACCCGTGTTTTTATGGTATATACTAGGGATTTTATTTGCTAACTCGGCTCCTATTGTTGTTATTAGTTTGAATATTTATTGCCTCAATTATATTTCTGTTAATCCAGTCCTTGTGTGGTGGGTTCATAACTTTTGTTTTTATTACTTTATTTTCTGATATCTGCTTCAATATGAAGGACTCCAAACATTGGTATTCCTGGATACTTTTCTTGTGCGTAGCCGGCGGTAGAGCAAAATGGCGAAGAATGCACATGTACCGGCGAGTGTGAGGTACATAGGTATAAATCACCGTAAGCTTTGCAAGAAAAGCTTTAAGAAAAATAATCACATTCCGCAAACAAGTAGTGTACCTATCTTTTATTCAAGGTATTCTCGTGTAGCTCTCTGTTATACCTGCAACCTAAACAGGCAAATTGTCGGCCCAAGGGATACTCTTTACTTTTTTATTCTGATAGTATTGTGTGAGCGAGGTGAAATATTCAATAGGCAATGTAAGAAAACATTAAACGTGGAGGCTTACACTCCTTTTGTATTTTTCCGATTGTAATAGGTTGCTTTTGGAAGCTTTTTACGATTCATAATGGAAACGGAAACTACGCGCTGATAAAAAATATATATTATATGCACATATACTTGTAGTTCGCAAAGAAAGGCATTTAATTTGCACATTTTTGTGTTTTCAAATAGGGATGGAACCAGATCTAATACTCTTATCTTCTGTATGATATAAAATCTTACGTTACTAACTGGCTGACAAACAACGCACAGCCAAGCCAAAACTATTGGGCGTAAGAAGCTGAAAGGAGGTCAACTATATTTGGCTAATTTATATTTTCATCATCATCGTCAGCCTTTAGCAGTCCACTGCTGGACTAGGCCTCTCCTTTGAAAGGAGGAATTGGCCTACTACACCACGCTGGCCAAACGGGTTGGTATAGGGTTTGTATCAAGTTTTCCTTCTCTTACAGTGCTCCAATTCTCTGCATAATATGCTCCCTCTGTCGGCTCTTACGACACCCATGGGATGATATGGGGTGGCGACATTCCGTATTCTTAATCCGTCACCACACGGAAACTACTGGCCTACTGGCCAATAAATAAAGATGTGTTATTTTGACAGAACTCAGCATTATACACATATTTTTTATTAAGACAAAGTTCTAAGATAATACTGAGATGATAACTCTCTAAGATAAAACTGAGGTTTGAGAGTCTCGAGGCATCGAAAAATGTTCGAGTTCTTCACAAAGCAAAGTACGAGCGTAACACTGATATCGCTGTTTTCTTGCTACCTTTTCATGTATAGACTTATTGACTTAACCTTATAGAGCCGCTGCTATTTAGACCGTTCGTGAGCGGTCATCCGCTCTGAGGTATATTTAAAGTATTTAGAACATATACCATTTTCATCGATATTGTCATTAAAATAATTTTTATTCTTTCTAATCTAATTAGCGATAATTTATAGCAATAGTCTTACATACTTGCTGTATCTATAGTTGATATTGGAGCTATGGAGTAGTAGGTGCCCATCACATTCTATATTAAAACTCTCAAAAGGTGTACGTTGACCCTTGCTTCTTAGTATGACCGTCAAAGGGCCGGGCATCAGACCGAATATAGAAAAAATAAACAAAACGGAAAAGGAAAACTTAAAAATCGCAACAAAAATGTTAACTAGGTATTTAGTTTCTTTTAAAAAAAGAAGAGAACCGCCTTCAAAAAATCAACCCACTGAAAAGTACGAAATAATTTTTACATACGCTACCCTAATCCTCTCAAATTTCTTTTCGAATTTCTCCCAAAATTTAATTACTAAATTAAACTAAATACTTAGTTTTTGAAGTCGGTGCCAAACCAAATCCCTCTAACGGCCATTTTCAATATTCGAACTATAGATAGGTAGATCTGTAGATTTGAGATTTGTGTTTGACATATTTTGTATGGAGCTTATGTCAAAAACTGTCAAAAACGAATCTACAGATCTATCTATAGTTCCAATATTCACTTCCGTAGTTAAAGCCTATTGTTTGCCACCATCGTTTCCAAACCAGCGCATTCAATCTACATAGGTACATACTTATAGCCCAAAATAGCTAAGAAGTATAATTATTTTATAATTAAGCATTTATTTCATACTTTATATATATGTTGCTTTTTAGAGTATATAGGACGGTATATTCTTTTAAATTTTATTAATTCAGATTTTTTTTGAGTCTTTATTGATTTGATACATTCGTCGTATTATTTTCTCTGTTTGCCAGTACCTATTCTTTTTTGTTTTTGTTGGCTTGGCACCGACTTCTAAAACAAAGTATTTAGTTTAATTTAGTAATTAGGTTTTGGGAGAAATTCGAAAAGAAATTTGAGAAGATTAGGGTAGCGTATGTAAAAATTATTTCGTACTTTTCAGTGGGTTGCTTTTTTGAAGGCGGTTCATAGTATTTTATGAAAACCATTTTTCAGACACCGTCTTTTTATTAAAGAAGCTAATAGATATATTCAATAAGAAGAAATATTTCGTATCCCCATTAAGCTAGCATCTCTAGGTTTTTAGAAAACTTTTCTGAAAATCTTCATATTTTAAAGGGGATATTAAAAAAAAAGATATTTCTCTTAAACTAAGCATGGTACGCAATAATAATGTTACAAGCACCGATAGCGTCTCTTTCACTGCACACTTTACGGTTAAAATGAACCTCATAACTTGACTAGATTCAAATTTAAGCTAGATTTTGGATTTTTAGACTTTCTTACTTTTCCCGAAGATTCTACGTGTTTGACATATTTTGTATGGAGCTTATGTCAAAAACTGTCAAAAGCGAATCTACAGATCTATCTATAGTTCCAATATTCACTTCCGTAGTTAAAGCCTATTGTTTGCCACCATCGTTTCCAAACCAGCGCATTCAATCTACATAGGTACATACTTATAGCCCAAAATAGCTAAGAAGTATAATTATTTTATAACTAAGCATTTATTTCATACTTTATATATATGTTGCTTTTTAGAGTATATAGGACGGTATATTCTTTTAAATTTTATTAATTCAGATTTTTTTTGAGTTTTTATTGATTTGATACATTCGTCGTATTATTTTCTCTGTTTGCCAGTACCTATTCTTTTTTGTTTTTGTTGGCTTGGCACCGACTTCTAAAACAAAGTATTTAGTTTAATTTAGTAATTAGGTTTTGGGAGAAATTCGAAAAGAAAGGACATTGGGCGTATTCCGACCCAGTCACGGACATTGACAAACTTGGTATAAAATGAAAGGGCATGAATGCGCTTACCAGTACATACGAGGTCTTTTTTTGGAATCCATGGGAGGACAAAGTTTGAGCTACAAAAAAGGAAAAATCTAATACTCTATTTAAGTAATATAAATTGTCGTTCTGTTAAAAATAGCTACAAATCGGGTCTGTCGAGTGCATGCATGTGCCTGCTGAGTGATCATTCATGCCATTAGATGGAAACAATCCAGATTAAAAAAATCTAATGCTCTACTTAAGTAATATAAATTGTCGTTCTGTTAAAAATAGCTACAAATCGGGTCTGTCGAGTGCATGCATGTGCCTGCTGAGTGATCACTCATGCCATTAGATGGAAACAATCTAGATTTTCGAGATTTCCTACAGTTGACATACGAAGAACTGATATTTTTTACATTGGGAAGCTATCATCCAAGATTGGACAAGTCCTACTGCCATGAGCATATGAGACCAAGATTTTATAAACAATAAAATATTGATCATCATCATCATCATCGCCCTAACGTTATCCCGGTTGCATCGAAGACTTACAAGCCTTGGAGCCCGAGGTCCACTGACCGGTCTAACCAGATATATATATAGAGAGAACATCAACTTTTCCACCGAGCGACTGCCATCTGACCTCCGCAACCCAAAGGGATATCGATATTCCATGGTTTGGACCAGTATCCGTTTTTTTTAGGGTACTGACTCCCCGTAACGACTGTCAAAGATCTTAATGACAACCGGGACCGACGGTTTAACGTGCTCTCCGAGGCACGGAGTAAGCGATAATTAACAATATAATACACACTTAACTTCGAAAAGTCATTGGTGTGCGCCGTGGATTCAAAACCCTCTGCATGGCAGTCCGTTGGTATCTCCACTAGGCTATCGCTGCCTTAAACAACCAATAAAATATTGATAAGAGGACGAATTCAGTCGAGACATGTCAGAGCGCGACAATACCTCAAAGATATTTTAATATAAACCAGGCGAGACAAGGAAAACAAACTGTTGAAAATTATTACTGCTCGTGTATACATGGCCTCCGTACCATAGGCAGTTGCGCGCATATTGTCAGTATTATCATTTGTTTTCTTATCTTCGGCTAGGCACCAGCAAGAAATCAAAGCCTCTGCGGTGTTTTTAGACGAAATCACAATAGACATTGATTACGCTGAATAAATAATGTTAAAAATATGATTTATTTTTTAATTCCCACAACCCACAAGAAAGCGACCCTTACCATGATAAACTACAGATATTTACTGATATATACTCACAATTTCATGTCTGTCCGCCGTGGGTTTTTCTCCCATACTATTTGCCCAATGTCCTTTGAGAAGATTAGGGTAGCGTATGTAAAAATTATTTCGTACTTTTCAGTGGGTTGCTTTTTTGAAGGCGGTTCATAGTATTTTATGAAAACCATTTTTCAGACACCGTCTTTTTATTAAAGAAGCTAATAGATATATTCAATAAAAAGAAATATTTCGTATCCCCATTAAGCTAGCATCTCTAGGTTTTTAGAAAACTTTTCTGAAAATCTTCATATTTTAAAGCGGATATTTAGAAAAAAAGGTATTCCTCCTTAACCAAGCATGATACGCAATAATAATGATACAAGCACCGATAGCGTCTCTTTCGCTGCACATTTTACAGATAAAATGAACCTCATAACTTGACTAGATTCAAATTTAAGCTAGATTTTGGATTTTTAGACTTTCTTACTTTTCCCGAAGATTCTACCAAATGTGGAAAAGTTATATATACAGAAATGATGCTCTTTACTTTCCTCATATACTCAATAAATTTCAGACCCCAAATCCATGGAATCTAGAAGTTATTCACAATTAACTGTTTTTGCTAGGGTTTTCACATTTGTATTCCGGATTTTAATGATAAAATTTTTATTCGATATTCATTTTATAACTAAATTATAATTATATTGTGAGGACATCAATATCGAATAAAAATTTAATCATTAAAATCCAGAATATAAATATGAAAAACCTAGCAAAAACAGTTAATATAAAATAACTTCTAGATTTCATGGATTTGGGGTCTGAAATTTATTGAGTAGATGAGGAAAGTAAAGAGCATCCTTTCTGTATATATAACTTGTCCACGTTTGGTAGAATCTTCGGGAAAAGTAAGAAAATTTAAAAATCCAAAATCTCGCTTAAATTTGTATCTAGTCAAGTTATGAGGTTCATTTTAACCGTAAAGTGTGCAGTGAAAGAGACGCTATCGGTGCTTGTAACATTATTATTGCGTACCATGCTTAGTTTAAGAGAAATATCTTTTTTTTTTAATATCCCCTTTAAAATATGAAGATTTTCAAAAAAGTTTTTCAAAAAAACTAGAGATGCTAGCTTAATGGGGATACGAAATATTTCTTTTTATTGAATATATCTATTAGCTTCTTTAATAAAAAGACGGTGTCCGAAAAATGGTCTTCATAAAACACTGTGCGGTTCTCTTTTTTTTAAAAGAAACTAAATACCTAGTTAACATTTTTGTTGCGATTTTTAAGTTTTCCTTTTCCGTTTTGTTTATTTTTATTACATACTTTTTAGTGTTAGGTACTTTGTTAGTTTACTTCAGGTTTTGTGTTAACTACTATTTTATTTATTTCATACTTTTTAGGGATAGGTACTCCATTTACTTTAAGTTTTGGGCTAATTAATAGTTTGTTTATAGTTAGATTCCTAAATTATTTTAGTGATAAGTTTTCTGCTAGTATCAGTCTGTAATCATGATTTTGACATAGGTACCTACTTTCATTCTGTGTGCCTATGGGCTTAGGCTTGATGCTGCAAGAGAGAGGTGAGTCTAAGGAATCAGCCACATACGGAAGGACGCCCTGCGCAAATGCTGCTACGGCTGATCCAAACAAATGCGGCGGACTTGTACATACTATTGAATTGGCTGTGAGCTCTCGTATTAGGTATGCTTCGGAGAAATATGTCCATAACGGATGGCTTAGCGATCGGGGCAATGGGTGTTCCTAAAGGATTTAAATGGCCGGCACTAAGAAGAGATCTCTTTGAGCCAGGTGAACTGCCTGATGCCATTTTGATATTATTTGATGATACATCAATAGCATTGCGTCTTAAAGATGATAATGGATACATTTGCATAGCTCCAGTGAAAGCGACCTATCAAAGCAATCGCGGTTATGGTGATATCGAGAGGCGGATGTTGCCAGTCATATTGAGTTGGGCTCTGACGGTACACAAGTTGTAAGGATGTACACTTAGTTCCGTGGTAATCGACCTAGGGCCTAAAATCTTTGCTAAAGGACAATGCTATGTTGTCTTGAGTGTCAAATCCCTAAAAGACATGGCTTGAGACGGAGGATCTCAGGTAGGATGTCGGGGTTCGAGAGAAACACTGCTAGGCTGAACAGGTTCTTTATTATGTCTCACTACCGCTTACATACAGTATGACCGAACTAGGTAAGCACTGGCCTGAGCTGGCTGGAGTGTAGACTCCTGCTGCTCTCCGACGCACGCAGGGTAGCTGCTCGAAGGGTCGCCGATGAGCTGGCCAAGGTGCGCTGCGCAGGCAGCTCTGTGGTCGATGTTCAGGCTGAGCGGGTCTCAGGCGGTGCAGCCGATGTGGGCCGAGCGGTCAGACTCAGGCGTCCGTGGCCTGGCTGTAGGAGCTCGTAGGCAGGAACGGAGGCTTGGGTGGCAGCTGGCTAGTAGCGGCACGGCGCCAGCAGCTCGTGGCTTGTAGCCCGTAGGAAGAACGTAGCCCGTAGGAAGAACGTCAGGTGCAGTGAGCTCGTAGGGTGAACTGGAAACAGCATAGAGAATACACAACAACCGGTCAGGAACAGGCTGTCCCTAGATCGGCTGTTATGCTTAGGAGACACAGATACTACAGACAGAACATATAGGCACACAGACAACTAGAATATGCTTACCCCCAGCGGGACAGTAGATAGGAAGTAGAATGTAGAATAATCGCGAGGTGTAGCGGCAGCGTTCCGATGTCTAGGGAAAGTGACCATTCTACAACGCGCACCCATCTTATATAGGCATAAACCTATGACTCACAACTGCCTTTGGCTAGTGAATATGACCTTATTTGGTAATATTGCGAACAATGTCTGGCTAAGCTGGCGTTAAGCGCCTGCGAGATATTATAACGCAATACGTGTAGTATTACGTTACAGGCTTTAAGTGATATTGACTCGAACAAATTACTCAACCATCCCCTCGACAACAGAGCCTAATACGAAATGACAAGAATGAGAAATATGCTCTCGCATTAGATTCTTTCACCGACTTTCTTTGCTTTTTGTTAATGGCAGAGACATAGACACGTATACACGTACAAACACACACACTAATTACATACAAACATACTAAGAACCAATATATGTATACGGGTCAAACTGAGAACCTTCTTTTTTGAAGTCGGTTAAAATACTAAAACTTTCTCCTAAGTGTAACAAATACTTTTTTTTTGAAAACGGCATAAAAATCGGTTCAGCCAAACTCGAGTTAATCGTGGGCAAACTTATATATAAACGGGTCAAACTCAGAACATATTTTTTTTAAAGTCGGTTAAGGGCCTAAAACCTTCTCCTAAGTGTAACGAATACTTTTCTGAAAACCGCATTAAAATCGGTTCAGCCAGACGCGAGATAATCGCGGACAAACATACATACATACAGGTCAAACTGAGAACCTCCTTTTTTTGAAGTCGGTTAAAAATACGACGAATTTCCAATTTGATCAGATATATTTTCATAGTATTTAGCTTTAGGAGTCTAATAACGTTATCGAATAGAAATGTAGGCGTGTTTTGAGGTCCCCTTGCCATGGGAGCAGGTATATCATCAGTTTTAGTTACCTTACATGAGCTAATAAAATTTTGGACCCTATAAAGTCTTTCAATAAAAGGTAAAAAATTATTAAATCTTTTTTTATGCTCATTTAGCTACCAATAACGCAATAAATCATAGGATTCAATAAACAATCTCTTTAACAATAAAGCGAGACAGTGGCGATACAATCAGTGTTTACTGTCAACATAATTGATGCACAGACTGAAGTTAATACTATTAATTTAACCTTTCTGAATGTTGTGACGGCGGACACTTAAAATATGTCTCGTTGAGAAGAGACTCGTTTATATGTTGAATTATTAACTAATGGTATTGAGGATCACGTGATCCAAATAATAAAACATTTCTATATAAATACTAGAGCTATTTTATATATATATATATAATAGCTCAAGTATTACCACTGCATAAATCTATTCCAACAACAATGAACATTCCGTATATCTGATACACCACATTTCCACAACATTACTGTAAATTCATGTCCATTAATAGAATACTTCGTTTAGATCGCAGATATCAGAGTATTTTCAAATCCGTGGTAATATAACACATGCAAATGGAAGTGCTGACGTCTAAAACAATTAAGAGCGATCATTATAATTGTTAAAAATTGAAAGCAACTATATCAAACAACTTAGAAATAGCTCGCAAATTAAAAAAAATTATGGAACGTCCAGAAATAGCAACAAAAGAGCAAAAATCGAACCTGAAGATGGATGGCTTAAAGTGGTTCGGTCATATCCAATTCCATGGCGCTAATAGATTAGCAAGCAGAGAAGCGAGGTATAAGCACACCTCCATAGATACAATTTCTTGATTCATTATCCTTCATTTATTGTTTTTAAAATATTTGACATTTACAGCTGGTACTGGATTCCTTCAATGATTCTACTTCTCGTTTCTGCTAGCTTCTTACTCTACTTAATTATATATCGTTATTTGAGCAACCCGACATACATCCTCGAGATCGATTCTGATCAAACAGTCTGGGCCTTTCCTTCGGTTCTTATTTACCCAGGCATCAAATTCCGCGCTTACAAAATAAACAAATTTCTCTCTAAAATGTAAGGAACACTTGTATTTAATATAACAATTTGTTTGAATTTGTCTAAGGTTTTTATTGGTTTTGTGATAAGATTTGTGCGTAATAATATGTTTTTGATTTGTTTGTTTAAACTTTAAATCATGTTGAATTTTCATGCTATAAAATATCACAAAACGATCGTTGTAATGTTAATATAAATAAAGTACCTTACAGTTAACTAAATGTTTCAGAAAGTATCCTAAAGATTTGAATGAATCCTATATTCAGCTAGTACTTCCCCAGCTAGCAGTGTTCTTTTCACCCGATGTGCCCTACAAAGTGACCGACTTTAAGAATGTGGGACGCCTACTTGAATATAATAAAATTGATATAGACACAGCAGGGAGGCAGTTGACTGAAAATTGTGAAGAAATCCTCATTAGGTAATACTTTTTGCAGGGTGTTAGCATTATCAAGTTGCAGCGCTCATAGTTTGACTTGCCTTGCCGTTTGTATTAGGTCGGCAAAGTTAAGCAAAGCCACTTAGATGGGTGACTGCGCATTAAAGTGGGGTGTTGTTATTCGAATCACTGGATTCCACGCCGATGACAATCTGAAGCCCTCTTCCCGATTGAAATTTTTATGTTTCCTGATTTCGATCGCTTCACGCACAACTCTTGGGTAAAAGTGGCGTTCCGTGGAGAGGACTTGGGGACGATGAAATTCAATCCAGTGATTGGTGCCCGATTGAAGTTAACCTGTGAGTTGTACCTGGTATCCGTTCTTCTTGAGGCCTTTGTATTAGAGCTATCATGGTTCAGAGAACACGTAAAGCTGCCGCCTCGACCCTTGTCGTAAGACAGGAATCGTTAAGCCACATCGGCCTTCAGGTTGCCTGTTAACTCTTACACCAGAGTTAGCCACACATACGAGGAAGCAAAGGATCCAATTTAATAAATTGTATATGTATAATCTTTTTAATTATAATTTTATGTTCTTACAAGATACTTTTACATTCTCAAGTAAGGCTTTGTTGAAGAAACAGGTATACGCTTTGGAATACATTAAAATAACTTACAATAACTCGAGCTAGTCGCTATTTTTTAACTTCGTAGCTTTCTGTTTCTTACCTTACATAGAAAACTCTGATAGGAAGGCAGATTCGTGGGCACTTCTAGTGTGTCAAGAAAGTTATTTGAACTATTTACGTTATTTGATAATTAAATAAATATTTACAAATACAAGGTAATTTTATTTACAGATGTCGTTGGGACAATAACGTTGAAACAAATTGTTCAAAACTATTTCGGTTCGAATTGGCTGGAGATGGATATTGCTGTGTTTTCAATGGAAGGTCTTTACGTCGGTAAACATACTTTTAAAATTAAACTATAGGTTATGGTGGTATAAATTCAAGATTCGATGTTGAGCATATACTTTGGGGTGAAATTTAAAATAAAATTGACTTCACGGATAGCGTAGAGGTTTAAGCGGCCGCCTCGCCGCTTGACCATCCACCGAGTGTTGTATGATCGATCCCCACTCGAAAGAACACCGTGTGATTCTTAAATTGTTGTGTCGAGTCTGGGTGTTCATAGTGTCCGTTAGTTTTATGTTTGTAAAGTCTTCCGCGCCTCCCCTCCTCCTCCAAACGGGTTACAAAGAAAAATAATATTTCGTTACATCGTAAATCAAATATTTTCTTTCCTATTGTGCTGTTTTTTAGCGAAATGCAGCAAAATGACCACAAAAAGAATAGAAAATCCGTCTTCTACACAAGCAGAGTTGGATGGACCAGTGGTCTGACTGTGGCCGTCAACCAAAATCAAAAACCTTTGACCATTGATCTATCTTATAAATGGGTAAGGTTTTCATGTTTCGCTCTAGGTAAACATTGAAAATTTATTATTCCAGGTTTGTTAAATAAGCTTTCTACCTGTAGGTTTTCTATTGCGATATCAATTTAAGTTTAGTGGATGTCTGCATGGCAATAATCCACTCTGTAAATAGGGAGTCGATCAGACCTTCATCATCTCAGCGTAGAGATGTCCACTGCTGGACTTAGGACTCCCCCGACCAGACTCTTCAAACAATCTTGACCCGCCCGCTTTACCCACTACCCGGTACCTTCAGCAGATCGTCGATCCACCTAGGCCTACCGCTGTTGCTCTGATAGGACCTCGAAAGTAGACAATGTAATATATACCTACATGTAGCTGTTATGGTCATACAATTTGTCACTTACCAATATTTATCACCAGCTGCATCTGCTTCCAAAAAATGCTTAATAAAACATTATATTCGCTGGTGACTGAACTTCTTGGGAGTTACATATGTATATCTGAACATGTGCAAAGCTCCTACCTGTGCAAATCATATAGAATCATCGCAAACCATCATCTCTCTCATCCCACTTCTCCTTCTTTTCCTCTTCCCATCCCAAAGGCCGGCCGGGTGGTATTGCTTGCTCCTATAGGTGGTGGTAATAGCTTACCATCAGGTGACTCCTCTGCTCGTTGGCCGCTTATTTCATACCAATACATCACGTAGCCACATTTGCTATTTGAGTACCCGTTAAATTTCGTATCTTATAAAATCCCTTGTTTTTCTTAGGTCGCTCTTCAATCGTGTCGACGATACATCGATCCCCCAATAAACAGTACGCCTCTTAACCCAGGGGCCGAGCAGTGGTTCTCTTACCACTTGGAGAGTTCTTACATAACTGATAGTGCGAGGAAACTTGCGAGTGATCTAAGACGATGCGCCATTTCTGATGAGAAGTTGAAGTACTTCCCGCATTATAGAAGGTAAATAATTACCATAATAATTTTAACTTCTTTGATTGCAGCAAATTGTTGTCTTTTTCCAATTTTCTCATAGCATAATGGTAAACAGTGTAAAAAATAATACAATTTAGAATATGATAAAATTGTTACCATGCCGGTCTAGGCTGTAACCATGATTTTAATTTTGATTGGATAGCATTTTTCTTGACAGGAAGTACTGCGCCTTGGAATGTGAAATGGCTAATACTATAAAACGCTGCGGTTGTGTTCGTCTCACACATCCGAAGCCGCCTGGCGTCGCCTACTGTGATGCGAAGCTAATGCCATGTGCTTTACGTGCTTTCAGTAAGTTCACACATTTTTCCAATTTGGTCACCTGGTTCATTAAATACCCATACTTTTTTATCGAAGCCCGTCATGATCATTTTATCAGCCAATATATGTCCACTGCTGGACATAGGCCTTCCCCAAGGCTCTCCACGTGGTGCGATCTTGAACCACCTGCATTCTTTGGATGGCTGCGATTCCTACAAAATCGCTGGTCCATATTGCGGGAGGCCTACCTCTTCTGCTCCAACGGCCGCCAGTTCAATGTTTTAGCTGTGAGGGGATAGCCAAAAGAACACGAGAACGAATAGTCAAGGTAAAGTAGCAGTGGGCACATCTTGGACTATTTGGATACCGAAGACAACTAAATATTAGCTATTATAGGTCAATCACTCGTCAGAGTACCTATCAGGTCGCGTTTATGATATCGTTTGACCTATAAGCATCCACACTAAGATCTTTCGTAATACATGGTTTAAAGATAGTCCGAAACTATATAATCTGGCAGAAGTTCAAACTGGCTGTCATACCTAAGAGTTGAAGAAGATCAGATGTGGCGAGCCAACTTCAGTTTGAAGTTGGCTGGTCACATCTTTTGGTGAAGCTAAGGTTGGCAAAGCAAACAAGTCCTCGAAAGTGGCAGATGTAGTGTGGGACACTCTTTCGCCGGATGGGCCGATGACTTGAGGAGGTTTGATGGCAAAAATGGCACATTGGGTCTTGTGGCGTACCCTGAGGGATTCCTATGTTTAGGTGTTGACTGCAATAAGTTGTTGAAGTATATCCCCAGAATTTGGCAGAATAACTGGACCATATTTGTCTTATTGACAGCGAACGCTGATAGTTGCAACTGTCCACAAACTTGTGACGTAAGCCCCGCTACTATCAGGACATCGAGCTTCGACCTCGACCCCACTGTACCATCGTTCGACAAGTTCTAGTAAGTATATCACAAAATATAAAAAATGTGGTTTTATATGGCACTATTGCACGTGTGCAGGCTGATCTAGCAATACCATAAGAAGGTACACAGTTTTGACTCTTGAAGTCCACTTGATTTCATTACATAAAAGTGTTGTCAAATTTTGTGATATTACTCTTGAAACGTAAAAGAATGGTCATATTCGAAGTAGCGTCAGGGTATCATAAATGTATATATTTTTTTTATTTTGTTCTTTGATTTGACATTATTTAACATACCACATGGCAACTATAACTATAATTTGCCATAACTAAGAGAACAAAAATGATTTGAAATAACTTTGTTATTTACAGTAGAGGTTTGGACTACAAGAAAGTGAGTATCGTCAGGGTATTCATAGAGAAACGTTTTACAAGAAGTAAACAAAGGACAGCTTACTATTCGTATGAACAGCTGTTTTGTAAGTATCGATTTTCTTTAAATGTCTCTTTCCATTATAGGCCCTATTCTCCTTTTCCTTTTGGCCTCATCCCACTCCTCCGTTTCTTATTCCTATTCCCATGGTCGGCGGTAATCGTTTACCATCACGCTATCCGTCTGCTCATTTGCCTCTTATTACTCACACACGACACGCAAAATACACGCTAGGACGTGAAGTTGCGGAAGCAGCCCATGCCACCAACACAACCACCAATTTTATGTGAGTACTTGGTACAAGTACTCACATAAAAAAATTCACACGGCCAAGGAGCATGGCGAGACATACAAATCTTAGCCTATTCTTATGTTTAACTGATGAGGCATGTTAAGTTTCTTACTAGGCTTTCTGGATGGGTGCCGGTTTGTCTGTTACGTGAATCACTTCATACTATAAAACAAAGTCTGTCTTCTGTCTGTCTGTCCCTATGTATGCTTAAATCTTAAAAACTACGCAATGGATTTTAATGCGGTTTTTTTATTAGATAGAATGATTCAAGAGGAAGGTTTCTATCTATAATTGACGCCGGCGAAGCCGCTGGCGACGTCTAGTATCTTGTAATATGGTAGCGCTTTTTCGGTATATAAGCTGTCAGTCATAGAAAAAGAAAGACTATATTATGCTGACTGATCACCATGTCTAAAAGGTGAAGAAGTTGAAGAAGGTTGGTAAAGGTCGTCCTAGTGTTATCCCGGTTAAATTCGAGAGTCACACGCCTCGTAGCCCGAGATCCGCTTACTGGTCAAAACAGTTTTGACAGAATATCAGCTTTGCATATCACATACACACATAGACTCACGCCTGTTTCCTGAAGGGGTAGGCAGAGACTACGGAACACCATTTGCAACGATCTTGTTATATATCCCTCTTGCTTCTTTTTTATTTTTTCTTGAATATCAGCTTTGATCTATTATAATTACTACTAATTACTACAGCTGAAATTGGGGGCACGTTCAATATGTTCTTCGGCTGCAGCATTCTCACTATCCTGGGTCTGATGCGACTAGTCTGGACGGTCGCCGCTACTGTGTGCACCAGACTTCTGAACAAGATACCAAGGAGGAATAAGGATATGTCAACTGAGAATGATCCGGAAATAAAATCTGATGAAATAAACTCCGTGGCAAGCGATAGCGTAGTATCAGAATAAAGAGATTGAACAATTTGTTTATTTAATGTGAAATCTGTTAATGTGCCGTTTTAGAATTATGAAGTACCTAGCTTTTGTCCACGGCTTCACTCGCGTAAAATTCGAGGTAACATAAATCTCCTTTATTGTACGGATACTTCAATATTCTCTTGGTTTAATTATGTTTATACTAATAAGAAATATGAGTGCATGAAGTATTTGTTTTTTTTTTTATTTAACCTATGTTGTCCCACTGCTGGGCAAAGGTCTCCCTTACACTCTGCCAAGCGTCCCTATTTTCTGCCAAGTATTTATTACATTACTTTAATACAGTTTTGTAAAGGACATTTTTGGTTTTACTTCGTCATATGCTAATATAGGGAGATAAGAGAAGAGATTTTGAGGGCTCGACACTCGCAAGCATGCTACTTACAGTTGCCTCCAAATGCGCACCTGCAACTTGGAGTGTTTGTTTATTTGGCAAATATGTTTCTCAATATTTTTGTTGAATAATTAAACGTTGGACTAGTCGTCTGTTCTCTACTCTAAATACCTATTTAGAGTGTCGGCTGTCACAACATTTAAAAAGGTTATTTATACCTAGTAATTGTATTAACTTCAGTCGGTGCATCAAAGAAATATAACCTGTCCAACCTCTCTGTGGTGCATCAGTCATGTTGACAATAAACACTGATTGTATCGCCACTGTCTCGCTTTACAGAATTTTTTTATCGTATCCTATGATTTATTGTTTTTGGTAGCTTAAAGAGTATAAAAAAAGATTTATTAAATTTTTACCACTTGTATCGAAAGGCTTTATAGGATCCAACATTTTATCAGCTCGTGTAAAGTAACCAAACCTGACGATGTACCTGCTACCATGGCGAAGGAATTTCAAAACCTGCCTTCATTTCCATTCGATAACGTTATTAGACTCCTAAAGAACATAAATCGCCTGAAAATAAGCCTGACTAAGATGCAATCCAAATTGGAAAAACGTCGTCTTTTCTTAATATGGTCTGATGCCCGGCCTTTTGACAGTCATACTAAGGAGCATGGGTCCAACGTACCACCTTTTGAGAGTTTTAATCTAGAATGTGATGGACCCCTACTACTCCATAGCTCCACTATTAAGTAAGTCAAACATCCTCAGATGGCTGAAAAATATGTGAACTTTTCTCGGAGTTGTTTGGTTCAGTTTTTGACACACCCTCCTCTTATCCAGCTCGATGGGAAAACCAACCGAAATCTTCTAACACTGCGCTTTACCAGTCGGGAAGCTAAGACATATCTTCTCGTCCGATATCCCGCAGTGTCTCAAGACGAAAGTCTTTGACCAGTGTGTGTTGCCAGTGATGACTTACGGATCAGAGACGTGGTCGCTCACTATGGGCCTTATCAGAAGGCTCAAGGTCACTCAGAGGGCGATGGAGAGAGCTATGCTTGGAGTTTCCCTGCGAGATCGAATCAGAAATGAGGAGATCCGCAGTAGAACCAAAGTCGCCGACATAGCTCTCCGGATAGTCAAGCTGAAGTGGCAGTGGGCAGGGCACATAGCTCGAAGAACCGATGGCCGTTGGGGCAGAAAGGTTCTGGAGTGGCGGCCACGTACCGGACGACGCAGCAGAGGTAGGCCCCCCGCAAGGTGGACCGACGACCTCGTCAAGATCGAGGGAGGTGGTTGGATGCGGGCGGCTCAAGACCGGTCTGTGTGGAGAACCTTGGGGGAGGCCTGTGTCCAGCAGTGGACGTCGTTTGGCTGATATGATGAAATGGAACTTCAGATAGTCTGGCTCTTCAGTGTGACCTCGACATCGTTGCGAACTGGTGCTTGTCTAACAAAATGTGCCTCAATATTGATAAATGCTGAGTTATCTCTTTTGCTAGAAATACACACAAGCTGCTGCACCCTTACTTTATACACAATATTGTATTAAAAAGAAAAGATGTAGTTACGGATCTCGGAGTGCTGTTTGATAGAGCCTTGACCTTCCGTCCGCATTATGATTATATTGTGAAAAGAAGTAGCAAACTCCTGGGCCGCAATGTGTAATAAGATCTAGGTACTAGAGAGTTTAAACAACGACAAAGTACGCTATGCCTCTTATACAGCTTGAGTACTTTGAGTACCTTGAGTAATGTTGTCCAGTTTGGTCTACTTATTATTAAACGCATATAAATAACATGGAGATAGTACAGAAAAGGTGCTTAGTACATTTCTCGTAAAAACTATGGACGCTTGAAGTATAATGAGAGGCAAAGTAAAAATTTTGGGTTCTATCTTTGAAGACTCGTCGACGGAGATATGATCTACTCTATTTACATAAGTTGGTTCATTCAACTATTGATACACCAGCTTTACTTTCTTGTCTCAAATTTAACACTTCGCATAGATCGCGTAATCCTAACATATTCGCAATTCAGGCTTATAAAAACAATACGTCTTTTTATAATCCAGTGGTAAGAATGTGTAGAAGAGGTATAAAAAACTGTATCGGATTTACTAGCTTTTGAAGAGTTCCAAGTTTGATTATAGTTTAATTATACTTTAGTTAATTTATCTGTAAGAAATAGTGGGATGTTACAATTTTTACTGGTATTATCTGGGTTATCAAAGGTCAAAATATTATATAGTTTAACTGCATGTGCATGCGCTAGCTCTATATTATAGTAATAATTTGTCACACTCAAACCTACTTAAATATATCCATGTTGTGTACACTGCCTGTAGATTACCATCTAGCTTATAAATTAAGTGTACCATGTTGATAATCATGTTTATGCTGTCATCTGTTTGTGTACCTGTTATAAATAAATAAATAAATAAAAGTAGGTATAGACTATTGCTGTAAATTATTGATTATACGAAAGTTGAAAGAATTGGCCTAGTTAGATATTATTTACTTATTTATTTATTTATAGACTCACGGCCTGTATCCCCGAAGGGGTAGGCAGAGGTGTAATATTACACCCAAATTTCGCCATGAATTTTTAGGTCCCACGTAATAGGGGGCGAACCTATTGCCGTACCGGGCACATTACCAGACTCCGTGCTGCTACTGAGAATTTCCTAACTGAAAAACCCAATAACACTTTGCCCGACCCGGGAATCGAACCCGAGACCTCCCAATCCCACGCGCACATTTATGCCGCGAGACCAACGAGGCAGTCAGTTAGATATTAATATTTATAAAATTGGTCAAAACGGGTATATCGTCGAAATCATTTGATTATTACTTGTTTTTCTAACTTTACTCCCTATTAAATAGTACAGTTTAAAGTAGTTTACACACCAAAGACATCATCATCAGGAGGATTCCTAACGTCACCCTAGTTAGAACCGAACATTTCACGATCATTCTAAATTCAAATTGTCCGTAGAATATAGAAAAAATATAGAAATCGCACTACAACAGCAGTTTTACCCAATATGTTTACTTCTGTTTCACTTATGAATTATTTCTAGAGTAAGATACATAAACAATTAATGATGTTTCTAAATAATAAAATGCAGATTTTAATTTGAACAGGTTTAATAAATCACACAATTGTCTGCTCCTACGTTCAAATTTATTTATCGATATCGAGAGTTTATCAACATTCTATTGAAATTAATTATGAGTAAACCAAATTCACGATATTTATTCTGAGTAAGCCCATCACTAGTCAAGTTAAAATTAGTGACAAACTACGAAGATTCTTCCCTAAATTAAAATCACAAGTCAACGTGAAGTAAATATATTGGGTTTAACCGCCATTGTAGCGCAAATTCTACGTATTATATATATTCTAAGGCTCGCCCGAATGTTCGTGAGAATGCTCGCTAAAACACACTCATTTTTTTGTAACATTCGCGAGAATGCTCATTACAGGTGAATGCTCAAGTGTATCACCGCCATAAAGAGATACATAGTTTACTACGGAATTCAATATTCGATTTATAGATAGATCTGTAGATTTTAGATTCATTTTTGACATAAGCTCCATACAAAATATGTCAAACACGAATCTCGAATCTAGAAATCCATGTATGGATCGAATATTGAAAATGGCCGTTAGACGAGTGTCAGTTTATTCAATGATACTGGCTCCCTATAATGACTGTCAAAGGTCTTCATGACAGCCGGGACCGAGGGCTTACCGTACTCTCCGAGGCACGGGACACATGATAATTTACAACTCATTACTCATCATACATAACTCCGAATAGTGCATGAAATCTATTGGTATCTCCACTAAGTAATCGCTGCTACTAAATTTTATACACCAAAGTACAACGGTTAATGGATAGACGAGTCGCATAACATATATTTTTATTATTCGCAAATACATAGTTGGTTTACGCTTAATATTTTATAAAGAGATTCTCGATTACAAAAGTAATAAGAGAGCTTGCAATATTTTAAGACCAACATAAATCGTATATGAATGTTAATAAAAAAAAGGAATCTTTCCATAATGTTTCTAATTTACAGGCCTGAACAAATAACCTTGCGATATGGAATACATACACACATACATAGTCTCTCGCCTATATCCCCGAAGAGGTAGGCAGAGGTATATTGCTACACCCACTTTTCGCCAGCTTTATTTTAGTCCCACGTAATAGGGGGCGAGCCTATTGACGTACCGGGCCCATTACCAGACTCCGAGCTGCTACTAAGAATTCCCTAACGTAAAAACCCAATTACACTTTGCCCGACCCGGGAATCGAACCCGAGACCTCCCAATCCCACGCGCACATTTATGCCGCCAGACCAACGAGGCAGTCTGTATCGATATCGAAGCTTTTGAGAAATAATACATAATTATTTTCTCTGATTCACGCAGCGCAAAAATGACAACACTTATCAGAATAGCACATCAGACCCTATTGTTCGATACCCAAACCCTCCCAAGTAGATCCGCGTACAAAAACTAGTCTTGAATAAGTTCCGAAAGTCTACACCTAAAGAACTTTAAAAATTAAATACAACATTTTTCTATTAGCTCATGCTTTGAAGATAGGTTATGTTCGTTAAGAACAGTAATTCTGATAATAGACGATTCTAAACTTTCGCGATTTGCATAATAATAATAAATAATTTAGCGGGTCTGAATGGCATAAAATTTACTTATTTACGGTATAAATACCTATTTGTTTCCGACGTTTCTATAGTTGCGGAAAGTCACGTGTTTAAGACAAATTATTTTGTATGAAGTAATTCTGAAGACAGATTGTATTTCGTTGCGCAAAATCGGTGTACCAATTTCCCTTTGATATTAGTCTATTTTGGAATTGGTGCTGCCCAAAGTCTACACATATCTAAACGGTGGGTCAATCATGATAATACCTCTGAATATGTGATCAGTCGGTGTTTACCAGATCCCTTTGTGCCGTCCGAGGTTAATAATTCAAATGACTAATTGACATGTTGAACATGCTTATAATGAATATGTGATGATGTTGATATACGTGTGTGTGCTTACGTGTAATGATGTTTGTCAATAGGAGTAGCTCCTTCATTTATTAAACTACATATTTGTGCCCGGTAGTTTCACCTGCGAAACCTCGTTCATTGCATCATCGTATCATCGCATTACTTGCCAATCTTACTCGCCCTTATCGTTGATTGGGACAAATGACCCTAACTAAGCTACATAATTGGAAAATCTTATTAAAATGTGTTCAGGCGTTGATATTCGTCATTTTTTACTATCTTTTACGTTTGGTTTCACTCGCATTATACTGCTTTCAGCAATTTTATTTTTTTGCCTGATCTTATCATCTCGTTGTAGCGTTATTCTACTTAATCATAAGACTTTCGCCTTGGCTCCCAGAATGTACTTTCTAGTCTACTAACTATATCTAACAGATTTTTTAGCCGCGTATGAACTATCGATCGCCATGTTTGTTTGTTTTTCGTGTGTGGCCAACTCTGGTGTCGGAGTTTTCAGACCACCCGAAGGCCTCCGACATGGCCTAACGATCCTTATCCTGAGACAAGTACCGGGACCGACAGCTTTACGTGCCCTCCGAAGCACGGTAGCGCTCAGATGTAAATGCCACACTTGGTCACCCATCCAAGTGGCGACCTGTGGAAGCGTTGCTTAACTTTGTTGATCTGTTACGAACGACAAGCTAATCTTGCTATAAGCACTACTCCATAATCATCTGTTAGCCGAAAGTCGTCCACTGCTCGACATCTCCCTAAATGCATTGAACAAGATTCTCGGTCCACCTTACGCGTGGCGCACTCCAAAGCCTTTATGCTCTAAAACACTATTCAACTATCGTATCTGTTCAAAAACAAGAGCGTCGCCAATAGGGGGCAGAGGGCGGCAGCAGCCCCTCCCTAGAGACTCAAAAAACCCTACAATTCATACTTTTCTCAGTACTTTTCTCATTTTCCATATCAACTTGCCCTCCCTCCTCTCCTAGGCCATCGGCAGGCGACTTTGCCCGACCCCCCCCCTCCCCCCTTCTAGACAATCGGCTGGCGACTTTGCCCCTGTTCAAAAATATCCACAATAGGTATCAAGACATTTGAATAATAATATCCAATATGTCAGTTTTCTCCGAATTTCGATGATTTTCAATAGATATCGGCAGTACTACATTCATAGTCGCCGTGAATACGCGACTTTTATACAAGTTCCAGTTATGTAAATGTAAATAAAATACGTATGAAAAAAATGTGAGCAAAATAAACAGTATTAAAATGTGTATTCGTCATACTTGCTTTCAGTTAGTAATTCATGTTGGAGTAATATCGTACCATTTTATTGAAATAGAGGACGCCAGCAGCTATGCCTGCATTTTTTTTAATTTACCCGTTTTGGCCGATCCCGTGGGAATTTCGGGAAATCCCTTCTTAGTGCACCCCTACGGTCCGCAAGAAACATACATGCCAAATTTAAGTTTCCTGCGCCCAATAGTTTCGGCTGTATCGTGTCTGTCAGTCAGTTAGTTAGCAACGCAAGGATTTTATATATTAAGATTGTTGTATAGCAGTTCTTTAAGATGTAACATTCCTGTTTTTATATTTAATTAGTAATTAGACTTTACCCTCCGTTCCCGTAAATTAAATACTTAAACGTTCCTCAGGATTCACACTATCCATTGGTGCGACCCGTACAAAAATATGTTCGGTGGTTCTTGAGTTTATCGCGATCATACAGAGGGACAAGACGCGGCGGGCACCTTATTTACAAACTAGATGAGCCCGCGGTTACACCCGCGTTATTTAAGGCTAATGCTCCGCTCCCGTGGCTCATAGCGTGATGTTATATAGCCTATAGCCTTCCTCAATAAGAAAAAAATTTAAAATCGAACCTGTAGTTCCTCAGTTTAGCGCGTTCAACCAAACAAACAAACTCTTCAGCTTTATATATTAGTACTAGAGGACGCCAGCAGCTACGCCTGCATTTTCTTTTAATTTACCCGTTTTGGCCGATCCCGTGGGAATTTCGGGAAATCCCTTCTTAGTGCACCCCTACGGTCCCCAAGGAGCATACATGCCAAATTTCAGCTTCCGGCGCCCAATAGTTTCGGCTGTAGCATGTCTGTCAGTCAGTCAGTAACGCAAGGATTTTATATATTAAGAAGATAAGATATTGGGACCCGTTAGATAAATATTTGAAGTCAAATAAATGAAGTCCCGAATTCAATATAGGTACGTTTAACATTATTAAATTTAACATTATTTAATTTTGTTTACAAATAAATATATTTAATCCACCGCTCATTTGCATTAATTCTTATCTCATTCACAAAAGCGTATTATGAAAATCAACTAAACCTTTGTTTCAAACAATGTTTTATTAATTACAATTCCATAATATTTACGAAATAAAGACTCTTTAGTACATTGTACCTGCGATTTCAATACGCGTTTGATTACACGTCTGGCTGTATGACATAACGACCTTTGCCGAGAACATATGTTTTTATCTGCGAACCACATGTGGTGGTTGAAGGTCGAATAAAATGGTACTATAAGATAATTTTAAAATATTTCATCAGGGGTTTCTTGATTTTTTTTAAAGACTACTCCCGCATTAAGACTAAATCCTGTGTCGCTGGGGACAGTGGCGGCGCTAGGCGTCGGCGACGTCGGCGACCGCCGACGGCCTCGCGCCTGAGGGGGCCTCGCAAAATAGTTTTACAAGTTAGGTACCTATTTTCGTTTCGCCAATCATACTGGCTAAGGAAGCCGAACCCGAAAGCTTTGGACAAAATTTAAGCAGATGATAATGACTTTTATTATTTTTACAAAGACACTACTCACTTCTGTAACACTTGCGTAACAGAAGTGAGTACTACTTTACGGGTACCTATACAGAATCATCTGTCTTGCAGCACTATGAAATGAAAGTTTCACCCGACTGAGCGTACCCACCAATATCTGTACTGGGCATGGGCGTTGCCAAAGGCGAGCATTTCTCATTTCCCCCAGGCCATCGGCCGGCATCCTTGAAGTGGCTGAGGGATTGAATGGGTTGTGGCTGGAAGGAATGAATGATTAGGAACTAAACTTTTCTCAGTCGTAGTGGTCGTGGTCATGCGTCGGTCGGTTCTTGTGCCGTTGCCGTTATTGTGATGCGTCGCCATGTAGCTCTATGTTTTCCGGAGCGTCCACGTCTCAGCTCCGTATAGAAAGATTGGAAAGAACAGGCACCTCATCAGTCGAACCTCTGTTTTGGTTATTCTGCGGTCTTTACAAATCTTTGTGAGTTTTTCCACTGAGGATCTTGTCATCGCGCAAAGCCTCCGAATTTCATCTTCGCAGCCTCCAGCGTTGGTAATAGTAGAGCCTAGATAGACGTAGCTCTTGACTGCGTCTCATCCTGCTATTATTTGGACGTCCGCCCATCCGTCCGTAGGAATGAAACTAGTGAAAGGCAATTTTATTGCATAGTGATGGGAAATTAAGGTTGGCGTAAACAGCTGGCGTCCTTGCCCTGCCCTGGGCAATCGGCTGGCGACGCCCTTGGTACTGGGTGAAAATGTTTGTATTGTCATTTTTTTATTTGGCTCACTTAATTACCGGATTTTTTACTGCGAAGTAAAAGGGGCCTCGCTATTAATATATAATTATGTACAAAAGAATATATATGTCAATGGGCCTCGCGACTTGATATTGCCGACGTCCAGATGTGTTCTAGCGCCGCCACTGGCTGGGGACTTAACAACAATACAACTAACGGACACAACGAACACCCAGACTCGAAACAACAATTTGTGAATAACACAAAGTGTAAAAATGACTTTTAAGACGGGTAGACACTGCGATAGTTGTTGGTTCGATTTTCATTATATCGAACACGGTATGTCGATAGTTTAGTTGTGCGATGTTTTATTACATCGATGATTTATTGGTGCGATGTAACGTTAGTGCGAAAAATGTTGGTGCGAAGAACCCTACACCGAATGCTCATTAGTTCGATAGTATTGGTTATTATTATATTGGCTTATCTTCCTGGAACCCATACCATTCCTATATCCCTTATCCTTTTAGAGGAGTTCGGTATTGTCAACCTTTTTCTATTGCAATAGTTGGGGTGGTCAATCCGAGGGTGCGTGGTGGGTTCCTTTTTCCTTCCATTAGGTCACAAAGATAACAAGACAATTAGTTTTTTAGTTTAGTTGGTCGTGGGTTTTCCGCACTTAGGCACTTATTTGGGCCATTGTGCGTAAGTGGCGACTTGATTAACGCCGACTACTCATACTACCTTAGCTCCTTCCAGAAAGCCATTAGTTGGCTGATGTCGTTCAAAGCCTCACACATCGTTCTGGAGTTGTTCAGCAGCTTTGCCCGTTGGTCGCTCACACTTGTGCAGTGTAGAATGACGTGAGCGGGTGTTTCTTCGGTTTCCATGCAGCCCCTGCACATTGGGCTGTCCGTAACGTAATGTTGAATAGGTGCTTGTTGAGTGGACAGTGGCCGGTTATTATGCCTGTCAGATGCTTAAGAGTTTTTCTATTAGAATGCAGCAGCTTGTGCGAGAGTCGCTTGTTCAAGCAGGGGATAGCATCTTTTGTTTGTCTGCATTCTTTTATGTATGTCCACTGTTTTTCATGTTCATGTGAGGTTCTCTCGCGTAGCCACGTTTTGAGTTGGCTTGCCGGTATCGGTACAATCGGCTCGGGTCCCATTATCATTGAGTCCGATCCTTGCCGTGCCAGTTGGTCTGCGGCGTCATTGCCTGCGGAGTTGCTGTGGCCTTTAATCCATTGCAGCGTAACCCGATTCTTCTCTGCAATCTTTTGCAGCTCTAGGTGGCATTCCATGATGAGGCCGCTGTTAAAGCAGTTGCTGCCGAGAGCTTGTAGTACAGAGACACTGTCCGTGATAATGCGTATAGACAGGTCACTTACGTTCCTAGACACGACTGCTGTTGCGGCTCTTGTTATCCCAATACACTCGGCTTGGAATATGGTGTTAACCCTTAATTTGGCAGGATATTTTATCTTTATCTCAAATATTTTTCTTAAATTATATTATTATAATACTTTTAAAAGGACTGTAAAAAATATTTTAAAAAATATTCACCCCCTTTTTACTTAGAAACCCTTTGTATAATATACTATACATAACATGATGTTCAGAATTGTACTCACCTGTTTGTTTGTATAATATACTATACATAAGCGACAGGGGATGATTTGTGGGAAAATTAAACAGACAATTAAAGCTCAAAATTTAATGAAAATCAATCATTGTGCTAACTGTAAAAGCAATTTCTCGTATTTGGTATAAAACACAATTGTAATAATTGTCATTTTGTACAAAAAACGTTTGTCTGTCCCTTCTAACAGTAGAGTCAACCACCGTATGTTGTGCCAGCTTGTTCATGGCCAATTTTATCACGTCGGATGTTATCAGAAGAACGGCTTCTTTTTGGCGCGGAAATCTTTTGATTTTCTTTCAGTGGGACATCTTTGATTCGCTGTGTTGATCAGTAGGTTATTGTAGGAAACGGTTCAGAGAGAAGAGAAGATATTTGATGGTACAGATGGTAAATCTCCATCCCAGGATGAACACGACGGCATTACTGCAATAATTGGTGAATAAGTTGGCTCTCTTGTAGGTGTTTCAGTAGGTACTATCTAGAAAAATCGATAGAGAATTCCTCAAGTCATCATCACTGTCAGGTATAGTACATTCCTGGCGAATGTTAGGTGACAAATATTCTTGTTCTGTATTTGACGCTGGTACGAGGTAATTATCATCCGATAGCAAATTCATTCTTTCGAGTGACGAGTCAATAGAGGGAGTGTCAGTCTCCGAAGACGAGTCACACAGCATGTCTTTACGAAAAAGCATTTTCATCGCCTGACGATGTACCACTATCATCAGACCTACCATCTTCTGGAGGAATAAGAGCCAGAATGCGATGAGACCTGGTTGTTAGTCTGCGCTGTTAAATAAAAAAAGAAATACATGCAAAAACCGCAAACCAAGATAATAGAAAAATGCCCAAACATAAAACAGCCCGGTATTACATGCACATTAGCAGGATTCGAATCAGAAATGTATAGCCCATTATACTAAAGTTAATAAGCTCACTTTGTTGAAAATAGCGAAATGTATAACCAGTTATACATAAGACTTTGGTGTCATTTTTCACACAAATTATTGAATACAAATTAGTAGTTTGATAGTTATCTCAATTATCAATCATTTTGTAATAGAACTGAAAGCGAAATAAACATATTTTTGAATAAAAAATAGGAATGTATAATAACTTACAGAGAGTGGTCGTTGACGGTCCATTTACAACAACGAAAACTTTTTCGTACTATATGTCACTGTCATTTCTTAATACAGACGTCCAAAATATTTTATTTGACAGGTAAAATGTTGCCTTAGTGTATGTAAATCAAATTTAGAAATATTTGAAATCAAGTGCAGCAGATTTTTTTTAAGTATACGTATAATGGGTTATACGTTGTCGAATTAAGGGAGAGTGCCAAGGGATGTTGAGATGTTGATATTTAAGTCATGGGAGAATACGCCCGCACCTGTCCCATGCTTCGTTTTTGAGCCGTCTGTGTATACTCTGACTTCGTGTATACCAGAGCTGTCTTTATGTTCCTCCTGTAATTGGATGCGATATTTTTTGTCAAAGACAAAGGTTTTAGGGATGAGATCGCAAGCGGCCTCTAGCATCGGGATCTCTTTGGTTAAGGCTGGTTTCAGAGAGACGCGCGCGGCACGCGCCGTCGGCCAGCGCGTCTCAACAGCACGTTTAGCGCGCGGACTACTGTGAAACGAGTTCGCGTTTCTCATTGCAATGTATGAAGCTTCGGCAGCGCGGCCGGCGCGCGCGTCTCACACGCGGCGCGTTCGAACTGCGTGACTATGAAACGCTACTACTAATCTAGTGTAATTGTAAGCGCGCGCGTGTGGCCGGCGCCGGTCAAACGCGAGACTCCGACACCAGCCTAAGGTCCCTTTTAGGCGTGCGTGGGTTATTCGATCATCCTTTCTCCACAGCCCGAGCTTGTCTAGACGGATTGCTGCAGCGCCAGCTTCCTGCTGGATCATTAGGGGCAGCGGTCTTCACCAGCGGTACGCGCTTCGCCATGTCTGACTGCCTGATGACGACCAGCCTGGTCCCCTCAATCGGCGATCTTAATTTGGCTACCGTGTTTTTGAGCCACGTCAGTGAGTTTTCGTTCTCGCACCATAACTTCAGGACACCCTCCAGTGCAAGAGGTTTGCCCCTAAAGGAAGGTGCGAGTGCCGGCCCGTTGTTCGGCGGTGTGGCGAGGGCAGTCTCAACTATACTCTCTTCAATCGAGAGTTCGAGCTGCTTCGCCTGTTCCACCGTCAGGTCCGTGGCGGGGGTGGTAGCGATGGCTACCATCAGCTGCGAGTTTGTCGCGTCTGCGTAGCTCCTACCGCTCTTAGGTGTGGCGTCTGTTTTCGCCCGTTTCGACCCGTCGCTGGGTGGTGTGGAGTCCTCACGGCGATCCCTCTTCATGCTTGGTGTCGGAGTGGGCTGTCCTGGTGGCGCTGGATCGCGTCTTCTTAGGCCGCGTTTGCGGCGTGGCTCCTTGTTTCCACACGGTGGCTGCGCAGCGTTACCAATCCCCACCGGAGGAGCGCGACGGGGCGCCCCGGGAGCAGCCGCAGTTGGTGCGCCGTGCGCAGGCGGGAGTGCGCTGACTGTTATTACAGTCGCGCTTTTTGCCGTCAGCGGCGCAACACAACCGTCCGGCTGCGTCGTCCGGGGTGGAACGTCCGCTCCACCGGTCGAGGTTTGGTTGCCGCGCTGGTTGTTTTTACCAGCCATCGTGGTCGTAGTCGGGAGTGCGCTAGCCGAATTATTCGATGCGCTATCACCCGACTGTGTTGTTTGCTCACGTGAGCGTTTGTAACGGCGGTAGCGTTTACCGCCTCGCCTACGACTACCTGGATTCGCAGTCGACGCGGTGTCAACGATGTTCGATGATGGGCGAGCGATGTTCCAGGAAGTGGAAGAAGTGTGAATTGCACGAGGCATGGCGTTGGCCAGGTCGTGCAGATTTAGTGTATCTTGACATTGTGAAACATTGCCCCCCCCCCCCCCAGAATACGTGGGGCAGCCTGCACACGATGGTGCAGGGAGGGCTTTTCCAGCGTTTCTGTATGTGTGTGAGTTTTTGATGGGGTGTTTAGGTGCGTGTGTGTGCGTCCATGTAAGAGTGTGTAGGTGTGTGTATGTGTGTTACTGTGCGTGTATAAGTGTGTGGGTATAGGTGAATGTGTCTGCTTGCGCGCGTGTTTTTGTGTGTGTCTGCACGCTGTGTGTGTATGGTGGCTGGAGGTTTTGGTTACGTCTGTTTCTTATGGAAACAGACCAACAACGGGCGGCAACCTCGGGAAGGATAGTTCACCAGCCTTGTCTTAGAGATCTGCACGACCTGCGCTACACCTATGACCATTCGCCAAACTCTGCATCGGACGCAGATGCACAGAGTAGAAGTATGTCTAACTCATTGATAAAGAAAAGTGTGAGTTAGACCTACTTTCTCCCTATATAACAAGACAATATCAGTGACCGCTTGCTAGCCAAATGCCTGATACCCTGAGAAGTCAAACCCAACCCTAGCCATTTATTGAGATATGAACGGAAAACAAGAAATTATTAATAATATGTAAATGGTTTATTTTCAATCAACAATTGTACAAAGAAATATATAACGGTAACCTAAACTTGGATCTAATCACCATACATACACCAAGAAATAAACAAAAAAATAATCATAAAATGAAAAATATCGTGAATATATTTTACATTTTCTTGTAACACATTAAATAAAAGCAATGAATACGAAAAAACAAGTTATTATAATTCTATATGATTAGCTAATGCTCTTAAAAAAGGAAGAACTCCCATTTTACTCCGGTTTGCACAAATTTTCTCAGTAACGACACATGCCCTCTTCCTTTTCTTCTTGGGCGGAGTCTTGTTCAAGCTAGCCTGTGCCTTCTCAACTATGTGATTGATACTTATTTGTTCTTTAATAAGGTTCCGTATAGTCGCATATAAACCATAGCGGTTATTATTTTAAAAGTAGTTCCACCGTCTATGCCAAGCCTCCACATTATTTTGGGTCCTTGGAAGGCCGAGTTCATTTGTTTTATGCACGGACCACAACTGTGGTGGAAATAATGGAGGGTTTAGTGATATACATAGCTTAGTACCTTTTGTTCGCGAAACTTTCCTGCCAAGCACTTAATATGTCTCAAACCAATATACTATAGTTTCTGTTTCTTCTGGTAAAACCTTTTCTAGAAGTTTAAAGGCGTTTATGTGGCGAAGTTCAAGAGAGAACTTGCTGTCATTGCCATACTTAGAAGCTAAACCTGATTTCTGTATTTGCCGCCACAAATTTTGCACTAAATGAAAAAGGCAACCTGAGTGAGTAGCTTCAGGGAAATATATCTTTACAACATTGATAACAGCTGTTTCAAAGTCAGTAATTATATGCTGGGGGTTCAATTTACATTGCAATTCTTCAGCACATGCCAAAAGTTCTTTGAACATCATCATATAAGTTTCTTCAGTCTTATCTCCCAAAAAGCAAGACACCAGCGGCACTATTTTCCTGCTATCGATATTATGTCCCACCATCCCGTGTATACTGTAGATTTGGGAAAAAGTCCAGGACACGTACAGAATGTTCCGTCCATTATCCATAGAAATAAATCACGTAAAAGTTTGATATTTCGCTGAGTACAAAATATAAGCAAGCATTTGTTATCATTGTATTTTGTTTGCCGTGCCAGAAACGATTCTCCTTCAACTATATATTCTGTAGGTATATCAATTTCGTTCAAAGTAGAAGGTTCTTTCGGATATGATTTTTTTCTTGCTCTGTAGACAATTTGACGTAAAGCATTTTTATTGGGAAGACAACACGCACTTGTCTTGTGCTTGGTACAGCTGCCAAATTATTTCGGATTATCACTGTAGGTCCATCATTGCTACAAGAGGCATCTCTCTTCAATTTGTTTTTAAAAATTATTGAGTCCTGCAAGCCGGCATTTGGAGCGTGTGAATGTTCACTCATATTAATACTCATATTTAATTAGGGTGTGTTCATTATTTTCTTTAAGTGCCGTTATCATATGGCTATTGCACTGCTTTTTGTTTTTGAAAACACAACACCAATAATGTTTATTACTCACATGTTTATTTAACATAATGATGAATTTTTCCTGCCTGACGCCAACCCTCCTGGGGAATGTTGTCGTTATAGAGGAAGGTGATAGGAGATACGGGGTAAATGGATAGGATGGAATGACAAGGAAAAAGAGGGTTGTATTCTGGGGTACTGTAATCACTGGACGAATATAGGGTAGTGACTACAGTAAATAGGAGAGCCGGGAGCGCGTACCCGAAGCCCTGTCTAATGATCGGACAGACCAACAGATAGAAGCACCCCCTGACTCATTTTAGTATACGAAATAATATTATACAGCTGAAGAGTTTGTTTGTATATTTGTTTGGTTCAACGCGCTTACCTCAAGAATAGAAGAAAGTTAGAAGTATTATAGCAAATTTAATAGACTGTATATCATTACACTATAAGTCTCTGAAGCGCAGCAGTACTTGTAGCCCTAAATAACGCGGGTGTGCGGTTACACTCGCATTATTAAGGGCTACTGCATGTCATATGTGTATGTAGTAACGAGTTTTGGAAGAGTGAGTACGAAGATAAAATGTGTAAACCGCCTGGCTTTCTTTTTCTTTTTTCAACATATACTGTCCCATTGTTGGGCAAAGGTCTCCTCTATACTTCTCCAAAGGTCCCTATCTCCAGCTATTACTTTCTAAGTATTTGAGAAGGCACCCAGCTCATCTCACCAATATTTCCTGAGTCTACCTCAACCACGACGTCCTCCGGTATCCACCATGTGGCGATATGTGCCCATTTTTTGGGATGCATTCTGCAAATATGACCTGCCAAATCCCACTTTAATTTCACGGCCTTCTCACCAACATCACTGATACCAGTCTTAACGCGTATGGTTGTGTTGCGGATTCGATCTGATAACTTGATCCCCAATACGATCCGTTCAATAGATCGTTGGCAAACCTTGAGATTGGACTTCTGAGAATCGGTCCATGACCACGTCTGGACTCCGTTAGGACGGGCAAGATACACATGTCGATGAGTCTGCGTTTGAGTACCATTGAAAGGTTGCCCTTCATATACGTTTTCATGGACCAGTAGCTCTTCCAGGCGTTTTCGATCCGGCGGTCGATTTCTTTATCTTGCCTATGTTTGAAAGAGACTAACTTTACTGGCCCAAGTAAATATACCTACTCATCAACATAATGTATCTCTTGCCCATCTATATCGACCTTACGTTTTCTGCAATTGGTCATTATTTTTGTTTTGGACTGATTCATAACTAGCCCAACCTCAAGGCTTGCCATGCTTAGATCTTGAAGCATTTCTTGACCACCTACATGCCAGCTATCAAATCATAGAAAAATATACAGAATTTAACATGCTACTTTACATAGCTTTCATAGATTACCAAAAAGCATTCGACAGCCTCAAACACAACTCTATATTTTCCGCACTAGAAAACCATGACGTTTATCCCATATATGTAAATATAATTAAGGAAATATATACCAACAGCACGGCAAACATCAAACTGGACAGTCTTGGACCAACATTTAAAAATTAGAAAAGGGTGTGAACACAGGTTGACCCGCACTCCCCCAAACTTTTCACATGCACACTCGAAGAACTTTTTAAATCCGTACTATCCCC
The DNA here is from genome assembly GCA_944739405.2 of Euclidia mi. NCBI lineage: Eukaryota > Metazoa > Arthropoda > Insecta > Lepidoptera > Erebidae > Euclidia > Euclidia mi. Next base: position 97,682,777 of record OX123185.2, read on the forward strand.
ATGGACAACAAAGGGCATCGTTATTGATAACAATAGGCTCACGAATCTCCGTTTTGGCGATGATATAGCTGTTTTCGATTCATCATCTCAATTGCCAGGCTTATTTGAAAATTATTTTTACAATGTCTTATGGACTATGGCCTTACCCTTCTCATAGTGAGAAGAGGCCTGTGCCCAGCAGTGGGACAGTACATAGGGCTGTTCATGATGAATGTCTTATAATAATTATATTAATAACAATAAAATATTAACTTGGGATCTTGTTAAAACCTTTGCGTTTAAATAAAATAACATGAACATTTCATCCAGGATATTGCAGACGTTTCCACTTTTAATACATACATGAAGGAAACTGTAATAAGATTTCAACAACCTATTCAAAAAATTCTACGTGAAATAATTACCGAATATTTTTCCACCACGCTGGCCTAGTGTTTGTTGGCAGACTTCACATGTCTCTCAGACATGCAGGTTGCCTCGCGATGTTTTCCTCTATCGTTAGTTGGTTAGTTCTAAAATGTACTAAAGCTCCGTCTATAACTGTATGTGGTAATATGAATTCATTAATAACAGCATAACATTATGTTTTGCATAACACAAAATGACATACCAAGATGGCATAACCTCAGTGTACGGATTCTTGAGAACACCTTATTAACTGCATTGGAACACGTCTGCTACCTATTTCTATGTAAATCAACTCTCGGGCAGGGATTGATCAGGACCTACATATGTTTAGTTAGTACGTTGTACAGACAGAGTACTTTCTCGGGGTGGAAATAGAAGCCATGCTTTCAATTTGATTTATTTAGACTTGCGGGTTCAGTGGTTCGTGAGCAAGACTGCTGAGCCGGTGATGAGTTCGATTTCCACTCGGTCTGGGCGTAATTTGATTGCGTATGTGTTATCTATATATCGACGGTTGAAAGGCTAATTGGTACAAGCGACATTTTTTGCGATATTGAGTTATATACATATTCGGAATCAGCAAATTTTTCTCTGTCTGGGCGTAATTTGATTGCGTATGTGTTATCTATATATGTTATTTGTCTCCGAATGAAAATGTTGTTGTTATGTAACAACTCAAATGTTCAAAATTCGCATTATCTATTATTCCTCTCAAATAATTCGGATTAATAGATAATGCGAATTTTAAATATTTCGCGGGTTCGATTCCCGCTCAAGTCAAACATTTGTGTGCATGAACATGGATGTTTGCCTTAGTCTGGGTGATTCTATGTATAATATGTATGTATTTACAAAAAGAAGGATATATGTATGTTTATCCATTAACTAGTACCCATAGTAGAAGCTTCTGCTTAGTTTGGGACTAGATGGTGTTGTGTGAATGTGGTAGAATATTATTATTTATATTATATTAATTATAATATTCTAATATTACTTAAAATATTCATCAATAGGGTACAGGACAATAATTTTAGACCATAGCATTGTATATTTCAACAATTACTATCACTATTTCTCATAAAAGTTCTTACTCGATTTACGGCAATAATATTTCCACCACCCTCATGAATTTTCTTAAAATAAAATAAGTCACGTAGCACCAAGTACGAACGGTGAAACTATGCTCCGTAGAACTGATGACGCAACTTTTACATCGACTTTACGAACTTGAAGTCTTAGCAATAGCTGCAAATTAAAAAGAAATAGCAATAAAATGTACGGGGAATAAATATTTTATATCGTAAAACTGGCTGTAAAGCATTTAAACGGTTGTAATTCCGACGCTTTTTCCTTGTATAATTAGTTTCATCAAGTGTTTCTGAAAAGCTTCTTTATGTTAAATGTAGGAAGTGCCACGGTCACAAATGTGCTTGAACGTTGAAAGGCAAGTGACATTCACTGTGACAATTTTATACTGCTCAACTCTGTTGACGTGTGGTAAATGAATGTGGAGAACAATATTGGGTGTAGGTTTAAAACAAAGCTGGCATTGCAAAATAGAGATGTGAATGTTGCGGTTTTAATTTGGTAGAACTGGATTATACAAAATATTTTTGAGATTACTTAACGGAACGCATACAAGCTGATTAGGACTACTGCACTGTCGATGAGCCTATATAATAGTTTGTTTGTCATTAGAAAGGCACGAGAGCAGTAAAAGTAATGAACTATAAAATATAAAGCTATTAATTAACGAAGTGAAGCAGTAACGTAAAATTTAGTTTAGTAGACTGTGCAAACAGTACCATTCAATATGTCAATAAAAAAGTAAATGAAGCCATACCCATTTTATAAAACAAGATTTACAAAGATACAACTAAAATAAATAACTGAACTAAAACTGATTTGAATTGGAGTAAATGTAAAAAAAAACAGCCAGATTTCCATTTTAAAACTGTACCAAATTAACGACGCTGCTTAAAATACTTACAAGAGAAACGTTTTCGTCACGCTAGATAGCCGTAGGTACGGAATATAACTCAACAATTACAGCAAAAGTGGGAATAAGGCTAAAAATGCGAAACAAACTTTTATTAACGTTTAGCTTAGCCGACTTTGTTCTTAGTTAGTTTGCAACAGTTTGTGCCGTGCTTTGTTCCGTTCGCTGCACCAAACATGATGGAATTGTGCTAAAAAATGAGGAAATGTACATGAAAATGTATTGAAATATGCGATAGACGTCAATTCTGTTAATTATAGTTAAGTTTGTTTATTATGTAAATAAATAGTGTATCACAGGGGTGCGTTTTAGGTCCTGAGATCTATTTGGCTCCTTCATACAAGGAAAGCTTTTCGGTTGTGATTTTTTTTAAATTGTGAACATTTGGTTCGATAAAAGCTAAGTTAGTGTCTGTACGTGAAATGCTGCCGCTGTGTCGCGGCAAGCGCCATGGCTTGTGCCGCGCTGATTGTGGACCACATTGTTACACTGCCATTTGGGCACTTGGTGTGGTATGGAAGAACAGACGTTTCCGCTATTCCACGTCCTGGCGTGTATCTTGCGTAACATGCAATTTGGGCACTTATATTTCTAATAGGGGATTCGCACAGTGTTTTTCATTTAACCTTCTTTACCCTATCCCGAGGGAATTTCGGAAAATCGCTTCTTTGGCACCTCTACTGTCCCACAAATTCAGTACCTTACCGCAAGAATTTTATATATGTTTACGGATATATGGATGATTGTATTATGTAACTGTTCTAGTATGTTCTAATACTATGAAACGTTGTCTATACTATGTTACAAATACTATTCGGCGGCACGGATGGTATACAGTGATTTAAGCAGTAGTCTAGCTTTCTGTTGTGGGTTCCATTCTCACACAGAAGAACACTTAGTGTGATCCACAAACTGTTGTATTGAGTCTGAGTGTGCTTTGTGTTATTGAAAGTATTTCTTTGTAGCTTATAACATTTCTTAGATGAATGTGTATATTACGCGTGTACTCGGTCTGATAAAAAATATTTTTTATAAGATTAGTTAAAAGATCACCACTGCCGTAAGTCAAAGTCTCCCATTGACTCACAGTCATACTGAGAAGCAACTTAGGAGAGGTTTAAGTCCAGCGGTGGACTGGAAAAGGCTGTAAATGATGAAGGAAGGAAAAGGACCCTGGCCATAAAATAACATTGGACCGCAAACGTAAGCGTAATTTTCTAACACAGTTCGAAAGTAGCAAGATATTTATTTTTATGTTTACTTTTTCATTTCTTACTCGACAATTTTGCGACCTACATAAACATAATTTGTACTTTGAATATTAATTCAAAACATTAAATTTTCTTGTTTCAAAAATGAAAGCATTAATATTATATCTTCATTCGGACTAAACAAAAATCACAAGTCCAACATAAATATAAACTCAATAGAATTTTAATATGTCACGCTCACAAAAGATCTATGCGAAAAATTTACGTATTAAAGCAGAGAGTAAATTAAAAATGAATTCAAAAATGTCCTTATTGTCACATTAAGCGGGAAATCAAATACTTTGAACTAGGGCATGCAAAACCGGAAAGTCACCAAAACCGGTTTTGAACATCGTTTTTTTTTCGACCAAAACCGAAAACCGGAGCTAGGTCCGGTTTTAGCAAAAAAACCGAATGTTGTTTAAAAAGAAACACCATTTTTTTAAATACCCACTAAGTCTACAAATAAAACAAATTGTATGATACATTTCTTTTTAATCCAAACCATAATAATTGTACAGATAACAATGAACTTAATAGTATAAAGATTAATTAACTGAGATCAAATCAACAACAAGTAAGTTTTTGGTATCTTTGGTACCTATTTGACTTAATAGTCTGCTATCAAAAATAATATATTTTAAACATAGAAAACACAATCAGCATCTTCAAATATTAAACACAGCCACCCACAATTACCAAAAAAATCAATATTTTTGTAACTTTGAAACGAACTACAAAATAACATTATTATAATATGATTCATATTGCACTAAAAAAGAGATCAATAATCAACTATGTATACTAATTTAAATAAAGCATAAATCACTTGTTTTCAAGAGATCGCTGTTCTTGATAATGTGATCTCAAGAATATAAGTGCATCCAACATTCGATCAGACAGCGAACTTCTTATTTTGTTACAGAAATACCCAGCACTCGAAAACACCCTTTCACTCTCAACACTTGTTGGTAGAACACATAATAAATAATTATAATTATGCTTCGGTGAGAAACACACCCCGATGCCTTCCGCTTTCATACATGGCTTGCTCTACTTTTACGAACCCAGCCAGGTCGAAATCTGACCGATTTTTGGGGGTTCTCTTTCTCTTGCATTTGTGTAATTCCTTCTCTAGCTGCTCTTGAAGAGTAAGCCCTTCAGCGTCAGATGATGACGATTGCGAAGGTATGGACTGCTCGGTGAGAACTGCGGTGATGGTGTCTGTGTCCTCGGGTTTATAGTTTAGCTGCTGCAACAAGTTGATAATTGTTTCAGTTATTTCAGCACCATTGGGTTTGGGAAATGTGTCATCATCATCTAGGGCGGAGAAGTCTTCCCAATCATGTAAATAGTGTAAAACACCTGCTAGAAGGAGACGTCTTTGCTTTATGCGACTTCTCAAATTAGTCGCTAGCTTGAGACTCAAAACGCTGTTTTATTCGTCAAGCTTCTTAAACATAAATTTTAATACATAAATCTTGTACATTAAAAGACACAAAATATAATAAATTAATAACTAAGTAAATACTCACATTTTGTCCTAGCGTCGCAGGCGAGTGTGGCGGCGGACACGCACTTGCACTCCCGGTAAGGGTATTACTGCAACAACGCAGGCGCAGGCTGACAGGTTACGGGTGCGGGGTGCGGGGGTAGTGGAGGGAGGCGTGTAAGTCGGTGGATGCAGGCTGTGTTCGGTTCGGATACATTTGGTGCCTCAAAATTAATTATTTTTTGAGTGTTCGAAAAAAATTTTGATAAAAGTCAAAATGTTAATTGTTACTCAATAATGGGAAAACCGGAGCTGAGCTCCGGTTTTGAGAGCCAAAACCGTTTTCAAAAATCGTTAAATTTTGGCCGATTTCCGGTTTTGCGCAAAACCGGAAAACCGCTTTGCATGCCCTACTTTGAACGGCCTACAGTGGAAACTTTTGATGGAAAAAGTTGTGTAGAGGGGGCAAGTGATAAACACAATTAAGGCTTCCTCTCACCCGATTGGTGAAACTTTTTAAATTCCCTGCATCTAACCTTCGTAGCCTTCAGTTAGGTTCTACCCTTATTAATCAGGAACTCAATTAAATATCTTTTTCACGCCACTCCGAGTACATTTTTGTTTACTTAGAAGGGATGTCCGATATGGAACTGGATTTGCATATTTTGATGAGGGGCCTACAAATACAGGGCAAATGAGTTGGCAACGCTGGAAGAGAAATGAAAAGGAAAAGTTTCAAGGAACAAGGTCGAGAAATGCTTCGTCAAATTTAGTTGATATACATTTGATAGAATTGAAAAGAAAACCGAAATTGCTTTTGCTATTTCAGGCTGGATTATTAGAAATGAATTGAAGTTACAAATTGCATTAGTTTTAATATTGTTTTCTTGTCAATTGTATATACCCGGCCAATTGCTCCGAACGGTGGTTAGAAAGCCTGACTGCTGAGACAGAAGTCGTGGATTCCATTTCCACCAAGGAAAAATCTTGATAAAGACCATGATGATACGAATGATACGATTCCAGAATATTTAAGTTTGGTTATTAGCTGTGTGATCAGTTACCAGAGTTAAATGATCTGAATATTCATTTTCGGATTTTACTAGTATTACTACCAACTTTCGGTGCAGATATATTTTAATAATTTTCACGTGGAAAAACCAACTAGTTATACAGAAATTAAACGTATTAGGTATAAAAGCCTTCTTTTTTATTTTTCGTTTTTTTCGTTCATTTACCTAACCTATTCTGTGCTTCTAGAAAATGTAGGCTAATACGCGTGCACTGTGCATTGAGCCAGCTTTTGTCAGTGAATATATAAGAGTTCTATCGCCCTTATTTTTAGTCAAGTACAGAGAAATATTGCTTTTAACAGCTGGTCAATAATTTTAGCTCTCGTCTTTTTAATGTGTTTGCTGAAAGAGTATAAATGAGTAAAGTTGTTACTATGACAAAGAGAGTTCTTAATGTTAAACTCAATCAGCCTATCGCAGTCCACAGCTGGACATAGGCTCTCGCAACATCCGCCACAAAAAGAGGAACCATAAATAAATCTTGTCTACTAGAGGATGGCCGCAGTTACGCCTGCACATAATTATGTGAATTTTAGAAAATCCCTTCTCAGTGCACCTCTACAAAGATTTACCTTTTTAAAGAATAAACATGCGTTTTATTTTTATTATTATTAATCATAAAAAAAACAACTTCTGCTTCGTATAGGTATGTAATGTGACCATGGGCGACGGGAGTCTAAAGGAAACAAGTGTCGTAGTTGTGTGTCGTATAATGAGTGAGCCACAATAATATAATGCGTTTAACTATATAATAATAATGAGGTAGAGGTGCTCTACATATATATTTATAGTAATTTCTTGAGTCACTTTACACTTTGATGTGCATCACAATGAATTTAAAAATAGGATTATTATCGAGTTATAAGTTCAATTTGAATGTCCAAAGTCTTAGACGCTTGGCCCAAGTTATATTGGAACAATTATCCCAATTTGTACCTGGACTTATTCTTCAGAAAATTGAAATGATGATCAGCCAAACTACTGCTAAATCGTAAACTACTGTGAAAGGCAGTGAAGGTACGATCAAGGACAACATTTTGAGGCTATTTACTAAAAATAATAATAACATACATTACCTAACAGAAGACACGCTACGGCAAAAGAAAAACAAGAAAATATTTTTCTACCATCTGTACTTATCCACTTAACTTAGGTAGAGAAAAGTGGCAAAGGTTTTAACATTAGGATTATAACACCTTTTCAACCAAGTGGAGCATACATATAAAAACGACCGTTGGTACACCCAGGAAAAGTACATATGTATAAATTAATCACCTGGTTTTTAGGTACAATGTTGGCGGTAAATTTTATCCGGCCATTGAGGTCGTTTTAACGCTTATTGTTGTTGGGATAAAGGACCACTTGAATGAATGTGTGTAATACAATGTTTCTGCGGAGGTATTGATTGGATTTTCTGTTATTCTTTGGCATGCATTTTTTTTTCATTATTGATGTAAGTGGGAATGAGACGCTATCGTTTTATAGTCGTTAAACTAGCGCGGGGACACTGTGGTTGCTCTCTTGACGTAACTCATACGTCGGCTTGATTGAATGATCATAAAATACATATAATATATAATATAATTTTATCGAAAGAGACTTAACGGAATTATTAACCTTTATCGATATACTCGACATAATTAATTATTACACTAGATAATGACTATACTGGGTCTAAGACTTTCGCACATTTCTTGGAAGGAAGTTACCCATTACAATTATAATTTACAAGCCTCAGTGCCATAAAATATTTGCCCGCGACTATAATTAGGTTGAAAACACTAACCATTGCAGGCTAATCCTACACAAACGTAGTGCAGGGATGACGCTGCGTTCGGAACGGGAAGCTTGCCTGCGGCGAACAATTTGATCCGATTTTCCGTCCTGTAGCACCAGTTAATACACTTGGATGACTCTGGTTTGACACAGGTCTGGACTGGAAATTGGATTGTTACGTCATGTGAGGCTGTAAAGCACTGGCTATCATAATTGGTTGGATAATTGGATTGACTTTTGGGCTGACTCAAAGATATTGAATATTTTGCTGCGTGGTATTGGATATTGTTTGCGGAGTAAGTTGCTGGGTGAGATATTAAATGAATTGTAAGTTAGGTCAACTTTGGAATACCATAACCAATAAAAAAGATAAAATATGCAATAGAGAATTACATTACCTACTCTGTAAAAATTTAACATTATTAATGAAATTATTAACAATATCATAAAATACCTCGTACGACAACAAAGCTCGATTTATTACTTTTATCAAGAACCCAGCATAATTTAAAACGATTTTGGTTTTTAAATATTTCACTATATTTTTTCATAGCAATTCATTATTTTATCCATTATAGAACTAAGATGATAGATATACAAGAACATCACATTTTGCAATACAAAATCCGTAACATTTTCTATTCCGGAAAATCTTGTAACATCGAAAGAACTCAAGCTTCCAACACATTTTAAATGAAAAACACGCAATTTGTCCCACTCAACATTATAAACGCTAGCAATTTAAATGAACCCTGAAGCCATTCCTGCTATATGGGTTATACTTTCATACACATTTTTTTACCCATGGTCTAATATAATGTTTGCTATAGAAAACACATGTTCTTGGCAATTAGGGTTTGTTTGGGAGAAGGATAACTTCGGCTTAATGTTCGGTTTTCTGTAATACTGAACAAGATAAGGAAAATTGTGTTATCTGTGTGGGAAAATCTTTCGATAATTATTTCTGCAGCTAATCGCAGGCCAATCTATTTAATCCATTAATAATCTCTTCACAAGTAATAATTATATATTATATGGTGTGTAAAAAGACCTTTAACGAAAACTAAAATCCCATATTATACTAATCATTACGAACATTTTTACTTCGGCACCATACCTGGAAAATTACTGGTTCAGGGAATATTGAGACTCAAAATCACCTTACAGTTTTCTAATTAGATACAAAATAGAGGCATTTACCCCGCCAATTTGTTCTATAGATGACCTATGCACCCATGTTTAAGTAGGTATCTCGAGGATTGCACGCGCGTACTTAAAATTGGGGCTTGAATAATGTCTATTTAAAAAAACCGTTTTCCACGTATTATTTGTGCTTAGTATTAGTTGGCATGATGTGCAAAACGAGTAGACTTTGGCTTGGTCTTGACCAAGCCGAAGTCTACTCCCAAGACCCAAAGATCTTGTGACATTCTGTATACACCCTGTATAGTTATATACCCTATATAGTTGATATGCATTTGCAAAATGGTGGGGTGAATTTACTACTATAACTGTACATGTATTTGACATGAAAAAATAACCCACAAAACCTTTGTATTTTTCGTAATCATCCATTTAAAAAATCAGCTCGTTGTATTGACCGCCGCCGCTAATCAGCTGATCGCCGCGAGCTTGTATTGCAGGTACCTTACACTCACAATCCTACCATGCAGTCTTATTCTGCACCAGTAAACAATTTATTATGATTTACTACCTAAGTAACATTTAATAAAAATAGCGTCTTATATCACACTGTTTGAAATAATTTTAGGTGAATATTTATACTGTCTATATTGTATTATTACAATATTTTGCAAATGCATTTCAACAGCCTGTATAAAACTAAACTTGGCCCGTGCCTCCACCCACGTGAATGATGCACCTAAAGCTTCCTCCGGAATCACTCTATTTTTTGGTGAAAACCGTACAAAAATTAGTTCGGTAGTTTTTAAGCATATCGCGTTTATACAGACGGACAAGAAGAAAAGGAGGGGCTTCATTTTGCAATATCTATATATAGATGAAAGAGAGATCATTATCGTCGCAAAGCCTTTAATACAGCAAGAGACATGAAAATTAGGAAACGAATTAATTCAATAGACAACCAGTGAAAAAGGATTTTAATCATTCCTGGATTAAAAGTTTGTTTATTTTGGCGGTAATTGGGTGGGTGTTCTCTATTGCGCCACAATCCACTGACTCCTCAGAAGGTTGTTAAGGACTTCTTCAGTAAAACTCAAGGAACTTCAGTAAACGAATATTAATATATTGTCTTGACAATTACAATTTTGAATACATATATATAGTACAGTACGACACGTTACGATAGAACGGCAGAGGTAAACCGACTGTGTCGGCTTGGCGACGCAACGTAACAGGGCAGCCTACTTTGTCACCTCAGCAAAACGATCCTGTTACGTTGCGGGCCGCTACATTTATAAATCCTCTGACTTTAAAGTAAGCAGTTTAGTTGTTAGCAGTAACAGATATATATTTATAAAAATACATCGCAAGAAAATTTCGAAAATTGTAAAAATACACCCATACAGTCCATGGGACTTATAAAGCTAATTCATGCCATCATAGTCTCAACTTTTAATGTGAAGTTATATGTAAATATAAATTTTATTTTCTCCTATCTCGAGCTCTTTATAGCTCGGCTTTGAGATTGCGATGTTAAACGCATATTAAAGTTGAATCTAAGTTTTATGTTAAACGCCTCTTTATTTCCCAGTTACTTAGGATATAAAAATGTACAATTCATGCCAAAATGGTGTTATGCAAATAAAGTAATGGGATGTTTCTGTTTATTATACAACTGTCTCTTTTATTTATTTTGAAATGAAGTTTCAATTGTTGGCAGATATTACGTTTTGTAGCGAGTTACGGTTGTAAGAGCTCTGGAAGGTTCTTGGCTTGGAATACGATTGTTTGTAAACTCAAGTTACGGTAAAAAAGTAAAGGTCCGTTACTACACTGATCAACCAGCAGGTGTCTAAGTTTGACATAGTGGTTTAAGCAGCCACCGCTTCACACTGTCTCGAGTATTGTGGGTTAGATCCTCAAACACGAGAAAATCGGTTGTGTGAACCATCAATTGTTGTCTCGAGACTGGGTATACTTTGTATCCGTTGGATGTAAAATCATAGGATTCCTTCCTAGTTCGGGATCTCTTTAAAAATAACCTATTGCCGAATAGTAATTTGGATTCTCCATTATTTCTTATGTTTTCTTAAGATTATTAAAATATGTCCAAATTAAGTTTTCCGTCTGCATTTAGCCAGCGATTGAATACGCACATCACTTCGAAATATTTGTGGCGTGCGCCTTGTGTTTGAACCCTCTGCATGGTAGTCAGTTGGTGTCTACATTGTTAGCCCATTAAATGTAAAATTTCTAAAGTATTAGTATAAACATAAATAACCTTTTACTACAATTTCAAGTTCGTAATGACTAGGACAAGTAATTATTATATAATTTAGTCCACCTTAAATACAAAAATAATGTCACTTGACAAACGAATTACCTAACATTATTATTACATTCCACATTTATATCAATGTGAAATTCACCGTACATTTCACAAAACTAAGAAACCCACCAAACACTATAATAAAACTAAGCAAGGAAAAATAACGTTGTTTTTTATCCAGCTCTTAAGCCGGCGATTCAAATGTATGGATTCGAGGAATTTTTAATTTCGCCCTCAAAGGCCCTAGCTGTCCGTTTCTGTCCGACAACCCGATGTTTCTGTCATCCCCTATTTTATGTTATTAGGGGCTGATTAAATACGATACTAGGGTACGGAAAATCGAGCTCAGTGGCGTGCCATTGGAAAGGCCTGTATCCAGCAGTGGTCTATGGCAGGTTGATGATGATGATGAAACAGCACTACGTTTTATGGATTCTTAAAACCGATTACATATTGTTGTTGTATATTGTGTTCAAGTTCATGAGCATTGGTGCTTACTTTCAGTTCGACTGTGCAATTTTATAATAATAATATTGTGACACAATCTACAAAACCGCCTCCGTGGCCCAGTGGATAGCATATGCGACTGCTGCTCGGAGGTTCCGGGTTCGATTCCCGGGTCGGGCTAATTGTTACGGGGTTTTTCCGAATATTCAGTAGCAGCCCGGCGTCTGGTATTGTGCCGGTAATAGCAAAAGCCTCAGCCCCTATTACGTGGGAGCTAAAAATTCATAGCGAAATGTGGGTGTAATATTAACACCTCTGCCTACCCCTTCGGGGATACAGGCGTGAGACTATAAAATAAAAAATCTACAAAAAAATCTTAAACTAGGCAGAGCCTATACATGAGCAACTATTTGATAAACATAAAATTTTAGTATATGCATTTTATAGATACAGTAAAGCGAAATATGTCTTAGGTGGGCATCGAACCCACGGCTACTGGTGTAGAAGTCAGGGCCACTGACTGCTAGACCAACGGGCTGGCCAAAATGCAGTCACTTACAATAATTGATTGAAAATAATGCCCATACACTATAATGAGTTACAACAAGATTAAACTCATAAAAGTGCTGTCCTTTTTTAAAAACTTTATCGAAAACAGCTTCCATTTATATTAACACGTATGTACATCATGCCTACAGGCCCTATTAGTGACGTAAATCTACTAAAAAAAAACTAAACAATATTTTTTATTCGACCTTTACTTTCCGTATCAATATTTATCACCTCAATCACTATTTAAAATATAGTCCACTTATTGAGCAAGCGGGCATGCGTCAGATCCTGTAAGATTGACACGCGTCAGTGTCGTCATGATACCAAGCCGTAATCGCCGCCGTAAAGTGAAAGCGATCTCCGAAACTTATATATCAGTGATTATTTTAATCGTTTCTGAAGAAAGACCAGGGTATTTTATACCACCTCCATCCTGCACCATTGTGAATTCATATATCTTATCCGGTAAAGCGAATGATTAGAGGCATTAGGGCCGACCTCAACCAATTCTCGAACGATGAAGCCGGAGATCTGATCACGTTGCCGAGTGGGCCAATTTTGGTAAGCAGAACTGGCGCTGTGGGATTAACCAAACGTAGTGTTAAGGCGCCTAGTACGCTGTATTTTATTTAATAAGAGGAAAAGTGTATGACAAATATAGCTAATAAAATAAAAAAACAATTGCAGCGGTTTCAGTTTTTCATCATCATCATTAGCCCTGTATATATACTGTCCCACTGCTAGGCACGGACCTCTTCTCTCCATGAGAAGGGTAAGGCCATAGTCCACCCCCTGGCCAAGTGCGAGTTAGCAGACTACACATATCTTTCGAGCACCTTATGGAACTCTCAGACATGCAGGTTTCCTCACGATGTTTTCCTTCACCGATAAGCAAGCCATTATTAACAATTTAATTTGCACTTAACTTCGAAAAGTTATTGGTGCGTGCCGTGGATTCGAACTTGAGACCCTCTGCGTAGCAGTCTGTCAGTTTCGCCACTCGGCTGTCGCTGCTTAGTGGTTTCAGTTTTTACAAGCTTTATAATTATTAGTTACTATGATTTTGCAAAAACTACAAATATTTTGGCCACAAAACCCAGATACCTATTGTGTACATATTATAAAATTGTAGTTGCCCGGCCTTTTGGTCCGTCTCTTTGAACGCGATAAAGTCAAAAACTACCGAACGTTTCTTTATACGAATTTCAACAATAGATACTGTGGTTTCCAAAAAAAGGCTTAGGTGTATAATTCATAATGCCGGCGCTGCAGGCGAAGTCTAATCGCTTTATGGCGCTAATACCCTTGAGCATTTACTTTAGCTTTAACCAAAAACAGCAAGTGGACTCAATATATACAGATTTTTTAAAAGCGTTTGATCGCGTGGACCATTTGAAGTTGCTTATAAAGGCACAACATGTTGGCATACATGGCAATTTGTACAGATGGCTTACATCGTACCTACTAAATAGCACACAGCTTGAAGCACTTGGTGGATATAAGGCAAGCCCATTTTTTGCGACATCTGGAGTCCCACAAGGCTCCAATCTGGGTCCTCTTCTCTTTTTAATATTTATAAATGACTTACTTGATAAAAATTATAGTAAGTGTCAAGCTTATGCTGATTATATAAAAATCTTTCGATGTATATCTGATCTTCGTGATTGTGAAAACCTCCAATCTGATTTAAATAAAAAAGTTGTATGGTCCCATGAAAATTCGATGTCCCTCAATACAGGAAAATGCCTAGCTATTAGTTTTACTAAAAACAAGAAGAAGCTAGAATACCAATATCATATAGAGGGAGTCGCAATAGATAGGGTTAAAGTGGTGCGTGATTTGGGAGTGTTGTTTGACTCAGCAATGTCTTTTAGACCTCACTATGACCACATATATAATAAGGCTAATCGAATGCTGTCCATTGTGCTCCGAAATGCTAGACCATTAAAGCAAGTAAAATCTTTAATCATTCTGTACTATTGCTTAGTAAGAACCACGCTTGAGTATTGTTCATCAATATGGTCTCCCATTTACATGAGTCATATAGATAGACTAGAGGCAGTTCAGAGACGTTTTGTTAGAGCACTATCTTATAAGTTTGGCCTACGCCGTTAACTTCAAGACTATGAGAGTCAACTCTGTTACTTTGAAATGACCAGACTTAAGAACAGAAGATGGATGAGCGACATGTGCACCCTACACAAGATTGTAAATGGCAAACTCAATAGTCAACTTCTAGGTCGTATCCAACTCAAGATACCTACCAGATCTGTGCGTATCCAACCACTTTTTTCCGTTCCCACATTTATTTTTTATTTATTAGCAACAATAATGTATCCCAAAACAATCCAATCTCACGAATGTGTTGTCAATATAATACTATATGTTCCCAGGTTGACATTTTCCAGAACCAGCTCAATAAATACAAAAGCACTTTGGCTAAATTAGTATAAGGCATGTTATTGTTAATTAAAAGAATACATATCTTTCTCTTAAGCATTATCCCAGTTTCAGTCAGGGCACCGCTTTCTAGTCTAACCGGATTTGGCTGAATATTAGCTTTTCCACGGAGCGACTGCCTGTCTGACCTCCGCAACCCGAAGGGATAGCGATATTCCATGGTTTAGAATAGTGGCAGTTTATTTAGAAGGTACTGACGCCCTGTAACGACTGTCAAAGATCTTCATGACAACCGGGACCGACGGCTTAACGTGCTCTTCGAGGCACGGGACAAGCGATAATTTACAATTCAATACGAACATAACTCCGAAAAGTCATTGGTGCGCGCCGTGGATTCGAACCTGATACCCTCTGCATGGTAGTCTGTTGGTATATCCACTCGGCTATCGCTGCCTATATTCATAAAATTTAACCTTGAATCTCCCCTGTATTAGTGTCTGCTGTTTTTAATTAGTTGTTTTTATTTTTTTATTTCTGTGGTAGTTAAATCTCAAGTGTTTACTAAAAAATGCTGTGTATAGTTTTAACTGGGCTTCAGATTTGTGTATTGTATACTGTTCATAGATTAAATACGAATTAATCTGTATCATGTTACTGTACCTATTCAATAAAAATAAAATATAAATAAAAATAAAATTCACCTGTAATGAGCATTCTCGCGAATGTTACATAACAAATGAGTGTGTTTTAGCGAGCATTCTCACGAACAATTGGGCGAGCCTTAGAATATGGATAATACATAAAATTCGCGCTACAATGGCGGTTAAACCCAATATATTTTCTTCACTTTGACTTATGGTTTAATCTAGGAAAGAATCTTCGTAGTTTGTCACTTACATTAACTTGACTAGTGATGGGCTTACTCAGAATAAATATCGATAATGTTTAAAATAGATCCTTAGATTTGGTTTACTCAGAATTAATTTCAGTAAAATGTTGATAAACTCTCGATAGGTATCGATGTAAGGGTAAGAAAATTTCACTGTGCAAAAAATGTTCTTTCCGTTTTGCGACAAATATTTTATCACCTTAAAATTTATTTATTTACGTATGATGAATAAAAGGCAGTTATTCAGAACCGCCTTAGCAATTAATTACGTCTCATGTAAATTGGGGATTATGACGACAGAGCATCGTCGCGTGACGAACGTGACACCGGAGATTATAAGGATTACCCGACACCAACGCGCGTATGAAAAATTTTGATATATTTTGTGGATTGGCTGTTACTCCATCCGCCATCGCTATAATAATACTTAACTATTGTACTAGCAATAGTATGTGTATTTTGGAAGACTATACAAGAAAATTAATAGACTCAAAACACCCTGGCCAAGAATAACAAATTTTTAAGGACCCAGACTGGTGCTGTAGTAAAGAAAATTTCTCCTTAATTATCTTGGCATTTATGCTGTCTAATCTCTAACAAAGCCCAAAATATTGAACGCGTTGTAAGAGAATATTTTTAAGTATATTAGCTTAAATACAAAATTATTTTTAGAGTTTGGAATACTTCTTCCTTAGCAGTAACTAAGAGGTAGTACACCAGTCAGTAATTACTGCTCAAATCTTTTATTTTTGGTAAAGATTTGTAGCCAAAGGATAAGAGAATTTTGCTATGCAAAAAAATTCTTTCCGTTTAGCGACAAATAACAATTTTACAACCTTAAAACATGATACGTAGATAAAAAGGCATTTATTCAGATGAGAAACATCTTAGCAATTAATTACGTACATAATCTCATGTAAATTGGGGATTATGACGACAGAGCGTCGTCGCGTGACGAACGTGACACCGGAGATTATGAGGACTACCCGACACGACACAAACGCGCGAATGAAAAATTCCGATGTATTTTGTGGATTGGCTGTTACTCCATCGTCATAATAATACTTAATTATTGTACTAGCAATAGTATGTGTATTTTAGAAGACTACAAGAAAATTAATAGACTCAAAACACCCTGATCAAGAATAACAAATTTTTAAGGACCTAGACTGGTGCTGTAGTAAATAAAATTTCTCCTTAATTATCTTGGCATCTATGCTGTCTAATCTCTAACAAAGCTTAAAATATTGATCTCGTTGTAATAGAATATTTTATATGTAAATTAGGTTAAATACAACATTATTTTTAGAGTTTGGAATATTTCTTCCTTAGTAGTAACTAAGAGGCAGTACACCAGTTGTTTGAAATAGAATTAGTTTTTATTATAAGTCAAATCGATTAGATCGATTGAGTAACATTTTGTTTAGTCTATTGAAAATTTCTGACAATGGTCACACTGAACTGTCACTTCCGTCTTCCGCTTGAAAAAATTAACACGCCGTTTGCATCTCGCGTGCCTTGTACCTAATTAAATTGATCGCCCTTTGAATTAACGCGAATTGAATAAAATTGAGTAAACCGCTTGGACGCCGCCTGATCTAGTGCTGGCAACGGTTAATTGATTGTGAACTATTGATTGATATTTGTGAAAATTGTGAATCTGGTATCGACTTCCACGTGCCAACGTGTCCTGAAAACGTCGCGTTTGAAGCTTAATAGCTAAGTATAAGATACTTCATTCATTTATTTTGGCCAATATACTTGTATGAATGTGTCTAATTTAGCTCAAGCCTGACATCAGCAAGGATAGCGGGTAAGTGAAACACATTAATATTAAGATTACTTGTATTCGCTGTGCAACACAGTACAGTTATGTCTGAGATTTGTTGTGGCTGACAAGGGCTGATGAATAGAGTCACGCTTCCACAAATCTGCTGCAATTGATCCCAGCTCCTTCTAGCCAAAATTCTAGACACCAGTCAATTATTACTGCTCAAATCAGTGGAATATAATTGCTAGCGTTGCGTCGGACAGCTCCTTAAGCAAACTACGCTGGAATACTATTATGTCAGTTTTGTCGATGGGCGGCTCAAATATCGTTTTGCACTGTAAACAGTAAGAGAGCACCGCAACGTGCCAAAGAAGTACCATGAATTTACGAAACGAAGTGTTATACTTTCTTGTTTCAGGTTTTACAGCTTTCACAATATATGGCAGAAAAAAACTAGAAAATCATCCTATCGAACGAGCAAAACTATACTTGCCTTGCAAAAGTTTTTTTTTTCTGCCGAACAAATTGACTCCATGCTGCCTGATGTTAAGCAGTCAGTGAAGTCCCATAGTGATGGACATCATCCCAGCAGCCAGAATGGCATTATGGCATGATGCAGCGTGTTGGACTTTGGTCTTACCCTTCTCATAGTGAGAAAAAAGCCTGTGCTCAGCAGTGGGATGATGATGAAATTGGCTATCTAATACAAAAATGATTTTTCCACGACCAGTAGTTTCTGATTAGCGCGTTTAACCAAATAAATTCTTCAGGTTTATTACTTTATATATTAGTATAGATATATGTAGGTATTTGTTTTTGTAAGCTCCCATGATGCTATAAACCAATATTAAATTGGTTTATCAGAGGTGGATAATAATTGGTTTATCACAAGACGCGCGTGTCTGGATCAACGTCCCAGGTGTATAAGCTGTGACAATGTCGACACATAATACTCTCTGATATAAGCGATTGAGGGCTTTGATTAATCAAATTTGTTACATGTGTTTGATACTTTACAAAGCGATTAGACTGCGCCTGTAGCGCCGGCATTATGAATTATACACTTAAGCCTTTTTTTGGAAACCACAGTATCTATTGTTGAAATTCGTTTAAAAAAACGTCCACCGTACGTTTTTTTTTACTTTATCGCGTTCAAAGAGACGGATCGAAATACCGGGAAACCACAATTTTACAATATGTACACAAATAGGTATCTGGGTTTTGTGGCCAAAATATTTGTAGTTTTTGCAAAATCATAGTAACGAATAATGCAAATGTGAATGGGACAGGACGAAGGGGAAGACCTAGGCGGACGTTCTCTGACCAGATTGGAGACATCCTAAAACAAGGACAGGATTGCGTTCCGTAGTCTCTGCCTACCCCTCCGGGAAATAGGCGTGAGTCTATGTATGTATGTTTGTATGCACATAGCACGTAGTGTGTAAACAAAATTGAGATTACATGTAAAATGTGAGTGAAAACAATTTTTAGGAAGCGTTTGGTAGTCAAATATTTTGGGCAAAATTAGATTTTGATTTCCTAGTCGAATAAAGGTGGTATAAAGTTTTTCAGGGAGCTCGCTTCCAAAACGCATAGTATTTCTAAGTGGTCGATAGTCTGTATCCGTCCTCCCGATTGAAATTTGTATGTTTTTTTATTTCAACCGCTTCACGTGCTCTACTAGAGCAATAGTGACGATCGGTGGATAAGACTTGTGGTTGATGTAATTCTATCCAGTGGTTTGGTCCAGATTCCAGCAAATGCTCAGCTATGGCAGATTTATAAATTTGTCGATTTTTTACAGCTGCGATATGTTCCTTGACTCTTTCAGCGATCGTTCGTTTGATCTGTCCGATATAGGAACTACCACAACAGCAATCGACCTTGTAGACGTCGGGTGTTTATAGAGGAATAACGTCCGTTGGGGTACGCAGATTGTGTGCTACCTCGGAAAGCGGACTATATACAGTCTTGATAGAGTATTTCGGTAGTACCTACTGTTCCAACTTTGTCCGTCAAGCATTCTGTGTACGATATTAGATAGTGACGTGGCAATACGGAAAGGTGACAGAAACAGGGAGTAGGAGAGAAAGATAAAATATAAAAAAATGTGTATGTGTAATACACATTTCTTTTATTTTTGGTAAAGATTTGTAGCCAAAGGATAAGAGAATTTTGCTATGCAAAAAAATTCTTTCCGTTTAGCGACAAATAACAATTTTACAACCTTAAAACATGATACGTAGATAAAAAGGCATTTATTCAGATGAGAAACATCTTAGCAATTAATTACGTATATAATCTCATGTAAATTGGGGATTATGACGACAGAGCGTCGTCGCGTGACGAACGTGACACCGGAGATTATGAGGATTACCCGACACGACACAAACGCGCGAATGAAAAATTCCGATGTATTTTGTGGATTGGCTGTTACTCCATCGTCATAATAATACTTAATTATTGTACTAGCAATAGTATGTGTATTTTAGAAGACTACAAGAAAATTAATAGACTCAAAACACCCTGATCAAGAATAACAAATTTTTAAGGACCTAGACTGGTGCTGTAGTAAATAAAATTTCTCCTTAATTATCTTGGCATCTATGCTGTCTAATCTCTAACAAAGCTTAAAATATTGATCTCGTTGTAATAGAATATTTTATATGTAAATTAGGTTAAATACAACATTATTTTTAGAGTTTGGAATATTTCTTCCTTAGTAGTAACTAAGAGGCAGTACACCAGTCAATAATTACTGCTCAAATCAGTGGAATATAATTGCTAGCGTTGCGTCGGACAGCTCCTTAAGCAAACTACGCTGGAATACTATTATGTCAGTTTTGTCGATGGGCGGCTCAAATATCGTTTTGCACTGTAAACAGTAAAAGAGCACCGCAACGTGCCAAAGAAGTACCATGAATTTACAAAACGAAGTGTTATACTTTCTTGTTTTAGGTTTTACAGCTTTCACAATATATGGCAGAAAAAAACTAGAAAATCATCCTATCGAACGAGCAAAACTATACTTGCCTTGCAAAAGTTTTTTTTTCTGCCGAACAAATTGACTCCATGCTGCCTGATGTTAAGCAGTCAGTGAAGTCCCATAGTGATGGACATCATCCCAGCAGCCAGAATGGCATTATGGCATGATGGCCCTCACCTTGACGGCCTTGAGTAAAGCTTTTTCACGCCCCGCTTAAAGGACCCGGGATCATAGGTGGAGGGAAACACGTGGACTGGTAAAGAGTTCCACATCTTAATGGTATGGCAGAGATAAGAAGCGCCGAACCGTTTGGTGCGTGACGGTATCTGTTCTACCGTGTAAGAGTGGCACCTCAACCCAGCATGTGTCGTTCCGGATAGGAAAGAAGAGGGTGGGATTACTTGAAAGAGCTCTTCGGAGCACTCACCGTGATAGATGCGGTAGAAGACAGCCATTGAGGCCACGTCTCTGCGTAATTGCAGTGACTCAGGAGTCTTAGTGGGCTCTGGATCCCCGATGATACGGACAGCACGCCGCTGCAACCTATCGAGGGCGTCCAATAAGTACTGAGCGGAGCCATTCCAAAGGTGAGAGCAGTATTCCACGCAGGAGCGAACCTGGGTCTTGTATACAGACACAACTGCTCCGGCGTGAAAATCCTCCTCACCTTGTTCAGGCCTCCGAGTTTCCGAGATGCAGATTTGATGACACCCTCGATGTAGTTCTTCTGGTTGAGATTTCTGCGTATGTCCATACCCAGGATATTGAGGCTGTCTTGAATCGCTAGTGGAGTGTCCAGAAGAGAGGGATGGGGAAGGAATGGAGATACCTTGGCTGAGAATGCGCACACTTGTGCTTTCTTGGCGTTGAACTCGACCAGGTTCTCATTACCCCAACGCGAGATGCAATTCAGAACCCGGTCAAGCTCAGCAAGAAGTGTTCGCCTATATTCCTCAGTATCAGCTTGCTTAGCCGCAGGGTGTCCGAGATATCGCCCATGTACAGTACTATCATCTGCATAGCAATGTATGCCCGAAAAGTGAGCATATCATTGATTATCCTGAGGCACACCAGCGTTCACCTGGAGAAACTTCGATGACTCACCGTCACAAAGGACTCGTATACGGCGCTCATGCAGGAAGCTGGCAACCCAGTTGCACAATCGAGGCGGCAAGCCGTAGGCTGGAAGCTTGGAAAGAAGCGCATGATGCCAGACTCTATCGAAGGCTTTCGAGACTAATAGCCAACGACTCTCCATGCCTGTCCATCGCCTCACCCCAAAGGTGAGTGACATACACTAGAAGATCACCCGTTGATCGTTTCGGTCTGAAGCCATACTGACGATCACTGATGAGAGAGTGATCTTCTAGGTAGCGAACGAGTTGGTTGTTGATTAAACGTTCAAACACCTTGCAGAGGATAGGGGTGATAGCAATGGGTCAATAGTTGCCCGGATCAGAACGATCCCCTTTCTTGGGAATCGGTTGTACGTTTGCCTCTTTCCAAGCCTGCGGCACTACGCCAGAGGCATATGATAGGCGATACAGGCGTGTAAGCATTGGAGACAACTCGGCTGCGCATTTCCTAAACACAACCGCTGGAATTGCGTCAGGTCCATTGGCTTTCCGGACATCGAGAGATCGCAGTGTCGCGCGAACATCGCATTGCCTGATTTTAATATCAGGCATGGAGTGGCCGCAGTAGGGAATCGAAGGCGGCTGCGCACTACGATCATCGATTCGAGAGTTAGCCGAAAAGAGATTGACAAGCAGGTCAGCTTTCTCTTGCGGCCCATGGGCCAGTGATCCATCAGGGCATCGCAACGGTGGCAGTGAAGGCTGGCAGAAATTAGATTGCACGGCTTTGGCCAATCGCCAGTATCCCCGGCTGCCCGTGGGGTGCGACAAGAGTTCTTGACCAAACCGTGCAATGCGCTGTGCATCCGCTCTTATGTATGCCCGCTTGCAGACCTTGGTGGCTCTATTATAGGATGCCTTGATGAGATGGACATTCGGATCGCGACGAGACCGAGCCCTGATCCAAGCGCGGTAAGCCGACTGTTTTCGTTTAACAGCATCGGCGCACTCGCGATCGAACCAGGGCCGTACTCCGCTGCTGCTGCAGACGTCAGTGGATGGAATATAATATTCCATACCCAAGATGATTTCCCCAGCAACAGCAGACGCACTCTCCGACAGATCCCTCCCACCAAAGCAGCGTTAAGACCACGGGATGGACGCATAATAGTCTCGCAGACCATCCCAATCCGCTGACGAGTAGTGCCACAAGCGTCGCTTTGTCTTCACTGGTTGTGGAGGTGAAGCGAATGGCACTGTAGTGTGAACCAGACAGTGGTCAGAGGAACCCAAAGGGGCTTGTACCGTCACACTGTACTGGGCCGGGTTACTCGTCAGCACAAGGTCTAACAACGAGGGCGCTTGACCCGATATATCTGGTATCCTGGTGGGCTGGAGTACCAGTTGAGTCAGGTCATGCGTTAGAGCGAATGCGTGAGCAGCTCGTCCCGCGTGGTCCGTTTTGGAAGAGCCCAGCCAGGTCTCATGGTGGGCATTGAAATCTCTCAAAAAGACCAACTCGCCGGTCGGGAACTGCTCCTGCGCATTATCTGCTGCCTGACTTAAGTAGTCAAACAGTCGAGTTGTCTCGGCATCTCCGGTATGGGAACGGTTAAGGCACACGTAAATCCAGGCCAATGAACCCAGACTTACGTGTACCCATAGGACAGAAAAGGACGGGTCCTCTAGGCAGCGTAGATGTCGACAGCAAATATCCGCTCTGACGAACAAGCATACCCCGGCTTTTGCGTGGAATTTATCCTCCAGTGCATAACCGGGATAATGCAAATAAGTCGTGTAGTCAGGACGGCGTATTTGAGTCTCGGTCAAGAAAAGCATGGCCGGTCGTGCCGTCTCGAGATGATGGTGGACGGCGTTGAGGTTCGAATGGAGTCCGCGGATGTTAGCGGACTCCACCTCAAAAAGTGAGTTGGTGGGGAACGAAGACGCCGCTGTTTGACCGGAACCATTTCTTGAAGCTGCCATAGAAGAAGAAAAGGGGGCGTGAGAAGAGGAGGCAGTCAACGCAGCAGCGCGTAACAAAGCGCAGAGTATTGTATTGCCATTATACTGTGAGGTATAGCGGTGGCGACCCGCCGGACGGAAGGGCCCCGTAACATATTTATTAAGTTGAAGCCTATACCTGACTTACAAACTAATTTCCTTTATTTCCATCTTGTCTACCAAATGTTTCCATTGCGTCGTTTCAGTGCCAAAAGTTCTGCGCGCACTATTTAACATCATCGCTCTGACCACTAGCCACTGTCTAATTTGGCATTGGTTTTAATTATTAAATGAGTAATTCAAATACTATTTATTTTTTTATTAATTTAATATTGCTGTATCCCTGAAGGGGTAGGCAGAGGTGTAAATTATACAACCACATTTCGCCATGAAGTTTTAGGTCCCACGTAATAGGGGACGAGCCTATTGCCATTACCCAGGATCAATCCAGTTGCATACGCTAACCACTGGACCATGGAGGCAGTTCAAATATTACAGAAGATAAAAATCTACACCTCTGCAAATATATATAGTAAAAGCGAGACGAAGAAAAAAACAAAATTCATACCATTTCATCTTAAAAGAACATCCCAAACTGGTATTTCTTATACCCAAGTCGCAATTGTAATCAAAACAGACAGCGGTATCATAGAAGCACAGAAATAAAACAGTACGGCTGATTGGATCCTGCTGACGAACGAATTAAACACGAGCTCATAGCATATCGGTTATACTCGATATCGAAGCAGGAAACCAGTATTAACAACGTATGGCATTCAAATGAAAAAAAAAATGCATGCTGATTTTTATAGTTTTGGTAGTACTCGAAAGAGGACATCCAGGACTACTCCCTACTCTATCGTCTCCTCCAAAAGGCTGAAGAAGAGCCCGTCATCTTGGTTCCCATCGTAAGGAAGAACAAAATAAAATTTGTCTCTCTCTTTGGATGGTATTTCCTCATATTAAGGTTCCATGTTTTTTTTTTATAGGAATAGACGGCAAACGAGCAGACGGATGGCCTGATGGTAAGCAATTACCGCCACTCATGGACACAAGCAACAGCACAGGAGTCACAAGTGCGTTGCCGCCCCTTGGGGTTGGGAAAAGGGATAGGATAAGGAGTAGCATGAGGGAGAAGGAATAGGGGATATGGCCTCCGATATTTCCATATTATTAACATTATCAGACTAAAACAGGCGTACCTCAAAGCCTGCTCATAAAAATTGCACCAGTATACACATTAACCAGTAGTTCATTAGAAACTTGTCCGAACAAGTTGAATATTACTTTGGGGAGGCAAGGGAACTTTTTCTTTAACTTGTGTGCAAGTTGAAGTTTGCAACTAATCTGCATGCGTAATGCATGTAAATAAGATTGGACCCTGTACAAGTACAAGAGTTTAAGCTACCAAGTTTGTGCTGCAATTCGATTTACTTCACTAACGAGAATATTAGTGTTGGATACGTTGAAAGAAGTTTACTGATCGTTGATTGAGTTTGTTGCACAAATGTGTAGCTTATGTGGGTTGGAATATGTAATATGTTCCATTATTTATGCATTAATATCTTATGTTGTTAGTCCGAAAGTGACGCATATAGACAAAAATGTGAAGCAAAATCGTTTAGCTTGGTAAGGACATGATTTGCGAAGTGATGATATGTAAACAAGTGATGAATATAAAGGTGGAGGAACGACAAGTGAGAGTCTCCTCTCAGAATCAAAGAATATATGGATGGACTGTTTGAGCATGGATCATCATTATCAGCCTTTAACAGTCCACTGCTGGACTAGGCCTCTCCTTTGAAAGAAGGAATTGGCCTACTATACTACGCTGGCCAAATGGGTTGGTATGGGTTTGTATCAAGTTTTTCTTCTCCTACAGTGCTGTTCTCTGCATAATATGCTCCCTCTGTCGGCTCTTACGACACCCATGGGATGATATGGGGTGGTGACATTCCGTATTCTTAATCCGTCACCACACGGATAAGGAATTGAGGATGACGGATAAGGGATTGAGGATGGGTATGAAAGAGAAAAGGGTAGATATCATCTGGTTGACAGATTTGAACACCTGAAAGTTTGGGGCATTCTTGGCATATTTGGTTTTTAAGATTTCATACGTAAAAAACCAAACACGACACCCTTAAAAGATCACACGTGAGTCTGTCCGACAAACCATTACAGCTATTCTGCACTCAAAATTCTGAACTAGTTCTAATTTTTCCAAATTCTCAGTAGCAGCACGGAGTCTGACAATATGCCCGGTAAAGGCAATAGGCTCGCCGCCTATTACGTGGGACCTAAAATTCATAAGGCGAAATATTGGTGTAATATTATACAATAATAATATAATAATATTCTACCACATTCACACAACACCATCTAGTCCCAAACTAAGCAGAGCTTGTACTTTTGGTACTAGATTATCCCCCTCGTGGGATCTCCACCTTGTCGTGGTGGGGGGACTCAGTAACCGTGGGGGGTTTGAGGTACACCCACGGTGAAGCTAAGCGGGATCCCGGGAGGGAATGCTCCACGTGGGCTTGGATGAGGCCTGCGTGGGATGCGTACAAAGTGCGGGTGCGGGGGACAGTTCTGTCTGTCCCTCGCAGTCGGGTGCGGTCGCGGGAGGAGAGGCGTGTCGGTGTTGCGTTGCCGCGCGCCCTATCTCCTGCGACCTAATGGGGGCGCACCATTGTTGCGTCGCGGTGGGGCCGCAGAGGAAGAAGAGATGCGGTGTTGCGTTGCCGTCCTCCCTATCCTCTGCGGCCGCTGAGTGTTTTGGCGGCGGAGCCCAACACCTTCCTCAGCCGCCAAGGAGGTTTTGTTCGGGGCCTGCCTGACCATCTGGCGGGCCAATACCCGTCGGGGGGTTGCAACGAATGCTTCGGCGATACCCGACCCTCCGACACACGGGTACATGAGAAAGTCGAGGTGGTTTTTAGTGGTAGCACCACATACTCCGGCTCTCATTTTCCCAAGAGTCGGAGATCCGAAGGGATTTTCCACCCCGTAAAACAAAAAAAATGGGTACTAGATAATGGATAAACATACTCATATACTTTTTTTTTGTAAATACATATATATTATACATATAAACACCCAGACCAAGACAAACATCCCTGTTCATGCACACAAATGTGGCACTTGTGCGGGAATCGAACCCGCGACCTTCGGCTTAGCAGTCGCATACACTCCTGCTGCGCCAACCGGTAGTCAATATTACACTTCTGGCTAGTCCGTCGGGAATAACGGAGTGATGCTATAAAAATAACTTGACTACCAAATGCTTCCTAAATGTTTTCTAAATAATTTATTGATTAAATAAGCTTTGTAGTAATGTTTGAATGGTGACTGAATGACGGAATGTTTAGTTTATGCGGACCGCCGAACTTGATCCTATTGTAAACTATGTCGTCTTTCGATGACCTACTCGCCATTATTGTTTGTCATGATAACAATATGGGTTGTAAATTGCTTACTTTTATTATTTTGTATACCTGGTGGTATAAGCTTTACAAAAATATAAAATTAAAGCAATGCTTGCTTAGAAAATTATTTAAATATCAGCATTTGAAATTTTTGTATATTTCACTGTCTTTGCATGTTGCGCGCGGGGCGTAATTATGGATTCAAAACATCATTGTAAACAAATAATATAATTATATTCTATATTTTTATGTTTTAATTGTGAATGGACTAATTAGTTATAAAATAACAGCAAAAAAATAAACAAATATTGTTTAATAATTTAATTCAAAAGGCTATATTCAGTCAATTACCGAAACAGCGGCATTTATTTTTTATTGAATGAAAATATATAGATAACGTTACATTTATGCTATGAATTATTGTTTTATTATGAGTATATAAATAAACCCATCATGTGATATATAATACTCCTATAATGCATGATATATAGGCTATCGAAAATTTTGGCGGGTATGGCGGTTATTTTTTGCGGGCAAAAGTAAACAATTGTGCAAAGTCCAATAAGAATAATTCTTATCGGAATCTTATCAGATATGGTTTTTTAAATTGGTAATCTAGTTGAAAAGAAACTTATCTTGGTTTGAATCTTCTTCTTCTGCCTGCCCTGTTCCCATAGTACTTGGGGTCGGCGCAGAATGTCTTTCTCCTCCATTCTCTCCTATCAGACGTCATCTCATCATTCACTTCCTTTTCATTCATGTCACCCTTCACACAATCCATCTGGTA
Source organism: Euclidia mi (assembly GCA_944739405.2). NCBI lineage: Eukaryota > Metazoa > Arthropoda > Insecta > Lepidoptera > Erebidae > Euclidia > Euclidia mi. Next base: position 97,710,590 of record OX123185.2, read on the forward strand.
AGGCGTGGTGCCGAAACCGGAGGGTTCTAGGCGACTTGGAGAAGGAAATGGACTGTATTCAGAGGATAGCGGTTCTTCGCCGCCTAGAAAGGAATAAGGGAAGAGGGGATGGATACGGGAGGAGGTGATTGAGTGGGTATAGGCTATTTTAAGGATGGAAGGTACTTACCTTATACAGCCTTCGTGGTTTCGTGATACAGCTGCTTGTTTTCACTTAACTCACGAGCGGGTTTTCCTTGGTGGAAGCGGTGATAAACACATACGGGAGCGGCGCGGTACAAACGAAACGGCGATACAGCGGTGCGGCGCGGAGCGGTATCGAGACGGCGTTCTTAGCGAGCGGAATGTTCGAGACTGTGACTCGCGTCGACGTTCGCGGCGACGAATCAGGCGGAAGGCAGTGCCCTTCCAGGGAGTGGGATAGAGCGGGACGGAAATATGGTATCGCTCGCACTAGACGTGGAACGATTCATGTTGATGCGATTAGTTGTAGATAGGAAGGTAGATGGCGCTACCATATCCCCCCGGCCCTAAAGGGTTGCCTTTAAAAAAAATAGAATTGAACTTAGCTGTGTTGGGTGTACTACCGCATAACCCACCAATAGGCTAAGACAGCGATATGACAATAAATTAATCTAAATTAACTTTAGCGAAAACTACAAACGCAATAATAGCGAAAACTACTAACTAAATACTTAAACTAAGAGGTAAGTCCAACTTCAGGCTAGATCTCACTGAGTTGGAAGCGGACGCGAGTTGATCAGTGCCTCGACTTGTGCAAGGACAGTTAAAGGCTCTTCGTAAGAGAGGATCTGTTGACCTATAACTTTGAAGAGATGCGTTTTAATTACTTTGACCATGCTTGCCCAACATCCACCGAAATGTGGTGATGCTGGTGGAATAAACTTCCAGTCAATATGATCTATGGAGAGTTCTTCCTGAAGACGAGTACGATAACCCGCGACGTGATTGAAACAAGTAGCGGGAACAAGTTCAATCAATTTACTAACGCGGTTGGCGACAAAGTCTGCCAGCGGTGAGGAGAAGAATAAATCCAAGCGAGCACTACCTTGGAGTCGGAAAATGCGTATATTTATTAATAGAGTAGTGGGGCAAAACTGTGTCTTGAACCTTGTGGAGCAACTGAGACAGCAGAAGGGCCGCGCACAACTCCAGTCTCGCAACCGAAATGGTTTTAACAGGCGAGACCTTAGACTTGGCACAAACTAACTGCACCGAGTAGTTAGAACCAATGCGGACTTGCAGATATACGACTCCGCCGTAAGCACGCTCGCTGGCGTCAGCGAAACCTATTAAGTTGACGGTACATCCATCTACCAACCCAAAATGACGCGGAATAGTAACTTGATTGAGCGCGGTAAGCTCAATACAAAACTGGCCCCAAGCGGCGACAATATGGTCAGGGGGTGTTTCATCCCACTCACACTTTGATAGCCAAAGCTCTTTGATCAAGAGCTTGGCGTACAAAATTGTGGGAGCCACAAAACCCATTATGTCCCATAGTCGAGCCACTGTGGACAGCATAGTGCGTTTGGTGCACTTATCATCTGGTGGTGAGACGTCAAACCGAAAACTATCGCAGGATTTGTCCCAGCGTAAACCGAGAACCTTATGCGGTACAGACTTCTCAAACTCAATGTCTGGAGAAGCTTTATGAGAATCTGGTATGCGTGCGAGAACCTCCTTAGAGTTGCTTGTCCATTTGACAAGATCAAACTGGCCTCGCTTGAAAAGCTGAATAAGCTCTTCACAAAGCGAAATTGCTAGCGGAGCGGGTATGACATTACAGGCAATGTCATCTATATACAAAGCGGATGTGTAGTATAGTATAGTGTAGCGTAGCGTAGCTTAGCATAGCGTAGCATAGCGCAGCATAGCGCAGCATAGCGCAGCATGGCGCAGCATAGCGCAGCATGGCGCAGCATAGCGCTGCATGGCGGAGCTTGGCGCAGCATAGCGCAGCATGGCGCAGCATATCGCAGCATGGCGATGCAAAGCGCAGCATGGCGCAGCATGGCGAAGCATGGCGCAGCATGGCGCAGCATAGCGCAGCATAGCGCAGCATGGCGCAGCATAGCGCAGCATGGCGCAGCAAAGCGCAGCATGGCGCAGCATAGCGCAGCATGGCGCAGCATGGCGAAGCATGGCGCAGCATAGCGCAGCATAGCGCAGCATGGCGCAGCATAGCGCAGCATGGCGCAGCAAAGCGCAGCATGGCGCAGCATAGCGCAGCATGGTGAAGCATGGCGAAGCATGGCGCAGCATGGCGCAGCATAGCGCAGCATAGCGCAGCATAGCGCAGCATGGCGCAGCATAGCTAATTAGTGCTTTATCTTACACACAGTTTTAGCACCCACCTTGATCTCTTGAAGAGCAGAACAACAACAAGACGTAATACAATGAGAAGTATGTAACGTAGGTACGGTACCCATAATCACATACCCAAGTACCGTCTCAATAGCGGGCGGTAAATCATATCGCTCACTACGAACTATGTTAGTTAGTAGCAAGTGCGGAAATATTGAAGCTCCGATCAAAAGATCAATGCCTGCCGGATTCGCAAACTCCGCGTCGGCTAACGGCAATGATTCGAGTTGAGTGAGTGATTCTACGTCTATATTAGCGTTTGGCAACGTGTCTGTAATACGTTCCACGATAAGCGAAGAAATGTTAAAATTAATGTCCCTATTAAAACGCGAATGTATTTTAATATCTACGGAACCTTTGCAATGCCTTTCTGATCCGCCTATCCCTTTGACGGTTGAGTTAGTATTTTTAAAGTTATTCCATAATCCGAGGCGTTTGAAGCATTCCGATGTTATTAGATTGGTCTGAGATGCGCTATCTAGCAGACAACGTACCATGTGCGGCGACCCATTAACATCATATACGATAACTTGCGCTGTCGCTAACAGTACCGTCTTAGACGCCGTACTCTGCGTTTTGGCCCTGCGCGGATCATTATAGATGCGCGAGTGCCGTCCTCGCGTGCGCGTCGCCCGCGCAATGGATGTCATACACAACGATACTTCTTCGCCCTCAGACGCGGAAGGCGCAGCTACCGTGTTCTGCACTTGCGACGTACTCGTAAGTGTGTCAAGGTTAGAGGCTTGACTTGACAACCGGTTATTTTTATCATAATGTAACAGTGTATGATGTTTTTGTTTACACGAGCGACATCTCGTTCTACTGGAACAATTACTCGTTTTATGTTTTATGCTTAAGCAATTAATGCAAGCTTTGTTATCTTTTACGCTTTTAAAACGAGCAATTGGATTTAAATCATTAAAGGTGGGACACTTATAGTAATGGTCGTGCACTATATTACTGCACAGACACTTCTGTGAATTATTACTATTAGATTCCGAACATGTTACGTAAGATTGTGGATTAGGGACCGAGTTATTATTACTATTTCGCGATTTATTCAACCTTTGTTTGTTGTTGTTAGTGTTAGACGGGCCAGGTGAACCAGACTGCGTATTATGAAATATTCGACACTGATCTTTGATGAACGAAATAAAACTATCTAGTGTAGGTATTTTATTATTGCGTTCCGTCATCTCGAATGCGCGAATTGTATCAGTGTCAAACTTTTTTAAAGCGAGTTGAAGCAACATAAAGTCGGAAAGATCTTCTAATTTTAAATTCCTAAGAGAATTAACCGCGGTTACGAAGTTATCAATAAACAGCTGGAAATTCGAGACAGACGCGTTGCCGGACAGTTTGAGATTTAAAGCTTGGTCAAAGTACGTAGACGCTAGGACGCGAGTGTCTTGATATCTGTCAAGTAGTGACTGAAATATGACCTGATAATTCTCAGCACTGGGTGTGACACCTGCAAATACGGACTGGGCTTTCGGTGACAGTTTACCTATTAAATAGTACAACCTGTCAGCATCTGTCAGAGAACCATTATCGTGCACTGTAGACTTAAAACTCGCATAGAATAACGGCCAATTTCGTATATCTCCGTCAAACGACATAATCTCGATTGGCGGTAATCTCGGTTTGCGGGCAACGGGCTCTGCTGAACATTTACCCTCCAATTGCGATTGTATACGCTTAATAATACAATAAAGATCTTCGAATGAGGTATACGCCTGATAGTTCGGTTTTTCATCAGGATTGATAGAAAGTAATCTTGCGTTATAATCGTCTAACAACTTATGAAAATCTGTTCGAATACTATCTACTGTTATACAATAACTGAGAAATGCTTCGCTATTACTGTCAGACATCGATGCGGTTTTTGATCTTTCATAGATATTTTGAATGCGCTCAAATAAAATATTGCGTTTCGCTTCTAAGATTGTCATCTCTTTGTCTTCCGACACGCGTGACTTCTTTTGTTGTGACATGCTTACGTAAGTATAAGCTAATGAGAACGAAACAAAATAAGAATATCTAATGTATCTATTATTTTACCTGAGTAGGCAACACTTTAGAGCTGAGGAAATAAAAGTTGATTGAAATATGAGATTTATAAGACAACGTTGACAAAGTTGCAGAAATAATAATTTAAAAAGTAGGTAGCTACATAAAAGTTTACCTACTAATGCGGGCGGAAATAACCATGTGACGGTTATATGAATATATTAGGAGTATAGCTAGGTGCTATAACTGCCTAGGTATAGCGGTATAACGTATAAAACGTAAATGAATCCGACTCGTATGGATCAAAAAAATGGTATGGCGTGGTGCCGAAACCGGAGGGTTCTAGGCGACTTGGAGAAGGAAATGGACTGTATTCAGAGGATAGCGGTTCTTCGCCGCCTAGAAAGGAATGAGGGAAGAGGGGATGGATACGGGAGGAGGTGATTGAGTGGGTATAGGCTATTTTAAGGATGGAAGGCACTTACCTTATACAGCCTTCGTGGTTTCGTGATACAGCTGCTTGTTTTCACTTCACTCACGAGCGGGTTTTCCTTGGTGGAAGCGGTGATAAACACATACGGGAGCGGCGCGGTACAAACGAAACGGCGATACAGCGGTGCGGCGCGGAGCGGTATCGAGACGGCGTTCTTAGCGAGCGGAATGTTCGAGACTGTGACTCGCGTCGACGTTCGCGGCGACGAATCAGGCGGAAGGCAGTGCCCTTCCAGGGAGTGGGATAGAGCGGGACGGAAATATGGTATCGCTCGCACTAGACTTGGAACGATTCATGTTGATGCGATTAGTTGTAGATAGGAAGGTAGATGGCGCTACCACCATCCATCTTTTCTTTGGTCTTCCTCTTGCCTTATATCCCTCAACTCTTATTTTCATCACCTTTCTAGTCACATGATTTTCATCCCTCCTCATCACACGATAGACGATTTCCTTTCAGCTTTTCTTGCACCGGTGCAACTTTCAGACTTCCCCTAATAAACTCATTTCTAAATTTAACCATCCTTGTCACCCCACACATCCATCTCAACATTCTCATCTCTGCTACATGCAATCTTCTTTCATCCGTCTTCTTCAAGGCCCAGCATTCCGATCGATACAGTGCGACAGGCCTTATTACGGACTCGTAGATTTTTCCCTTTAACCTAAGGGGCATCCGTGGGTCACAAATTGTTCCTGTGACCTGTCGCCATTTCATCCAACCTGAGTTGATCTGGTTCGTGACGTCGCGGTCTATTTCCCCGTCCCCTTGAATAAGTGACCCAAGGTACCGGAAGTCGGAGCAGACTGACATGGGCTCTCCACCAACGTATATGAGCGCGGGACTGGAGAGACCGCCGAAGTCGCAAAACATGTACTCAGTTTTGCTTATACTGACTTTCAGGCCAACACTCTCCAGCCTTTGCCACCGCTTTGTCAGTCTGCCCTGGACCTCAGGAGCACTCTCGGCAATCAACACAATGTCGTCGGCGAACAGCATACACCAGGGAGCCTCTTGCTGTATGTCCGCCGTGAGAGCGTCCATTATAAGCAGGAAGAGGTAAGGGCTAAGTGCCGACCCTTGGTGCAAGCCTACAGCCACATTGAAGTTGCCGGTATTGCCCGCTGTAGACCGGACGTAGGTTGTACATCTACTGTACATTGCTCGGATCAACTGTACATACTTCCCAGGCACACCTTTCTTCTTAAGGGCCCACCACAAAACCTCACGAGGTACCCGATCATATGCCTTTTCGAGATCCACAAAAACCATGTGCAAGTTTTTGTGAGCACTTCGGTATTTTTCACAGAGTTGGCGGATCGCAAAAATGGCATCTGTTGTTCCTCGACCAGGCATAAAACCGAATTGGTTTTGTGAAATGGCACTCTCTTCTCTCAATCTTCGTTCAATCACTTTCTCCCAAACTTTCATACTATGTGAAATTAGCTTGATTCCTCTATAGTTGTTACACTCCAGCACATCACCTTTGTTTTTATAGATGGGAACTAGCGAGCTGTTACACCATTTATCAGGTATGGCCTCTTCCACCAACAACTTATCGAAGAATAAAGTTAACCACTTCCATCCATCTACCTGGAGTGTCTTCCATACTTCAACTGGTATTCCGTCCGGCCCCGCAGCTTTTCCATTCTTCATTTCATTTACTGCTACTCTCACTTCCTCCTCACTTACCTTTCTTATCAGCCCCTCATTCACAGGTACATTCTCAAGCAAACCACTCCAATCATTCTCTTCATTCATCAGTCTCGCAAAGTAATTTCTCCATCTATCCTTAATTTTGTCATCCGCGGAAAGTACCGCTCCAGTCTCATCTTTTATACACTTTATCTGATATACTTCCCTTGCTTTCCTCGCTCTAGCTTTAGTGAGGCGGTACAGTTGTTTTTGAGCCGCCGGGCTCTCTAGGTTATTGTATAAGCCCTCCTGAGCTGCCGCTTTTACCAGAGCAATGACTTTCTTAGCATTCTTTCTTAACTCATCATACTCTTCCTTCTTTTCTTGTTTCAAATTAATATCTTCCACACCCTGCCATTCTTTAAATTTCCTCTTCTTTTCCTTTAAAACCTTTTGTACTTCTGCCGACCACCACCATGTATCTCTATCTGTCGTACCTTTTCCTTTTGATTCTCCCAAAATATCTTTCGCTGCACTCCTGATACATACTGCCATTTCACTCCAACATTCATTCACACTTCTATATGCCATGTCATCCATCGCTATCATTTTATCCACCACTCGCTTTCTAAATTCCTTTTCATATTCTGGCTCTTCCAAAAGGTGCCATTTAATTTTAGGGGGTGGTCGCTCTTTGTTTCTGTTGCGAATAACTGCTATAGCAACTTCCATAATTAGGAGCCTGTGCTGCGATACTACACTTTCTCCTGGTATTATTTTGCAGTCTTTGACCTGTTTGAGGTTGTTGCGTCTGATGAGGAAGAAGTCAATTTGAGTGTTGTGGTTGCCACTTTTATACGTAATTAAGTGGCCTCTCTTTTTTGAAACCATGTGTTGGCCACCGCCAGGTCAAACGCAATCGCCAATTGTAGCAGGACTTCGCCCTCATTATTACGAGTACCAATTCCCCATCCTCCATGCACTCTTTCATATCCACTATTCATTCTTCCTACATGTCCATTAAAATCACAACCTACATACATTTCCTCGTTCACTGGAATACTCATTAAAACAGAGTCAAAGTCCTCCCAAAACTTCTCTTTCACCCTTTCATCACTCTCTGCCTGTGGGGCACTTATAACATTCAGCATCACATTTTCTAACATAACTTTCATCACCATAAGCCTATCATTCACTCTATTAACTTCCATCACACTTTCTTTTAAATTACCATCTAAAACAATTCCCACACCATTTCTTTTTCCATCCCTTCCACTGTAGTAAAACTAGTATCCCTCACCAATTTCCCTCGCCTTTGTGCCTTTCCACTTAGTTTCCTGTAGACACGCCACATTTATCCGTCGCCTTTTCAGTACATCCGCTAATTCTCTGGCTCTTCCACTCATCGTCCCAACATTCCAACTAGCATACCTCATTCTCACTTGCCGGGTTAGCTTCTTACGTTGCACCCACCTGGCTTGGTGCAACAACCCTTGTCCATTTCTCACCGTGGCCGGGTGCTGCCCCGGCGCGTCGCCTATGGGGTACGCCCTAGCCCGATCGCGCCTCGTATCATTTATACACATTCTGCAAAAAGATTTGGCAAGGATTTCACAGTCGGCCGCCTGCCTGACACCAACCCTCCTTGGGAATGTTATTGTTGGTGGTTTACCCGCCACCGGTCGGGTGACCAAATATGCTGTTACAAATGCCAACTGGTCCCATGTGCCCATTACTCGCCTTCTACGACACCCCGGGCAGAGCAAAGGGGGTGATACTATTCCTTACGTCCAGTACCACACAGACACTGATACATAACAAAACAATATGTTAAAAATCTGAAACATAACAAAACAATATGTTAAAAAAAAATACGAAAATTGGCGGCAATTAACAATCATTTATATTTTATATTACTTTATGTTTAATATTAAAATGTTTCTTTTCATTATATCTATTATCTCTGAAAGTAAATTAAATTACCTTTCTAACCGTGTACAATACTTATATACCTCCCATATTAAAAAACGACGAGAAATATGAATATGTTAGATATATAATAGCGCGCTCGAAAATAGCGGGAAAATATTATACCGGGCGCGCTTTATACCGCTCTTGCGTGGGCTTCAAGTATATTATGTGGTGTTAATTAATATCATTTGAAAGCTTATTTAATTATGCGTCTTTTGATATTCAATATTAACTTAATAAATAGAAATATCACCATTCTTTCAACGAAAATATTACGCGCCGTACTTAGCTTGAAAGCCTAGCCTCGAAAGTGGCCAAAATACTTCTACGGGTGTCCTGAGATGCCTCGATGGTGGCCAAAATGCTTTAAGGGGTTAAGTGCAATGTAGTGTTTGTGATGAGCTTACTTCAATAACTCACCAGTGCTATCAAGCGGTGGTAGTCTTTATAAAAATAAGATTATCTGATAGATGTCTTTATTGCCAAATAATCGGTTTTATTAAGTTTAAAGCTAAAATGCCACTAAAACCAATAGTATCATGAGTATTATAGTATAGTACTATCATATAAACATTTGGCTCCATTACTTCATTACCATTAGATCATTATATCTATTATTTATTATAAACTGACCGAAACCAAAGTGTCGGATGCGGTAAACAGTTTTACGCGACCACTATTCCTGTTCAGTAGCCGACACGTTGGATTGCAATAAATAATACAGTTTCTGGATCATTCGATTAAAATAGAATGTCAGTCAAAGTAATATATCGCGATAAAATCCGTAAACAGTACTTTAACTTCAATGTGTTACATTCGCGTAAACCCAAGAAAATAGTATATATCCATCTATATCTTATAACGCTCAAGTCGTGACTTGACTTACCGTTCGTAATAATATATTGCAAGAATTAAGCAACGTGCTCAGAAGTCACCACTTTGATGGGCAGAAATCGTCACTCTTGCAATGGTATTTACATCAGGGCTCTGCCAATGCTCCATGCTTCGGGTGGCACGTTAAGCCGTCGGTCTCGGTTCCAATCTCAAGATAAGAATCATTAGGCCATTTTTGTCGGTCGCTAAACTCTGACATCAGAATTGACTAGAAACTAAAAGTTTAGGTCATTCATGGCGTATTTGGTTGTTAAGATTTCATATATTTACCAGGCTCGCCCCCTTTTACGTTTTTTTTAATTAATTTTTTTATTTTCTCACGCCTGTATTCCCAAAGGGGTAGGCAGAGGTGTAAATGTTACAGCCACATTTCGCCATGAAATTTTAGGTCCCACGTAATAGGGGGCGAGCCTATTGCCGTTACTGGGCACATCACCAGACTCCGGGCTGCTACTGAGTATTCGGAAAAACCCAGTAACATTGTACCCCTATTACGTGGGACCTACAAATTCATAGCGAAATATGGGTGTGATACTACACCTCTGCATACCCCTTTGGGGATGCAGGCGTGAGTCTATAAATTAAACTAAAAGCACAGAATAATTAATAGTACTAAAGTACAGAAGCTTCACTTTTCAAACCAATTTATTGAAATTGCGACTCTTGGTACTAAGCAATAAAGTTCAATTTAGCTCGCATAAGCACTCAGTGCCTAATGCGATATTAACCTAACAGTTCCCGTTCTTTTCTAACATAACGCTGTCGCTGTCTGGCGCGGAGTGGCGCGCTAGGGTTGTCGACTTGGCGCTGCTACTATATTTATTCATCGTCTATCTACCTACTTGACCACGTACCTAATAATAAATAATTATCCTTTAAGTATCCTATCCCACTATTTGAGCTAATAGAACAAAAGCACAAAAATTATGGTCGTTTACATTTTTACTATACAAATTCTTAGTTATTTCCTAAACGCGTGGACCGATTTACATGATTCAAACAGATAAAATGGTTTTTAAACTAGATCTTTAATTTGACACCATAATCGTTGAGATATCTCAACAAACAAAAAATCAAATTTTCAAGTTGCTCTCGTAATATAAATAAAATCAAATTTTCAAGTCGCTTTCGACACACAGTTAATTAAGCAATATTTTGCATTAGACTTGTGATGATACATTTTTGTTGTTAAAGGCGTTTAAGTATATAATTTGAACAGTGTATGAACACGGCGCGTGAGAATACGGAGCGGTCGCACTCGTTGCGTGACGTCTAATGTGAGCGGCGCGCGGCAACCTACTAAATCCAACCATGTTGACATGGTCGGCCGAGGTACTTGTAAGTTTGTACCTAAAGGCCTTGCCACACGGCACAATTTTACGTCCAACTTGACTAAATCACTTGATGAAATCGTGACGTGTAGACGCCAGTCGTCCAACTCAAGTTCATCGGGTGGGCGTTACCACTAGATTTTAACCAATCGGGTGGACGTAATGAAAATCAGTGATTTGATTGTGTCGTGTAGACGGGCAAAGCCAATTCGATTGAAAATTTGATCAGTGGCAAAATTGTGCCGTGTGGCAAGGCCTTTAAATGCGAAGTGCGCCCGGCCTGCTAAAAGAGAGAAGTATCTATCTATTGTAATATTTGTTTTATCTTATTCTTTGCGGACACATTAAGCTATATATTCTAAACGAATAGCCGCAACACAACTTGCCAAGTCGCGTCACACGGGGTGATATCCGTATTCTGTATTTTTGTTTCGTTATCGCACTTTATCGAAGTGGTGTGCGCTAGCAAAGAATTTACAATCACAAGACATGCACTCCCGACGTGAAACACGAACGTGAATGTTTGTGGACGGACCTTCTACTGATATCATTGTTAGTTTAATAGCGTCATGCATGTAAGACTCTAAGACATATTACTTTTTACGAATACTTTGTATCTAGTTTTTGAAGACCGTTGTTAAATTAAATGAAAATATATCGCGTACCATTCTCATCATAGACAAGATTCGAGAACACTTCCGTTATAAAAATAAAACAGATAAAACTAATTTTGAACGATATCAAAAGTATTTATTATGAATCCCACCATTCCTCAGTGGCATACAAAATAGGTATTTTTCTATGTAGCCACTGACGCACTATATATAGGTACTCATGGTCAGACATTGTTTTGCCTCAGTTGCCCGGTTCATCTCTACCTAGATAAAAACTGGTCTTGTGGGTGGGTGCCGCGAGCGCTTTTTATACCGAGAGCGTTGTCTGTTTATGCGTCCGCTTCCTTAGTTTCATGCACGCACTCACGTTAAGTCAACGTCAGGATATAGCCTTGTGATATTTTTTATTCTTATAAAAGCTTATGCTATGAAGCAGATACCTCCTGATACGCCTTCTACGTAGAAAAAACAACACACGAATAACTGTCGCTAACCCTCGTACCAAAAAGCACACAAAAATCAATAAATGTCGAGTAAAAATTACAATATTATTTCAGGGCTGTGTCCGGCTAGCGAATGGCGACGGCCGGTGGGTGCAAGGCGGTTAATCTCATGAATATTCATCCAACCGCCGAACTCACTAAACCGGACAGGCCGTATGGTATACTAGAGGATACCTGTGGCTTCGCTCGCACATTTTTCTTAATTTAACTGTTTTTGCTCGATCCCGTGGGAATTGCAGGAAATCCCTTCTTAGTGCACCCCTACGGTCCCCAAAGAAAACTCATGCCAAATTTCAAATTCCTGCGCCTAATAGTTTTGGCTGTAGCTTGTCTGTCAGTCAGTCAGTAACGCAAGGATTTTATATATACAGATAACGTACTTTAAATTAAGTAATAGAACCATCTTCACACTTGGCTACATTAAAAACTGAACAGCTTATGATTGAGTTAAGAACTGATGGTAATAATAAGATACTAGAAGATGCCCCCGGCTTTACACGAATACTCTTTTTTAATTTAACCATTTCTTACCGATCGCTTCGGCATTTTTGGCAAATGCCTACTTAGTGCACCCTTACGTTCCCAAGAGAACATAATATACCAAATTTCAGTTGCTTGCACCCTATAGTATCGGCTATGCGTTCTGCCTGTCAGTCAGTAACGCAAGCATTATATATATACAGATTTAAAATTTAAAAAAAATATATCTGTTTTCTTCGACAACTCTCGCACTAAGAGTACATCTTGCGTCACAGAGGATTTTACAAACTTTCGATCAACGAACACTAAGGAAATAGATACATCTTTATAATTATAATATTTGTTTACAATTAACAATATAATTAAATTAAGTTTTAAAATAATAAAAAAAACGAAATAATAAAAAAATTAAAAATTAAAATTTAGAAGGCGTCATGAAACTCATCCGCATCGCAGTCAATTGGAAGCGTGCCCAGAAGATTGGCAGCATTGCCTCGTTGGATGGCTATACTTATTTTTTGAGCCAAATACGTGCCAGCCCTGTGGTCACGCGAGGCGTCTATAAGTCTCTTTGCGAGATCTCTAAAAAGTGATCGCGCACTTGGACCCCATGGCCCCAATGTTTCGACCCCAAACGGCTCAAATACATAATCTCCTATTAGATTTACATATTTGCGCCGTTTGAGTGTCTCCGCTGTAGCAGCAGCAGCGCCCGCACAACCTGCTGTGCTGGGAAGATGAGATGGCGCAAGGGTATCGACACATGTTGCGTCCCATACCAAAGGCCTACCCAGCTTCCACGGCAGTAACGACATCCCGTCTGGTCTTTTGCCATCGTCGCGTGCCAAGCCTTGAGGTTCAAGTTGGGCTGGAACGCCAGCGGTGGCAAGAGCACGGCGCAGTATGTCATTGAGGTTGGCGTGTCGAGAAATACGACCCGCGCTCCTGCTGCATGACAGGCCATGGTGACCAAGGCTATCGACAGCCTCTCCACAGTGACAACGATGCGGAGAGACACATGACGCACCTAAACGGATGCAAGTAGCGAAGCGGAAGGTCGTATCGTCCAACATGGTACCTATATTGGACGATGGCAGTGCCTGAAGCCACAGGCCCGATTCCCATTCTCCCACAGCCAGCAGGCGAGCACGCTCCGCAGCGTTGGACGATGTATTGAGAAGGTTTTCTCGTACCACGGTGCAAAGCGGCCCATCCCATTGCCTCTGGGAGGATAAGTTTCGGGGTAACTCAGTTCCTGGACAAGCATTTCTCCAAGCGTTCAAGGCATCGGTCTTACACGGCACTTCAGAATCAACCAGTGTGGGAGCTAAAATTTTCCTAGTCAATTCTGCAGTGCTGTGGACCGATGACAAGAACGCTGGCAGGCTTACGTCGGTAATTTTGCGAACGCCGAGGCCGCCCAAGCGCACAGGTAAGGACGCCTGTAGCCACACCCGGTCCCGGCCCGGTACCTACAGCGATAAGTGCCTACACTTTCGCGCGGCTTCCAAGTCCGGCGTCCGACGCGCCGCGCAAGGGTTGTTGACTTGAAAATTTGATTTTATTTATTTTACGAGAGCAACTTGAAAATTAGATTTTTTGTTTGTTGAGATATCCCAACGATTATGGTGTCAAATTAAAGATCTAGTTCAAAAACCATTTTATCTGTTTGAATCATGTAAATCGGTCCACGCGTTTAGGAAATAACTTAGAATTAGTATAGTGAAAATGTAAACGACTAGATTTTTTGTGGTTTTTGTTCTACGAGCTCAAATAGTTGGATAGGATACTTTTAGGATGTTTATTTATTATTAGGTACGTGGTCAAGTAGGTAGATAGACGATAAATAAATATTATAGTAGCAGCGGCAAGTCGACAACCCTAGCGCGACAGCTAGCGCGTAGTGACGCGCTAGCTGTCGCGCTAGGGTTGTCGACTTGTCTAACATATAACGCTGTCGCTGTCTGGCGCGGAGTGCCGCGCCAGACAGCGACAGCGTTATATGTTAGAAAAGAGCGGGAACGGTTAGGTAAATATCGCATTAGGCACTGAGTGCTTATGCGAGCTGAATTGCACTTTGTTGCTTAGTAGCAAGAGTCGCAATTTCAATGAATTGGTTTGAGAAGTGGTGCTTCTGTACGTAAGTACTGTATATTCTGTGGTTCAGGGCCACATTCAAAATTTTACTCAGGGTATTCTGTATAATTTTGTCAATTTGAATGAGTGGAGTTAGATTTTTCCAAAAAGGTGAGCACCGTAATGCGTGCGTAAATTTAGGGACAAAAAGACAATATCGAATAATAGTGAAAGCCGAATGTATATTAATTTTGAGTAGCCTGTCAGAAATTTCACTAAAATTTTGAATTTTTTCCTGTATAAAAGAATCAAAACCGTCGTCTAAAATTGGGGACCCCAGGAGGCGAAGAGAACTTTTTTCAACTTGAGTGATATTGGGAGCCAAATATTGAAATTTTGAAAGAATAGAGGATTTATCTAGATTGTCATTAATAAAAATTTCGCATTTGTTTGTATTCAGTTCTAAGCCTATGGATAAAAATTTTGATTTCAGAAGTGCTAAAAGATAGATAGTAAGGATAGTATACTAAGGATAGATTCAGACTGGAAACCACAAATTGTAAATTGTAAAATGATAACTAATGGAGTCTCAAACCCACAACAATCGGTGCAGTAGGAAAGGGCGAGACCATCGTTTAACCCCCTACGCTATACGAGCAGTCAATTTTTATTTCGAACACCAAAGTTAAAAATGTTGATCACGGTAAAATATGAAAATTCCTTTGCACTAAGAGGCACGTCAGAATCTCACTGAAATCAATCAATTTTATTTATATCAGTATAAATATAGACACAATATAATACACGCAACACCATCTAGTCCCAAACTAAGCAGAGCTTGTACCATGGGTACTAGACAATGTATTGACATGCATATTTTTAATTATGATAGATACCTTACAGAATAAACATACATCCAATATACAATTTTTGTTAGTAAGTATACTTATGAACTATGTTAAAAAAACTTGCACGATGATGCTGTGCGTTCGTGTGAAATGCGAATAAATTGTCATGTTACAGTGTACCTAGTTGCTAGTCGAAACAAAGCTTTCCTCAGACAGAACACAAAAATCAAACAAAACATCCTTTTTACGACCTCTAGAAAGAAAGCTTTCGTTAATCCTCGGTCGTTGTTGTCATGTACACCGTCTTTACGACTATTGCTTCAATTCCAGCATGTTTAGTGACCCCATTGACATCCTCTTTCGACTAATTCCATTACCTATAGCAACCTTTGTTTTTATTGCCGTCGTAAGTAAATTGTCCAATGGCCATATTTGGTTCCTGATAGAATGCTTTGTTTTGATAACAGTAGTAAGCATGATATTTTATTTGTGATTTGTACTTGAGGGTGGCTAAGGAGATAAAGAGGTTAATTAAATTGCATTATGCGAAAACAAGGAGCTTCCCACTCTGTCTGAAGATTGAAAAGTGCAATTATGTCATAATTCAAGAAATATCTAAGTTAGAATTTTATGATTTAGTTTTGAATAATTCTTGCCCCACGTTGGGCACCAATATCACACAGGCTCATGCTCATGCTTAGGTGCAAATGAACGCGTTAAGCAGAATACATAGAAGAATAGCTTTTAAATACGGCAGCAACAAATTTAGACTCGGATCAAAAGTTAATGTCACTGAATCCTAAAGTTCTGAAGATAGAAATATGTTTTAGCAATAAGTTCCTTTAAAAATGTAGGTACCCATTAAGGTACATTTTACTCCACCTTTAAGGTCAAGTAAGAGTTAAAAGTGGATTGAAAATTCACTGAATTTGACAAGTCTCTGATCCAGCAATTAGTGCTCTTTCGTTAATAAAGGCTTGCTTTTGAAAGAATATGAAGCGTCAATCGTTAATGAACTTGCTGCCGATACTAATTGCATTCAAGTGTTGCTATATTTTACGTAAAAAGTTGAACTAAACGAAGGCACTAATGATGACAATAAAAGTCTAATCAGAGTGTTTGTAATCAATATATTATGAGTTACTACTGTAATAGATTTTAGTGCTAATAGCCATATACATAAATAGGTTGTTGATTTGATGAAACATTTCGTCATCATACACTTTGAAAATTAACTGAGTGTATTGACCGCCGCCGCCGCTCAGCTAATAATAATTATAATAATGCCAGTCCTAATGTATTCCTTCGGCATACTCAGGTGGACCCAGACTGAACTAGATGCCCTGGATAGAAAAGTCCGTTCAATGCTGACTGCATCTCGAATGCATCATCCACGCTCATTGGTAATGAGGCTGTACATCCCGCGGAAATGTGGGGGTCGAGGCTTTTTATGTGCTAAGACCCTCCACAACCGCGAGGTGTGCAACCTCAGAGATTATTTTCTGCAGATGAGTGTGGATGTGCATCGCGATGTAGTCACAATTATTGATACCGGACTTACCCCGCTCACTCTGGCTAAAGAGAACTGGCACAAACCTGCAGTAATTAGTACGGAGGAACGACGGGAAGTATGGAGGGGCAAGGAGCTGCATGGACGATTCTACCGGGCCTTACATGGGCCCGATGTAAATTTTAAAGATTCCATCTCCTGGCTGCGATTCGGTGATCTCTTTGGAGAAACCGAAGGTTTTATCTTTGCAATTATGGACGAAGTTGTCATGACAAACAACTACCGGAAGTATATTCTGAGGGATGGGACGATAGACATATGTCGGGCATGTCACCAACCCGGGGAATCCCTCAGGCATTTAGTGTCCGGTTGTTCGAGTCTTGCCAACGGTCAGTATTTGCACAGACACAACCAAGTGGCCAGGATAATCCATCAGCAACTAGCCCTTAAATATATAATCTCGTTGGTTCAGAGGTACCGTACTACAGATATGTGCCCGACCCAGTTCTCGAGATTAGTCGTGCATTGTTGTACTGGGATCGGTCTATCATTACAGACAGGACTAGCCAATAAGCCTGATATTGTAGTGATAGACCGAGCAGAGCGAATCGCAATAATAATCGATATCACCATACCGCATGACGGCAATCTCGTGAAGGCAGAAAAAGAGAAGGAGATTAAATATTAGGACCTAGCTCACGAGATTGTTGACATGTGGGATGTGGATTCGGCGATCATTGTGCCGATAGTCGTGTCGGTAAATGGGCTAATCGCCAAGAGCCTCGATCAACACCTAAAGAGGCTCGCACTAGGCAGCTGGATCAAGTCCTTGATTCAGAAGGCAGTTCTTCTCGACACGGCACGTATCGTGAGGAAGTTCCTGTCTCTGAGGCCCTAACCACCGGTGGCTTGGTCCCTGTACCCGACACCGGTGGGTCTCCGTGGTCCCTTTTATATTTTTAAACGTTTTTAATTTTTTAAATGTAGTTAATTAATATAAAATGAACTATGAGAAATATGATGAATAAAGTGAATAATAATAATAATCATTTATTTCAGATTACAAATACATCCATATATGTTAGTAAAACGAACTTATAAACTAATGTTAGTATTAGTGATTGATTGCCAAATATAGAAAGATAAACTAAAAAAAAGATAAACTTTTTTTTTTCTGCTAGACAACAAGCACCGACCGCCGCGCCAACGTCACAGATCCCCGAAGAAAAAGCCAACCACAGTGGAAAGATAACCTGCTGTCTTCCCATACATCAAGGGCGTGACCGACAAGATTGGCTACATCTTGAAGCGAGCTTCAATCAAAACTTTCTACAAGCCGCCAACGAAGACAAGCCTATTATTACCATCTGCCAAGAGTCAGTTACCCTTACAAGAGGCGGGGGTTTACAAGATAGACTGTGAGTGTGGGCTCTCATACATTCGACAAACCAAGAGAACCATTGGCATTCGACTTAACGAACATATAGCTGACATTAAACACAAAGTACAAACGCTCGACGAAGTCTGCTGTGTCTGAACATGTTGAACAAGGAACTAACCTCTACTTGCGATTTGATAAACCACAGATACTCGCAAAAGAACACCGCTTTATTCCAAGAATTATACGTAAAGCTATCGAAATTAAAAAAACATCCTAATTTCAATAGGAAAGATGGGTGGGAATGTTCCTCCAGCTTGGGACCCTGTAATCAGGCTAATGAAACCCAAGAAGGACAAAGTCACCAGAAGATATCAAGACACAGTGAGCAAATGCTGCGTAGATAGTAACACCAATAGTTGAAAAATGTTCGGGTACTTTGAGATAACTTTTAAATTCAAGACAAAGTCAAATATCACCTCAGTCTGCCGTGAACATGAATCCTGTAAAGAATTCGAAACGTCGGCTAGTAATAAATATGTAGTTTCTAGATCATTCGTTTTAAATGTAATATAACGCGATAAAATCCGTAAACTGAAGTTTAATTCCAAAGTTTATTCTGATTTAGGTACTACCTAAGTAACATTTAATTAAAATAGGGTCTTATATCATCGCCCACTGTTTAAAATAATTTAAGGTTAATAAGTATACTGTCTATGTTGTATTATTACAATATTTTGCAAATGCAAATATACACTGTATGACTAGAGGATGCCTGTAGCTACACTTGCACATTTTATTTTAATTTAACCGTTTCTGCAAGATATTTACAAAATAGAGAAACCTCCGTACAACATTATCATGTACAACCTGATCCACCGTTTAGCAGATAAAGCAGATATAGCCTGAATAAAAGGCCTCTTTTGCACTAATATTTTTAACAGATTCAGGGCTGTTTCTTGCCGAGTTTTTAGTTTCAAATAATGTTTGTACAGATAAAGGCTGTTCTTCCAAATGGGATGTCGGGATAGCAGTAAATTGATTTTCTAGAAGTTTAGAAAAATGATAGATTAAAAATAGTAATATTCTACTACATTCACATAACACGATCTAATGCCAAACCAAGCAAGGCTTGTACTATGGGTACTAGACAATAGATAAACATAAATATTATCCTTTCTGTATATATTTCTTTGTAAAGTATTTTAAGAGTAAGTTAATTTTCGTTTGTTATTAAAAATCATTTCTATCATCTCAAGTTAAATCACTATAATTTATATACTTTTGTACGGACAAACATCCACATTCACGCATACAAATGTTTGACTTGAGCGTGAATCGAAACTGCGATCTACGTAACGTGGCGCAGCAGTCTATTACACCCTCGCTACGCCACCGAGTTGTCAATAATAGTACATATACAGGTTATCAGTTGTTACAATGCACTTTACTTGCATCATAAATGTGAGTTGTATTCAATTATCGATTTGAAAGAGTACTCCCCTTTACGAAAGTCACTTTACCTTCTTTTCAAGGCACGGTGTAAGCATAACTTTGACAAATCAGCAGAGCGCGCTGTGGGTGTGAACCTGCTGCACATCAGTCTGTTGGCATCTCCAATATCAATGCATCATAAGGGATAATGCCGGTAAGGGCACGAGGGCGCTAGTAGCCTTCCCTGGGATTGAGTTGGGTTGGACATGGTGCAATGGGACGACAATTACTGGACGGCTTTGGCAGTCGGGGAGGTTTTAGTGGTAGCACCACCTGCTCTGGCATTACCCCTCGAGCCGAAGTTATTTTTTATAGAAGGGCAACACCCGCTCTAAGAATAAATCCTGTGTCGTGGAGGACGTTCCAAACACACAACCAACGGACACATCATACACCCAGTCTCGAAACAATCATTTGTTCATTACATAAAGTGTTGTCTCCTGTAAGGGTCGAAACCACAATACTCAGCGCAGTGTCAAGCGGCAAGGCGGCCGCTTAAACCACTAAGCCAGCTGTACAGACAAAATAAATATCCTAAGGGACTTTTCCAGCGCGTATCAAAAAAAGGCCGTCGCTGCATAGCTAAAAAGTCTAAAGGTCTCGCTACATTTTTAACTATTTTTAAAGTATATTAAGATTCCGTCCTTATGCTTGACGTAAAGTCGGTGCTTATAAAAATAAATCGACAGGTCTTTGAGTCTCGGAGTGTATCGGTGTAACGACGTACGTGGGTAGAAACCTTAAACATGGCGAGATTGTAAATTACTTTCGTACTATAGCCACATGAGTAAATAAACCGAACAGAGAGACAGCTTCTTAAGAGCTTGTAAATTTGTTACCTATTTTGGTAGGGTTGTCACAATAGGTTAAGACAAATCGCTTGTTCGGTATACGACAGATTCTGGATTGGACAGATTCGTGATTTGTCAGATTCCCAACTCTACAGATTCGTGGATTGGGCAGATTCTTGGACTCGAAGGATTCGCTATACGGCAGAAGTACAGTTGTAAATAAAATAGCGAGTAGAACCAAAAAAGGCATGAACCTGAAACTTTTGAAAACACGGAATAAAAATATACATTTGTTACCAAGGACACGACGTGATTTATTTGACAGTCCCAACGATACCATTAATAGTGTTGAATATTTTCTGGTAATATGATCTATTTTGCTAATAAACATAGGAATCTCCTTTAGCTATTATGTGCCACTAGTTTTACCACGGGGATAGGTATCTAAAATAAGTTTAAAAAGAAATTGTGTAAGACAAATGAACGTCTACAAAACAAATGACTATAATATATAATTAATGATCAACCATCGATAGGGCTTACAAAATTCAGGCATGCGCGCGATTATCGACCTTATTGACAATTCATGACAAACTTTTTTTCGGTATTTTCTTGCTTTCTGACATTGATACGTGAATAAAATTATAAATTCTGACTTACGTCAATAAGGTCGAAAATCGCATGCACCTGGTTTTTGTAATCCCTATCGATGGCTGATCACTTTCTGATAGTCATTGGTCTTGTAAACATTTATTGCTTTTACACAATTTCACAACTAATGAGTTCATGAGGATCCTCTGGGGGATCGGGCTAGGAGATCCTGGTGGACAACATGCAAACATGTTAAGTATTTCGTTGCCAACATTGACAATATTTATTTCAAGATCGAAATATTAGCGAAACTTTTGCTCGAGCAATTCAACAAATGCGACAAAATTATCAGGAGGTATACCTAATTAAAAAAACCATTTGTACGTTACCATCGTTAAAATCTTTATAATGACTGAATTATTTCATCTAGTACAATAAACAACCGTTATTAATAATGAAACACCAATGTTTTTACATTAAAATATTAAAACCTGCAACGTACAAAACAAACAACGCGTCGTAATAACCCTAAGATTGTCAACTGCCTGTGCCTACGTAAACCGGTTTTTTCCAGTCTCGCCGCGTACACGACAAGCGGCCAGTGGTCACGCACACATAAGCCGCGTGCTTGTAGTAGTGCAACCGATTCGCGCTGTTGTATGAAGCTGTGTCTCTGTTCCGTTTATCTACTCATGTGCTATAGCTTCGAACCCAGGTTTTGTTTGTGACAGAACCAAAGTATTATTTTATATCAATGTGTCTATCAGATTACAGAGATCATAGAGTCAGTAAGATATTTAAGAAATACTTATTTAATAATATCATTTTTTTTTGTTTTACGAGGTGGAAAATCCCTTCGGATCTCCGACTCTTGGGGGAAATGAGAGCCGGAGTATGTGGTGTAACCACTAAAAACCACCTCGATTTTCTCATGTACCCGTGTGTCGGAGGGTAGAGAATCGCATAAGCATTCGTCCCTACCCCCCGACGGGTATTGGCCCGCCAGATGGTCAGGCGGGCCTCGAACAAAATCCCCTTGGCGGCGGAATAAGGTGTTGGCCATCACCGCCAAAACACCCAGCGGCCGCAGAGGATAGGGAGGACGGCAACGCAACACCGCATCTCCTCTTCCTCTGCGGCCCCACCGCAACGCATCGAATGGTGCGCCCCCATTTGGTCGCGGGAGATAGGGCGCGCGGCAACGCAACACCGACACGCTTCTCCTCCCGCGACCGCGCCCGACTGCGAGGGAAAGACAGAACTGTCCCCCGCACCCGCAGCATTGGACGCATCCTTCGCAGGCCCCTCTAAGCCCACGCGGAGCGTCAACTCCTGGGATCTCTCTTAGCTTCACCGCGGGTGTCCAATCCACGGTTACTGAGCCCCCCTACCACGACAAGGTGGAGATCCCACGGGGGGGAAGAATGTATTATACCATAATAAGTTCATCTAGTGATTAACGTGTAGAGAACTGTTGCTATAAGGTTCTATATTATGTGAGTCAGACGTGTAAAATTTTTCTGACTACAAATTTAGCTCATACTAGCTTTCAAACCTAGGTTTTCCGTTATTAATTCACACGTGCTCAATGTAGGCAATTAGACTTACCATCATTAAATCTCTGTAATGCACTAGTATATTTGTTCACAAGCTCTAAAAAATAATTACTAACGTATTATGTATAAATCGATACAAACATTCATATCAGCCAAACGACGTCCACTGCTGGACATAGGCCTCCCCCAAGGTTCTCCACACAGACCGGTCTTGAGCCGCATCCAACCGCCTCCCGCGATCTTGACGAGGTCGTCGGTCCACCTTGCGGGGGGCCTACCTCTGCTGCGTCGTCCGGTACGTGGCCGCCACTCCAGAACCTTTCTGCCCCAACGGCCATCGGTTCTTCGAGCTATGTGCCCTGCCCACTGCCACTTCAGCTTGGCTATCCGGAGAGCTATGTCGGCGACTTTGGTTCTACATACATTATTCCAAACAAAAACTCAATTTCAGTCAGACAATAAGGGCGGTTTCAGATTAGCATTTTATACGCGTATAAGCTCGTTTTTGGAAGCGCATGTAGGTGCGCCTTTTGTCAATCGCGCAACTCGTACGCGTCGCGTACGAGTTGCGCGTATATTCGTGCGTTGACGCGCCTCTAAGGGCGATTTCAGATTAGCGTTTTATACGCGCGTATAAGCTCGTTTTTGGAAGTGCATGTAGGCGCGTATAGGCTCGCCTTTTAGCACACGCGCAACTCGTACGAGCGTTGACGCGCTTCTAAGGTCGTATAAGCGCAAGCCGTCAGAATCCATGTTGCCACTGACAAGATGTCACTACCATTTCGAGCGAACACGCCGATATATGCCCGTTTATGCGAGTCCCGATTTTTGAAGCGTATAATGTAGCGCGCGTGTAAGCGCGTATGCTGAGACGACCGTATACGCGCAGAAAAATACGCTAATCTGAAACCGTCCTAAGCTCGTATAAATAAGTGCCAGCCGTCAGAATCCACGTTGACACTGACAACATGTCACTACGACAGAGCGAGCGATCACGCCGAAATATGCCTGTCCGGTTTTTTGAAGCGCGTAATGTAGCGCACGTGTAAGCGCGTATGCTGAAACGACAACACAAAAAATGATCTGAACCCGCCCTGACACAAAACTAAAACAAATAACCAAAACAACTACGTTTGAACGAACCGTTATCAAATAACAGACCTACATCTAAAAACGTCACTAGAACAATCCAATTCTTAAATCAAACGCACGCACACATATATACGCATTACACGCACACTACATAATAAATAATTCATAAACGCTAGAGGGGCGCCACAACATCAGTCAGACGTCGACCCGACTCAGACCTTAAATATCCGCCAGCACGGTCATATCCGCAAATATTCGGACATATCCACGACACACGGACTACGGGGTTGCGTTGCGGTTACATTCCGTGATTTGTCCTTCATTAAAACCCTTTTAGAGGTGAACTGAATTATTTAGATTGTTTTTAGATGTTTTTTTTTCTGCCTTGTGGATTAGCTTTGCATCTAGTGTAATTTTAAAACGGGTAAGTTTTGTTTAAAATTTAGCCTAAGGCTAAATTTTTTATCAATGATATCTATGTAAAAGGGCACAAGAGTATTATTTATAGTGTCTCGCCTAGGACTACAAACAGTTAATGTAATATGGTATAAATGAAGCATAACAATATACCTCTATCGGCCGCTTCCAGACATAAGGGTGAAAGTATCCTATAATACATATCATCCTCCTAGGGTTATCCCAGTCTGATTTGACGGAATATTAGCTTTTCCACAGAGCGACTGCCTGTCTGACCTCCGTAACCTAAAGGAATAGCTATATACCATGGTTTAGACTAGTGTCAGTTTACTCATAGGTACTGACTCCCTATAACGACTCTCAGAGATCTTTATAACAGGCGGGACTGATGTCTTAACGTGCTCTCCGAGGCACGAGGCAATTGTTAATTTACAATTTAATACGCACATAACTCCGAAAAGTCATTAGTGCGCGCCGTGGTTTCAAACCCGATATCCTCCGTAATGGCAGTCTGTTGGTATCTCCGCTATCGCCGCCGATCTTATAAATACATCATTATAATTATTATAAAATAAAGCCCCCTTTCTTCTTGTCTGTCTGTATAAACGCGATAAGCCCAAAAACTAAAGAAGGGATTTTTGTAAGGTTTTACTAATAGAAAGTGTGATTCCTGAAGAAGGATTTAGATGTATCAATCACACGGGCAGAGCCGTGGGTGAAGTCTGTTATATCTATACACATAAATAAAATTGGAGTGTCTGTTTGTTATATTAAAATAATCGCTTTTTACTAAATGCATATGGATGTATACACGGTACATATACCGAAATGTTTTTTTTTTACAATTTTTGTCTGCCTGTCTGTCTGTCTGTTTGTTCTCGCTAATCTCTGAAACGACTGGACCGATTTTGACGGGACTTTCACTGGCGGATAGTTGATGTACCAATGAGTAACTTAGGCTATAAATTAACCGGTTACGCGAATTAGTTCCCTCGGGACGCGGGTGAAACCGCTGGAAACAGCTAGTTCATATATTTAATAAATTCTCGTATTAGCTATAGCGGCGGTAGCCCAGTGGTGTACGTAACGGACTGCCGAGACAATGGATTCGGGTTCGATCCCTAGGTACCTCGGGCACACACCTCTGACTTTTCGAAGTTACGTGTGTATTAAAAATGTTAATTATCACTCGCTTAATAATGTGCCCGGTAGATTGCAATAGGCTCGCCCCCTATTATATTGGGGCCGAAACAGCTCTGGCGAAGTGTGGGTGTGTAATACACCTCTGTCTACCCCTTCGGGCATACAAGGCGTGAAGATATGTTACGTAATGTTAAATTCTCGTGTGGATACATTATGTGTATTATATAAAATCATTGCATTACTGACTGACTGACACTATAGCCAAAACTACTGAGCGCAAGTATGAAGTAGGTGAAATTTGGCATGTATTTTCCTTGAGAAGAGTAGGAGAGTACCTACTAAGAGAGGATTTTTGAAAATTCCTCCTCTAAGGTAGTAAAGAGGTTATCAGAGTTTTTTGAAACATTTCATTCCTTCAATAGATTAACAGAGAGAATTAAGATTGGTTTCTGAAATGTACATACTCGTATATTTCTTGAGGAGTGTGCGAAATTTATGCGAGCGAAGCAGCGGCCAAAAGCTAGTTTGGACATAATTATATAACCTTTATTTATCCTTTCCTCGGTTTTCTGATCTGGCCAGAGCCTGTTGTATTGCAATCGAACAAATAATAAATATAATATTTCTTCTCAAAAAAAAAAGAATATATTGGGCTGCATGCATGGCACACTGGTATAAGTGATCACCCCATCGTTTCTAACTGCATCGAGTATCGTGGCTTTGAATATCACCACACAAAATAGTGGTTGTAAGTTTAAGGCGGGTGTATATATATCATAGGGCGACTGCTAATATTCTTTATATAATTCTTGCGTTACTGACTAGTCAGTCAGTAACGCAAGAATTATATTTGCCTGTCAGTCGACAGGCAACGCACAGCCAAAACTATTCCACGCAAGGAAAACTAAAAGCTGTAATTTGGATTTTTAAATGTCTCAACGGACCGCTCGTCACCCATCCAAGTGGCGACCTCTGCAAACGTTGCTCGACTTTATAAATATAGTACCATCAGCAAGTCAATACACACTATGTGCACTAAGTTGTAGCAGTATAGAGCATGTTCCGAAAACCTTTTTCGTCCGTATAGTAATAAGCGATAGTGAATTGATTCAATTAATAACACCCACATCTCGGTCGGTGTCCGGCTTCTATAGCGTTGTTGTACAAAGTTATCACGCATGTAATACTCTGAACCGCCCGCTAACATCTGTAATAACTGCGTGAATTAAATAAGTGCTACCGACGATGGCAGACTGTGTTACAAGTTATAAGCTGTTTACCACACAGTATTATATTCTTCTAGCTTTCACAGAGAGAATAAGCATTGCCATTCAACGTGGCAATGCTGACAGCCACTGGGCACGCTACCAGTCGACAGCGTTGCGGAGAAACGGTATTATTCAATAGCAGTAACATTTGCGGACCAAGTGAAGAAGGTCAGTGTAATGTATTTGTTAAAAGCACAGCAATAGTATGGATGTATTTACCATCGCCAAAGTTCATTGGATGAAGTAGTATCAGCATGTAAATGCAGTAGAAGTTCAATTTATTCGGCTCGTTGGGATAGGTAGTAATATCGGCCGTAAGTTGTTCTCTCACAGAATATTAATATCAGGCAGAAGTGTCGTCACCTCTTTGATCAATGGGTATGAGTTACTTGTATCCTTCTGTCTCCATTTTTAAACGGTTTTCAAACATCTATCTGAATCGACTTTGCTTTGTGTCTAGGATACGAGTACAGTAGTTCGACGGGCAGTTGTTATAAGGTACACAAAAGTGATCCACAATCATGGAACGACGCATTATGGCAGTGCGCTTCTGTAGGTGCCTACTAAGCTATCATAGACGATGTGAATGAAGCAGAGTTTATCAAGAAAATGGAAGGCATTAACTATCCTTCTGATATTAACTCTCCTTGGATGTTCATTGGACTACGAAAGCAAAAAACTGAACAAACTGGTGAACGGATTACAGTTCATGGTAAGTTGTTTAATCAGTTTCTGAGAACACGATAAACTATTACGGCGCTGATATAACTAAGCATTCACTTGTAACAGAACAACGAGCGTTGGCCGTTTTTGTTTTTGTCGAATTAAACAACGGACAGATCCAAATATGGCGACAAATACTTTCAAGATCTTTCTAGCCAACGCTTTAATCAACAAAAACGTCACAGCAAATGAACATTCACTAATATTCAAACTACATTTTTGTAATGTATTTCTTATTTAAGAGTCGCGGCCCGTCCCAGCTTCGCACGGGTGGACATATTTTTAAATATCTATATAGTCACTCCCATTGGAGTAAACAAAGACTATGGAACGCCACATATGCTTCGGTTCGGTCTGGTCGGCGTAAGTCTACCTTGGACGTCCCCAATCGACATCTCCATTCATTCTTACACAATACAATTCTTTCGTACTTCTTCTTTCATCCATCCGTTCCAAATGTCCAAACCATCGCAAAATTCACTTGTTCCACTTTTCATCAGCTATAATTATGTTAATTCAGTTACACTACTTTCCCTCTCTATGATCATGAATTTGGTTTTGTTAACATTCACTTTCATACTTTTCTTCTTATATGCCTCATTCATCATGTTGACCATCTGATACAAATCTGACGCTGACTTCGCAAAAAGAACCTGGACGTAACAGGGTCTTAAACACTGAATCACTCAGTCTTAATCCACATTCAGGCTTCAAATCAGTCAGGCAACTGTCTATGAAAAGCCAAGGAGACGCTACAGATCCCTGTCTAACACCGCGATCAATGTTAAACGGGAGTCCGTGTAGACCCCGTTTATTTAGACACAGGCACTTGTGTAAGTGTCCGTATCAGACTGCCACTCAATCCATACACAGAAAGTGTTGATCAAAGTTCATCCCTCACAACTCGATCGTAAGCCTTTTCCAAGCCAGTAACGGCACAGAAAACCTACTGCTGTTTCATTAAAATTTTCACTGAAATACACCTTAAGGAAAAGGCTTTGATCCGTATATCCCGATCCGTATATAAAGGGAACTCCCTTTCTGAATCCCTTTTGCACATCCCAAATTTTACTATCAGTTTCAGATCTCTTTCAATCAGTATATTTGCATGCAATTTGCCAACAATACTCAGAAGGCTTATACCGCAGTCAATTATTGTTGTTTGTGAGGTATTAAGAATAGCAAGTTCATTTCGCGAACAACTTAAAACGACGCTAGGAAAATCATGAGACAAATAGTATCTTGCGTAGAGAAAGGAAAACTCGACACGACACACTATACCAACCCGTCGGGTCACTGTGGTATCGTAGACCAAGTCTTATTGGCTCACAATAGTCATAATGCTATTGGAATGCAGATTAGGAGAGGCTTTTGTCTAGCAATGGATTGTGGAAGGCTGTTAAGGTGACTATTACTTATGGCGTAGAGGTTTTACACTAGTGATATCAATTAATTCTATGAAGAAGTAAACAAATTATGAAACTCATTGTTTAATTTATAGATATCTTTATCAATATAAACAGAATAGAACATATAATTAATCAAAACTTATCTTCTTAATCAAACATTAATCTAAATTTATTTATTTATTTTTATTTATTTATTTAAGGCACACCAACATCATAATAACAAAATCTTAATTATAACATTTTTACTTGGTTATACATCTCTAATGCGGTGTAAATATGTCACTTAAAGGTGCGCAGACCGTTCAA
This sequence comes from Euclidia mi, assembly GCA_944739405.2. Classification (NCBI taxonomy): domain Eukaryota; kingdom Metazoa; phylum Arthropoda; class Insecta; order Lepidoptera; family Erebidae; genus Euclidia; species Euclidia mi. The sequence goes on from OX123185.2 coordinate 97,739,511, forward strand.
AGTACATTTATCGTGGATTATGGTAAACAATTTAGAAATTATATAGCAGCACGGAGTCTGGTAATGTGCCCGGTACGGCAATAGGCTCGCCTACCAGTATAAGTGTATAATCTATGGGCTCGCCCCCTATTACGTGGGACCTAAAAATTCCTGGCTAAATGTGGGTGTAATATTACACCTCTGCCTACCTCTTCGGGGATATAGGCGTGGGACTATATATGTATGTATGTAGTAATAGAAATATAGAAATATAATTGGTACTTGCAGTGATATGGAATCTAGTTGAAAAGGTATTATTAAATTTAAATTGAATCTAGACCAAATAAAATCAAAATTAATTCAAGACAAAATTAAGTCAATATCAGGATAAAATCAAATTAAAAATAAATAACATTTAAATTAAATTAAATCAGAAATGTCCGTGTGGTGACGGATTAAGAATACAGAATGTCACCACCCCATATCATCCCATGGGTGCCGTAAGAGCCGACAGAGGGAGCATATTATGCAGAGAACAGCACTGTAAGAGAAGGAAAACTTGATACAAACCCTATACCAACCCGTTTGGCCAGCGTGGCATAGTAGGCCAATTCCTCCTTTCAAAGGAGAGGCCTAGTCCAGCAGTGGACTGTTAAAGGCTGATGATGATGAAATCAAATTAAAATTAAATAAACATTAAATCAAAATCAAATTAAAATTAAATAAACATTAAATCAAAATCAAATGAAATTAAAATTAAATATTCGTTGAATCAAAATCAAATTAAATGCAAGTTAAAATTAAATAAACATTAAATCAAAATCAACTGAAATGCAAACTAAATTAAAATAAATTAAAAAAAAGACAATAAATACGCTTTGTCACAATTAGATTCAATAAAAGCAAATAAAATCAGAATGCCGTTAACAAAAGCAAAAAAATCATAAAGCAAATAGATATAGATAATAAGAACTACAAGTTTTCAATATGTGCAACTCTACAGTTTACGGATTTTATCGCGTTATATTGGTTTCACTTGTTATTTACATTTAAACCGAATGATCTTGAAACTACATTTTTATTACTAGCCGACGTTTCGAATTCTTTACAGGATTCATGTTCACGGCAGACTGAGGTGATTTTTGTCTGGATTTCTTGAATGTATAAGTAATCTCAAAGTACCCGAACATTTTTAACTATTGGTGTTACTATTTACGCAGAATGAGCTCACAGTGTCCTCAGGTCTTCTGGTGACTTTGTCCTTCTTGGGTTTCATTAGCCTTACGACAGGGTCCCAAGCTGGAGGAACATTCCAACCGTCTTCCCTATTGTAACGGGTTCTGGTATTAAAACGCAGCAAAAAGGTTCTAGATGCGTTTATTGCCGAGTATTGTCTCACTTCCCTTGCACGAGTATGACCGACCAACAACACGACACTGGCCTGAACACTAAGGCTGCAGTCTCCCACGCTGTTCCCTCCGGTAGTGTGTAGGCAGGCTGCTCGAAGGCTGCGCGTAGCGGTAGATCCTCGCAGGCCGTTGGTTCAGCTGGCACACGCCGGCGGTGCGAGTACGATGAGCAGGGCAGGCCAGACTCTTCGGCAGAGGTGACGCCGAAGGCGATGCAGGAAAGTGTAGCGGTCTAGGTAGAATAGCCCGGAGCCTTAAGGTGGACCTGGAACCTGAAGGAAAGCAGCATTAGGAGAGCCACAACCAATAGAGTCAGGCAGGCGACGTCAGCCGGCCTTAGCTAGCAGGTAGAGAGATTGGCAGTACGCTAGTGCAGTAAATGTAGTAACTCACCCAGCTGCTGGGATCAGGATACACGTAAGAAGTGTAGTAGTAGCACGTAGTTAGGCACGGTAACAATCATTAGCGGTGCCGGTCTCTCTGTCAGCCCCTATATATACTGGGCCCTCCATCAGAGTTCGTGTCGGCGCATAACCAAAAATGGGCAAAACTCACGAGCGCGGACGATGGCCTTCTCTGATTGGCCGAGCGTATGGACGGTATTATGACGTACACTCGGTAGGTACCGGTCATACGTTAAAATACCGCCCGCTTTAGGATAGGATTTTGCGTGGCTGACAAGAAAAATCCGACTAGCTGCGTTAGGTCTACGAGTCCGCTACTGTAAGACGGCATATAGAAAGAAAGAAGGGAAAGTCTTATAGGTACGGTTTGTAACAAAAGTTAGGCACCATAGTGTATAAGTTTTAGGTCCTTTATGTGCCAAAACCCAATAGAATTTGCAGACGCGTCCGACAACTCGTAAACGAGAGGCTAATTTTTATTAATCACTGTGCACTTCACGAATTTAGGGGCTAGTTTCTTACAGAAGGACTTATCCTTGTCGCTCTGATAAAAAGTCCTTTTCCACACAGTGTCTCCCACATTAAACTCAGCTGATTTACGGCGTAAATTATACGTTTGGGAATTCCTAGCATGCAATTTCCTAGCTTGAATGAGGAGTGCCTGAACTTTGTCAAATATGCCTGATAACTGACCTATGTTTTCTGCGTAATCGTCTCTAGGTATGTATACTATATCATCAGCGTCCGTGTCGACATAGTGTGAGCCGCATGGAACTAATTCACGTCCATAGACTAAAAAACTAGGTGTATAGCCCGTGACTTCATTAACTGCAGTAATGCAAACTGCACCTTAGGTAGGAGAGTGTCCCATAATATCTGGTCATTTCCTACAAACGCCGCTAAGGTAGAACCAATGGTTTTATTTTAGCGTTCGACCGTATTCGCATGTGGGGAATATTTAGGAGTATAATGAAGATTAGTGATTTTGTACTCGCGCAACATAGCTTTTAAAGTAGCACTTACAAACTGTTTACCATTGTCCAATATAATTGTAGATGGTATACCATGAAAGTAGGCAGTATTTACTAAAACAACAAGATACAACAAAGATGTAGGCGTTTTGTTTTCTTGTGACGGGTAATGGCCCCACCAAATCTACACTAATGGTTTGGAAGGGTCGTGAACACACTTTGGGTCGTCCCATGGTTTCCAATGGTGCATGGTTCTGATGTTTGTGCGCGATACAAGTGTCACAAGAATTTATGAACTTTACCACGTTACGGCGCATTTTGGGCCAATAGTAACGCAGTGCTAAGCGCTTGTAAGTTTTGAATATACCGAAATGCCCCGAAATAGGTTCGGCATGGTTCTCTAATATGGCATTATTTCGATTAGAAGAAGGTCGTACTTCTTTCCATTCAAACTCCTTACGTAGCATACACCTAGATTTTATCAAACGATACAATTTATTATTTTTAATAGAATAGTCTGGATAGTCATTAGGCGAAGATAAACAACCATTGTAGGTGGCTGAATACCATTGATCAGTGTCAACATTAGGGTCATTCACGTTATTATTATTCGCGTTAATTATATTTACAGGTAGGGATCGTGATAACGCATCGGCTATAATATTATCTGCGCCGCGCCGATGCTTTATTTCGAAGTTAAAGACTGACAGACGAACCGACCACCGAGCTAATCTACCAGTCGGGTTGCTCAAGTTTAGGAACCCTTTCAGTGAAGAATGGTCAGTATACACCACGAACTTTAACCCGTTATCTAAATAACAGCGCCAATATTCGAGGGCTGTTAGAACTGCTAATGTCTCCCGTTCTGTTATACTGTAGTTTTGTTCCTGTGCATTTAGTGACCTACTCATGTAAGCGATAGGTAGTTCCACGCCATCTATTTCTTGTGTAAGCAACCCACCGATGCCACTCGCACTCGCATCTGTGTGAACTTGAAAAGGTTTCTCGTAATCGGGACACGATAATATTGGTGCGGAGCTTAACAATTGTTTGAGTTTACAAAACGAGTCATCAGCTTCCACCGACCACTGGAATGGTGCAGTTTTCTTACCGGTAGAAGTAAGTTTGTTCAAAGGACCAGCAATAGTACTAACATTAGGTATAAATCGCCGATACCATGATGCAATGCCTAAGAACCTTTTGACTTCTTTTTTATTCTTAGGCGTAGCATATTGAAGAATGGCTTCCACCTTACATGGGTCTACTTGTAATCCTTTACGCTCGGGCCACACTACCTTACCGTCTACCGGGCTGTTACCGCCATAATTATGGCAATAAATTACCGTTAAATTACTGCGTGAAGTCGTGTGGTTACACTAGAGTTTACCGAGATATGCCAATGAACTAGGCGGTAAAAATATCATTTTTCAAGATGGCGGATGAAGCTGCAGCTGTTTGGTATTTTATGAGTGCCAATTATTTTAACATGAATCTTTTAAATTTTTAGCTTTCTGTCGGGTATCCTAGAGAGACGGTTCGGATTGCAATAACTCCAAAAATTCGAGCGCTTTTTCATTTGACCACTCCATATCGGTAGATAGTGTAGATACGTGCGTCGTCGTCGAACTCGTGTTGCACACTGAACAAACGGTAGTGTGGCCACAAACGCAATAATTACTGCGGTAATCTTCTTTGATGTGCGAAAAAGACCGCCGCCGGAGCTATTGCCTACCGGCATATGCCATATTGATTGGCATTGTAAAATTATGGCCATAAATCGCGGTTACACCTAGGCGTTGTTGAAATTATGGCAATAATTGTTGGCATATCCCGGTAGTGTAGCCCGAGCGTTAGAGTTTACTACGTAGCCCAAGTACTTCAATTCATCACGGCAGAATTTAGATTTTTCTAAGTTTATTGTAAGGTTGGCCGATTTTAGTTTTTCGTATACTTTATTTAATAGTGACTCATGAGCATTAAAATATGGCGATATAAGCACGATATCATCTAAAAAAACAAATACAGAGTTTTCGAACTCAGGACTGTTCGTAAACAAGTGATCCACCAAACGCTGTTGTGTCGCAGGCGCATTCGTTAAACCAAACGGCATAGTCACAAATCTAAATGTTCCTCTAGTAGGCACATAGAACGCAGTCTTATCACGATCACATTCGCGAAGAGGCGTCTGCCAAAAGGACTTATAGCTGGTGCCACGAGAAGATAGACTTTTTGTAAACAAACATTCAGGGCTTCACAACCTTTGTTTCAAACAGTTGTATTTTCATTTTTTTTTTGTAAGTAAATTCAAGTCAATAATAGAGCACAAACAGGATAGGTACTTAATTATGGACTTTGATTTTTTTTTAATCATAGGCAATAAATAATAGTCAATAGTCCTAAGCCTAGCTATCCTAAAATATTAAATAATTGTCCACAAATGTGATATATTTCAGACAACTAGCTAGTACATCTCATTAAAATGTTAGACATGGAGATTTTACGTTGTGTATGAATGAAAACGTCAGAATGAAGTTTAACAAAATCCATTAAAATGTTTCGATAAATTTAAATTCAGAATAACCTGAATAAAAAGACGCAATGAATTTTTTTTAGGTGTACAGAATCTTATGGGCGAATAATAGTTTACCAACTGCAATTTGCATCCACATTGCCGCAATGTCAGCCGCGGGATGAGCAATGCGATCCTATAAACGTGCATTTAATTTTACACTTATCTACCCCTTCTTGACATCTAAAAAAAAATTTTTCCTAAGATAAATGCAAGCTAAGCCCAAGAATGTAACATTTCAATGAAGTAAAACTAAATGTTGACATTCCAGGTTCCAGTACCACAAAATATTATAAGATCCTGTTGACAGAGCATAATATCGATAAAAACCCGATCCATTGACATATTAGTTTCCAATGACACGTATCTATGTACCGTTGCGCTCATTCGATTTGACATTATTTGTGTTTGACAGAACTGTCGCTAAGTCACTTAGTAGAAATTCTTTGTTTACAAAAAGTCTATGTTCTCGTGGCACGGACTATAGATAAGTCTATACTACTTAGATATCTAGCGTTCCTAAGGTTGTCTACGGATACGTAAGGTAGTTTGTACGCGTCTTTTTTAGTAATATAATTAAGTTTCCGACTATCTGAACAAAACCTTAGTTTACCGTCCTTCTTACCCCTCGTTTTCACCAAGAAACATGTCCAATACATGTTTTATACAAAACTTGTAGACAACATAATTATTTGTTTTAGACATGTATTGAACATGTCTCAAACATTCTTTCGTTCACACTGTGTAGCCAACAAGTATCTATACAAGTATAAAACACATTTGCGTTTACACTGAAGTCTGTTACAGTTTAAAACATGTCTTATACATTGATAGCGTTCTCACCTACAAAATACAGTCGTGTTTTAGACAAGTATTGTTTATTTTATTGCAATGTCTGTATTATACAAGTATTAGACAAGTTTTAAACTTTATCCATGCTTGTTGGATAAAGTTTTTTTTTTTACTGCACGGTTGGCGTATAGTGGTTTAAGCGGCCGCCTCATCGCTTGACATTGCGCTGAGCGTTGTGGGTTCGATTCCCACACGAGACAAAACTTTGTGTGATCCATAAATTGTGCCCGTATGTTGTATGTTTGTAAAGTCCCCCGCGACACAAGATTTAGTCCTAATGCGGGAGTTGTATTTAAAAAAAAATTAAAAAAGAAATAGTTTTCAACATACCGGACGAACCGCGCTTTTTACTTCGTGAAAATGAAAACTTTAGAACTCATTGAGCTTTTGCATGTACAAGAATGTCTGAGGAATGTGAAAAATAAAATATATAAAGATCGTCAGAAGAAAAAAGACGCATTGGCAGCAATTGCTTCGCAAATGTACATTAATGTTTTTTATTTATAGACTCACGCCTGTATCCCTGAAGGGGTAGGCAGAGGTGTAATACTTATTACACCCATTGCCGTACCGTTACCAGACTCCGTGCTGCCACTGAGAATTCGGAAAAACCCAGTAGGTAATACTTTTGCCCGACCCGGGAATCGAACCCGGGGCCTCTATTTATCAGTCACATACGCTATCGACTGGACCACGGAGGCAGTGTTAAAGATGTTGATAAAATATAACGAACCTCAAGAACCAGTTTAATAGGAAAGTGAATAAATTAAAAACGAAGTCAGGTTCTTTCTTTTAAAATAAAACTACTGCTTGAATTTGTCTCGAATTCTACAAGTTTAGCTACGACAAAAACATGAGATCATAAACATGCAGACAACTACAAGTTTTCAACCAACAAGTTTCATACAAGTTTAGTAAACATGTCTACAACAAGTTACATACAAGTTTTCTATACATGTCTACAACAAGTTACATACAAGTTTTGTATAAGGTACAACAAGTTTTATACATGTGTATAGTTTTGTATACAACATGTTTTATACATGTATATGAGAAAAGAAAACATTGTCAAAAACTTGTTAAATACATGTATTATACCTTGGTGAAAACGCGGGGTTAGGCGTTAGTAGAATTGGTGACGACCACAGACTTTCGCATTTTTCTACCACTCCCAATGCAAGCATTTCGTCTAATTCGTCAATAATTATTTTTAATTTCGCCGGCGGTACTTGTAACTTCTGGAATAATATAAGCTTTAAATAAGTGGGTTTGATTATTAAAAGTAGTGGGTAAGTTGATAAAACCGCGCGGCAACAATATATTTCCACCCGCGGACCGAATGTAATTAGTGTTGTGACACTGCTGTATTTCTAACCCGGTTTTAGTCATTACCTCCATATGTGAGTTGTTACCTAAAATTGTAATGGCTGAACCGGAATCGAGCAATCCATAAATAGGTAAACTGTTAATCGTTACGTTAACATAGGGCCGTAGGTCATTTTTAGGTTTATTATCCAGGATCGAGGCGACGGAATAAGTAGAGAAATACACTTTTAGAGTGTTTAGCCAATTTCTCCAATCATCTTTGTCAAAATTGGTTGAATAGGTTGTAGAACCTAATTTAGGCTTTGACACGCCCCGACCTGACCAACTAGTTTTTTGGTTTCGTAGATTTACAGTTCGGGCAGTTAGGGAATGTCACATCCCTACGGCCGCACTTGAAGCAAATTGCAAACCGATCGCGTTTGCACTCATTCAAACTGTGATCATTGATACGGCAGCGCGGGCAGTACTTGGACGTGACTAGAGCGACAGAGCTAGGTTTAGACTTAGGATTGCTAGGTTCGTTGTTCTCAGTGTATTCGGGTTTCCGGGCGTACCCTCTATAGTGGCAACGGGATAATTATTGAAGGAATTATTACGCGCTCGGTTATTAGGTTTGTGATTGTAAGCTAGGTCTGGTGCCAACGTGTCGTTATTATAATACGGTTCGCGGAATTGAGAGTTCAAACATTTCATCCGTTCGTAGTTTAAACATAACGTCTGCAGTGTTGCTATACTGTCTATTGAAGATATTGACGGAGCTAGCACTAGCGAGTAGCATGGACGTATGTTATGCAATAGAATGTCTAACTTTTCGCGTTCGGACAATCGCTTTGACGGTTACAGCCTAGCAAACAGCTGATTCATTATCGAGAGATAAATTATTATAGTTTCGGTAGCACCTTGAGTACGTCGGCGGATTTCATTTAATAACCGGTAGTCATAATCGTACGGTGTGAAATCGTCTATTAATTTAGTGGTGAGTTCTTCCCATGTATTGAAATATTCTTTTAGGCCGCGGTACCAGTGAAGTGCGTTACCGGTGAAAATTTCGGAGGCATACGATAAAATGTTAGTGGAAGGTAGATTACGCGCGGTTTGGAATTCGGTTACGCGTTGTAGGAACGCTCGGACGCATCCCGTACCGTCGTATTTTAGCTTGGACAGTTCGCTAACTTTCAAATGCTCGCAATGCAATACTGGGGCTAACACCGCCTGCGTCGAGGTAGACGGCGCAGGTCGGACCTCAGCCACAGCATCAGCTGAGCGAACACCTGATTGTTCAATGGCGGACAGCTCCGCTGAGAGCTTGTCGAACCGGCTGCACAATTCGGTAATACGTTTCGAATATGCCGTAGGACGTTCCATCCTACGGAGTCTGTGGAATAAGTGGTTGTGCAGTGTGGTAGACCTCTTAGCTAGGTTCGCGTCGTAAGAAATGGATAACGAATCCACTCGCTTGGCCAGCTCAGAGACGGCCTCGCTAGCGCCCTCGAAGTCGACCGTGATGGCTAGGCCGGACTCCAAAATATCATCATCTGGAATGGCTTCCAGTAATTTAGGAAGCTGCTTCCGCAGACCTAGGACAAAGGTAGCCGGCTCCTCACCTCTAATCGCAGCCTCGTAGGCTAACTCGCTTTTATTTAAAAGAAAGTATTTTATGGGGTGTGAGCCGATTGTGTATGAAAGAGTACCGCGTAAGTATACACTACACACTACACTTAGTGCGCAAGCGTTCCGCCCTTACAAATGGCCTACTTTACGATTAGGCGTAAAAGTTCGACCGTTACGACTAATTAGAAAAAACGTTAGATTCAAATAATTTGCGAACTATTACGTAGTAGGTAGTTACACTAAAAGGTAGTCAGTTAGTATAGCAATACGTACCGGTTCGCTGTAGCCGCACCTCCTCGCTTACAATAATGGAGACCTGCTAGATGAGAACTCGAGCATGGAAAGCGAGACAATAACCCACGTAGGCGCCACTGTAACGGGTTCTGGTATTAAAACGCAGAAAAGAGGTTCTAGATGCGTTTATTGCCGAGTATTGTCTCACTTCCCTTGCACGAGTATGACTGACCAACAACACGACACTGGCCTGAACACTAAGGCTGCAGTCTCCCACGCTGTTCCCTCCGGTAGTGTGTAGGCAGGCTGCTCGAAGGCTGCGCGTAGCGGTAGATCCTCGCAGGCCGTTGGTTCAGCTGGCAGACGCCGGCGGTGTGAGTACGATGAGCAGGGCAGGCCAGACTCTTCGGCAGAGACGCCGAAGGCGATGCAGGAAAGTGTAGCGGTCTAGGTAGAATAGCCCGGAGCCTTAAGGTGGACCTGGAACCTGAAGGAAAGCAGCATAAGGAGAGCAACAACCAATAGAGTCAGGCAGGCGGCGTCAGCCGGCCTCAGCTAGCAGGTAGAGAGATTGGCAGTACGCTAGTGCAGTAAAAGTAGTAACTCACCCAGCTGCTGGGATCAGGATACACGTAAGAAGTAGTAGTAGTAGCACGTAGTTAGGCACGGTAACAATCATTAGCGGTGCCGGTCTCTCTGTCGGCCCCTATATATACTGGGCCCTCCATCAGAGTTCGTGTCGGCGCATAACCAAAAATGGGCAAAACTCACGAGCGCGGACGATGGCCTTCTCTGATTGGCCGAGCCTATGGACGGTATTATGACGTACACTCGGTAGGTACCGGTCATACGTTACAATACCGCCTGCCTTAGGATAGGATTTAATTAGGGTGTTTTTTAATTTCAAAAGCCTCACGTATCATCCTTGGAAGAAAACGGTGTTCTTTTGCGAGTATCTGTGGTTCATCAAATCGCAGGTAGTGGTTGGGTCCTTGTTCCACATGTTCACAAACAGCAGACTTTGTTGAGCGTTTATGTTTTATGTCAGCTATATGTTCTTTAAGCCGGATGCCTATGCTTGTCTTGGTTTGTCCAATGTATGAGAGGCCACAGTCACAGTCTATTTTGTAGACACCGGCCTCTTGCAAGGGTAACTGACACTTGACTGTTGGTAGAAATTGACATATCTTCGTTGGCGGCTTGTAGTAAGTTTTGATTGAAGCTCGCTTCAAGATGTAGCCAATTTTGTCGGTCACGCCCTTGATGTATAGGAGGACAGCAGGTTGTCTTTCTACTGTGGCTGGTTTTTCTTTCTTCAGGGATCTGTGACAGTGGCGCGGTGGTCGGAGCTTATTGTTTTGCAGAACTTGCCTGACGTGTTGAAGCTCAGCGTCCAGGTGTTTCTTGTCACAGATCCCCGGGCTCTCTGAAACAGAGACATACCTACAGTAGCTAACTGTTTAGGATGGTGGTGAGATTCACCGTTTAAGTACCTATTTGTATGGGTTTTTTTCCTATACACAGTGTGGTTTAAAGAGATGTTTTTATTCCTGGTAACAAGTACATCTAAGAAAGCTAAAGAATTGTTTGCCTGTAATTCCATTGTGAATTGTATTTGAGTATGAATGGAATTAAGGTGTTCTAGGAAAGCGTTAACACTATCTGTTGGTAAAATTGTGAAAGTGTCATCTACACACCGCTTGTAGAACCTCGGTGTAATGGTGGCAGTCTGCAAGGCTCGTGCCTCGAAGTCCTCTATGAAGATGTCAGTGACAACAGGCGATACTGGAGAGCCTATTGCAACACCATCTATTTGTATGTAGTACTTCTCGTCCCACAACAGATAGCCTGTTGTCAGGCAGTGTTTGAGTATCGCTGCATATTCCTCAGGCATGTTGTTTTCTGTCAGCTTCCTTCTAGTAATTTCTATACAGTTATGTACTGGTGTGCATGTGAATAATGACTGTACGTCAAAACTAACTATAGTTTCCTTGTCAGAGAGATGTAGGTGTTTGATTTCACTGACAAAATGGTAGGAATCCTTCACATGCACTCTCGTGTTACCTCTAAGCGGTGAGAGAATCTTCGCAATGTGTTGAGCCAGCCTGTAATTTGGTGCGCCTATCCGACTAACTATTGGGCGCAGTGGAGCGTTTTCCTTGTGTATTTTTGGCAGACCATACATTTGAGGAGGTTTTGCACACGGTGGTATTAGATATTTCACGTCCAGATTAAGTTTCTCGGAGTATTTCTTGACAATATCAGTCGTTTGCTTGAGTATTTTGTTAGTTAAGACGGACTCTTCGTCTTAACCATTTTATATGTACTTTCATCCGACAAAAAAAATCCATTTTTTGTTTATAATCAGACGTGTCCATCACTACCGTTGCATTCCCTTTATCTGCTCGGAGTACTGTTAGTTCAGGTCTAGCCCGCAGGTTCTTCAGTACGAAATACTCGGGTTTTGGCAGATTCCTTGCCGGCATTTTCGATTGACGTAATACAGCAGAAACGTCCTGACGTATGGCCTCGAAATCTTCCTTACTCACATCGTTCTTGACTAGACAATCCTCAACGTTGCAAATAATGTTCTCATACGGTATTCTGGATGGAGTTATCGCATAATTTAAACCTCTGCTCAGTACTTTTTCAGTGTTTTGATCTAACGTATGTTTTGACAGATTGACAACTGTTTGTCTATGGTCGGACGGTAGCGTATGATTGGTCCGTGCAAAAACGTTGTTTCGTATTGTACTGGTCATTTGATTTTTGTTGTAATGTTTAAAATTTTCTTATTTTGTTACGTTTACACGCGTAGTATTTTGATGTTTCTCTGTTGTTTATTGCATCGATGCATTTTTTAAAATCAAATGGAGTAATCAATTTATGTATTTCGTTAGACAAATTCTCAACATTCCTATTTATTCTGCTTAAGTCAGCGCGGTGTTCGTGTATCTTTTGTATGAGTAATTTTTGACTTGCCTGTTTTAAGATCTTAGCGCTCCCACGTAAGTCCTTCTTGGCTGATATTTTGCAGCATGTAGGGATGAGATCGTGATCGCGGCATCTCTTCAAGAAAGGACAATGGCAGATCTCCATACATCAAAATGTCTGAAATTAAATTGAAGCGAACAGTAATAAAAAATATATCCAAAAATTTGGCGTAAGTAAAATAGTCTATAAATGATTCTATTTTCACTCAAGAAAGGTGGAAAAAGAAGATATCGGTGTTTGAATTTTTAGTTAAGAATGAACAATGTAGGTAAAAGGAAAGTTATAGTATGAAAGTTAAACAATGTAGGTAGGTTCGTTTGAATTATCAAATGACATATGGCAGATTGACATCAAAACGCGGAAGTATTTTGTAGCATCTAACTGTCACAGACAGAGACAAAAGCAGAGCTGCACATTTTAAATCGATTTTATGTGAAATCGATACAACACTAAAACGATGCTGTGACGTTTTTATTTGATTTAAACGTTGCTTTGCTTCAAAAATATTAGCGTATTGATATAATGTTGATTAAATATTAAATAACTGCATTTTAAACCAAACCAACTCTATAAAGGTCGATCGTATCGATTACTTATTTAATAATCGATACGGATATAGCACTCACGTCTATTCCTGTCACATCAGTGTCTATGGCAACAATCAAATATTAAAGTATTCGTAATCAAGTGGAATGCTTTTTACCATCATAAAATACTCCAGCTTTAACGAGACAAAGCGAAAATATTAAAAATCGTAGAAAAAAGAAACAATTTGTTTTGTTCATATGAAGTTTAAGGTCGCCACAACAAACCCAGACCAAATTCTGCCATTGTTCTTTAAGGATGTTATGTATCTTGTGCGCTTGGTTTGTAGATCTACTAACCGGCGTATTTTTGTTGCTGTTTCCAGTCCGTACTGGTTAACATAGTATTTTCTTGGATTTACGCGAATGTTACACATTTTAAAATTAAACTACAGTTTACGGATTTTATCGCGATGTATTGGTTTCACTTTATATTACATTTAAACCGAATGATCTAGAAACTACATTTTAATTACTAGCCGACGTTTCGAATTATTTACAGGATTCATGTTCACGGCAGACTGAGGTGATTTTTGTCTTGATTTCTTGAATGTATAAGTTATCTCAAAGTACCCGAACATTTTTCAACTATTGGTGTTAGTTACTATTTACGCAGAATAAGCTCAGTGTGTCCTCAGGTCTTCTGGTGACTTTGTCCTTCTTGGGTTTCATTAGCCTTATGACAGGGTCCCAAGCTGGAGGAACATTCCAACCGTCTTCCCTATTGAAATTAGGGTGTTTTTTAATTTCAATATATATCATCCTTGGAAGAAAACGGTGGTGGAAGAACACCGATCACGGCCTCAGGTGCGCTTTTTTTTTAAATGTACTTATATTTTTTTTTGTTTATGTGGCAATTTCTTTGGACCTATTTGGCTTTGCATAATATATATGAATATGACCCGGATATTTGGATCATATTCATATTTAACATATATGAATATCAATTTGGTCCAAAGATATCATCCTCATATACAAAAAAAATGTTCATTTAAAAAAAAAGCGCACCTGAGGCCGTGATACAGAGTATGTCAAAAAATCCAAAACAATTCAAGGATTAATTTCCTAGAAGGAAATTAGGGCCAATTGTTGATAGCAGAGTTATCGTATTTTTTTATGTTGTCTCCATACAATTTTTTTAAGAAAAATATCTCAAACTTCCGTTTACGTACCCATTTCAAAAAGAGTATATTTTTAGACATATAATTAGTTTCCTCCAGCATTCCATGTAAAAAAAACGTCACTTTAAAAAAAATTATGAAACGCTGATTTCAGCCCACTGCGCGGCGCCGGCGAGTCACGCGTACATTCAAACTGGCGGCGGCCGATTTGTATGAAGCTATCCTACTATTCTTTTTTTACTATGACTATACTATGTGCCACTGCAAGCCGAATACGATTAAGTTCATTCGATTTGCTTGCTTTCGTTGAGTATTCGTTTAAACGTATAAACGGTGTACGATTTTTTGCAGTACATGCGTCATGTGAATGGTCCTATAGATAATGTATGTGCCACTATTTATACGCAAAAAAACGTGCAGTACAATGCCGTGTGACCGAAGCCATAGTCTTATTTTCAATTAGGAACATATATATATACCTTAAAGTTTATTACTAGCAATGGCAGTAGCAATTTAATTAAATGCACTGAGTGTCGTGGGGTCGATCGATACCCACATGACACAACACTATGTGTGGTCGACAAATTGCTGTTTTGATCCTGGCTGTTATTTGTATCCGTTGATTGAATATTTATAAAGTTGCCCGCGATACATCATTTAGGTCTCTGGCTAAATCATGATTTCCGAATAAATCACTACATCTTTAACAACCTTTATTGATAAGAAGGAAAAGAAACCGCAATTCGGGAATTGGTGAGCAATAAAGGTGGCGCGTGGCGTTTGGAACAATGCCACGCTACGTTCACACATCATGTCGATCCACTTGATTCTCTACGGGTTCTATGTTTAAAAAAAAAGTAAACACTTATGTGATCCACAAATTCTTGTTTCGTGTATTGTGTTTTTTTGTATCCATTGTTTGATTTTCCGTCAAGTCTTCCACGATTTTAAATGTAATTCCAATGCGGACCTTAAGTAAAACCAAATAATAAGTTAATATACAATAAAGGTGCACACCGTGTATTCTAACCCGATACTCTATGCATGGCTGTCTGTTAATATCTCCACTAGGCTATCGCTGCTCATACCAAACGTACATTTATACTTTCAGGACAACTAATGCAATATTTATATGATGTCTGGCAAAGTGGTAAAAGACCAACGCAAACTGATTTTCACTGTGGCAGCATCATACCTTCTGAAGGCATATTAGACCACGTGAGATGTGATGATAATAATTCGTTTTTCTGTTTCTCTGTGAGAGAGCTCCTTCCGTATAGTCATTTTATGAGGACAAACTAGGTGGCAGGAAACTCTGACGCACATTAACGCGAACGTCATAGAAATTGCATTGTTTTGCCTTTATAAATTAAATATATTGAAATAAGAGGCTACTTTTATTGATATCACTTAAGTCTTCCCAGGTTTCTTCGCATTATGATCGCCTAGGTAACGCAATAGTCGAATACGCTGGCCAAATGCGAGTCAGCAGATTTATGACTATCTTAGTTCAACATAATAAGCTCAAGCAACATGGTAATCACAAATGTATTAAGGAATAGTCCCGAGTCCAGAAACCCACAGAAACAGATTTCTTGCAAAGTCGTATATAGCTTTATAAGAATATATTGCAGTGTAAAAAGAAAGCTTACAAACTGCAGGGCAGTTTGGTGGCGAGCTGAATGTGTGTAGCGACACTGCGGTTCGGAAAACTTCAGAGTCTCTGCCTCATCTTTGGCATGCCTTTACTGGCTGGATGGAGTGGATTTCCAAAGAAAGTAGCAATAGCAATTAGCCCGGGGGTGCCAGTGTCATTTTCAAGGGTGTATTTACGAGGAAACCCGCACCGGGTCACGAGACCTGCAATGGCGAAACCAGTGCTGTACCGCTCGACACCCCTAGCCACTCACACCGGTGTAACCCTCTGGCTATCTTTATGGCAGACTTTGTTTACCTTGGTGGCTATTTAGGGAGGGCCTATCTAGCGAGTTGGCAAGTCGTCACCGTCTGCCCCTTTTCGAAGTACTTAGGGCAGACGCCGGGTTTTTTCATCCACAGTTTTTATCAAACCAAACCATTAAATATCCATAATCATTATTTTCCATACAAGAAGCAATGGTCCCCCATCTGCTGCGGCTAATCCGTGACTGAGTGAGTGTCCCTACACGCCCTAGATTCAAATTCTCAAAGGGCCTCTGCGCGTTGGACCTATTTCTGCGTGTACGCCTGCCAAAGGCCCGGGTATTGTTCTAACAAATTAGAGCAATACCCGTGAAAGAGAAACAGAAACAATAATAATAATGTTTATTTGCATAAATCGGTTTACAATAAGATGTTATCAAAAAATGGCGCTGCACATGTACCATTTGGCATACAAATATATAAAGCCATTTTTACTATGCATTCATCTACATTACAATATACATTGGTTACACATCCACTCTAGGTACATAATTATGTCATATATGGATCACACATTTATTGATATCAAAATTGTATTAATTACAATTACCAAACAAAAGTGTAATGTCAATAATAATTAGCTATAAAATATAAAAAGCGAAAATTAAAGTAAAATGTCAAGTTTATAGTTGTCAAACCATGATGGATAAACAATACTTATCTATTCATTTATTTAGTGTAAAATCACAAAAGTGCGTCTCATATGGAAAAATATATATATGCTATCGGTGTTCTCTTATTAACGCACTGGACAATTTTATCAATTAATTTAAAAGCGGCTAGTCACATACATTTATTTTTCCGAAAGCCAAGCTGTTCTGGACTAAGTATTTCATATTTTGTTACAAATAAAATAAGACGCCTATGCATAATCTTCTCCAGGTAATTAGCTATCTATATAGCTCCAACCCTCTTCTGACGTTTCTTATAGGTTTAATTACAGTAGTTTAAGTATATTAGGGAACTCATCCTGCGATATGTAAGGATTGCATGTTTTTAAGATATGTATGGGCATCTGGTCGTACCCAACAGAAGACATGTTTTTGAGAGAATCGATGATTCTCTCTACTTCCTTAGGGTCTGTTGGAAATAGGTATATACTATATACTTGTATTATTTCTCTGTCGGCTCTTACGACACCCATGGGATGATATGGGGTGGTGACATTCCGTATTCTTAATCCGTCACCACACGGTATCTATATATTATATATATGTATATCACGGTATCAGTAACTAAACTTAATATTTTTATTATATACCACAGGCAAAGCATTTCAATATTATCTCCTAAGATAAAGAGTTCAGATAAACACACCTTAACTGTCTTCCCATGGTAACACAACTTTATGAACCGTCATGCCTTGAGGAACCTGCGCCATATTGATGAACCTGCCGAGTGCAAAATCTGTGAAAAAATACATAGAAGAGATTTAATAAAGTAAATAAATAGTTTAGGGCCTGTCTATGATTCCAAAATAGCTGTTATCTCAGGTACTTATGATTATTATACTACAAACATTATTTTATTTTTTATGTCTGTGCACTGGCTCTAAAGAAACCTGTAAATGTACGCAAAAACTGACACGATACATGACGCTGTTCTCAGAAAATTGAAAATAACTCGGGTGTAACAACTAGTGATAAATATTTTAATGCACCAGGTTTTTTCTTATTAATCCTACCAGCATTCTTAATACTGCATCATCCTTCTACCAGCTGTTATTTTCTATCTCATGAAGCGGTGGGTATAATTACTAAGAAGGTAATTAAAAAGGCCTCAAATATAATCTATACTTTATATATAAAGCTGAAGAGTTTGTTTGTTTGTTTGCTTGAACGCGTTAATCTCGGGAAACTACTGGCCCATTTATCGAGGAATATATAAGCTATATAACATCACGCTAGGGGTCACGGGAGTGCAGCAGTAGCCTTAAATAACGCGGGTGTAACCGCAGGGTCATCTAGTATTCCGCTAAACAAATTAACAAAAAAAACACATGAACTTACCAGCTAGCATCACAAGACAGCCAATATAAATAAATAAACGTAACATTGCAACGGCTGCTGACGATAAAATATATACAAGAAGTTAAAAGTATCTTGCTCTAGTGTAGCAACAATGACTGCTGTATCGGTTATCTACTGGTTACTTAGTTATTTGCACAACGTATTGAGATGATGTCCTTATTGACCTCTGAGCTGTATGATAACTTATTTCTGCGTCTGTTTGTAAACAGCGTATAAACCCACTCAGGGTTTACACGCCAACATTCATATGATAAAAATATATAAAGCAACGATAGCCTAGTGGTGTACGTGACTAACTGCCGAGACGATGCTCTCTGGTTCGATCCCCAGGTACTACGAGCACACATCTCTGACTTTTCGAAGTTATGTGTGCCTGGAGGACGGCAATAGGCTCGCCCCCTTATACATTGGGATCGAAACATAATTGGCGTAGTGTGGGTGTGTAATACACCCCTGCCTACCTCTTCGGGGATAAAGGTGTGAATTCATGCTATGTGTTAAAACTATATCCACTATAAGACATTCAGTTGATAATTATAATAATACTAGACTTCACACGTGGGTGCGCCCGCGTGGGACTCGGTTAATGCAATAAAAAGCAGCCTTTAAAAATACTATGACATCGCTGCGTTGCGACAAAAAAAAACAAACACGCTTTCGCATTTATAGTACTAGATATACCTGTAGAGCTATACTCTGCAGCGTTTTAGACAAATAATATACTTACTTGTCAAACATTAATTTTTGTGTTAAATATTCGTAATCATCATGCAGTCTTTAGCAGTCCACTGCTGGATGCAGGCCTGTCCCAAATTGAGTCACAATAATATTGAGAGATTATATAAGAAGACTAGAGGACGCCAGCAGCTTCACACGCACATATTTTCGAATTTCCCGTTTTGCCCGATCCCGTGGGATTTTCGGGAAATCCCGTCTTAGTGCACCCCTACGGTCCCCAAGGAACATACATGCCAAATTTCAACTTCCTGCGCCCAGTAGTTTCGGCTGTAGCGTGTCTGTCAGTCAGTCAGTAACGCAAGGATTTTATATATTAAGATTTGGCCTACTAAACCGTGTATTTGTCAAGCTTGCCGTCAGTCTGCGTCGTTGGTCTCCCGGCATAAATGTGCACGTGGGATTGAGAGGTCTTGGGTTCGATCCCCGGGTCAGGCAAAGTGTTATTGGGTTTTTCCGTCAGGAAATTCTCAGTAGCAGCTCGGAGTCTGCAAATGTGCCCGGTACGGCAATAGGCTCCCCCCTATTACGTGGGACTAAAATAAATCTGGCGAAAAGTGGGTGTAGCAATATACCTCTGCCTACCTCTTCGGGGATATAGGCGTGAGACTATGTATGTATATATGTATGCCGTCTACAAAGATATTATTTGCTAAGTGTATACCTTAATCGCCTTACGATACCCATGGAATGAAATGACTAGTTTCATTTATCCTCCTAGCGCTGGCATAACGCTAGGAGGATGAATGTAACTGTTAGAACCCGGGTTTCGCCTCCTAGACTAACCGGATTTAACTGAATATTAGTTTATCCATAGAGTGATTGCCTGTCTGATCTGCGCCGAGTGTTGTCGGTTCGATCCCCACACGTGACAACACTTTGACAATTATGGATCACAATAAATTGTTGTTTCGAATCTGGGTGTACTTCGAGTCCGTGAGTTGTATGTTTGTTAAGTTTCAGGATATGTTCCTAGTGCAGCTGAGCTATTGTATTAGCGCCCAATACTGTTAAACTGCTGTCCTAAGCGACTGTTTTGGTAAATGAGGGGGTGAAGCAGGGGAGGTGAAGGGAGCTTAGCTCCGTCTACTGCGGGGCGCCCCCCTTCATTCTCGTCGCGTGCGGCCGTATTCTGGCGATATCCGTATTCCAATATTTCAAAATCGCAAGCAAAACGTTTTAGCATATTAAATTGAGATACTGATATTAAAATTTATATTACATACATCAATCTGTTTGTACAATATAGGCATAGCGCAATTTTTGTTCTCAGTGCAGCCATGAGCAAAATTGGTTTACATTAGACGTTATAGGTATTAAATGTTGACGAAAGTAGGTAAATACCTATGTGTCGTAAGATGATAAAAATAATTAAGTCAGTTCCATGTATGGAGAGGCTATTATTATGTTTGTTTTGTTTTTGTATAAAAATAGTGAAGCAGTTCATAGAATACCTACATCTAATTCCATTCCTGCCAGTTTTCAAATCTGTTTTGCAATAAATTGGCTGTGATATACGGGCGGACAGACAGACATTGCGAATCTATAAGGGTTCCGTTTTTACCATTTTTGGCTACGGTACCCTAAAAAACACAATACTGCTCTACTAAGCGCAAAAGCCGTATCTCAACTAAAGCGAGTTACGAGATAATTGAAGTTTAGTAAAAGTTGATTTCTTTTATTTATTTATGGATGTTTATTGTTATTATAGGTATAATTATTATGGCAAAGGTTTCGAAATACGTCGCCGTTTTTAGAGGTTGTGAGTGATTGGAGAGGGAGCAGGGGAGGTCTTGAAACCCCCCTCACCATTTCCACTTGCCGGAAATACTTGGTTTCCTCTGAAAAAAAAAGAACTCCAAACATCGGTGTGTATGGCACTACCAACTTCCACATTCATCACACTAGTTTAATAAACTAAGGTTGTCGGAGCCCTGCGAAGGGCTCCTATTTTCGGATTAAGGGTCAAAAGAGAACCTAACATAACCTATTTATTTACTTATTACAGTCGCACCTAACCCAAGGCACTCGAAAGCAATGACGCACAAATTTGAGATTAGCTGTCAATATGATCATTCCAAGATGGCAGTTTTGCGTTTCGTTTCACGTTTTTCACATAAAACCTAAAAATGACATTTGTAAAACTGTACTAAAGTATAAAAACTATGTTCCGATTTGCATAATTGCCGAAGTATTTATGAAATTTTGGAAATTGTTTAAAAATATTTAGACGCAACTCCGGCAGCCAAAATTACTTTTAGGGGATTAAAACGAACTACCTTAAGCCCCCTACACTACCAATACCCTCAAATTCAGGCGAATCGTTTCGAAACCCAACCCATTATTATTTTTCAAAATAGATGAAACATCAAAAATATATGTGGATATACCTGATTCATGAGATACTGCTATGTCGCTTAGAAAATTATAGAATTAGAATTTGAGTTACTGCTTTTTCGTTAGCTCTCGTCATACATGATTGTATGGAAAAATAAAAAAAAAATATTTCGCTTTAATTATGTGTTGTTTCAAAGAAAATAAATATTAAAAGATATTTATTTATATTCATTTATAATTTATTAACGAAATACAGAGTTTACAGCTCATCAAAAGTCAGCCGTCTGCTACAACCCGGCAGGTTTTCTTTATTCTCATCGAATGTTAAAGGCAGTGTGTGAGGTGATAAGGCTTCAATACTTATTATTTGCTGTTGTTCACGAGGCACCGTTTCATTTACTTTCCTTTTACGGCTTGGTATTGCAGAAATTTCAAGCACTGATGAAACATTTTCCTCTCCGTGATCTCGCAATGCCATCCCTTGAGCTTGACGAGAATCAACAATTTCAGGCAACTGCCAATTCGTATAAAACGCCACAAGCTTCTCCCAGAAAACATCATCTCTTTCTATAATTTCTATTTTTAGTGGTATACTTTCGCCACTCCACACAGCAAATAAACACTTTTGTTTGCGTGTAACGTGGCGTTGCCCCTGAATTTGGCAATAACAATTACAATATTATTTTAGACTAGTCAGTTCACTTTTTTATCATGTTTCCATATTTGTATTTTATTTGATCTTATACTATTCTCCAGGCCATTCATATAGGCAACTTTAGAACATTAAATTTCCACAATCGTGTTTGGACCTATTAATCCATCTGGCGTGGCACCAATAATCGAATAATCCACAAGGCTCGGTTGTTACATTTTCTTGCTTCGCCAGTTGTTCATTTTAGATTCCATGCGCAACTGATTTTACATTGCAAATATTTTATTTGTACAAAATATTTTTTACTAAGTTGGCTTTACTGCTGTTATCTCTTCTTTTTACCACTATACAAAAATTTCAATCTGTCAACATATTCTTACGCAATTCGAACCAGTCACTGCTATCCCTCTTGTAATTTTTGCTTATCACTACGGAATTTGAGTCAAATTTGTGAAAAAAATTGTTTGGCACTTCTTGGCTAGCTCTTGAACAGATCGTGTTAGGAATGACTGAAGTCAAATGTGTGTAAGACGTTGCAGAACTGTTATCTTTAACTTCACTGTAATTACAATAATGATAATTAGTTACGTACTTTATTATTAAAAACATACTATATCTTGTGTTATAGCAAACAGAGAAGTCACCTTCTTACTTATAAATGATTGATTTTAGAAATTAAAAAGATATTAGATGTACTGAGACATACCTAATAGTTTATGAATAATCAAAGTTTTACCCGATGTACCTAAAAAGGTTTATGTTCAAAACACAATAATACAACATTCGTTACCGCTTGTGTGCGGATTGCGGAGCGCCATATTAGCGCTGTAATCATTATTGTTCGCCGTGGCGGCATCTTAGCGCTCCAGGCGCTCTGACAAGCTAATGAATTTGAAATATAGGTACATAAAATTAGTATATACTATATCTATGACATAAAATGATTCGATTTTATGTTATTACTCTTTCAAAAATTGAAAACGGTGGCAGCTATGTCTTGTGAGAATAATTTATATAATTATATTATGCATAATCGATAATATATAAGTAACATAGTTAGTCATAAAAGACTCTTATGAAAATAATTTGTGTAAAAATGTTACATATTTCATAATCACTTGGCCATGGATGAATTTCTATTTTATTACGACGCTTTCTTGTACAAATCCTTCGTAGAACTTCATTTCTCTAATTGTCCATATTTTATTCTTCTAATTATATATTTATAAGCACAGAAACAATAACACATTAAACGCAACAAGAGTATAAACTTAGGTCCTAATAAAATTATATGTGCCCATAGTTACATGAAAAGCCTATTTGATTCAAAGTATTTAGTCTATAACATAAAACATGAAATTACGAACTCAAATCGGCGTATTATAATAACAAACAGGTTTACGTAAAATTTCGTGCAGCGGAGACGCAAGCGACATGACCTATCTCTCACAGGGCTCATAGCCGAATGATGAGGTCTGGGCGGGGCGTAAACTAGCAACTGACACTCAGTACACCGCTTATGCTAATAAGGTTTAAATTGCTGAAGCGTTTGATATTGATGAGATCTACCGAGCGTCAAAATCATAGACGTTTGGCAGATTTTATTTAATTTTACAAAATATACACGTATAATATGAAAATAAATAGGGTAATTCTTTAGTTCATTAGATTTCCTACAATATTATCAAAAAAAACATGACAGCTTACGATCAAAATATTGCAAACAGTGAGACGAAAGATTATTTTCTGCCTCGATTTTGTGATTTTTTTACCGTGATTCTATTTTACGTACATGAAAAATTCTTTCAAAAGTCTTTTGTTCAGACTTTTGACTTTAAGCTCTAATTTTTGCTAGTTTGTAATATGTACCGTTATGGCTAGATGCGCGACGAAAAAATTGGTGTTTCACGGCTTCTGAGGTATAACAGCGCCTTAAAGAGAGATGTATCTCTGAGCGAGTGATTTTTGAGCAAGGAACCTTCTTATAGTTTGTCGATATTTTTAAGAAGACATCGCCTGCATTAGCAATAAATTTCATTTAATTTCATTGCAAATCATGTGTCACGAACATGACAAGGACGCAAACTGAGCAGTGGTGTAGCGGAAATGTAACCAACTCACTGCCACGCCTAGGGTCACGGGTCCGATTTTCGCTCAAGTCAAACATTTGCGTGCGTGAACATTGATGTTTTCTTTGGACTGGGTGTAACTTTGTCCGTACTTACTAATAAAACAAAAATATATGCATGTTTTTCCATTGTTTAGTACCAATAATACAAGCTCTGCGTAGTTTGGGACTAAAATGTGTATGTGTTGTGTGCTTGTGAAAAAAGCCATAGCAAATTGTAGATCACCAAAAGTTATTTAACGCGCGGGAGAACCCACAACACTAGGCGCAATGCTTCACATAGCCGCTTATACCACCACACTATAATCGCATACATTCAGATTTAGTTGAACAATTGAAAGATTCAGTAGATATAAAACAAGAATAGCTCCATCATTTGATTTTTAACAAATTCCGTACTCGGAATAAATGCTTTAATATGAACTTCACAAACATTAAGTTACGGAGAAAAATTGTGACTAGATTCGGAACAACAATTTATGGATCACACAAAGTGTTGTCTCGTGTGGGAATCAAACCGATGAAACTCGCCGCGGACTTGTTCGATTTTAACGCAATAGGTGCAGTCAACTTTAATTACCAGAGCACTTACAAAATACTCTTATCGTTTTCCTGACAACAGAAAAAATAATCAACAAAATAAAATAAAAATGTCATAAACAATACTACAAACAGACACTTACTCAGTTTCAAAGCAAACCGAAATAATACTTTGACAAGAATATCTCTTTGTCGTTCATTTAAGGATTATAACCCTCAATCAACACCCCTGGGGCTATTTTATTGATGGAATTAATATGTGATTGCGAGTCTACTGTGCTTGCTCCGTTTTCGATATTGACACTTAATAAGAATTGACAACCTTTATCCCACATCCCAAGAGCACGAACTTAGGAACTCATTTCACTTGATTACTTTCTAAGCGTGAGCGAGCATCTTAGGTCTATAACTACGTTAGGCGGTCAATCACGCGGCTTTATACAGATGTACTTGTTCGTAGACGGGTCATTGTCGCTGTCGTAATTCATATTGTGAAGATAGATGGATGTTTGTTACTCTTTCACGCAAAAACTGCAGAACGGATTGTGATAAAACTTTGCAGTAAAATCTGTTTTTGTAAAATCTGGTTGTAGTAGACAACCAAAACCGGTGCTTAGAGACCGTAGGGCTAATTTTGGAAAGGATTTCCGAAAATTGCCAAGAGCAATAATGTGCATGCGAAGCTGTGGGCATCATAGTGGCTTATAAGTTAGAATAGAACATGGGCTACCTTTTGTCTCAACGTCCGCGGGTAAAAGCTGGTCCTTCATAGCAATCGTTCAAAATCTTAGGGTAATACATGGTAATAAGATGAAGGGCTGTTTCAAGCATATACGTCTACACCACACTGTCACGACGCAACCATTCAACGATGCTTGTGGGTCGCCCCACTTACACACCGCACCGCTCGCGCTCTATACAAGCTGGACACAGCAACACAAGGTCCTCTCGCTAACTACGAAGATAAGCCCTGATTTTAAATTGTCTTTCGGGACATATTATAACATGTACCTTTGTTTCGAGTCGCCATGTTCACGGATGTATTGATCCTCGCTACCAGACCTGGACACTGCTCACATCTTCTTCCGAACCACGCTCTCAATAAACTAATTATAAGTGTACTTTATTTTGATAGGCTCACTCCTTTTATCTCCAAAGGAGTAGAAAGAGGTGTGATATTTCACCCACATTTTAGGTCCCACGTAGTGGGGGGTGATTGGGAGGAGAGGCACATTGCCAAACGCCGCGCTGCTACTGAGAATTCGGAAAAACTCAGAAACAGTTTTGCTCGACCCGGGGATCGAAC
Organism: Euclidia mi; assembly: GCA_944739405.2. Classification (NCBI taxonomy): domain Eukaryota; kingdom Metazoa; phylum Arthropoda; class Insecta; order Lepidoptera; family Erebidae; genus Euclidia; species Euclidia mi. The sequence goes on from OX123185.2 coordinate 97,765,255, forward strand.
CTGAGACCCGATCTACAGACGCATACGTTATCCACTGGACCACTAAGGTGTACTTGTAGAAAAGTAATTTAAGTTGCTTATGCAGTTTATAATTGTGACAACACATACTTCTTTGTCAATTAAAATCAAATCGCAATACACTTCCCGCGACACGTAGTTACAAGGTCACGTTAACACCAATCATCAAAGGGTTGGTTCAGGGCTGTCGCTTCACAGGCCACGCGAATCAAACATTTGTCACGGTTAATGCGTTTCACACCTACGTAGGGCTGCTAACTGCTTTTATTATATACAAGGCAAAGTTTCGGCTTTGCCTGCCATTCATTTTTCTTCTTGTTTTGCAAGATGGCCGAAGACGGAATATGAAAGACAATGGTATAAAAAAAAGAATGTGTGTTTTAGTTGAGCGTAGTTTGCAGAACTCAACCCAATAATAATCCCTTTTTTAATATAAAAATGCCAAATAATCAAAGAGACTTATCAAATAGTACAAAAACTGAAATGTTTCAATCTCAAAAACCGACTAAGTTTGTCGCATACGGTGCTCGACTTTTCCTTCGTCGTCGTCAACGGCAAAAATACTGATGATACGAATCGCCATGGTCTTGAAAAGGGCAAACTAGCTTGTAGATACTCTGGGCTATACCGACACTAATATGGCAGAATGTGTATCATGCAAAGGTACGTACGCATTCGTTTTTATCGGCTCAAGGGAAACGTAACACTTACTCAGGCATTTCGCAGTAGCTGGAGTCCTAGAGAGCAACTAGTGAAATGTGTGCCTTCAAGAATATACGACGTAAGTATTGTAATAATTGGCCATTGCCAAAAAGGCACCACCAAGCGTGTATGTAACACGCTTGGTGGGGCCTTTTTGGCAATGGCAAGTGATGATTTAAACCATCGACCATCATCGCCCTCATAATTCTAGCGTTATCGCAGTTGCTACCCGGTGTTCGCCTAAGCTTTTTCACAGAGCGACTGCATATCAGCTGACCTCTGTTACCCAAAAGTCTAGTGATACTTCACGGTTTAGACAAGTGTCAGTCTAGTCAGAGGTACTGAATCCCTTTAACGACTGTCAAATATAATTATTATTATACGTTGGTTAAATGTGATTTATGAGGCACGAGCCAAGAGATAATTAACATTTGAATAAGCACATAACTCCGAAGAGTTAGTTGTGCGCGCCGTGAATTCGAACCCGAACCTCTGCATGGCAGTCTGTTGGTATCTACACGAGGCTATCGCTGCCTTCGATAGATATTGATACAGTATCGATGTTTAATGTCATGGATAGTGTAATAAAAGATATCCTTACTGATTGATAAATGAAGTGTGCGACGTTAAAATCATTACAGCTTTCATTTCTAAAAACGAAGTCTATTCTAAACGAAGCAAATTAAAGATCTCATAAAGCAGCCCTGTAAGCACAAATTGTCGAGCGATACACATCAAACCGGATACAATTAATTACGTGAACAATAGCTTGCATCCGAAACTGCGAAGGTGCCTACTGATTGTGTGATGACGATCGCGTGCGAACACCGTGCCGTTGTAACCTCACACCACCACACTTTATTATTTCCTAAATACATTACATTAACTGTTATTACCTTCTATTTATTACATAATCAGCAAAATCTCGACATTTTATGTCCATCGGTGACAGACGAGAGACCCAGCGGTAACACCCAGCGGTGTAAAAAGACCCTTAACGAAAACTGAAATCCCATGTTGTACCAATCACTACGAACATTTTTTATTTCGGCACCATACCTGGGATATTACTAGTTCAGGAGATATTGAGGCTCAAAATTAGTATGGAATTTTTCTAATTAGGTACAAAATCGATGCAATTACTCCGCCAATATGTTCTTTAGATGCCCTATGACCCCATGGATTAGGAGGTATTTGGAGCATTGGATGCGCACGCTTTTAATTGCGGTTTAAAAAATGTGAAAACTTAAAAAAAGAAATCGTTTCCCAGGTATTATTTTTGTTAGTATGACTTGGCATGATGTCCACAACGAGTAGACTTCGGCTTGGTGATGGGTCTTGTGACACCCTGTATATTTTAAATATTTTATATATTTTAAATTGATAATAACTGACATTTTATTCTACATATTAATAATTAATCATTGTAATCTAATGTTCATTATTATTTACAGACTTGGACATAATTGTTATCTTATAAAAATATTGTATATATGAGGCGATGAGCAGTCTTATAAGCGTGTTGGATGTTACATCTGTTAGCTTGTAAGATAAAATAAAATAAATAAATAAATTAATGTGTGCTTTCAAACTTTTGCGACTTGTACACAAACAAATATTTCAGCAGCGGAACTAGAATGCCTAACATAAGATACTTTATACATATTCGCCCAGACGTAACAACAAAAGACTCAAAACTAAATGACTTGCGTACTAGAACTCATCTGCCACTAGAAGCAATAAACCAATAATACCACAATATCTATGAACGGAAGTATTGCCGTTGCATCAGAGGCGTTCGAAGCATTGCCAAGTACTCAATAAACAGAACATTCCGAAGTATTCTCGGTTATTGTGAAGCCTTTTATCAAGAGATACGGCTATGTACGAAGCTCGCTAGGGAAATAAAATAAAGAAATACGCATACGCGAGACACAGCACACGAATATTAGAACCGATACGGGGGTCTTTTATGAGACTTAAGCTTATGAAAATATATGTTACTGGGACTATTGTGATTTATGTATTTCTGGAATACATCATTTTAAAGGGTCTTTATTCCTTGCGTTGCGCCTTTACGAACAAACTTTTAATACTTTATTTTGGAAATGAATATCTATAGAACTTGGTGAGTACAAAGCGGAGTGTTATGTTATCAAAAGTATATTGATATTTTTTAAATAACCTTATAGTCCAGTCATATTACGATAAAAACCATCGTGAGCTGGGGCTAGGAAAAAAGAGAATAGTATCGTATAGTGAATCAGGCAGTATCCTCCATACTAAAATAAAATTGAAAGGCTGCGTTCACAGTAAAACAATGGGGCACTAAAAACGGTGCATTTTGATTGTTTTCTTATCCAAGTGAAGAATACAAAAGTGAAATTTATTCGACAATAAAAATAAAAATACCATAACAAAACAGGGTCCAAAGCAATAAAATAATGGAATCAGCGTTATAAAAGTGAAACAATCAATAAAAAAATATTATAAAATTGAATTTTATTAGTAAGACCGTCGCTTGGTGTGCCCGGTATTGAAATGGCCGAAAAACAATGAAACACTTAAATAAGTGTGGGGGGAAAGAGACAGGTGTATATCGTGAGCTTTTTCTCTGTGAGTTTATCGTTTAATCAGGATTCGATTTGAGTGCGCCCATAAATGTTTACTGCTGGTATGTGTGTCTGTTTAACCATTCACAATAGTAGTGTAATGTCCAATCATTGGCAATACTCGTAAAAGGTAATTGCTATTTTTGCTTCCTGATCTCTGATTTTAGTGCAAGGACAGTGATAAAATCACTTTAACTGACTATAATTATTTATGATGCTTTTGAATACTAGGCTAAGGGAGCGATAACCTTTTTTTATTGACTCATGGTGGTAACCAGGTCTGGGCCCTTAAGGAGCTCAGCCTAAGGAGAGTGTGGTGACTGCCCGACGAGAAGCGCCGGAACTGCCCACTAAAACCACCATGGTATTCCTCTGTCCGATCCCATTGAATGGCGGGGTCACGGGAACTGCGTTAGCATTACTTCCACGAGGGAGCGATAGCCTAGCGGGAGACCAACATACTGTTATACAGAGGGTCTCAAGTTCAAAGACACAGCACGCACCATTGTCTTTTCGAAATTATGTCCAAATTGTATTGTTAGATATTGCTTACTTAAAACTGAATGGAGTATCGTGGGGAAACCTGCAGGTCTGAAAGTTCTCAATATGATGTAATTTTCTCTAAAGACGTGACATGTTAAACCTGCCAATCCACACAAGGCCAGCGTAGCCTACTGACTAAGAGAAGGACTGTGACTTAGTACTTGTCTTAGTAACAAGAGGCATGTGCTCAATAGTTTGACAAAAATATCAGCCTTGCATATATACAGGGCTGATAAAAAGCCTGGTCATATTTAAATCCTTTGCTCACATGCATTCTACAATTATTGTTCTACAACATTGTACGACAACTAAATTTTAATATAAAGTACTAATTGAAGAGCGAATATTGTCTTGAAGCTAGAAGTCGTCGTCAGCCTGTGTAACTTCGAGTTCGCAAGAGAACTATTCTTGTTTTTTATTTGGCGTCACAAAAGTCTATAAAACTGTTATTTTCAGAACAATAACAAAAGTCCTTGAACAGTCCTTGTCAGGACTATCTCTGTTTCTATTCAAACACTAAGTCCTTTTCAGGGCTGTGTGTATCCATGTTCCTATTCACGAACATTCAAAAGTCTCTGTAGGTACTGATAGGTATAGGTTAGCCAAAGGCTCATTGTCACCTAATGTGAAATGAGACATGAGTTTTGTAATATTTGTGTTTCAATAATATTTATGAGTGGTTTTTTAAGGAAATATTATACTTTAATCAATTAATTACTTATTATGACTTAGTAAACATTCATAGATATGTATGGTGTATATTCAAGTAAAGCAACAACAAATTTATTTTGACATTGATAAAGTACAACAGCTTTAAAGACTAGCAACGTTTCAGACAAGAAACACTGTCAGAATTACACTTACCTATGTATGGTTAGCCTACTACTATTTTTAATGCTTGTCACAATATTTTTATTTTGGCATTTCCGTGTATGGAATAGGAATCCTGGATGTAGGAATGTCATGGCATCTCTTTATCAAAAAAAATTAATCCATAGTGCATTATAAACAATTGATATGAATGTAGACAGTTCGTTTGCTATCTACCTGAATCAGTGCAAATGTTTAATGTATTAACCTGGCACGGGCACGATTGCAATGGATCTTTGAACCATAAAATACATGGCAGAAATTGTTATGAAAATTGAGATGATATGTTATAGAAATATTACTTCAGCATCATTGTAATGACTGACTTTTATGCACGTATTGCATTAACATTAAACATATTTTGATCTAAGGTTTGTACTAACAGATAAAACTAGAAATTATACAATATTTGGTCATAAATTTAACTTATCATATCATCTGGATGATAAAATCATCATAAATTATTGTTATATGTGAAAAAAGTTAATTATTTAATTGTCAATTAGTAATAAATAACAACTGTAAAGGAAAGGAAAGGAATTGAAAAACGGCCTTATTGAAGTATTTACTTGTTGATATGAGAGAATTTTGGTCTTCAAAATAGCTTCATGTATTTATGAATATAAAAGACTTGCCAAACTATGTTTCCTAGATGGTTTGAAAACAGTCATCACCTCGCACCTATAGTGTCATAGTGTTGTTATTAGCTTCATAAGAATCTGTATTTAACAGTGTTATTTAACTTGAATTAAGTACTATGTTTAGTTGTTAATAAATTGAGACGTTTAGCTCTCAGGTAGATTGTCAGGGTTCTAATAGAAACACTGCTTAGAAGGAACAGGTTTTTTTTATTATTTCTCACTACCGCTTACATACAGTATGACCGACTAGATAAGCACTGGCCTAAAGGCTGGAGTGTAGACTCCTGCTGCTCTCCGACGCTCGCAGGGTAGGCTACTCGTAGGGTCGCCGGTCAGCTGGCCGAAGTGCACGTTGGGTAGGCGGCTCGGTGGTCGAGGTGCGCCTGAGCGGTAGGCTCAGGCGGTGCAGCTAATATAGTCTGAGCGGTAGGACTCAGGCGTGGGCTGGTTCAGTCAGGCGTTAGTGGACTGGATGTAAGAAACTACTAGGTAGGAGCTGATGCGTAGGCAGCGCCTGGTAGAAGCACGGCGCCAGCAGCTCGTAGGTCGCAGCTAACAGCAACCCATAGGGAGAACTGGAAAGTAGCATAGAGAATACACAACAACCGGTCAGGAACAGGCGGTCCCTAGATCGGCTGTTATGCTTGTGAGAGACAGATATTACAGACAGAACATATAGGCACACAGACAACTAGAATATGCTCACCCCCAGCGGGACAGTAGATGTAGAAGTAGAAGGCAGAACAGACACGTAGGAGTATTAGCAGCGTAGCGTCGTCTAGGGAAAGTGACCGATTTAGATCGCGCACCCATCTTTTATAGGCATAGCATAGCATACTATATTTTATAGGTATAGCATACCTATGACTCACAGACTGCCTGTGCTCGGTCCATTACCTTATATGGTAATAATTCCTAGCGAAGCGCTCTTCGGAATAGGCTGGCTCCACCCACTGCGTTAAGCGCCTGTAGATATTATAACGCAATATGTGAATAAATATTTATACCATACTGGCGAGACCAGAGCTGGTATAGGGATTGAAAAAAAAATCTATCTATAAAGTGTAGATAGTTTTTTTTTCAATCTACGCTTTTTTCTTCATTTGGTAGTGTGTTTGCAAAATACTTAGAACAACCACCAATTTCAAAGTGTGTCTACCCTTTCTCTCTTCTAAACCGTAGTATTTAGGTATGTGCAAACTATGCTAAATAATTACATATATTTTTCATATATGTATGTAATTATTTAGCATAGTTTATATTAAGTTACTTTCAAAGAAAATATACTATACTTAGGGATAAAACGGAGCCTTCCAATGTGCCCGAGAGTCGGCTACGTCGTTCTTTTACCCTCGTAGTATGAAAGAGGATGTATGAGAGCAAGTATGATAGATGCATGTGAGGGATGTAGCTCAGGCAGGTCGCGAAAGTAATGCTAACGTAATTCCCGGGACCCCGCCATTCAATGGCATCGGATAGAGGATATAGTCCCGGCGCTTCTCGTCGGGGAATCTCCACACTCTCCCTAGGTTAAGACCTCGATCCCGGTCTAGGAGGGTTGGCCCGTGAATAAAAAAAATAAAAACAAACCCTTCAATGTACGTAGTTTGACATGCACTTGGCCGGTATTATTTTTAACACACCACCTACATTTTGTCCGTTACTTTTAGTATTGGTTTTTCATTCCTTTTTTTTTAAATTAGTTAGTTGGTTTCGCCTTTTTTGGAAAAAAAATCGCAAAAGAAATCAACTTCTTTGCGGACTACAAGTACGTGTGCATAATTGTGTTCATATACATATTATACATATAATTGTTATCAGCTTATCTTTATTCTATCTATTCTTTACCTTTCTATTATGAATCGTAAAAAGCTTCCATAAAAGCAACCTGTTACGATCGGAAAGAATACAAAAGGAATGTAAGCCTTCGCGTATAATAAGTGTTTTCTTACATTGCCTATTGAATATTTCACCTCACTCACACAATACTATCAGAATAAAAAAGTAAAGAGTATCCCTTGGGCCGAAAATTTGCCTGTTTCATTTACAGGTATAACAGAGAGCTATGCGAGAATACCTTGAATAAAAGATACACTACCTTTTGGGTGGCGAATGTGTTTTTTTTTCCTTTAAGTTATTCTTTGTAAGGTCTTCAGCGGCACGGCCGGTGCAGTGTTACGGTTATGTTACACTGCACCGGCGCAACGCAAGAGCGCAGCTGTGAAACGAAGGTTTCTGAAGTTACAAGCAACAACCTTTTTAGTTGCAGTTCTCTTTCCATCACTTATAGTTGAGATGCTTGGTGGGGAGAGTATGTGAGCCTCCCGAAAATTTGTTTCTCAGCCAAAATTTAACTCTCTTAGAACCCTTAATGAATTTATTCAACAGTATGCAGAAAGCGTTAGTGTTGACAAATTGGTGATCTGATATTACAAACCTTATTTTGATGTTCACAGTAGCGGCTTGAATTACCAGAAAGTGACTGTCCTCAAGACATTCTTAGAGAAACGATTAAAGGGAAGTAAAGAGCAGTATTCTTGTTACTCGTACGTGAATCTGTTTTGTAAGTATCAATATTTTTACTTGTGTTCAAACATATTATATACTATAAAACAGAAGTGATTGGTGAGCCGGTAGCAGGGCAATCATGGAGACATCAACACCCTAAACAAGAACTGAAACACCCTAGCAAGTGACAGTGATTTGTAGAATAAACGGCATCGGAACAATCTATTCAAACAAACGTGAAAACGAGACTTAGAGAGAAATGCAAAGAAGAAGATCCGGTAAAATAATTAACGGAAAGAGTGGAACTATGAAAGAGGAGAAAGTTTAAAGAACACACCGGAGTTATTTACATAATTATCTAATGGCACCAGTAAATAGGCACGTTTTTTAATGTAGTCACTCTATGGTACACTTCTTATACATAGGCCAGTTGACAAAAAAAAAATATAAGTCCGTCCTTTAGATTATTCAAAAATAAGCGATACGTATTTTGTTATTTGTAAATTAAACCAAAAATTACCAAGATATAGCTCATTAAAGTAACGTATAACGTCACGCCGTGCTACATTTTTTCGCACTAGATGACGTCACACGTAACTTTAATGGGCTATATCTTTGTTATTTTTTATTTAATCGAAAAAAGAAGAAATACGTGTCCAATATTTTTTTATAATCTAAAATACGGACTAAATAAAATTTTGACCCTGGAAACTACCTTATTGTAAATATTGCAAAATACGCAAAAAATATACCAGTTTGAATAAGCATGTTCATTTTATTTAAAAACTAAAATAAACCTGACGTCATGGTCAGGATAGCATGAAGAAGGGCGCCTTTTAAACATAAAAAAATGAAAATCTTATTGTTACAAATCATACACCAGAACCTAAAAGTGTACAGCACTTAGGCGATAGTCAAAATTATGATTTATCCCCTGCCTTAAAGAATGTTCTGCAAACATTTAATTAATTTACGGCCAGGGTTTAGACTACGGTAAAATTGTTAGGATATATAATATAGAAAATCAAAGAGAAGCGGTCGTTATTTAATTCACATTTAGAGAGTTTAATACGTCATCTCGACAAATGGAAATGCAATTAACGTTCCTGTGACAAAACTAGTGACAAAACTCGTCCGTGTGGTGACGGATTAAAAATACGGAATGTCACCACCCCATATCATGCCATGGGTGTCGTAAGAGCCGACAGAGGGAGCATATTATGCAGAGAACAGCAATTTAAGAGAAGGAAAACTTGATACAAACCCTATACCAACCCGTTTGGCCAGCGTGGTATAGTAGGCCAATTCCTCCTTTCAAAGGAGAGGCCTAGTCCAGCAGTGGACTATTAAAGGCTGATGATGATGACAAAACTATACTGCAAATCACCAAAGTAAGAATGTACAATTTAAGCCCTGAAAAGATACAATTACAATTGTTTAAGCCGCTAGGTAGGGCTCGTTGCTTATACATTGTATTGATCTGCATTTGCAAAATATTTTAATAATAGAATATAGACAGTATTTTGACGGTATTCACCTAAAATTATCTAAAATTATTTATGATGGCGAAATATTTTTTTTTATGTTTTAGTGAGTTATTTTTTCATGTATTTGTATTCAGTTATACGGGTACCTATATTCAGCCCTGAAAATATTTTGCAAATGCATATCAACACAACACCCTGTAGGTATAAAAAGTTATCCGTCATCTCTGGAGGAGTACACCTATAGATCAATATCAGTGTCGACCAAACTTTCGAAAGCTGAAAAAGTTCTCAATAGTATTGTTATCAGAACATGTTAATATAGTTTTCTTCTTCTTCTCTGTCGTTTCGCTCTTGGCAGAGCGGTCGTGGTCACGTTGAGCCGTCCACATTGGTGATAGAGGCAGACACAGCTTTTTTCACGATCTCCCGCCATCTCTCTCGGTTAGCAGACTGTCTGGCGCAGTTTGACACGCAGTCACCCACTGCGGATTTCACCTGATCAGTCCAGCGCATAGGTGATCGTCCGCGCGATCTAGTTCCCTCTTCTTTACCTTGTACGACTAGCCGCTCTATTGAGTTGTTATCGCGTCTAGAGATATGGCCAAAGAACTGTAGTATTCGCGTCTGTACTATGGTCGATAGACGCTTTGTTATGCCGAGCTCCTGAAGTATGGACACATTTGGTGCGGCACTCTGTCCACGATATGCCGAGCATCTTCCTCCAGCACCACATCTCTAGAGCATCTATCTTCCGCTTTTCCAACTCACGCACTGTCCATGTCTCTGCCGCGTAAAGGAAGATTGGGAAAACTAGCGTTCTCATGAGCCTGACTTTGGTGGCTTTGGTTATATTTCGGTTCCTCCAAACCTTCCTCAACTTCTCCGCTGCGGTTCTGGTTATGGCCATTGGATGCTTCACTTCATCTACGCAACCTCCATTGTTTGAGATTAAAGCCCCAAGATATACGTATGTTTGGACTACATCGCAATTCGCAATCTGCGTAACTTCTGGCGAATTGTCATTGGCACGATCCACGATCATAATCTTGGTCTTGGATCGGTTGATCTTCAATCCAAACGTTAGACTTATGCGTTCCATTTTCTGAAGTAATGCCTGCATGAGGGCCGCGTTACTAGCAAATAAGGTGGTGTCATCTGCGTATCGCAAATTCGAGATCTTGTATCCACCAATCACAACACCATCGGTCCAGTCTTCAAGAGTGATTCGCATTATAAGCTCGGTGTAGATGTTGAAGAGCAAAGGTGAAATTATATATAGTTTTAATTGGTGGTAAAAAATCACTTTGGATTGTGACTTATATCCCAAAAACTTTTCTGGAAGAGTGATTCTGGCCTTAAAAACACAATATTTCAAGATGGGAATCAAAAGCTGAATTATATTTTTCCTTGATCGATCTTTTGACACCGTTTATGTTCTCACGTTTCTTAGGAAGCTGGAAGGCATTGGAAGTAAAATCTATCGTAAACTTCACCTCAAGCTCACTATACAGTCATGTTTAACTGCTATTTACCGACAGATGCCAGTGTATTAAAACTGAAAATGTAATTTGTGAGCACCAGCCCCTACTTTTCGGAGTTACTCAGGGAAGTGTGCTTGTGCCTCCTTGTGGTACGTATATAATTGATCTGTGCAAAATTTTTCTTCCATTCTATAAAAATATCACAACACATTTCAATCAGACAATTTCATTAGTCTCATTTAGACTAACGGTGATTCAGCATAATAACATACAATTTCAAAATTTTATTGCAAAGACATAATCACTTGAGTCCTGACACTCAATATTGACAAAACAACATCTGTTATTTACAATCAAATCCAGCAATGCTTTATACTATTCCTTGACACGTATCTTATAATAGGGATGGTGTTTTTGTATATCTTGATAAACTTGACGTTTTTATGGTTGTGGATGTTATTTTTTGCAAAAGTCAATTAAGTACACTTTATCATAAATATTAAACCACAAAGCTCTAAATCATGGGCGACACGATAAATATTCTCTTTAACAATAAAGCGGAACAACGGCACGCGGCGATACAATCAGAATAACACACACATACGCGCACACGCACGCACTCAAGCACGCACGCACGCACATACAAACAAACGAACACATAAAAAAAATGTTATTTGTTACAAAATTAAAACTAATATAAATTGTAACACAATATGTATATAGTTAAGTAAAATGGATACTTAGATAAGAAAGATACTTTCAAATTTTATTTTATGTGTTATGTACCTCTATGTTTGTATGTAAGTATGGAATTGTAAGAAGAGCGAGGCTTCCTGACACAGGCCTTTAAGCTTAAAAGGAGGCTCCAGCTACCATAGATTTAGTTACATATTGGTTAAAAAAATAAAGAATTTTATTTGATTTATTTTTTATTTATAATTTAATTTACCCGTTTTGGCCGATTCCGTGGGAATTTCGGAAAATCCCTTCTTAGTGCACCCCTATGGTCCCCAAGAAACATACATGCCAAATTTAAGCTTCCTGCGCCCAATAGTTTCGGCTGTAGCGTGTCTGTCAGTCAGTCAGTAACGCAAGGATTTCATATTTTAAGATTATTGTCCACATGATTGATGAACAGAATGTAGTACAACAACCAATAGAATAATTTTATCCTTAAAAATAAAATGAGATGACTCGTCGAGTGCAAACATGTCAGTACTCTGAATTATTTACAACGATCATTGAGAAACATAAATAACATCAAATAATTAAAAAAATCTGTATCGATATCATAATATTTTTTAACTAAAAGACACTATTATTATAAGTTAAGAAAAAGCTGTCTAACCAAAACAGAATTATGGATCGTTCTAAAATACCGATAAAAAAGAAAAAACCAATCCAGAAGATGGATGCCTTAAACTTGTTGAGTCATATCCAAATACATGGCGCTAATAGATTAGCAAGCAGAGAAGCGAGGTATAAGGGTCAACAAGCACATCCATAGACATGATTTGTTGATTTGTTATCTATGTTGTTATCTATGTTCTAAAATCTTTGACATTTCCAGCTGGTACTGGATTCCTTCAATGATTCAACTTTTAGTTTTTGCTAGCGTCTTACTCTACTTCGCCACAATTCGTTATTTGAGCAATCCGACTTTCATGTTCGAGATTGATCCTGGTCGATCATTGTCGACCTTTCCTTCAGTCCTTATTTACCAAGGAATCCATTTCAGCAATTAAAAAAAACGAGTTTCTGTCTGACATGTAAGGCTCTCTTGGTTTGATATTTTATAATAATATATTTTTCGTACTGTGTTAAGATTTTTTGCCGATAGCATTTTGATTTAGATTTATCTGTTTGTATCCTTATTTTGTTATTGCATCAGTCATTTTGAAAGCATCTATTTTAAGTTCAGATGTTTTTGATTATGTTTTGGAGAGCTAAATTACGAGGATCTAAAATTACATATTTTCAGAAAATATTCTTAAGATTTGAATGAAAGCTACATCCGAATAGTACTTCTCCAGCTAGCACTGTTCTTTTCACCCGATGTGCACAACCCGATGTGTCAAACCAAGTGATCTTAAGAACATAGAAGCCTGCTGAAATATAATAACATTGACGTAGAAACAGCAGGAAGACAGCTGACCGAAAGTTGTTAAGATATCCTCGTCAGGTACTATTTATCGTAATAGGTTTAGACTATAATCATCTTTATAGCAAACTCAAATTCAAATAGTTTATTGCGAATATAGGTAATTACAGTTAATATTTACAAAGAAACATTTTGGTAACATTTAAAAAATAATTATTTAACGTTCACCAAAATTATATAGGCTGGTTTTATAACTTCATTTTTTAGAGAAATGCAGTTAAATAGACACATAAAGAAAAAAAAATCCCGTCTACCACTCAAACAGGATTGGATGGAGCAGTGGTCTGACGGTGGCTATCAACCAAACTCAGAGACCTTTGACCTTAGATCTGTCATATAAATGGGTAAGTATCCCAGATATATTCCTAGAATATTTACATTTTCTTACGTTGGTGATTGTCATTTTTCAATCTATACATATCTAAAGAGATATTAACGTGAAAGCCTTATCTCTCTGTTCACATCAATTGGGTTGTTGGACTAGTTCGACCACCATCATTAGCAATTAATAGCCAGGTTCAGCTTTAGTGAGCATAGAAGTCCCTGACTTTTGACATTCGCAAATTTTCGGTGAGAGTAAAACTGTCTCTCCACAACCAAACCAAAATTGTTACACAAAAGAAAAAATTAAAAATATTTCTATTAAGACCAAAGAAAGAAATAAACTGTGCATTCTTAGTAACGGCGTGTTTTGCTTGGACGACCTCAACAAAATCAAGGGCGCAGATCCGGAGAAGCCTGCAGTGAAGGTTACTGCTGCGAAGACCAAGCGGACTGCAGCATCCAAAAAATAGGTTTTATCTTGTTTTTGTTTACATGACCGGGTGCATTTACATTTCACAGTTTCTACCTTCTAATCTATTATTTCTTATACTTTTTTTTTTTTTTTTTTTATTAACCTGTTTTTCACTTGGCATATCTTATGTCAGTAATGTCACTGTCACTAGTACTTCTCTTGTCTTACTGTTTCAACACCCTATCTGAATCACAGGTTTTTTATCTTTCAGCCTATGTCAAATATTTATAAGAAATCACCTAGAAGAATAACAGAGGTATTTATGCCTTGAAATAAATAAATTATCGCGACTAAGACCCGCTAAATAATGATGTATACAAATCGCGAAAGTTTAAAATCGATTAAGAAATCACCTGGTCTAAATCATATAATAATATTTCTCGTTTTCGTGGTGCTATGTGGTGTTATTTTACAATAGTAGTAGTTTTTGTAACACGCAACTGGCGGGTGGACATTTTGCTTTTACATAGCTTTAATATATATCTTTATTTAAGTATAACTATTATATAACATATTATTAGTATATTATATAAATATTTTTATTTTATTTATACACTTATATATATTTTTATATTAGACATATTATGCTAGATACAAGTAATGAAGATGACAGCTTCTTAACTGCTTGTAGTAGTCTCAATGACAGTTTCACTAGTTTGCCCTCACTTGCAGAGATTCTTCAGTCTCAGTTCTCTGACGTCGCGGGGAACTTTAATGTAGTCCATATAAATGCCCAAAGTATTCCAGCCCATTTCCCTGATATGCTGACAACCTTTGACTGTAAGAACATCCATGCTATTCTCGTTTCAGAGTCATGGCTCAAACCATGTCTGCCATCAACTTCATATTCTCTTCCGGGGTTCCACCTAATTAGAAATGATCGCGCGGTTGGTGGTGGTGGCGGTGTTGCTATATACCTACGTGCTCAAATTCCCTTCCGTATAGTAAGCACCTCATCGCAACCACCAACCGCGAATGCCGGCGAGCATCTCTTCTTAGAAGTGGAACTGAATCATTCTAAAGTTCTTCTAGGTGTCTATTACTCTCCTTCGTTACGTATAATTTTTTTCCCTTCTTTCGAACAACTCCTAGAAACTTTAGTACCTTCTTACAGTCACGCAATTGTAATGGGTGATTTTAACACCTGCATAATAAAACAGGATAATCGTGCCACAACCCTCGAGCGTATTGTACATTCGAGCAATCTATCTATTCTTCCTCTCAATGCTACACACCATTTTCCAAACTCTGTACCCTCTCTCCTTGACCTAATTTTCGTTTCTTCCCCTACTTTTATATCCAAACATGGTCAGTGCTCTGCAGATTCTTTCTCTTACCATGATCTAATCTATCTTTCATACACAATACGCCCGCTAAAGGTAAAACCTAAAATTATTATGCAACGCAATTTCGGTGGGATGGATCGTTTGAAGCTCTGCGAAGATGCCCGTAATATTGATTGGTCTCCTTTGTACTCATCAGACTGTGTAGATAACAAAGTCCAAATTTTCACTGATAAGTTAACTCACCTGTACGACGAGCATGCACCAATCCGTGCCATTAAATTAAAGCATTTACCTGCACCTTGGCTGACTGACGAAATTAAAATTCTTATATCAAAGAAAGCGGCTGCCAAGGCAAAGTATAAATGTCGTCCAACCCCTGCGAATTTGGAAAAATACACAAGTACTAGAAATCTTTGCAATAAGGCGTGTAGGAAAGCACAACGCCAACATATTCACAGCTCTGTTGAAAACGGAGACCCAGTTAAAATCTGGAAATTTCTAAGAACACTGGGAGTTGGTAAGTCTCGCAATGACACAATCTCCAATGATATAAATATAGATTCGCTTAACGCACATTTCACTGCTTCACCCAACTTTGATGGAACAACAAAATCAAACACGTTACAAGATCTTTCACGTATCCCAACTCCCAAATATTCACCTTTTGTTGCAGCAATTTGCCATTTGTGATGTTAAAAAGAGCATCACTTCAATCTCATCCAATGCTGTTGGTAATGACTGCATCAGTCGAAACATGATCCTACCCATCCTAGATGAAATCCTCCCTGTCCTTTGTCATATCCTAAATTACTCAGTTACCAGCGGCGTCTTTCCATCAGCGTGGAAAGATGCACAAATAGTTCCAATACCTAAAAAATCCAAACCCTGTTTCCTTACTGACTTCCGTCCTATATCTATACTTCCATTCCTTTCCAAAGTCCTTGAGCGTCTTGTGCATACGCAACTCTGTACTTTCCTTTCCAAGAATGCTCTCCTGAATCCTTTCCAATCCGGTTTTCGTCCTGGTCATAGTACTACCACAGCATTGGTTCATATCACTGATGAGATAAGGCTGGGCATGGATGGTGGAAAACTCACGCTGTTGTCCTTGCTTGATTTTAGCAACGCATTTAATACCGTGGATTTTCACATCCTACTTGCCATACTCCGCTCTATTAACATATCTCCAACGGTAATTGACTGGTTTCATAGTTACCTGTTTGGACGCCGACAGCGTATACGTGTTGATGAGTCGTACTCTTCGTGGTGTAATACAACTGTCGGGGTACCGCAGGGTGGCGTGCTATCTCCGTTACTTTTCGCATTTTTTATTAATTCTATCTCCAAACAGTTACTTTCGTCCTACCACCTTTATGCAGATGATTTGCAGATATATTCACAGGCACCAGTAGAGTCAATTTCAATGGCGTTTTCTAATATTAACACAGATTTGGCGCATATCTGTACGTGGAGCAAAAATTATGGTCTGAAGGTAAATCCGTCGAAAACACAGGTCATTCTAATTGGCAGTTCCAGGATGATATCCAAGATCAATGGGTCACAACTGCCTCAGA
Organism: Euclidia mi; assembly: GCA_944739405.2. Classification (NCBI taxonomy): domain Eukaryota; kingdom Metazoa; phylum Arthropoda; class Insecta; order Lepidoptera; family Erebidae; genus Euclidia; species Euclidia mi. The sequence goes on from OX123185.2 coordinate 97,781,934, forward strand.
TTCAGTTCGACGGTAACATCTTACCGATCTTAGATAACGTCAAAAACCTTGGCATTTATCTGGATAAAACTTTTTCATGGGGAAGTCAAATACAGGAGACCAGCCGTAAACTGTTTGCTTCAGCTGGATCGTTACGTAGGCTGCGGAACTTTCTTCCCACCACCACCAAGATTGCGCTTGCACAATCCTTGCTTCTCCCAATACTCGATTATGCCGATGTCAGCTATCTTGATCTTAATGAGGACCAACTTGATAAACTTGAGCGTCTCCAAAACTTCTGTATTAGATTCATTTTTGGCTTACGCAAATATGATCATATATCTGAATTTTGATCCAGGCTCAAGTGGCTCCCAATTCGACTTCGCTGGAATACTCATATCCTTATGTTACTGTACAATGTGTTGTTCAATCCTAATACCCCCACGTATCTCAAAGAACGTTTTAAGTTCCTTCATGACACACATTTAAAGACCTTGAGGTCGTCGGTGGATCTGAGACTGCAGATGCCAGCACATACTACAAACTACTACGATAAATCCTTTGCTGTTCAAGCTGTCCGTCTGTGGAATGCGCTGCCGGTCGAAATTAGGCAAGCTAAATCATTGAAAATATTTAAAAATGCACTAAAGAAGCACTATCTGTCATTATAAACAAATTGTATCACTGTATATTGTGTTTATATTATTATATGTATGTATATGTAAATTGTACCTATATATATATATATATATATTATATATGTATATTATGTATTTATTTATATGTTTAGCACCTATCATATCTATTGTATGTATGCCTGCTTATGTATGTATATATATTATGTATGTATATAATAAAAACAATTTCTAGTAAGCAGATACTTTTGGTCGCTACACATCAAAGCTTTTTGTCATTTTCAGTCTGTCCATCCCAAGGTTGCCTGTAAGAGATCGCACTCAGCGATAAGGCCGCCCTTGTGCATTTGATATGTATCTACATTTAAGTTATTTACACCAAATTTGTACAAACATTTGCACAATAAAGCAATTATCTATCTATCTATCTATCTAACGAAAAAATCAGTGGATCTTTATCTGTAATGGAAGATGTTTTTTCCAATCACTTTGATTTCTGCCATTACATATTGCCTAATTGTAATGTTAAGCAATTAACGAGTGATATAGAGCAAAAATTGGTTGCCTGTAAAGTCGGTATACGGGCGAAAGTTTTACGTGACAACGACTTTGAGTGGTAAAATAATTTTAATGTGAATATTCATTCGTATAGTAGGAAGAAGGATGAAAGACGCGTGCCTTTCACTTTTTATGTCTGTCTCTCTCGCTCTTAGGCGGGACGCGTGCCTCTCACTCGCTCTCATTGTGAGCGCATAACGTGAGCGGAGCGTAACGCAGTTTCTTGAAGTGTCACCCGGCAAACCAATTTATAAGACGTTGTCACGTCAAAACTAAAGGGTTTTACAATTAAAGACTACTGTATTCTCTTTATAGGACAGAGTGAGGTTAGAGATGAGAGCGAACACATTAACGCCATTAATGCGTTAAAAGAGTCACTTCAGAAAATTAAGCACACCAATGTAGTTATCTGTGCCCCAACGTATATCATGGGGGCTCCCATATACAATTTCAAGGCAGAAATGTTTGGTAAACTACTTCATCTTGACTTACAAAACAATGACTACGCGTATCTGTTTGACACCAACTATAATCTGAGCCTTGAAATGTTCTCCAACACAACTGGAAAAATTAACTAAGGTGGACTAATGCATATATATAACCGAATAATGGATAACATATTAATCGATTTGAGTTTATTGGACAAAAACTACATTGGACAAACTAATGATAACATAAAACACAAAGTCACAAACTCCCACCAGCAAGCGATCGACTGCAGCAAATCCTCGGACTTTTTTCGTCTGCAATAACATCTATATTTTGCACTAAAACATCGCTGGTCTCTTAAATAAATCTGACGCATTAACCATATGTTTAGAAGAACTTACTGAAAAAAATATACAAGTAGAAATATTATGCATCACTGAGCACTTTATTATGGATGGTTATGAAAATCACTTAGTAATTCCAAACTACACACTAGCAGCGTTTTATGGTAGGAGCCACTGTAAACGCGGAGGTGCTTGCATAATGGTAAAAAATGGAACTCAGTGGAAGGAGTTACCAGAAATAAAAAGTCTATCGATTTCAGGTCTATGTGAATGTTGCGCAATAGAACTAACTAGTTATAGTATAGTTATTATATGTGTTTACAGGGTGCCCAAACCAGAGAATATGAATACATTTTTCAGTAAACTAAAAACAATATTACAACGATTGAATAAAAAAGCCCATAAATATTGTATAATTGCGGGTGATTTTAATATTGACCTGTTCAAACAAAACAGTGTAACATGCGATTTTGAGAACTTATTACTAACGTACAAAATGACTTTAGCTGTAAGAGAACCGACTAGATTGATAAGTAAAACTTGTATTGATAATTTTGCACACAACTTCAAAAAATCATGTAAGACGGAAGTGTTAGAATTGGCTTTGTCAGATCATACGGCGCAGCTGATGATGTTCCCTATTAGAAAAATACCTGTGGTTAAGATATGGAGAAAGCAAATTCGCAATTTTTGTAATGATAACACTAAGAAATTTATTGAGTGTCTTAGTAATGACTCATTTTCTGAGATATATGCAGAAACTGACCCTAACAGGGCATACAACTTTTTTACCGAACATTTCAAACTTTTTTATAACCTTTGTTTTCCATTCAAAACTATCACTATACAAGTGAATGGAAAACAAAAATGGATATCCCGCGGATTAAAGAAATGTAGTGTCAGAAAGCGACAGCTATTATGGAAATATAGACTAAAGCCATCGATTAAAACAAAAAACATGTTTATTACTTATTCAAAACAATAAAAAAAAAAAACTTACAAAACGCTCACAAAACAATTATAAAATTAAATCCTCTGATAATAAATGTAAAGCTACGTGGCAAATCATAAATGATTTAAGATTAAATAGCCCACGTGACATTATAAATAAAATTAAAGTGAATAATAATACAGTTTCTGATCCGAACGTTCTAGCCAATGTCTTCAATAATTACTTTATTGCTAAAATAAAGCCTATATCAAGTCGTGGCAATAAAGTAACATCGAGGATTGTAGGCACGATGAATTCTATTTTTATGGCTCCATGTGTACCAAATGACATATATAAAATTATTTCTGAACTGAAGAAAACTAACAGCGTAGGTTTCGATGACATTTCAACTAAAATTATAATAATTTGTAATCGACATATTTGTGGACATTTGAGTCATCTTTTAAACTTATGCATTAGTAATGGTATTTTTCCTGATAATTTGAAAGTAGCTATTGTAATACCGCTGTTCAAAAAGGGTGATAAAGAATTATTACAAGCTTATAGACCCATTGCACTGTTGTCTATTTTTTCAAAAAAAATTGAAAAGTATATTTATAACCAACTATACGCCTATTTAGAATCCAAGAAACTACTATGTCAGGAGCAAAAAGGATTAAAAAAAAACAAATGTATAAATTTAGCTATCTTTGATTTCTACAAAACAGTGCTTACAAAGGTTGATAAAAGGACTCCCATATGTGCCATATACTGCGACATGACCCAGGCTTTTGATTATGTGGACCACAGAATACTATTAAATAAATTAGAGGCTTATGGTATACGAGGCAATATTCTGGATTTACTGAAATCATATCTCTCTGATAGATCTCAGATGACAAAAATATTTAGGATCAATATTATGACTAAACATCAAGAATATTTTTTATCTGAGTCGCGTAAAATTACTTTTGGTGTACCACAGGGCAGCGTACTAGGCCCGCTTTTATTTATCATTTATATAAATGATCTGCCTAAATTTACCACCCACCCAATGTCCCTATTTGCAGACGATAGTACTGTATCTGTAGAATGTAAGACAAAAGAACTCTACCAAGACGATATAAACAATTGCTTGGATTCAATTATTAACTGGCTAGATAATAACAATCTTAAAATAAATTTATCAAAAACCCAAGTCATGCACTTCAGCCAGAGAGGTCAGCCTCATAATCTTAATGTTAATTACGACAATAACCCTAAAATATCAAAATTATGCAAAAAAGTCAGTAGTTCTGCATATGCTCTGTACAGATTGGCTCCTAAAGTAAACATCGATGCTTCACTCACGGCTTACCACGGTCTTGTTGCCTCTGTCTTACAGTATGGGATAATCTTTTAGGGAAACTCAACAGATAATGCGATTGTTTTTAAGGCCCGAAAGCGTTGTATACGAGCCATGTTTCGCTTGGACTCCACTGACTCTTGTAAGCCGTTCTTTACATCACATAAAATTTTAACACTTCCTTCACTATACATATTAGAGATAGCACTGTTTGTCCATAAAAACCCACATCTATTTGAACAATTATCTGATGTGGTAAAAAGGAACAGGCGCAAACTTAATAGTAATTGACTGTGTCTACATAGGGCAAAAACATCGCTGGCAGGATTTTTCCTGCCAGCGATGTTTTTGCCCTATGTGCGTATTATGCATGGCGCCTAAAATATATAATAAAATCCCTAATGATATTAAAAATTGTAATGTAAAAGTATTTAAAAATAAATTGAAAATAATTCTGACCAATAAATGTTATTATAGTATTCATGAATTCCTCAATGACAATAATTTTAATATTTAATTGTTTTTAATTTATAATTATAATGTTTAGTAGATTTTTTTTATATACTGGTTTTAATGCTAATTGATTGATTTGAGATTTACTTTTATTTTTATTTGTATAATACTAATTTGATTATAAGGTATAATGCTTAATTTATATTAATTTATTTAATTTACCTAATTTAATATTATTTTGCGTACCGTGTGCCACGGCAAAACATGCTGTACACATATTATACTGAACATCTTGTTACCTACCATGTTTTATGCAAATAAATGATTTGACTTCATTTGATTTGAACCAATTTGATCCGAAGTGTTTAAAAGAGAAGATTTTGTGAAAAATTTGGGAAATGGCAAGTACTTCTCAATATTTGGACCGAGTTGTGCCAAAATGTTCCACCCCAAAATGTTCACACATTTTGAGTTATTTCAGTTTAAACATTCAGGCGAAGTTTTTCCATTGAAATATTCCGATTTTGTAACATATGAAGGTATCAATATTTGGAATATTGAATATGGTTTCTAATCATATGTTTTACAATATATAGCAGCTGCTATTTTTTAAGATATTGAGAGAAATATCGTCTGGATCATTTCAGCAAAAAATAAATTTGTATGACACTGTGACAAAATTAATTTTGGAATAATGATCCAAATCACTTCCATAAACAGTTTAAGATCTATGCAATTTTTTCAGACATAGATACCTAATAAATATCTACCCTTTTACAAAGGTGAATTTAGTTCATGCAATGGATTTTGAATTCCGTGGTTTTATTTATAATTTTTATGGTATAGTAATTACGTTCCAAAAAAATCTGTTATTCGGGGAGATGGGCATAGAGTAAAGTAATACTACGGAAAGAGATGGGCCTCGTTAGTTTTGGTCGGCAACCCGTCTAGAAGAAGGAACACTCCGAAATTAAACCAACATTCAGGAAGCATACCCGAAAACAAACCCCAATCCAAGGTGTCAAATTGTTTAAAGGAAAAAAGAGGAAAAGATGAGTTGGATAGCAGTTTATCTGGAGATTTCCGGAGAAACATAAAGTTTTTCGGGAAATCCATTCGTGGAATTCGAGGAAGAACTCAATCCTCAGAATATACGTCAATCATCAGGTATAAGAATGGAAAGATACTGAATAGTTAATCGTGCGTGCTGAAGAGATGGAAGAAGTATTGTGAAGGTTTATTTGAAAGAATGGCGATAGAGACATCGATTGCCGAAATTAATGGTAATAATAGCAATGATGAAAGCGATATTGGGGTGGATGAGATTGTGAAGGCGCTGGGAAGTATGAAATTAGGTAGGGCTGCAAGATATGATAGGATAACAGTTGAAATGCTGAAGCCTGGACAGGGCATCATAGTCGGTCAGCTGCAGAGCTTATTTAACTTGTGCTGGAGCACCGGCCGAGTATCTGACGACTGGGCCACAGCAGTGGTTGTGCCTCTTTATAAAGGAAAAGGCTTGCAACAAGACTGCAAAAACTAGAGAGGCATTAGCCTTCTCAGCATTGTTGGCAAATTGTATGCGAAGGTACTGATTGAAAGAGTTATGCAAGTAAACGACAAGAAAATATGGGATGTACAAGCGGGATTCCGAAAGGGTATGGGGTGCACGGATCAAGAATTTTCCTTGCGGTGCATAGCCGATCAATTCTTGGCCAAAGGTCAAAAGGTCTATTGGGCATTCGTAGATTTGGAAAAGGCTTACGATAAAGTGGTGAGGAATGAAATGTGGTCGGTCCTGTCGAAGTATGGGGTCAACAGCAGCAGCTCTGAAATCCCTTTATGAAGATTCTAGAGCTGGTGTGAGGACAAATGGGTTGCTGATTGGTTTACCATCGAGACAGGTGTTAGACAAGGATGTGTAGCGTCGCCGTGGCTGTTCAACCTCTTCATGGACAGTTGTTTGCAAGATTTGAAACATAGTGACTGTAGATTAAGGATGATTGAGTTACTTGCTAATGCCTCCTTTATGCTGCTGATCAGGTAATACTTGCGTCTGCAGCGGAGGAGTTGCAAGAGATAGTATCAATCATGCAAGGTGCTTTAGGGAGGAAAGGAATGAAAGTGAATGTGAGCAAGACAAAAGTTATGGTTTTTGAAAAGGAGGAATGTGTTACGGCTTGTAATGTTACAATCGATCTACAACGATCTTTTATCGATCGATCTACAACGATTTTTTTGACAGTTGTCAGTGGGCACAGTAACACAAACTCTCGTTCAAAAATTTATAAAAATAGTTTAATTAACATCTGAACTATGAATAGGGTAAAATAGTGAATGTGGACACATAAAGAAGCAATATAAGTGTTATCACCAGTTCTGGATACTGAATAACAAATAAAAAACTGATTGTTAATCTCCACTATACAGTGACATAAATAACAAAAACAAAGTGCAAATATTAACATTAAAAGTGACTCATGCTCATGAACTTCAGTTTTCAGTGTTAAAACGTAATAAAAAGAACAAGTTCCAGAAGTATTTTAAACTTTCTTCATAATAAGTTTCGTTTTTTATTTGAATATTGTGATAACAACAAACCGATAATAACGCCATCTACATATAACTGCTTGAACTACATCGTAATATGTGTTGCCCCTAGAATTCAGTGATGTCAGATTTTAAATATTGTGTTAACATTTAGCCACAGTGACATCTGTTATGCAAATAAGTAACTATCAACAAACCAATCGCAATATAGTGGCTAATTTCAATACAATCTTTACTAATTAAGTTGTCCTCGCGGCTTGAGTGACCGCTTCACATTCTGGAGATTCGAGCTCGAGCCTCACCGACGGAAATCTTGTTTTGGGAGTTTTTGTATTCAAGATAATAAATATTAAGAACTTATTATAGTGAATTTCCTAGAGAACATTACCTTTCGTCGCACGCGCACACAATCGGAACATTCAGAACATTCAGAACCAAGCGATAGTGACATAGATTCACAAACATTGAACCATACAATAAACAGTATGCCAGAGATGTCAGAAACCGACGATAGTAATCAACAAATAAAGATATTGAAGGATAAAGTCGAACAACTAACATGCGAACTTGAAAGCGCTCACAAGGAAATCGAAATATTATCTTTAAAAAATAATACATTGAAGAAAAATAATGAGGATTTAATGAGGAAAAATGAGATGTTTAAAGCAATCGCAAGCAGTCCAATTAAACACAAAACTTTAACACCAAAGAGAAATACGAAAAAGAATTGCTGCAGTAAAAAGAAAAATGCACAAACTGCAAATAGCGAAATTATTTCTGCAGATATACAAAAAGGAAGTGAAAATAAAAATAATACAAACATACCAGGCAACACTGAAAATCAGGGTCGCCCTTTAACCGCATATTCCCCATCACCATTTTCAGCATTAAGCAGGAAGCACAAAATATGTCTCATAAGCAGAGAAATTTCCAACAGGCTATACAATTTAATGGAAGATACATTACTATCTAATTATGAAATCTGTCACTACCGTCAACCTAAATGTGGAATAGAATGTATCTTTAACAATATTGATTGTAAAGTACGTAATTTTTAACCGACTCCAAAAAGAGGAGGAGGTTCTCAATTCGGTTGTATGTTTTTTTTTTTTTTTTTATGTTTGTTACCTCATAACTCCGTTATTTATTGACCGATTTCCAAAATTCTTGTTTTGTTTGAAAGCATATACTTTCAGGTGGGTCCCATTTAAATTTTATCAAAATCAATTCAATAATTTCATTAAAAACTCAAATTTTATCAAAATAAATCCAATAGTTTCATTAAAAACTCAAAAAACTAAGTCATCCAAGTAAACGAAATTAAGCATTTACTGTGACTTTTCATCAGTGGACACTAGAATAGTCGCAATTAACCGACCTACTTCGGGCTTCATTACCAGGTATTGATGAAACCGGGAGGAAGAAAGGTTGGATAGTAAATCTATATCATCATAATATATAAAATCCTTGCGTTACTGACTGACTTACAGACACACTACAGCCAAAACTATTGGGCGCAGGAAGCTGAAATTTGGCATGTATGTTCCTTGTGAATCGTAGGGGTGCACTTAGGGGGGATTTCGCGAAATTCCCACGGGATCGGCCAAAACGGGTAAATTAAAAAAAAATGCAGGAGCAGTTGCTTGCGGCCTCTAGTACATATATAAAATTGTAACCTAATGGAAGGAAAGAGGAACCCACCACGCACCCTCGAATTGACCACCCCAACTATTGCAATAGAAAAAGGTTGACAATATCGAACTCCTCTAAAAGGATAAGGGATATAGGAATGGTATGGGTTCCAGGAAGATACCTGACTTGCAGTATCCCGCTGTATGCGCCGACTATTCTTCGACACGTGTTTCGCCTCTGCACGAGGCATCCTCAGGAACGATGGGCGACGACTGAGCGCTTTCCAACCGTGGGCATGTCTTATAAACGATTGTACTTTCTAATCCCCTCCCTCCGTTGCTCGACTGATGTGAGTCATTATGACGGTGTGCGAATATATTCAGCAATGGGGACCCGTTAAAGTTGGTTTGATCGTTCAGTAATGTATGCTTGTCCCGCTTTAAAATCTCTAATTGTTCCAATACGCACATTCTAATACCCTTTTGACAAGTGTGTATGACGTCAAATGAATGTCCGCTATTTAAGGTATGACCCGATTCAAGTAAATGTTCGGCAAAATGAGACTTTTGCGGCTGGTTGTTTCTAAACGCCGCTAAATGTTCTTTATATCTCAGCTCAAAACTTCGACCCGTCTGTCCTATGTACTTATTTTGGCATTGGTCGCATGTTAAGCAGTAAATACCGGACTTTTTGTTCTTGCATACTTTATCTTCACCATTGCAAAGAAATTTTAACGTTTTGTATGGTTTATAGGCTGATCTGATACCGTTCCTCCCCAGTATACGCGCCATACGGTCAGTTATGCTTCCAAAATAGGTAAGAACAGCAGTATTATTTATAGGTTCTTTTATAGAGGGATATAAAAGTGACTTGGCGTTCCTGAGGATGCCTCGTGCAGAGGCGAAACACGTGTCGAAGAATAGTCGGCGCATACAGCGGGATACTGCAAGTCAGGTATCTTCCTGGAACCCATACCATTCCTATATCCCTTATCCTTTTAGAGGAGTTCGATATTGTCAACCTTTTTCTATTGCAATAGTTGGGGTGGTCAATTCGAGGGTGCGTGGTGGGTTCCTCTTTCCTTCCATTAGGTTACAATGGAGTTCCGCCAAGTAACGCCTGATTCAATCAACTATATATAAAATTGCTTGGGCTGACTGATTCATCAACGCAGAGCCAAATCCACAGGGGCTTGAGACTTGGAATTTTGACAGTCGATGCATATTATGACGTAAGCACCCACTAAGGAAGGATTTTTATACATATTTTTGGTTAAAAAAATAAACACGCAATTTAGATTTTTTTCAAATCTAACAACTAAGAGGGTTATATACGAGTAGGTGTAGAAAGTTTATATGGGAGGTCCGTCATTTTTAAAAAGATAGCGTGTACTTTTGTGTGCAAGCTTCTGGTTAGAAATAAAACAAATAAGTACGTGTTTTAGCGATTTCTAAAATCTACCGTTGAAATAGGGGTTGAAAGTTTTTATGGGAAATGAAATTTCATAAACTAGCTTCTGATTAGAAATAAGTGATCATGTATTTACTCATTTCTGGAAATAGGGGTTGTATTTTTATATGGAAAGTCCGTCATTACGCGCGAGCGAAGCTGCCAACTGCTAGCTTATACATAAAATAACTTTGATTTTAAATCACAGAATAACTAATAGTAGTACGGTTTAATTCAAAGAGCAGACGATGAGTACGTTTTTCAGTGTTTACACGATTTAATATTTTTCACTATAAGCCCGCATTTGTGATTACCTCTTTTCACGCAGTTCACTACTTTCTCTTGAAATAGCCTTGGACCGAGATTCCCCACTTTGAGATAAACGTTTCTCCATTTCTTCGCTAGTTGTGGAGTACTGCTCACATCTCTGGGCCGGAGCGCCAAAATATCAGCTTGATCCACTTGACTCCCTACAGAGACGAGCTGTTCGAATCGTCGATGATCTCACGGCTAGACTAGAGTCGCTGGAGCAGCGGAGAGACTTTAGTTTTCTCTGCGTATTTTACCGACTCTTACAAGGGGAGTGCTCCGAAGAATTGTTTAATTTGGTACCAGGGTCACCCTTCTACCAACGTACCACTCGCCGACGCAGTAGAGTTCACCCGTACTACCTGGAAGCGTTCTCATCTAGTACGGTGCGCTTCCAGCGATCTTTTCTACCATGTACGTGTAAGGTCTGGAATGAACTACCTGCTGCGGTGTTTCCCGAGCGCTATGACTTGTCCTTCTTCAAACTAGGTTTAAAGAAAGCATTACTTTCACGGTAGGCAGCGGCTTTGCTGTGTATACCCTGACATTAGCGAAGTCCATGAGCAGTGGTTACCGTTTACCTTCAGATGGGCCGTTCGCTCGTCTGCCATTAGCAGCAATGAAAAAAATAAATTCATTTAAACGGCGCTGTCTCATATGGGCAGCGCATTTAGTAGGTCTACCCAAAACTACCCATCTTTGATCGAGAGAAGTGGCTGCGTCATGTTTAGGTTGACTCAGATACTCAACGGACACGGATGTTTCGGCGAGTATTTGAACCGAATCAGCCGCGAGGCGACGCCGGCATGCCACCACTGCGGCAGTGACCTGGACTCTGCGCAGCATACGCTCTCTGAGTGTCCTGCATGTGAATCCGAGCGGCGAGACTTGGTCTCTGTTATCGGAGGCGATCTTTCTCCGCAGGCCGTCGTCGTCCAGGCCATGTTGGTGGAAGACATCCAGTGGGATGCTGTGGTCTCCTTCTGCGAAGCGGTTATGCACCAGAAGGAGGCCGCCGAGCGGGATCGCGAGAGAGCCGATCCCGCTCGCAGACGCAGGCGGCGTCGTGGTGGTGGCAATGGTCGCTAGCCTGACTCTTCCTTAGGGCCGTGGGCAATCAGAGATGGCAATCTGGCTGACGACCACGAACGACCCCGAGAAGACAGCGGTCTCGGATAGCCGAGGAACCACTGTATTCGCACAGTACGAGGCGCTACCTCGTACTGTGCGAGTGAGGGAGGACACTTCCAGAGACTGAGCCCTACTTACGGGACAAGCGTAACGGAGCAGCACACCCGCGTTCCCTGTGTCCCACTCTTTGCCCGCCACGCGGAGAGGCACTCGGCAAAAGAGTTTCCCCAGGTAAAAAAATAAAAAAGTCTACCCATCTTTAATTTCGATAAATCAGATAACTGCAGAAAGGAAAATTCACTAAAAAACAGGAAATAATTTTTTTTTAACAAAAAATAACCGCCTCCAAAAATCTGGAAAATGTGTGAAAATAGCACTAAAAAGTAAAAAATAAATTCCGTTATTTTTACTTCAATTTACTTATAAACATCACCTATTCAACTTAATATTACATACTTATACGAGTTATACGTATCTACCACTTAATTCACATACCTGACACAATACATATTTTCATATGACTAACAAACTAAATTAAATACCTATCACCAGAAATCAGATAAGTATATTATATTTTTGGACTAAGTACTTAGAAAAAATATTTGTTAGGACTATAATATACAATTATACTTTTTTTGGAGTCGGTGCCAGCCAAGCGTTTTAGTAAATAATTTCTTGATAATGTACAAAATATATGAAAAGCTCCATTGATACGATAATTTAGCAAAACTTCATTAAACTTGTAAGTAATTTACAAATGACGAGAAATGAAATCAACAAATATAAATCAAATTTTAGGAAGTTTTCTGTAACACACAATATATGTAAGTACCTAAAGTTACATTAATACCACAATGTAGGGTCTAACCAAACCTATTTTGCAAATAAAGGATACAACGAAACCTGGCAACAGGTGCGACAGCCCAGTTACAAATTTACCTAAATACCTATTTACAATTACCTATCAACCAAAACAAGAACTTAAAGCGATACTTGGTACAAATCAAATTCTGAGAAGTTTTTACAAAAAGATCTCAAAATTTGAAAAACAAGAAAAATAGAATTATGTAAAGATGCAATACTAAAATGCAGCAACACCAAATCAAACCTATTTCAATGAATACAGATTTCATGTAAAATAACTCTAAAGAACCACAATCCACTGCAATACAATAATTGCCTACATACAAGCGCATAGAAAAAATGGATATCGGAGACAACCGTCAACAACGTCTACCCTCACGCGTCTGCCCTGCTTGCGTTCGGGTCGGTCACTTAAAAACATCTTTAATTCTTAATCTCAGCTGGCACCGACTCCAAAAAAAGTATAATTGTATATTATAGTCCTAACAAATATTTTTTCTAAGTACTTAGTCCAAAAATATAATATACTTATCTGATTTCTGGTGATAGGTATTTAATTTAGTTTGTTAGTCATATAAAAATATGTATTGTGTCAGGTATGTGAATTAAGTGGTAGATACGTATAACTCGTATAAGTATGTAATATTAAGTTGAATAGGTGATGTTTATAAGTAAATTGAAGTAAAAATAACGGAATTTATTTTTTACTTTTTAGTGCTATTTTCACACATTTTCCAGATTTTTGGAGGCGGTTATTTTTTGTTAAAAAAAAATTATACTAAGTCGGATTACTGTGTTATCTATATAGGAGAGGAAGACTTCCGGAAGACGCATAACTAAAGGCATCTTGTCAAATTTATCCATGGAAAATTAAAACATTTGTGTCATACTAACTTTATAATCTGTTTACCAACATTTAAATACATGAACAATTCTAATATTATGTTTAATAGCCGTATAGAAATTTTCAATAATTTACTGTGCCAGGATATCGAGACTTACAACTACGCGCTAGTCTTGGATTCAAATCTGAATTTGCCTTACACTAACGATACATACAACCAACGTTTCGGGACTTTGAATAACAAAGGTCAAAAAATTATTTTATCTGACTTACAAGATCTCATTCAAAGCATAAGCTTACTGAATACTGTTCATCTAGAGGTTGATAGGTTCCAGAAAAAACAACAAGCCTGGATAGACACAAAGGAACGGAACAATTCTCAGTTTTTTTATAACTCTTTAAATATTCTTCATCAAAACATAGCAGGGCTACTCAACAAATTGGATATTTTTATTGTTAAATTAGAAGAACTTTATAATACAGGAAATCCAATAGATGTAATCTGTATAACAGAACATTTTATATAAAGAGGATTTGAAGATTTCTTACAAATACCAAATTTCTGTCTAGCAGCTTGCTTCTCAAGAAATGCCAAACGAGGAGGCACCTGTATTCTTGTGAGAAAAGGCTTACAGCACAGGGAAATATCAGACGTAGCAAAGCAATCAGTACCAAACGTTTTTGAATGCAGTGCTATAAAAATTGTTTCACATCACATTATTATTATTTGCGTGTATAGAATACCTAAAAACAATTATACAATATTTTACGAAAGGTTGGATAGTATATTGAAAAAAAATTGCTCTCAATCAAACAAAAATATTGTTATATGTGGAGATATTAACATTGACGTCCTTAAAAGAAATAAAATTACATTAGATCTTGAATATTTTCTCCAACAATATAATTTAAAATTAGCCTTGAATGCCCCTACTAGACTGAGTAGCAACACATGCATCGATAACTTTGCACATAACTATCGCGCAGGCTGCAGAGCTGAAATAATAGATTTAATTCTTTCTGATCACACTTCTCAATTATTAAAAGTACCTATTAACAGAACTTGTAAACTAAAATTTTGGAAAACAAGCAAGCTGGACATTTCGAAGGAAAACTTAATTAAATTTAAATCATATTTGAAAAGTTTAGTGTTTAAGCAAGTTTATGATACCAGTGATGCAAATGAATCTTTTCGAAATTTTATGGATGATTTTTTACTCTTTTATAGATTATGCTTTACAAAAAAATGCATAACTATTAAAACTAGCAAATCGACTAAATGGATCTCTAACGGAATAAAAATATGCAGTAAAAAACAAAGACTTCTACTTTGGGAGTACCGACATAATCCTAATTTAAAAAATAAACTGGCTTTTACAAAATACTCAGCACAATATAGAAAAATAATAAGGTTAACCCAGAAAGCCCAAAATAATAATTTTGTGAAGACTTCCCAAAACAAATCTAAAGCTGCTTGGCAAATAATTAATAAAACAAAATTCAACTTTCCCCATGAATCAGTATCATTATTAAAAAGAGATAATTTGACTTTTACGCATCCGATTGACATAGCTAATGAATTTAACAAATACTTTATTGACTCAATTGAAAATAATATTCATACAGACATTGACAGTAGCAATAATTTTGAAAATTTGACATCTCATTCATTATTTATGGTACCAGTGACATACATTGACATAATAAAAATAATTAATGACTTAAAAAACACTAACACTGTCGGCTACGACGGCGTATCTACAAAAGCCATTAAATATGTCAAAGAAATAATTGCACCGCCACTAGCGCACATTATTAATAACTGCATTACCGAGGGAATATTTCCAAATGAATTAAAAAAGGTTGTTATAAAACCCCTTTTCAAACGCAATGACAAAACAGATGTAAAAAATTACAGACCAATTGCGAAAATGCCGATACTTTCAAAAATAATAGAGAAAGTAATATATAATGCTGTGTATACTTACTTTGAAAAATATAAACTATTCTGCATTGAACAAAAAGGGTTTCGAAAAATACTACAGTCAATATGGCATTTTTTGACCTAATATCTAATATTTTGACTTCCGTAGATAAAAGGAATCCAATATGTGCTATATTCACTGACATGACAAAAGCCTTCGATTTTGTCGATCATAACATCCTTCTTCAAAAATTGCACGGCTATGGTATAAGAGGAACTATCCTTAAACTCTTACAATCATACCTTAGTGATAGATCACAGTATACAGAAATCTCTAGAATATGCCCAATTAGTAAGATAGAATTAGTATACACATCTGAATCTAGACATGTTAAATATGGTGTGCCTCAAGGCAGTGTATTGGGACCGTTATTGTTCCTAATATACATTAACGATCTCCCAAAAGCGATAACACACAAAATGGTTCTCTTTGCTGATGACAGCACAGCAATTATTGAGTGTACTAATCCTCATGACTATCAAAATGAAATCAATAGCGCTGTAAGTGCAATTATAAAGTGGCTTGATAAGAATAATTTAAGAATAAATTTAAGCAAGACAAAAGTAATGCATTTCCATCAACGTCGTGCAAACCCAACTATTTCCGTTACATATAACAACTGTTTGATAGAAGAGGTCACTAGTAATAAGTTTCTGGGTATAACTATCGACAATAAACTCAATTGGAAACTCCATGTAGAAGATATATGTAAGCGCATAAGTAAATCCGCATATGTACTTTTCCAACTTTCGAAAAAATTAAATATTGAAACCTTGCTGACAGCGTATCATGGTTTAGTAGGTTCAACTCTTAGATATGGTATTGTTTTTTGGGGACAATCAACTGAAAGAGAGATTGTATTCAGAATGCAAAAGCGTTGCATTAGGTCTATGTGCGGTCTACAAACCACAGACAGTTGTATGCCTTACTTCAAATCATTAAAACTGTTAACATTTCCGGCACTATATATATTAGAAACTGCACTTTTTGTAAAAAGAAACCTACATTTATTTATTAAACTATCAGCAGTCAAGAAAACTCAATTACGTGCTCAGTACAAAAATCAATTATGTAACACAAAATGTAAGACTGCCCTGATGTACAAAAGCTTTTTCGGAATCGCTCCTAGAATATATAATAAAATTCCTAATTTCATAAAAATAATGCCATTGTCTAAATTCAAAAAATCTCTGGAGAAAATTCTTCTTGACAAATGTTATTATGCAATAGACGAGTTTTTAAACGATAAAGAGTTATAATTTTATTTATGTTGCATTTAAAATTTTGACATCTGTAATTTTTATATTTTTATTATTATTTTTTTAATTTTATTTTTATTTTTAATGATTATTATAATGTTTTGTTTATTAGAATGTAGGTATAATAAAATTGATTCATGTACTTATTTTTTTAGCATATACATTCTGCATGTACGTCTGAAGACAAAACATAGCGTCCTATTTTATGTGTAAGACCTATTGTATACCTATGTTTCACAAATAAACTATTTGATTTGATTTGATTTGAAACGAGTGGAGCAAGTAAAGGAGTTGGGTACGTTGTGTACTTAGGAACGTTGTTTAGATGATATGGTAAGAATGAAGAAGATATTGAAAGACGAGTTACTGCAGGTAATAGAGTGCTTGGAGCTTTGAAGTCATTTATGAACAGCCAAAACGTGTCCAAAAAGGCACATTTGGCTGTGCATAGAGGAGTATTAGTGCCTACCCTTATGTATGGTAGTAAAAGTTGGGTATGGCAGAAAAGACTTGAAAGTAGAATAAATGCTGTAGAAATGAGAGCACTAAGAAGTGTGTGTCTTTGAACGATAGAGTAAAGAATTGTGTGATAAGAGAGTGTTGTGGGGTAAAAGGAGATGTAGCGACAACGATTGAGAAAGGTATATTGAGAAAGGTAAGATGGTTTGGACACATGGAGAGGATGGATGTCGAAAGACTGACCAGGAAGTTATATAAGGCAAGTGTGAATGGAACTGGAGGAAGGCGAAGACCTAGACGGACGTTCTCTGACCAGATTGGAGACATCCTAAAAAAAGGACAGGTTAGAAGTATCTTTAACCGAAGAGCATGCATGAGAAATTTGATGCGAGTGAATGAAGCAAGAGAGATATGTCAGGATCGTTACAAATGGCGTTCCGTGGTCTCTACCTATCCCTCCGAGAAACAGACGTGAGTCTGTGTATGTATGTATGATTCAAACTTCAAGCCTCATAGAAAATAATTTTGATATGTTATTGAAAGCCTACACATTTCAAATTACATAGAACATTTCTGAAGTTATTGCTATTAGCACAAACGTTTCAAGTAGCGTAGACCGCAATTAATTTCAATTTCTAATTTGCAACAATGATTCAAGCCATTTGGAACAACATTTTTCTGGTAAATTAATAAAAAAACAGTATTGCAACAACGATTCAAGTGTACCTGGATCATTGTGGCAAAACCGATTTTTGTAAGATGTTGTGTAAGATAGTGCACTTCTTTATATGGTAAAGGATAGTAGTACAAAATAGGATACTGCATTTATTTAAGTGGGTACATAATATTACACAGGAGACAGACACGCCTACGTAGTAAACAAATAGCGTGGGTATGATTTTTACATCCTTGTTAGTTGCGACATTCAGCCGTAAGAGAAATCTCTTTACACCTGTAGGCGTATCGGATAATTAAGAAATTAAAATGGAAATCTAGCGCTATTTTTATCTTAAGGAGATGTTGTTCGAGATTAAAATTATGTTTTTGAATTTAAGTTTTACAGTACAATCTTTTAAAGTATAATTTTGTGTGGGTGGTGAAAAACCATCAATCAAGTGTCAACTATTCTTCTTCAAACTTATGTTTATAATAAGATAATTATTTTGTAAACTGAAGAATAATACTGAGGCGAAAACGAAATCTAAAGAGCTGAAATAGACAGTAATATCTCGCTTCCATCAAACTTAAAAATGTATTACTTTTTTAAGATAATCATTATAACTAAGCTATATTTTGGTTTATTTATCACGTAAAACAAGACGGGGCCCTTCTCACTGGGAAGGGTTAGTCCACACTCCATCACGCTGGCCAAGCGAGGGTTGGCAGACTGCATATGTCTTTTGAGAGCTTTACGGAGTTTTCTCTGATATGCAAATTTCTTCACGATAATTTTCTCTTACTTAGGAAACAATAATTAACCATTTCATACACTCATTACTTTGAAGAGGCAGTGGTTCACCCACGATTGCATTCAAGATTGGAAAGACTAATTGATTGCTATGAAGATCCTCTTCATAGCAATCAGTAAGTCTCTCCAATAAGTTGCTTTTGTTAACTTTTTTGAATAGTATTCACAATTTATGCTCACCTCTTTCATGTCAACCCAAATGGCGTTGTGGTCACCAAAGTTAATTTCAGAAGTAAATAGTCTAAGCGTTGTATTCACGTGCGGTGAAAACATCATCAATCTTGTGTTATTACGATCCGTACATTTGTGCCTCGAGTTATTGTCTAAATGTATCATATATTTTGATGTGGTTTGATACGGACCCGAAATAATAAATTATAAGAAACATAATGTTTTTAATTCACAAAAAGGTCTGTTTCCGACGGTATTATGAATCTGAGGCCTAGATTAAATGTGCTAAACGTTAACAAAGATTTCAAATACAGTTTTTTTTATACTTCAGCGTATTAGGCTTTAATATGAGGCAGCGATAGCTTAGTGGAGAGACTGACAGACTGCTCCGCAGAGTCTCGGGTTCGAATCCGCGCATCAATGACTTTTCGAAGTTATGCGCGCATTTTAAATTGTTAACTATCGTTTGCTCAAGTGCTTTTATGTATTTTGGACGACTTGTTCAAATCAAATTCATTTTCTTGTTTATACTCGTAATTTACCACCATCGTTTATAAATGCAACCGTCAGATCTGACTTTAGTCAGTGCTCGTCAATAAATGATTATTGACGAGCACTGACTAAAAAAATTTGAAAACTTAAAAAAAAGATCATTTTTTAGGTATTATTTTTGGTGAGTATAACTTGGCATGATGTCGTCAACGAGAAGACTTCGGCTTGGTGATGGGTCCTGTGACACCCTGTATATCTACATTTCTATCTCCCTTTCACCTATCGAGACTCACGTGATTAATGGACAACGCCTTACCGTAAGTTGTCACTTATTTTTTAACCCTAAGGGTTCTATCAGACAGAGAGCGGTTACGCGGTCAAGTGTTCAAGCCGTCAGTTTTGCGTTCTTTGTGTTATTGAGACCGTGCACGACAATAGCGCCACCTAGAATGCGCAACTATTCGGGATTAGGTATGCCAAATAATGACATATCAGTATATATTGCTTTTTAATAAGTATGTAATTATAGTAAATTAAAGATAAATAAAAAGACGAAGTGGTATGTTTACTATCAACGATCATCTACTGCTGTCGGTATTTCAATTTGGAATTCAGTACAGTCAATAATAACTCTTGTATTGATGTAATCTGGACTAAAACACTTGGTCATTGTTGCTTCTACGGTGGCTCTATTTGGCCAAAAGATTAAATTAGTAGTTGCACAAGCTAGATTTTGTAAGATCAAATGAAATATTCGTGAGATTGTGGTTCTGCTGTACACCAAATAATACACTCAATACTGAAAATTTCAAGCCAGTTTTCATTTTTAGGGTTCCGTACCTAAAAGGTAAAAACGGAACCCTATTACTAAGCCTCCGCTGTCTGTCTGTCTGTCCGTCTGTCCGTCTGTCTGTCTGTCACCAGGCTGTATCTCATAAACCGTGATAGCTAGAAAGCTGAAATTTTCACAAATTATGTATTTCGGTTGCCGCTATAACAACAAATACTAAAAGTAAAAAAATGAAAATATTAAGGGGGGGTCCCATACAAAAAACGTGTTTTTACTCAAAATTACTAACTGTAACAGGTATATGCTTTAAATTTTCACAGAATATGAAGTTCTATATTACCTTTCAAAATAAATAATTAAATTTTAAAAAAGTTAATAATAAAGGGGGGCTCCCATACAGAAAACATATTTTTTTGGCAATTTGTTACTCGATCTTAATAAACAGGTAGAAACTTAAAAAGTATTTAAGTATACATACAACGAACGTGTTTTTCTTTTAAAGATGATGGTACGGAACCCTTCGTGCGCGAGTCCGACTCGTACTTGCCCAATTTTTATAAAAAACTAGAGAACGCCATCAGCTAGGCCTGTAATTTTTTCAAATTTACCCGTTTTGGCCGATCCTGTGGGAATTTCGGGAAATCCCTTCTTAGTGCACCCTTACGGTCCCCAAGAAACATACATGCTAAATTTCAGCTTATTGCGCCCAATAATTTCGGTTGTAGCGTGTCTGTCAGTCAGTCAGTAACGCATGGATTTTATATATTAAGATAAGAAGTCGGTATTTAATGGAAACTGTACATTTTTACTTATTAATAATATGTAGTTAATCTTGTTACTAAAAACTGCAAATTGCTAAATGACACACCAGCAAGATCTAGGAGTTCTTGATCATTTTTATTGATAAAATACCAGCAAATTATTAGCTTTTTGTTTCGGTACATTGATTATCATACAGAATTTTGTCAGTGCAACAGCTTTTATCTTTCATTCTTGCAATATTAATTGCTACAATTTTTGAATTGTTGCTATATCCACTTGGATTTCAGCATCAGAGTGATCACTGTAAATGAATCTATTACAAATAATGGTTGTTTCTTTTAAATTCGATTCAGAAAACAGATCGATTTGGCATCCTTGAGCAGCCACACGAGGTTCGATTTGATTAAATTCATTTTCATCTTCAACTCTTACTCTTACTTGATTTGATGTGATATCTAAGACTTTTGTGGTACTTCGTTTTATAAAACGTGTATATCTAGCTAACACCTGTGACTCTCCGAGTTTCTTCTGTCAATATATTTGAGGCAATATCGTAGGAACATAACTTGGACTTGTTTGCACGTCAGATTTTTTGCCTCCAATAAAACGTTCACTACAAATTGTGTCGTGACGTCTTGGAGTCCAGGGCGAGCCATCAACACTGAAAAATAAAACATTATTTAATATCACATAAAATACAGACCAAACCAGAACCAATAAAAATAATTTATTTTTAAGTATCGTATCTAATCTTTATTTGATCTAATTTCCACTCTACTGTTGGAAAATATAGAATTTACACAGACTATTTGTGCCGTTATTTTTGCAGTCCACAACACAACAACAATTATTAACCATTTCAAAGATGATAATATTTAAGATCAAGAATTAAATTATCAGATAATGTAAGTATTTGTTATGACAGAATTCGAATGAAAAATCAAATTGACTTCCCGAATAGTTACGGATTTCTGCCACGGCATGAGCTGCGATCGATTTAGCTACCCCTTCCATGCACTTCGCACGTAGCGAATATTACGTTACATAGGGTCCTATCAGACAGAGAGCGGTCACGCGGTCTATGTAACGTAATATAACACAAAGAACGCAAAACTTACCGCTTGAACGCTTGACCGCGTGACCGCTCTCTGTCTGATAGAGCCCTTAAATAACACCGTGGGGTAATTGTTTACCCCAGGTGCATAAAACTTGTTTTTTTTTTATTTAGGTGCATAGGGTTACCACCAAGAACTTAGGGTTCCAAACCAACCTCACCTGCAAGTGGTGTATCTACCGATCAACGGACGAGGCTCTGGCAAACAAAGAATCCCGATAAGCGGCAATAGGCTCGCCACCTATTACGTAGGATCAAAACACTGGCGAAAAGTGGGCGTTTAATATGCCTCTGCCTACCCCTCCGGGGAAACAGGCGTGAGTCATTGTATTTTTTTCTGCGAACTTGCTAAGGTAGTGTCATCTTCTTTCGTGTATTCTCTATAGCTGGCAGTCACGTGGTGTAAAAATCATCCGTCTAGCCTGCATGTCAGTTACGCATACTTAAATTTTTCATCAATTACGTACGATGAGTAAAGATGTATCTGACAATCAATTAACATTATATCTAAAAGGATGCGGAGAGTGAAGATCGCTTGAATAACATTAATAATATAATAATATTCTACCACATTCACACAACCCCATCTACTCCCAAACTGAACAGAAAAAAAAACAACATTAAAACTTGTCTTTAAAAACTCAGAATACAGCGATCATGAATCCTTTATGGGAATGAATGCAAACCTAACATAAATGCACCAAATTTGTATCCATCTAGCCTTTTCATATTAAGTGATATTTTGTACAACTATTGGCATATTTGGTGTAAAATTAGAATTTTAGTGAAAGAATAAATGATTTTTAGCGTAACGCACTTCAGTGTTACTTAAGGTTTAACTAAAAATATCCCCATGTAAACTACAAAAATAATTTATTTTGTATAGGTTGTTTAGCTTTTTAATGTCTGCTTGGGGTTAATTTACCCCAAAGTGTTGTTTATAATTCTGTAACCGAAAATAAGGTTATTACTAAAGGGTTAGACTAATGACTGGCTTAAACAGAATAAATGTCGATAAAATTATGTTAGCCTTTATAAGAACTTTGTGGAATAGACACGAATGACATTTTCCGATCAAATTTTTTATTATGGCAGTTATACTCGACCTAGGGTGCTGTACCTACCTACTAGATTTTGAGGAGGAGACTTAAGAGTCACCTACCATAGATTATTTATATATGATGAAGCTACATTAAATACCGCTTTCTTTATACCGATGGAAATATCAACCGAACTGAAGTCGGTATTTTTTACCTACGTCCCGCAACCAGTTCACGTATTACATTCGGAGAGCATCATCTATTGCTTTATACCATGAATCCGTTGGATTATTGCTTCATACATTAACATTAGTACGAAGACATAAATGCAACACTGTCCATGTCATCTATTGTCTAAGTCATAAAATGTCTTTTAATAAAAGAACATGATTTAACATCATTCTCAAGAACATCATATTGTAATTATACTGGTATATATTTTTTTTGCCGGCAACCTATATTACCGATATTGTTTTAAAATAATGAAGAACTAAATCAATTTATCGATATTTGACTCAACCGATCAGCAACAAAACACTACAGCACTAGCTAAAGCGCTGCATCAATACAGTTGCAAAATCGCCGGTCGCCGATGCTAAAAGAAGCTAGTCTGCGGGAGCCCTTATATTATTGTTATTATTCTCTTCGAGTGTAACCTCACTTGATATTATAACTTGTGCGATATATTCCAACGGATTCATGGTTGGTCTTGAGTCGAGTTTTGCGGATACAAATGATTGTTGAAGCCGACTCTAAAACTTTGTGTCCAGACAGATGACAAAGTTGCGTCCTTTTTTATATGGTCCGGTTTCTGTTATTAATATATAAGGGTCGACGATGTTTATTCCGTGAACTTGCTTTATAGATTTTTCTTCTGAAGACAGTGTTATTCATTTAAAATGTTATTCAAAAATTGTCCCCTTATTTATACGGGGTTCTTTCAGAAAAATTAGGGCAATGTTAATCTAAGTTTTATTTGGGTTATGGATAAGATTTTCTTAGCGCGGTAAGCCGCATAGCAGACTTTTTTTCACTTTGAACGAGAGTTCTTAAACTTAACCTACCGCCACCGACGACAACTGGCCCTGGCAACATTTAAAACGCGCACACTGCGCATCGACGAGAAGATTGTCGAGCTAGAAAAAGAATTGAGCAAGTTACGATGGACGGTGAGGATTCGATAGTCCTCGATTCCGGTAACTTGCTCTTCTACCGGGTGGGCGACCAACAGTGCCAAGGTGGTGTCGGGTTCATCGTCCACAAATCTCTTGTGAACAGCGTGGTAAATATCGAGAGTGTGTCGAGCAGGGTAGCGTACCTTATGCTCAGAATATCCAAACGATATTCGTTGAAGGTCATACAGGTCTACGCTCCGACCTCGACGCACCCCGATCAGGAGGTCTACCTCCTCATATTTCAGGCTATACATAGCTTCAAAACCCATTATACCGTTGTCATGGGAGATTTTAACGCAAAAATTTGGTTATGGACACAAATCACGGGGCCACTTGCTGGCTAGCTTAATGCTGAAGAAAGGACTCTTTATGATGAATTCCTTCTTCAAAAAGCGAGAATGTCGAAAGTGGACCTGGATAAGTCCAGACGGTGCCACCAAAAATGAGATAGAATTGATCATGTCGACGAAGAGGCAAATATTCAATGATGTCTCTGTGATTAATTCGCTTAAAGCGGGCAGCGATCATCGAATAGTAAGAGACACATTGAATATAAGTACAAGCCTGGAACGGTCGAAATTGATGAAGTCCACGCTCCGAACAGCAGCAGTTCTTTTCCAAAACCTCGAGAGCTTTCAGCTTGATCTACACAATCGCTTCAAATGCCTGGGCAAGTGCGTAGATGTGGACGACTTTAGTGGCGGGTTCGTGGATGCTGTCCATAAAACGGGGTCTAAGTACTTTAACCCCCAAAAAGACAAGAGAACTAGAAAAATCTCTGATCCGACTCTAGAGCTCTTAGAGTAAAGGCGTAGGATGCATTTGCTATCCTCTAACGACATGTCAAAATATCGACGCCTCAGTAGACAGATATCTAAGGCTCTGACTCGCGATCTCCGCTGATACAACACCAAATGTGTTAAAGAGGCGATCGAGCGAAATAAAGGGTCAAAAATATTCCAGAGAGATCTGTCTATTGGGCAAACTCAGCTGACAAAGCTGAAGACGGAGAATGGCAGGGTTGTGTCATCCAGACCCCAGCTCTTGGAGGAGACCGAGAAGTTTGATGGACAGTTATACACGACGACACGACCACCCGCAACCAACCCAATGATAGACCCTAGAGCTGGATCGACCCGATACTATACCGAAGATTTCCCGGACGTCAGTGTGCACGAGAATAGTGTGGCTCTAAAAAAGCTAAAAAACAGCAAGGCACCGGGTGATGATGGAATTACCACGGAGCTTTTGAAAGCTGGTGGCTTACCCGTTTTGGAAATGCTCCGTAAGCTTTTTAGTTATGTCAAAGTCGAGGGTAAAACGCCACAGGCGTGGCACAGAAGTGTGATGGTACTGTTCTTCAAGAAGGGCGACAAAATTCTTTTGAAGAACCACAGACCCATCTCACTTCTGAGTCACGTCTAAAAGTTGTTTTCAAGGGTCATCACGAATCGTCTCGCGCGCAAGCTAAACGACTTCCAGCCGAACAAGCCCGTCTGCGTAGGTAGTATTTTTGGAAAGGTCCAACTTTTCGGCAAAGTATAACAATAGGTTCAGTAGGTCTTAAGATGAACATGGACAAGATGAATATCATGTCTAACATCCATGTTGTACCTGCTCCTATTCAGGTTGGGAACTCTACACTCGAAGTTGTCGACAAGTACGTTTACCTGGGTCAAATGATCGCGATAAATAATCTATTTAACAATAAAAACAGTGTTCCGCTTTATTGTTAAGAGATTATTTATCGCTTCGCCCGTGATTGAGAGCTTTGAAGTTTAATATTTATAATAAAAGTGTACTTAATTTACTTTTGCATAAAACAACGTTTATAGCTATAAAACGTCAAGTACATCTAGATATGCAAAACCATTATTCCTATTATAACCTACATTTAAACGAATAGTACAAAGTATTGCTGGATTTGGTTTTTAATAACATAAGTGTTGTTTTGTCAATATTGAGTGTCAGGACTCAAGTAATTTTGTGCTTGCCATAAAATGTCTAATGCTGACTCAGTGTTAGTTTAACTGAGACTAATGGAATTGTGTCATTGAAATAATATTTTATGATAGTGTTATAGACTGGAAGAGAAATTTTGCACAGATCTTTAATATACGTACCACAAGGAGGTACGTGCACACTTCCCTGAGGAACTCCGTAAAGCAGGGGCCGGTGCTCACAAATTATTTTAAATCCTTATACACTGGTGTATGTGTAATATTGAGCTTGAGGTGAAGTTCATGATATGTTTAATCCTAATGCCTTGCAGCTTCCTAAGTAACTTGAGGGCATAAACGGTGTCAAAAGCTTTAGAAAGATCAAGGAAAAAATACTTCAGCTTTTCGTGGCCATTTTGAACTATCGTGTTTTTAAGGTCAGAACCAACAGATTTTCTGCAACCATATAAACTGATTAATTTCTTATCACCTATAAGCAACGAATATAAGAATCCTAACGGACTAAACATATATTTTTTGTGTCTTTTCAGCGCCTAATCCATTCGAACTATGGTGGGTCACAGTACAGTTTTGTCACAAAAGCGTTAATTGTATTTCCAATTGTCCAGATGACGTATTGCACTCTCTAAATATAAGTAAAATAACAAGCGCTGCGCTTTGTTTTGTACAAATAACTTAACAATTTACCGTAGTTCCAACCCTGGCTGAAAATTAATAAAATGTTTGCAAAACATTCTTTGAGGCTGAGGCTAATTCATAATTTTTACAATCGTCTAAGTGCTTTGCAGTTTTCAGCTCTAGTGTATGATTTGTAACCATTACATTTTTAAATTATTTTATGTTTTAAAGGCGCCCTTCTCCATGCTATCCTTATTATTGAAGTAAATTTTAAATGATATAAACATGGTTATTCAAATTTATATATTTTTGCGTATTTTGCAACTTTTCCTAACTTCAGAGTGACTACATAAGAAACAGGTAACTTTACTTTTGCTATAAGATAATGCAAAATTTCAAATGCTCTCCGCTCTCTTCCATAGTTAAGCGTATCTTTTTCTTTATACTTGATACACAAAACTAAAATATAATTATAAGCTGATGGGGATATCTTCACAACTTTCAGTCAGCTGTCTACCTGCTGTTTCTACGTCAATGTTATTATATCTCACCAGGCGATCCACATTCTCAAGATCAATCGGTAATAAAATATTCGACTAGTACTTCACCAGCTAGCAATGTTCTTTTCACCTAGTGTGCCCTTCAATTCGAATGATCTTGAGAATGTATATAACTTTCATTCAAATTTCTTCTAAAATATATTAAAATATTCTTACTTTTGTTGCAGTGTCATTTTTTGAGCGTCAATTTTATAGACGTACTAGCTGTGCCCGCGACTTCGTTCGCGTATATGTTGGAATTTAATTAGCATGACATTTATCCCAAGAGTAGGTATATAATATTTCCCCCCCGTGGGATCTCCACCTTGTCGTGGTGGGGGGGCTCAGTAACCGTGGATTGGTCACCCGGGGTGAAGCTAAGAGGGATCCAGGAGGAGACGCTCCGCGTGGGCTTGGAGGGGCCTGCGCAGGACGCGTCCAACGGTGCGGGTGCAAGGGACAGTTCTGTCTGTCCCTCGCAGTCGGGCGCGGTCGCGGGGGGAGAGGCGTGGCGGTGTTGCGTTGCCGCGCGCCCTATCCCCCGCGACCAAATGGGACCGCACCATCGTTGCGTCGTGGTGGGGCCGCAGAGGAAGAGGAGATGCGGTGTTGCGTTGCCGTCCTCCCTATTCTCTGCGGCCGCTAGGTGTTTTGGTGGCGGAGCCCAACACTTTCATCCGCCGCCAAGGGGGTTTTGTTCGGGGCCCGCCTAACCATCTGGCGGGCCAATACCCGTCGGGGGGTAGCGAGGAATGCTTCGGTGAAACCCTACCCTCCGACACACGGGTACATGGAGAAAGTCGAGGTGATTTTTAGTGGAAACACCACATACTCCGGCTCTTATTTCCCCCAAGAGTCGGAGATCCGAAGGGATTTTCCACCTCGTAAAAAAAAAAGGGTATATAATATTTATAACTTTTATATGTATATTATATAACTAATATATATCTTTAGAGAATTTCTTTATACACAACATTAACTGTTTTACCACCTTCACATAGAACATGTAAATTATTTTTACCGCTCACTCGTGAACATGCCACATACCTATAACTGATCATGTGAAAAACAACATTTTCGGATGTCGATTCCAGCTGTTTCAAGTGTCTGTCCCTGCGATTTATTAAGAAAATACATATAGGACTACGAATATCCAACCCTGCCGAAAGTAAGATAGCCCCGTTGAGTAATTCAAGAGGTATCTGAATTCAGGCCTTAGTCTCCCGCCCAAAGATTCCCACGTACGTGACGAGTGGGAAATTGGGAATAATGAGACAATGAGACACCTGTATAAGAACAGAACACGAACGAACGAAAGAAATCAAAGAAACACGATAACATACAACAATCATAAATTCATAAGTAACGTCAAATATACAATCTAAGTAATCCAACGACGACGAAAGCAAATTGTCCGAGAACCTCATCAATCCTCGGAGAATCTTAACACCGCCATTCAGAAAATGACGTCATTTGCTCAACGGAGGTTGTATCTATTTTTTAGTATTGATACAATAACCAAAAGAACAGTGTACGATGGGCAGGTTCTTTTTCGGATGTGTATAGGTTGCAGTGCGGAGTTAGGCAAGGTGGTCTGACATCGCCTAAGCTCTTCAACCTATACATAAATAAACTTATCGGTGAACTCAGCAGTGCCAATGTCGGGTGCTACATAGGCGGAGTCTGTGTCAATAACATACCTACGCAGCTACGCAGATGACATGGTACTGCTGAGTCCATCGATAGGAGCTTAACGGAAGCTGTTGAAAATGTGTGAGTGTTACGCGGAGGCTCACGGGCTCAGATACAATGCAAAGAAAAGTGAATTATTAGTACTTAAAGCGAGGGGCAAAACTTACACCACAGTAACTTCACTTAGTTTAGCTGGTAGCACTATTGATAAAGTCGCTCATTTCAAGTATCTGGGCCACTGGGTCTCTGAGGATATTAAAGATAGTAAGGACATAGAGAGGGCACGTAGGGCGCTAGCTGTCCGGTGTAATATGTTGGCCCGCAGGTTCGCACACTGCAGTAATGCAGTAAAAGTAACACTTTTTAAATCCTATTGCCAAGCCTTGAACACATGCAGCCTGTGGGTTAACTACACATTGCGAGTGTTCAGCGCCTTAGTGTCCAATATAATAACGCGTTTAGAGTGCTATTGGAGCTGCCGCGATTTTGTAGCGCGTCGAGCATGTATGCGGAAGCTCACACAGATGGTTTTCATGCCGTTATAAGAAAGCAATGCGCATCACTGTTAAATCGTGTCAGGTCCAGCCACAATGGCGTGCTAAGCGTGTTCGTGGATAGGTGGGACTCTCCACTACTACGCCACTGGATAACTCTGCACACTGACCTTTGATAAATGGGCAGCTTTTTCTCTTTGTCCTACAATTTTTTTTTTTTTTTTTTTCTGTGTTTGTTCTTTTTAATTTTCTAAATTTTGGCTTGTGTAAATTGTATAAGTATGGTTGTTGCTTGTAATTTTAAATTGTGTTAACCTATGGACTAATGTCTGAAATAAATAACTATTATTATTATATTATTATTCAACGCCATCTATGTTTACTTATACAAACCGACCGAGATAGAAAATAATATGGACTAATCGACAATAATAATTGATTGAAAAAAGGGTCTATAGTCATTGTATTTATCATTTAAAATAAATAATAATGAAATGATCAAGTATATAACTATTATATAAACATAAAAATTTGAAATAAATGAGATGACCGTTTAAAATAAGTGGTCATTGTAATAAATTTTGACACAGAGACTTTTTGTTTACGAAAGTGCCAAATATTATATTCTTTTATTTTTTTAATAACAGAAAGATAATTATTGTCTTTTTTGCAAGAAACATTTATTTTGCTAGAAAATTATTTGAAAATAGTGACATCCATCGGTCGGTAAAAAGCCATAAAACACTTTGAAGGTATCTATTTAGACTAACTATACTTTTACTAACAAACTTATAATGATCATAGATGGCACCACAAATAAAACCAGTTTTGGATGATCCCTGTTTTGTTTGGGACTACGTACAAAGAAGAGGTCAAGCTGTACACCGAAAACCACTCAACCGATTGTGATATAACATATACTATTTTATAGGTTTGAGTATCCTTTGTGCATGAGTATAGGTTTTATTGAAATCAATTTCGCCATTTTAGAGATCTTTAGCAATATAGGGAAAGACAGACAGACAGACATAAATTCTAAAAAATATCAAGTATTGCTTTTTAGCATTTTCCTAGATTTTTTAGCTAATTTTCGCCAAAATATCTTTACTGTACAGACTTTCTCACCTCTACAGTTTTATTATAGTATAGGTAGACAATATCGTCCCTTTATTGGTAAAACCGATTATCTACACTTTTTTACAAAAATGAGTTATTTACACCAATCTACTCAACTTTTTGAGCTTTATCTACAGGTAAAACCGGATTTTTCGATACGATGCCTAGTTTCCGAGATTGATACGCAAAAAACCAATTATAATACAAGCTTTTAGGTAACGTCTGCATTCAATAACAGCTAAAGGCTTATACCTGTACGATTTTTTTGAAGCCTTGCAATCAAAAACACATTCAGTTTCATATCCTATTTTAGTTGCAATTTGCTTACACTCTGAACATACTGAAGCATTGTACTAATACAAACTAAAATTCTTTAAATGGTTCTGGTTTTGCTGGATTATTGGTAAGTACTTAGAATCTTACACATTAAAAAGAAAGTAAGTAGTTCTACTTGCTCTCAACAGAACATAATCCTTCGCACTTGTGCAGATTTTTATTCAATTAAAAGAGATTAAGCAGCTTTAATTGTTTTGACGTGACAACGTCTTATAAATTGGTTTGCCGGGTGACACTTCAAGAAACTGCGTTACGCTCCGCTCACGTTATGCGCTCACAATGAGAGCGAGTGAGAGGCACGCGTCCCGCCTAAGAGCGAGAGAGACAGACATAAAAAGTGAAAGGCACGCGTCTTTCATCCTTCTTCCTACTATACGAATGAATATATTCACATTAAAATTATTTTACCACTCAAAGTCGTTGTCACGTAAAACTTTCGCCCGTATACCGACTTTACAGGCAACCAATTTTTTTTCCACAACATCAGAGATCGTATCGTTCAGATTTAAATACAAGTAAAAGCAACTATGCTTAAATAGTTGTTATTCACCGTAGTGTATGGTGATGTTTCTACATAAATATTTTCAGCTAAAACCAAAACTAATGTTGAGATTATGCTGCAATGTATGAATATGAAAATAAATAAGGGGTATGCGGCTCCGGGAAGCAGCAGTACACAGTTTTAGTGCAGTGAGAGTTGGTAGAAAACAACGCACTGTCATAGGATGGCCGCTCATAGTAATGCTAGAAGGGCTTTTCTGAATTGGGTGTGGGATGGTAAACCTCGCACTGGGTTGATATTTGAAGAAATGAAAGACACACGAATGATTTTTAAGCAGAGATTAAAATATTGCCAGAACAATGAGGAGCAAATTAAAATTAATATTTTGGCAACTGAGCACAAATAATAAGCATTTTTAAAATTTCTGGAAAGCCACTCACAGATTAAACCCAAGACCTGCAGTTCCTATGAATGTCGACGGCGTGACTGAACCTGAAGAAATTGCAGATATGTTCAGAAGTCATTTTACGGTAACGCCGCGTCAAGTTGACATCAGTCAGGAACGTGTCACGCATGATATCATGTCTGGAATTCCATTGAATATTTCAGCAAAAGAAATAAAAAAAACATTCTTAAATCTATGACCAGGGGTAAATCTCCAGGACATGATGGCCTCAGCATAGAACATTTACAACGTGCTGGTCCGCATCTGCCGAGGGTTTTATCAATGCTATTTAACTTTAGTGTGCGGCATTCCTATTTACCAACAGAACTGATGAGAACAATAGTTGTACCCATAGTCAAGAGTAAAAGCAAGGATGTGGCAGACAAGGATAACTATAGGCCTATATCCATAGCGACCGTAATAGCCAAGGTTCTTGATTGTGTGATTGAGCGTAGAATGACTGAGCAGCTTAAACCACATGATTCTCAGTTCGGCTTTAGAGCAGGGTTATTGACCTAAACTACTATTCTGGCACTCAAACACAGATAGTAACACCCCTGTGTATGCTGCTTTTTTGGACCTCTATGGTCAAAATTGCGGGAGAAATCCACATCTCATAAGCTAATCAGCCTTCTCCAGTCAGTCAATCAGATTAGATGGTCGCGTGCATTTTCTGGCTAGTACCTATGGGCTGAGGTGTGGTGTGAGGTAAAAGGTGACGTCCCCAGCGCTTTTCAGTCTATACATCGATCAGCTGAACGAGGAGCTCAGTAGCACTGGTGTCGGATACTCTGTTGATGGTAAGACTATCAACAGTATCAGCTACGCGGATGACATGGCATTGCTGAGCCCCTCTGTTGATACGCTCAGACGTTTGCTTACAGTGTGTGAACAATATGCCACTGCTCATGGCCTACTTTACAAAAACGCGAGTCGGGAAAAGCGAGGCTATGATTTTTCGAATAAGTTGCAGAAAACCTGAGGCTGCTCCGCCTGTTTACATTTACAGAGTGACACTGAAAAGGGATATTGATGTAGAGAGGGAACGAAGGGCATTGTCAGTTCGATGCAATATGCTGGTCCGCAGGTTTGCTAGGTGTACTAAGGAAGTTAAAATTACTCTGTTCAAGGCATACTGCTAGACTTTTTACACCTACAGCCTGTGGCTCAGATATACGCAAAAAACCTACAACGCTCTTCGCGTGCAATACAATAACGCATTCCGGGTACTATTGGGGCTTCCGCGGTTATGTAGCGCGTCAAGCATGTTTGCTGAGGCAAACATAGACTGCTTTAAAGCGATCATACGCAAGAGAACTGCATCTTTGATAAGCAGGTGCAGACTATTGCTACTTGTATGGAACTTAATTAATCTGGGCTATTGGGATGGATGTTTAATGGATTGGTCTAGGTGAACACTACGGATGGAAAACGGCACCTGCTCTAAATACTCTTAAAGTATATCGAAAAGGGGCAGGCGGTGACTCGCCAACTCACTGGATGGGCCCTCTCTAGATAACCGCCAAGGCAAACAAACTCAGCCATAAACAACAAGAGGGCAACACCGGTGTGAGCGGCTAGGGGTGTGGAGCGGTGCGGCACCGGTTTCGCCATCGCAGGCCTCGTGACCACGGAGGCCCGGAGCGGGTTTCCCCGTAATTACGCCCTTGACAATGACACTTCCACCCCCGAGCAAATAGCTCTTGTGGCTTCCCTCTGGCCGGGCGACCAAGACAAGCCAGACTTGAGGGTCCTGCCGGTGGTAATCCACTCCAACAAGCCAATAAAGGCAAGCCGGAGATGAGACCCTGACCGAACCCCCTGAAGCAATCGGGACGGCAGTGTCGCCACACACATTCAGCTCGCCACAAAGCTGCCCTGCGGTTGGTAAGCTGTCTTTCTATCAAATTCAAATTCAAATTATTTATTTGCTTTAAACGGGGTGATACATAATGTGGTGTATAAAAATTCAGGAGAACAAGCCCATTTAGCTATAAAAACAGCATGCAAATATTAACAAACGCATATATTAGTACATCATCCATCACAATATTTATAATAGGTATTCTGTGTATTGATTACTTCTGATAAATGTTTCTACTGATTTAAAAACTCTTGAACCGAGTAAAACGCATTTTCTATCAGCCATTTTTTTAGCACTTGATTAAATTTATATACCGGCAATGTTTTGAAACATTCCGGAATTTTGTTAAAAACTTTAACGCACATCGAAAGACTATTTTTCTGAAGCCGGCTTGTTCTAGGTATTAAGCCTAATACTAATCTATTTGGATTTCTGATGTTATTTCTCTTAGTAACGTCTTTTGCTTGTTTTAATGTGTTGGGTATCCTGTAATATAATATATATCACAAGATAAAGGTGATGTTTGAAAGCTGTTACTATACCCTCTGAGATTGCGTTAGTCTCATGATGAGGTGAACGACTGCCCCAGAGGGGTTTTATTATTATCTACACTTATAATATTATAAAGTGAAAATATTTGTATTTTTGTTTGTTTGTTTGTAATGGATAAACTCAAAAACTACTAGACCGATTTTAAAAATGCCTTCACCATTAGAAAGCTACATTATCTGCGAGTAACATAGGCTATATTTTAGTTTCGAAAAAGTAGGGGTCCGTAAAATATTTGGCTTTTTCGGGTACGCGAAGTAGTTCCCTCAGGACGCGTTTGAAACCGCGGGAAACGGCTAGTTATTAATAATATATCATTCTTATAATTTTCCTCCTTTATTCAGTTTTTACTGTCATGTAGATAAGTAATGATTATTTGGTATTTTTGTAATTATAAAAATAGACCAGGCTTGCTGTAGTTCGTTGTATGAACATTTTGCAGATAGTCTACCACAATTCTTAATTTTACTCAAGCAAAATTTCAATTTGTAGAATGTTTCAGAGTGTTATTTTTACAGTTGTTTTTGGTATCTTATTACTTTCTTCGAAAGGTTACGGTGAAGCTTTAATGTAATTAATGATATGTATGCTTATGTCGTTATTCAGGAAAAAACAACTAAATGACCTCCCTGAAGATAGTGTTTGGCATTTTTTCAAGCATTATCAAAAAAGTACTTCTATTTTTATAATTTACAAACATACTTTGTTAATTGTTCCATTATAATTACATGATTGCAGGTAAGATATATGTAATTTAGTTACATAATTATTCTGTCAAACTTTTAAATCATTATTGCCACAAGTTTAGTTTTCGGTAGATAATCGGTTTTACCAATAAAGGGGCGATATTCATTAAGTAAATTATAATGATCAGTAATAGTAATCTGTAACTGATCGAACAAGAAAATTTATATCAAAATGCTGTGCGCAATATACTTATTTAATTTTGTTCTAAAGAGAATAACAAAAAAAACCACAAGTTATTGAAAAAATTATATACGCAAGTGTACCTTAAATTTTTGAAAGAAATTCGTTCTTTTTATAAGTGCGGAAAAAGATTCCTGGATAAATGAGGACTGCAGGAAAGTTCGTTGTTGTTGGACTCGAATCTCTCTCGAGCATGTAAGTTGGGTTGTTTAAATAATGAGTTGTGACGAAGTAGAGCAAGGCGCTAGCAAAAATTGAAAGAAGAAACATTGAAGGACTCCAGTACCAGCTGAAATGTCAAATATTTTAGATAAGTTAAAAACATGTAACGAATCAAGCAAATCATGTTTATGTCGGATTGCGTGTACCTAGCTTCTCTACTTCCTAATCTATTAGCACCAATATGAATAAGACTGAACCACTTTAATAAATCAATCTTTAGGTTTGCTTTTATATTTTTTGTAGGCATTTTTGAACGTTCTATAATTCGGGTTTAATAAGACTCTATATGAAATATTATTACTATAGTGCGCTTTAAATTACAACAAAGTTTATATGTTACGGGCTTTTCTTATTTTAAGTTATCAGCATTTACTTTTTTATTTGCATGGATTTTAAAATAATCTGACAAACAACTACTGCCTTAGTAAAGTATTTTAGTGGTAGAAAATATTTTCTTAATATATGTATAGGTACATAAAGGCAGCGATAGCCTAGTGGAGAGGCCGACAGACTGCTACGCAAATGGTCCGGGTTCGAATCCTCAGCGCGCACCAACGACTTGTCGGAGTTATGTGCGAATTAAATTGTTAATTATCGCGTGCTAAACGGTGAAGGAAAACACCGTGAGGAAATCTGCATGTCTGAGCGTTCTCCATAATGTTCTCGAAAGACATGTGAAGTCTGCCAACTCGCACTAGGCCAGCGTGGTGGACTATGGCCTTATCCTTCTCATAGTGAGAAGACCTTCTCATGGTGAAGGCCTGTGCCCAGCAGTGGGACTGTATATATCGACGGTCCCTACGTATAAAGACATGTCGAAAATGGCATATTTTTTATTGCATAATTGGCTTTAGATTATCTATGCGCACATACTGACATACGATTTTTTTTTAAACTTTATTTATTTACGTTGTTTTACAAGTCGTATAAAAGAACAAGTATTATATATAAAACGAATAAGTGTCGTAGATACGGACATCTGTTACATATCTTTTTGTACGGTGTTAAAATGCGTGCCACTCGGTGCGAATGCGGTCTTGTATAGGGGGTTGGTATAGGGTTTGTATCAAGTTTCCTTCTCTTACAGTGCTGTTTTCTGCATAATATGCTCCCTCTGTCGGCGACACCCATGGGATGATATAGGGTGGTGACATTCCGTATTCTTAATCCGGCACCACACGGACAGCGTATAAAAATGTATAATAGACATGACTGACATACTTTTATTTTATTATCGGCGTAGAAACGGTCATCTATCAGTGTTTTCAAGAAAACGTAAAAAAATGTGTAAATAGCATTGTAAATCTCTTAAAACTGTTAAAATATTGTAGAAAGAAAATATTTATTATTGGTCATAGAACTATTTCCAGGGCGTGTTGAACACAAATTACGCTCTCTTGTAAACCTCGATTTTTGACTTGACCTTATGTACGTAGGAACCATCGATATACAGGGCTGATGATGATGATGATGATGTATACATAATCGCGGTACTATTAAAGTCAAAGTCAAAATCATTTATTCATCTAGGCCACAAGGTGACGCCTATGAACGTAAATGTTTTAAAGTAAATAGCTTATTGCTTCTACATTTACATTAACATTTACTGCCTCGTTCGCAAAGCAATAGGTAGAACCACGAGAAAGAACGGGCAATAAAACTAGTGGCCACTCTTTTTAATCGCCAGTGATAAACACTGATTGTATCGCCACTGTCTGGGTTTATTGTTTTTTATCGTAGACTTTGATTTATGTCCGTGTGGTGACGGATTAAGAATACGGATTGTCACCACCCCATATCATCCCACGGGTGTCGTAAGAGCCGACAGATGGAGCATATTATGCACAGAACAGCACTGTAAGAGAAGGAAAATTTGATACAAACCCTATACCAACCCGTTTGGCCAGCGTGGTATAATAGGCCAATTCCTCCTTTCAAAGGAGAGGCCTAGTCCAGCAGTGGACTATTAAAGGCTGATGATGATGATTTATATCGTTGTTTGTAGTTTAAGAAATATAATAAAAGAGATTAATATAATTTGTCAGCTTTTATCGAACTTAAAAATTTTACTTTAAAAAAGTACAGTACACAAAGAGATTTTTTTAGAACAGGATTATCATATGACTAGCCTGAGACCCCCGGTATCACCAAAAATATTTTATTGAATTTGTGATTTCTGTGTATAATGAAATAGAATATGAATGCGAGTCAAACTTTATTGCCAACTAGTACATTTCACACGGAAAAAGCTTTTCAGCGATTTGTTAAAGTAAATGATAAGTCAAATAGAACGGAAAATATTATTTACAAACTTTTCTTTGTTATTTTCAAAGTTCTCCAAAATGCTGGAACGGAAATTCAAGTAAATAGTGGCTGTGGCTGAGTTGTGGCAATTAGAATTCTGAGATGCACTAGTTATATAAATACCTTCCACCTTCTTCAGTTAGGTGGAAACAGAGGTACTGACTTTTAAGAAATCAAGAACAAAAGCAAGGTACCCTAGTTGACTTAAATTTAGTCTGCTTAAACCAACATGCTACATGTTGGTAAGCATTTTGTTACCCTTCCGATATCTTTAATCTTTGAACGTCGATTATGAGTCAGTTGAGAACTTATTCAAAACTTTAACAGACTTCAGAGCCGTATTTTTCATTTTAAGCTGATGTTGGGTAAATAAAAAACGTAAAAACATTACATCTTATCATTGTTATCGTAGAAAGCGGCGCTACAAATAAAATTATAAAAGTAAAAATAAAATGTAATCGTTTTTGTTGGCTACACACATATTAAAACATCATAACCTGATTTAATATTATATTTCTGTATTGTCTGAGATAGTTGTACGGATAACGTTCGTATTATCCTGCGTTGAAATATTTGGCTTCTTCCGTAGCTTGTTGAGTAATTTGACCCACAAGCTAATAATGACCCGGAACATGAACTGCATCACCCCAAGTATAGTAAGGATACTGCATCCAAAAAACACGTTGAATATGCCACCAAATTGAGCTGTAACATACAATATTTTTAAGTGCACAAATATAAAGGAGTAGCCACCAAGTATTATTTAAATTAAGCCAGTACCTGCATGAAAAAACTAATCTATCAAAACTTACTCTCCAATTAGGCCGTACAAAAAAAAATATAGGTATGTTTTAAGACATAAAACGCTTTTCTTAAAAGTGTTTATAAGTAGGATACTCTGGGATTATGAGGAATAATAAAGTGCGTTGGCTCAAATATAACTTACAGAACAGATCTAGATACGAGTAAAATGACGACCGCTCTTTAGTTCTCCTCTTGAGTTTCCTTATGAATATCCTAACAACAGTTACTTTACTGTAGTCCAAACCCTTGCTGAAAATAAACGAAATATATCTGCAGAAACCTCTTTAAGGGTCTGACCACACATATCGGGGCCGTGTCTAATACTTGGATGGAATTTGGCACTTCAGAAGCTTGAAATATTGTCGGTGTATGTACATTATATAAGAATTTGTTGACACATGTTCAGGCCGGAGACCGTATGCGGTGACTAAGTGCGGGACAGTATTTTTTAACATTCTTTGTCTTTGTTTGCTTTTAGCCACTTACTAGAAATTGTCAAATGTTGGTACACTGGGGTCCAAGGTGAAACTCGATGTTCGAACTACGACTGATTCCACGTTACACGTTGACGGACATCGACAATTTTCAGTATTCACTGTAGAGTTAAAATTATCATATTTCTATTTCTAAATGATATTTTGCATCCAAGATATTTGACTCATGTCTCTAAGCTCAGAATACGTTATTTTGAGTGAACTTGATATTGCTTAATTTCACTTATAGTGTATTGTCTTCGAAAGGATTTCAAACTTACGTGAAGCTCTTGTTGCACACCGAAGATGTCTGGCGTTGCAATAAGAAATACCTGGTGGTCTAGGGTGCGTCAATAGAACACAACCACACCTTTTTATGCTATAAGACATTTCACACTCTAGCGCGCAGTATATTCTGTAAAGGATAATGGAAAAGAACCAAAAATAACAAAATTGACAAATTTATATCAATAGAACTGTGTATACGGTATTGGTTGGAAAATCTCTTTGCAACTGATCAAAGAATAGTGCGTATGAATGAGCGCAATATGTGAAGCATTCTTGTTACTTTCAACAAAATAAAAATTATAAATATGAACAGGATTTATATCAGATTTTGTATATAATATCATAATTGTTATATGCTAGCGTTCTTATAAATGAGTATCATGATCATCTCTTAAAATACAGAGAAACAAATAATAAAGAATATCAGGAGTTATGAAACTGTTTAATTGTCGGATACAGTGTTTAATCATGCCATGTAATTTCGCTTGATGTATAGAAAGGCTGTTGCCTGTTAGTCTAGTCACCTCTGTTCACTTTGCTTGGGCTTATTTTATTGCATTGTATCTTTAATGCATAGAGTACCTATACCTACTGACCACCTGACAGTCGTTGTCTAGATGCTGTGCTTCTGGCTGATGTACTAGCAAAAGTGACAAAAATAGTCTGTTAGACAATTTTCCAAATTTTCTTTCAGGATATATTCCAGGCACCTGCCAGCAGTGCCAAAATATCGAATACTCGAAACAGAGGTCCGTGGTACATATCCCCAAGAGATAATTTGGAACTAGTATTAGTGACCCCGAAAGTTTAAAAACTTAGAAAATGCTCAATAGCATGTCAGATAACTGTATGAACAATTGCTATTAAATATTGCATGAACGTATGTTGTAAAGTTTTGTGTACTGTTCTTTTTGTAGTTCGGAAAGTACTTCAATTCCTCATCAGACATACTGCATCTTCTTAGTGTGGCACCAAGACGTTTGGCCGCGTCAGTGATCCTGTTGCTTTGGACGTAGTAGGGGAACCATTGTTCATTGCCAGGGTTGAGAGGCGTGCCGTTGTGCGACGGATCGATGAATTGTTGACCAGCTTGAAATCCAATCTACAAAGAAAACCATTGTGAAGATATAGTTATAATAAAATCAGTCAGAAACGCTCCATCTTTTCATGAACAGTGGTCTGACTGATTTGAAAGTGTCTGAATGTGGATTAAGAATAAGTGAATCAGTGTTTAAGATGTAACGTTATTCCTACTTAGGGGGTGTTTAAATGAGAAACGTGGTTAAATGTTACAATAAAAATTGATTTAATTCTTCATGTAAGTCTAAACATCATTTAGCAAAGCGTTTTACTTACTAAAAAATTACTAAAAAAATGTAATTCGAAAAGGTATAAACAGGGTCGCGTGATTCGGCGATGGTAAGGGATTTGTTGAGGGTCCGCTGCCGGTTCGTCCAGGAAAGGTGGTCACTTAGCTCGTCTGCCGGTTCACCAGAAGAAAGGGACGAGCGCAGCCAGCGCTTCAGTATTTATAGTGCGTTGCAGGGCGCGGGCGGCGGGGTCGACCGGGCCGAGTGATGCGTCAAGGATTGACGTCACACACTCCCCCCTTTAGGCTAGAATTTTCCCGGAGGGAAAATTCTGTGGCTGGTAGGTGGCGACTGCATTCCGGGACCCTGAAACAGATGAGTGGTGGTGGTGTCAGTAGGTTAAATACAAGGCAACTACTAACCCTGAAAAAGTAAAAAAAAAACAAGTATAACCCTCGACCATTCATACGTCACCAAGCATTGAACGTTCCTATTACGCCAGCATTCATTCCCGATGCGAGTCGTATTCATTATAATACACGACGCGCGAAGAGGTATTATACGTGAGTTTTAGAGCAAATAGCCACCTAATCTATGTTGGTAGGCACCACCTGACAACCCGGGTTCGATAAGTAAAATTAAATTGAAAATGTATAAGTCGTAAACTAATATTACGATCTTACGATATTACGATACTAACAATATTACGATCAGTTGGCAATATCACAAACAAATTGCTCGTCAACAAGGTCGATGCAATATTGCAAGGACAAATTGTATTCATTTAAAATGGAATAACAATGATTTCTGCGATCGAAAGTTTGAGCCGGTGAACACGTGAGTCATCACTGCGCGCGTGGCGCTGACCGCATTCAATTGACGTGAGTCATTATCTTGTTTCTGAACACGATACAAATTAATTAAAGACAAATGCACAATTCTTAGTAAGATGTAATGAATAATACACCATCGAAGGAGAACGTCGATGATATAGTACACACTACCATAGTTAAAAAACACAAAAAAATATTCAGAGTAAGATGAAATGAATAATACATCATTGAAGGAGACGGTCGATGATATAGTATACACTACCATAGTTAAAAAACACAAAAAAATATTCGGAGTAAGATGTAATGAATAATACATCATCGAAGGAGACGGTCGATGGTATAGTATACACTACCATAGTTAAAAACACAAAAAAAAACACAAATGAGAATCGAACCACAGACCGAACCGACAACAACCTTTTAGCCACTGAGCCATAAGGAAAAAAAATATTTTATTATATTTCGATCAGTCATTACTAAAGCTATATATAACAAGATACTTGGGTACATGATTTAGCTGTAATTGGAAGTTAAAGATTTGATATACTATGTGTAACAAAGCGTTAAGTTATTTTAGTGATTAGATCATTAGTGATGAGCATTAATAATTACATTCTTAAACTTTGTAGTGAGTTAATTTAAGATCTTTTATATGGAAATCACCAAGACAAATCTGATAGTTAGATATTTAGTTAGATAAATAACAGATTTGTGTAACAATATTACATTCATAAAATTTCTGCGACAATTTATAACAGTAATAACTATTCATGTTTTATGTTAGCATGTTTATATGAATCGTTAACACAACACAATGCGTTATCTTGTGAGCTCCAACTCGGAAACAATAGCACTATTGTTGGCCTTCACAAACAATTATGTAGGTAATTATAACTTCGCATACATATGCGTCTTACATTGTTGCTAATGACACTGTACCCCATCGTTTATAAACACATTGATGCTATAATGGAATAAGATTTAATTATTTTATTCAGCTTTTAGGTTTAAAATAAACGACGGTGAAATACGAAATGGTATAATCTTTAACTTGTAAATCAATTAATTTGCTTTAGTTATTAAAGTATAAAAAATATTGATTTATGTAGAAATACCCACATTAGTTATTTAAGTATTGAAATTATTATTAATTTGTGTGTAAACAACCACTTTAGTTATTTAATGAGGTATAAAAATTATTTATTTGATTTATGTGTAAATAGCCACTTATTTATTCAAGAATAGAAGTTATTGATTTAATTTATGTGCAAATACCCACTTTAGTTAAAGTTAGTTTCAATTCAATTAAGTTTGATAATTTCAGTTTGATATAATAACATTAGCGTAAACACAAGACACATTATAACCAGCACTATTTAAGATGGTTAAGTAAAACCAGATGCATAGCATTTTGTATAAAGGAAACAAGTTACATATTGATAATTAAGTATTTTTCCGGCCGTCAGCGGTTTAATTTTACCATTTATTAATCATTACCTAAATGTTTTATATATTTCAATAGAAACCAGACATTGAAAGAAACAATCCTAGCGACACAAAACATTACAAAAAAAATATAATTCAATAATTGCGACGCAGGAATTTA
Source organism: Euclidia mi (assembly GCA_944739405.2). Taxonomy (NCBI): domain Eukaryota; kingdom Metazoa; phylum Arthropoda; class Insecta; order Lepidoptera; family Erebidae; genus Euclidia; species Euclidia mi. Next base: position 97,824,985 of record OX123185.2, read on the forward strand.
ATGTTCAAGTTTACAATGAACAGTAAAAGCATAAATATATGCATTTGCAAATAACATACCGATAGGCAGTAACAAGGAGATAAAATCGAAGACCAAAAACAACGATTGTAGCAAAATAAACATTTGACAAAACGAACAACCAATAATTCTACGATGATATTCGTATTTTATACAAAATAGACAAAGATTAAATTTGTTCATTATTGTTAGTGAGCAACCTGCATGTGACACGTGTACATTTCATTAATAAATGAACGCGGAATTCTAGCTAAATACCTAGTATATAATACGCTAGCATCTTTAGGTACGTTCATTCTCAGCCAGTCCAATTATGGTAGGTACACGTGGTACAATAAAGATGTAACTTTCTTAGTAAGAAAGAAAAAAAGTATTTAACTTTGAAAGATAATCGCCATAGTAGGCGGTAAATGTATTGAATAATAGCTACCATATAGAAATATATCGCCGTACAAAATCACTAGCAGAAGGTTATAGTAGAAAAATGAGAAGAAATGAAAAAGAGAAGGGTGTGAATTCGTTCCATAAGTCAGCCAAAGCAGATTATTAGCAATAATTACCAGTAGCACTCAATTACCGTAGTGGCATTTAAAAAAGCTAATCGCGAAGCATACGATCAACGAAGGTGACCTTAGCACGTCGTTAGAGGACGCGAGGCCTTAAATCGCAATACAAAGAATGCGATCAATGAATGTGACCACAGCGCGTCATTTAGTTGACACGTGGTCGCAAGCAAAACGATTATAACTTGTTACTTATGCGGTTGATACAAAATTAATTATCACACGCGGCAACAGAAATAGTTATAATATAAAAATGCTTACCATGCGTAGTAAGATAAAATTTGTCTGTTGTGACCGGCGCAACATAAAACCGACCTTCCGTGCACAACAGAACAAAAAACAATATATGCCACTAAAATAATTACACACTGCTTTGGGACGACTTCACACATACACAAAAATAAAAAAAGGAACTCACCGGGCAGCGAATCAACAAAACCCTACCTATATATTCCCGTGGGCGCCACTGTAACAAAGGAGACCTTCCAGGTGTCCACTGTAACGTTGGACTACCTTGGGGTTTTTAAATGAGAACCGTGGTTAAATGTTACAATAAAAATTGATTTAATTCTTCATGTAAGTCTAAACATCATTTAGCAAAGCGTTTTACTTACTAAAAAATTACTAAAAAAATGTTATTCGAAAAGATATAAACAGGGTCGCGTGATTCGGCGATGGTAAGAGATTTGTTGAGGGTCCGCTGCCGGTTCGTCCAGGAAAGGTGGTCACTTAGCTCGTCTGCCGGTTCGCCAGAAGAAAGGGACGAGTGCAGCCAGCGCTTCAGTATTTATAGTCCGTTGCAGCGCGCGGGCGGCGGGGTCGACCGGGCCGAGTGATGCGTCAAGGATTGACGTCACAAAGACCCTGCTACAGTCGTCAGCGTCTAGCATCATCATCGGCGTCAGATGTGCAGCTGATGTTCACCATGATAAAAGAAGAAAGGTATGAAAGTGAATGTTAACAAAACCAAAGTCATGGTCATAGAGAACGAAATTGTGGAACTGAATGTAACATAATGATAGTAGAAGAAAGAATGGGACAGATGAATGAGTTTGTGTATTATGAGTCTTTGTTTACAAGAGACTGAAAATGTGCGAGAGATATTGAAATTAGGGAATAGTGTGAATGACTTCTTTTGTCTACCATCAGTACTCTCAGGTAATAGTAGTACTCTCAGGTAATAGTGGTAATAGTACAGTAGGATAAGTCTGGGTCGCCTTGCTATACGGCTAGGAGTTTTGGTGCCAATACTGATGAAATGAGCAAATCATAGACATAGCGAAGATGCATGAAAGTAGAATCAGTGCTTTGGAAATGAGAGCTTTGGGAATCAAGTGCGCAGTAAGTCTGATGGATACTTTTCTTTGTCTTTTTTTATTAACAAAGACAACTCCCGCATTACAACTAAATCCTGTATTGCGAGGGACTTAACAAACACACAAGCAACGGAAACAATGAACACCCAGACTCGAGACAACAATTTGTGGACAGAAAGTCACATGAAGTGTCATCTCGTGTGGGAATCGAACCCACAACACTCGGCGCAGCGTCAATCGGCGAGGCGGCCACTTAAACCACTACGCCAACTGTGCAGTCGTAAGCTGAGAAACAGTGTGATACGAGAGAAGAGTGAAAAAGGAAAGTTGCGATGATTTCGACATTTGGAACGGATGGATGAAAGAAGAAATACGAAAGAAGTGTACCGTATAGTGAATGGAGATGTCGGTAGGGGACGCCCAAGGCGGACGTCAGCCGATCGAATAGGTTACTTACTGAAAAATGGTTAAGTTAAAAGTACCCAAAACCTACGCTCATGCAAGATGAGGGTAATGAATGTTGAAGAAGCGAAAGAAGTATGTTTGAACCGAAGCATGTGGTGATCGATAATCTCTGCCTATCCAAACGGGACACAGGCGTGATGTGACGAAATATATGTAGTTAGATAAGTACTTATGATAAACAATGAAAACAATCCAAAGAGTAAATCTGCATATATAAATCGATAATCGATCGATAATCTCTGCCTATCCCAACGGAAGACAAGCGTGACGATTTATTATTATGTAGTTAGATAGGTAGACTTATGATAAACAATGAGAACAGTGCAAAGAGTAAATCTGTATATACAGGATGTAAAAAGACCCATCACCAAGCCGAAGTCTAATACGCGAAAATAAGACTTCGGAAACGCAATTTTTTAAGCTTAAAATATATTTTATAAGTCGCAATGTATAGCGCGCGAAATGCATCGTGCCTACACCGGCCGTATTTACCTACAGCGTGAACCTCGGCTGGTACCTAAGGGCGGTTTCAGATTAGCATATTTTTCTGCGTGTATACGGTTGTTTCAGCGTACGCGCTTACACGCGCGCTACATTACATTACGCGCTTCAAAAAACTAAACTCGCGTAAACGGGCATATTTCGGCATGTTCACTCAAAATGGTAGTGACATTGTGTCCACATGGACTCTGACGGCTCAAGCTTATACAAGCTTAGAAGCGCATCAACGCTTGTACGAGTTGCGCGTGTGCCAAAAAGGCGCGACTATACACGCCTACATGCACTTCCAAAAACAAGCTTATACGCGCGTATAAAACGCTAATCTGAAACTCCCTTACGGCGGTAGTTTATGATCACGTGGTCGCGCGGCTGAGGGTAATGCCCTCCAGCTGATGGCTAGTAGCGCATACACTGCGTTTAGGAAACTTTAAAGCCGTTAATTTTAGGAAAATATTGAAAATTTTGTTTATGTTTATTTGGAAACAAGTTTACATTTATTATTCAATACACGATTTTGGAATAATTTGAAAAAAATGTCGTTGCTTTGAGCCTCAATATCTCCTGCACCAAGCATTTCACATATATGGTGCCGAAGTAAAAAAAATCGTAATGATTGGTACAATATGGGTATTTAGTTTTCGTTAAGGGTCTTTTAACATCTTGTATAAATTCTTTCGTTACTGACTGACTGACATGACTGTTTGTCACGTGTATGTCGTGTGTTGTTACGTACAGCCGAAACTACTTGGCGCAAGAAACAAAAATTTGGCATAAATGTTCCGTGAGGACCGTAGGGGCGAACTAAGGTCGAGAAGATTAGAATAAAATGTGTGGGCGTAACTCTAGTTTCACTATGTTCAGGAACAATAGTATTTGTTTCAATTAGTGGATTTCCCTCTCTAAATAATAAAAATTCTAAAATCTCTCTCTCAATTCTCAATATTTTATTAAACTCAGGGTCGTTGTGCCCCTTAATTTAATATGATTTTTGATCTTACCAAAAACAAATAAAATTGTTATACCGAGTTTTTTTGTACGTTATTCTTACCCACTTATAAGACAAATTAATATCCTGTGTGTTATGTTTCTGACTCTGGTTGAAGGCAATCATTAGACTTTGGCTAAAGCCCATACGAAGAGTTTTCCATGGTGGTGGAGGTCTTTTTACATGCAAATTTTCCCTCATTTCCCTGTAAATGCAAAAAATATATCATTATCGGTTTAAGATACTTATCAATTAATAAGCATCGCAGTTAAAACTAAACAGCTTCACACTATATAAAAAACTGTATTTATGTTTAGGTTAATGTGATTGATGTGCGTTAAGTTTTGGTCTGATTATTCCTACCTACGTAAAGATCTTCCATTGAAGACACAACAGAAACCATCTCTATTTAGCTCCATACGAAATATATCAGAACAATTTAGGTACACATTATTCCAACGACATCTGCAAATAAAAATTATGTTATTTGCTTATAATATAATTATGTAAGTCTGAAACTGAACTCAAAGGTTTTGTCAGAACTCATAAATAATGGTACGTAATTGTAGTTAATTGAACATGAATCTATCATAGGGTACGTAGGTCGTAGGTTCATTGACTATCGGTGGGTTAAGATTATGGCGCAGCGATCCATAGTCAATCTTGGCCTCTGACACGAGATCTCTCCATATTTTTCCGTCGAGGATACATTCCTTCCAGTCCATTTTACGAAGTCCTGCTAGATCTTTTAAGACTTCGTCATTCCAGCGATATTTAGGATGCCCCACCGGGCGTCGACCGCTAGGTTGTCTCAAATACGCTTTTTGCTTTTTTTGCTGCACGACCCTCTCCCATCCTCATCACGTGACCAAACCAGCGAAATTCTTTAGTCTGGCCGATAATATTTGGTTCGGCCACAAGGTCCTCTATCTCCTGGTTCGTTCGGATCCTCCAGCTCCCATAGCTCCCACTAGTGAACATGAGATTACCTGCCATGTATGTTTATTGCAGGTTAGTATTCTTGATGATTGAGGGTTCATTAGGTATACAATAGGTGCGACCACGGCTCTAGTTTGAGTATTTCTGTACATACACTTTTCTGGATTTTAATCTGAATGAGCTATTTTCTTGTTTCGTTCTTTCTACACCCCTTTTTGTTTCATTGAGAAATTGTTCGCCAACCGAGAACTAGATAGATCTTAAGATCGTCAAAGTGAATGTATTTATTTGACTTTATCTTCTGTTTTCTGTGGTTCTTACTTATTTTAACTTTTATTGAGACCATCAGGATATTTAGTGAAATGTTAAGAATGAGTAATTCTATTAAATATTATGACTATTTTGATTCTGGCAAACTAAAAATCTAATATTTTTTCAAAACTGACAAAGTATGTATCTTGACAGGATGTTGATTCTTGTGGCTTCGAGTATTCTTCAGGCACGAATCCACAAATTGGTTCGTCGATTTTTTGTGAGTCCATTAGTTGAATATCTTAAAGCTCTCTTCGGTATATGATATAATATTCGTTCTTAGTAATTTTATAAAAAAAGTTAGAAAAAATTAATAGTACGGCAATAAAACACTACTTACATTGAAGAAAGAAATTCTTCTGTTTTTAAGTCGCTAAATACAACTGTGAGTAAAATAATTACTGAAGGAAAGGTGGCGGTCACATCGCCCGTCTCTATCTCCGCAATATAGGTTGGGTTGGACAAGTAACGCGTAGTCGCAAGATAGAGTAAGGTGCTGGCAAAAATTATAAGAAATAACATTGAAGGCATCCAATACCATCTGCAATCAAAGCGTTTTTATTTTATTTGCATCTAAATCATCGCAGTCTTTAGGCGTTCATTGCAGCACATAGGTCTTCCTTAAGGCTCACCACACAGACCGATCTTGAGCCGGTCACCGTTGAAACTAGTCATATGCGGTTGCGTATGACTGGTTCATGTAATCTTAAGCAGATCGTCGGTCCACATTGCGAGAGGCCTCTTGCGTAGTCCGAAACGTGGCTGCCACGCCAAAACCCTCCTTTTTTTTGTTGACTACTGTGGAAACTCTCCTTATGAGCCATCTCAAATCGACGCCAACCCGGCCAGAGTGTGATCGACCGGGCTTGGGACTAGCGGAGGAGGTGTGTGGAGGGTCTTCCCAGGTGTTCGGGGCATACCCACTAAAACCACCGCGGTATCCTTGGTGCGCCCCCATTTGGTCGCCGGAGATAGGGCGCGCGGCAACGCAACACCGACACGCCTCTCCTCCCGCGACCACACCCGACTCCGAAGGACAGACAGAACTGTCCCCCGCACCCGCACCTATGGACGCATCGTACGCAGGCTTCACCCAAGCCCACGTGAAGCGTCCACTCCCGGGATCCCTCTTAGCTTCTTCTTCTTAGGTTACTGAGCCCCCCACCACGACAAGGTGGAGATCCCATAAAGGGGACTCCAGAACCCTCCTGCCCCAACGGCTATAGGTTCTTCGAGCTATGTGCCCTGTCCATTTCAACTATAGCTAAGTACCTATATCGGCTAAAATTTATTTTCTTATTAAATGCTTATTATGTCTCTTAGTGCTGTTACACTTGAGCATTCAACTGTAATAAGCATTCTTGTGAATGTTACAAAACAGAAGAACAAATGCGTGTGTTTTATTGAGCATCTATCGAGCAATCTAGCGAATGGGTAGTAAATTTCCTTCGACTTTTTAACTAACAAGAGCGTTCGCTAGAAAGATCGCGAAAGTATTCAGAACTTTTGAGAAAGCAATTTTTACATTGGATTATCCAAGTTTGATGTCTAATTTTGCACTTTTATCATCATTCCATGGCCCTCGCCATGGAATGATGATAAAAGTGCAAAATTATCACGGTGGTAGTGGCTGTAATCTTAATATTTACACCTACCTTGATTCCCTGCTATACAATCTGTTGGCACCGTGAAATTGTATGTGACTTAACAGCCACTTCAATGTACCAACTTTAACTTTATTTTTATCCTGAAATTTATCTTTTGGATTTTCCATAGTGATTTTTTCACTGCCTCTCAATATTGAAAAGTTTTCTCTAGATGACACTATATTAATGTTTTAAATATAATGTAGCCTATTGCCATCCATATTTAAAGGATTTAAATTAATTAACGTCAGTATATACATTAATCATGTCATAGCCTACTTTGACAATAAATACAGATCGTATCGTCACTCTACGGTTTTTGATTTAAGAGATTTGTCGTTGACTATGATTTATGACATTTAGGAAAATGAATGGCATTTCATGTGAACACACAAGTCCAATTTCAATCTATCTTTTACCAATGTGTTTAAATGGTAATAATGTTTCGACTCATATTTCCACACCCACTCTGACCTTGAAGTTTGAAGTTTTGTTAGGATATTGATACACTTTGGTATATTAGGATATTGATTTTAAAATTTATAGAACTTACCGTAATGAATACTCGCCAGGATTCCGTCTTCATGATTGAACCCCAAATTACAGATGGGGTCCGCTTATGAACACCAAATCCCAGCCTGGCTGCCCATGTCTAATGCTTTCATTAGAAGTTTTTATTTGAAATGTGATAGGTTCATCGCTAGCATATTATAATAGATAACATAGCAAAAAATTTGGCTAATAACACTGCTTCTCTTGAGCAGTCTAACTTGACATTAAATATAAACTTGGAATCCGTTCCAAATACTTTAAATTAAGTAATGAGACAATAGATTCAATCTCTGGCAAAAACATAGTCAAGACATTGATAAATTTAAATATAAGTAAAAAAAACACTTTCCTCAACCACACATTGTGCAAAAAATAATAAAAAAATTGTATTACCTTCTTTAAAAATCTGTTTTTTTTTGTTCATATTGTCTTGTTTGTTCATGTCTTTCGTCTGGTAGAAATAAACGCTTTTTTCTTTCTTTCTTTCTTTCTATTAACCTGGTGCATCAAAATATACAAGGGTTGATGGGTAAGGAGTTAGATTTGGAAATGTTCATGAACTGTAACAATATTGACATTTTATGTATTACAGAACACTGGCTAAAAAGACACCGGTTCATGTTCATTGTGATAAGTGTATACAAGCCTCCATGTGCACATTTTGAAAGTTTTATAGTAATCAAGAAGGATGCCCTAAACAATTGGAGGATGCCCTAAAAATATAAACAATTATCACCGTCGCCGTGGCCTCGTAAATGCCGTGGGGTCCATTGCCCACACTTTGTTTGGAGTGCTCGATAAATGAAAGATGAATTCGCTCAACAGTGCCAACAGGATCTGTCAAGGTTAAGAAGTAACCAGAAATACTTCAACCACTTATTAAAAAACCAAACGTCCATAATTGAGTCTGAGATTAACGTCATAAAGAGGATGGAGAAAACTGAGAGGCAACAACATAAGTTGTTTAATCAACATTTGAATCGATTAGAAAACTTAACCAATAGCATGCAGAACTTCAAACTAGAGAATGCCAATACCAATGAGTTTATGCTGTCATCTATCACAGCAAATGGCATAATTATGAATTTGAAGAATATTCAGAAAATGCTATTGAATACTGCCACTGCCATTTTCCATGGTCAATTCAACGTACATCTACTGCAACCAGAGCAAATAATTCAAGAACTGCATATCATCTCGAATCATATTTCCAAGGAATTATCGTTACCAATCCATAATATACAAGCTGACTTATCCAAAATTTACCACTTTCTGACTGTTAAGACAAGATTTACAGACGATTCTTTGATTTTTGAAATGAAAATACCGCTATTAGGGAGAGATAACTTTGAAATGTACCAATTAATACCAATAGCAAAGTGAAAACAAAATGCACGAAGTGCGTGTAATTTCTGACCTATTAGCCATTCATATTCAACAAGAACTACAAATACCATTCTCAAAGGTCATTGGGCATATCTGACCCGCTTTGCGAACAGTGGCGGACATTAACCAAAATAGTTTTATACAAAGGGGAATAATATGACCTTTCATTGCATATAGGGTTCCCACCAAGATCTTAGGGTGTTAATGTTTAAGATTTTCAGGATATCGATCAAGGTAGCTGTAAAAAAATTGCATCTTAATGCTCATGTTGCATCCAAGCTGCTGAAAGTGTAACTGTAACTGCTTGACGTAGCCAGAAAGACGATAGACTTCTTAAGTCCCAAAAAGTTTTTACTGGCATTTTTTTCAGGGGTTGTCATACTTTCAGTAAAATCTACATCGTTTATTAATTTTCTGATTAGTGGTCTATCAATAATTCCAGTTTTTAACTTATTAGCACTTAATTTTGGGAACGATCTTTGCAGGTGCATAGGGTTCCCACCAAGAACTTAGGGTCCCAAGCCAACCTCACCTGCAAGTGGTGCACCTGCCGATCAACGGACGAGGCTCTGGCAAACAAAATGTCCCAATAAGCGGCAATAGGCTCGTCACCTATTACGTGGGATCAAAACACTGGCGAAAAGTGGGCGTTTAATATGCCACTGCCTACCCCTTCCGGGAAACAGGCGTGAGTCTAAGTATGTATGTATGTGTATGTCATTGCATATAATTGTTTGATTAAAAATCGTCGAAGAAAATGTAAAGGATCCTTTGAAAATGAAAACAAACGGTACCAAAGGTTTTTATTTCATCTTATAAAGGCATAAAAATAATATCGAAATGAGCGAATGTTTAGAGATATGTTATACGCTGTCTCTTTCGCACATTGAACAGGTTTTTCTAATGTGTGTAATCTGTCTTGGGCCATACACCAGGAAGCAACTGGCGCACCCGCTGCCTTTTTAAATGATCTTATGATTGCTTTGGGTCAAATTGAATAAAAAATATTTTAATGAATTAGCATTTAATTTTTCTTACCTATATCAATTAATAAGTGGACGCCCGCAACCTCGTCGGCCTCATTCAGTGATCCCGCGGGAATATCGGGATAAAAAGTAGCCTATTACCTTTCTCATGAATGTGGCTATCACACACAAAAAGATTTTTTCAAATCAGATCAGTAGTTTCAGAGATAAAGAGTATGGATATAAACATAGATAACACTTGAATTATTTGAGATTCCCGTAGCTCACATTAATGCGACTAATGCCATAGTAAATGAAAGCCATTGATGAATACACTCTGCTATATTTCGTTTGTGTCCGCCATGGGTATGGTTTCCATACTAAGGTGCCCATTTACCTTTACAATTGCAGCAATGTATTAGATATGATTTGATTATCTTGTTCTGTGCCCATCAAATATGTACCAATTTTAGTAACAAAAACGGAACAGCATTACTGTGTTACGGAAAACGAATCATTAACTTGCAAAATAGAGAGTATAAAGTGTAAAAATACTTGGGTGCAATTATATAACATAAACAGCTACCTTTATTCATGTTGTGGTCAATGCTCTATAAAAATGATATGCGAAGATCATATTACATTCGAACGATTAACAAAGGTCGGCATAATCGCAGTGTCAAATGGATGCGTCATCAAAGACGATGCAATTACCCTACTGACATACAAAGAATTGTCGAATGACATAACATTGAAACCCGATATCGTTCACATTGAAATACCGGCTATTAATAACATGCTGAACGTTACGTTTCAATTGTTTGATGCCGAAATCCATCAAACGGATTTTCAACAGGAGTAAAAAAGGCGATAAAATAGAAGAGGTCAAAAATAATACCAAATCGGAGATAGAGGACGGTGCATCCCTGGACTACCATGATGTCCATCACTACATCGGAATGTACCTACTTCTAAGCGCGGGTATAGTCGCCAGTTTGACATTGGCATTGGCGTGAGAAGGATATGCGCGTGGAGGCAGCGGTGGGCGGTCGCGGCGCTGCCGACGCCACATAATCGCATTCTCGCACCTTAGTTTAGCTATTAGTTTAGTTAACCAGTTTAATATACTTTATTTCATAGTAAATTCAGTGAATTTTATTTTATAATTCTTTTGTCGAGACACCTCGTACAACTATATTTAATCTGTACTGAATTGTGTAAGCTAAATCTTTCCTTTGTGATAGTAATCTTGTTTTTCTCTCCTCTGGTCTCAAACTTATGAAAGTTCTAAGCTAAATGGCATAGAAATACAAGAAGATAAAGACAGGGTGCTTGCAAGAATTTTAAGTTGAATCAAGTGATCTTTACATGACTCAATTTCTTTCAATCGAAGCATAGTTCGTATTGCCCTTTTTTTGCATCACAAATGCTGCAGATATTTGTGGTGACTTTAACATTAACATTATAAAGAAATGTTCTTTATCAATTGACTTCTTAAATCTATTTAAATCTTACAATTTAAGTCATACTGTTTTAGAACCAACTAGAGTGACTGCCACAAGTGCTACCTGTATTGATAATATAATAAGTAACAATAAGCCTTTACAAAAATCCTTAATTATTATGCTATAGTCTGATCACTGTGGGCAGTTAGTCTGTTGTCCAAGAAAAACCCCAAGGTTCAGAGTAAAATTATAAATTTAGATGAAAACCGATTGGAAGTTTTTAAAAATACTGCACAACAGCATTTTTGTTTGACTGAATGTTTTTCAGGGATCTAGCTGAATTTTCTACCCTGATTCCAAATCTGTACTCAAATTTTTGCTAGCAGCTCTACTTTTTGAGATACGTAGGGTAGCTATTTTTTAAAGAAAATCATAGATTCCCGTCATATTACAATATATTTAACCATCTTATTAGAACAAAACTTTCTTTTATGTGACTTTCTTGAGTGAGTTGGAGTTTTACTACTTTTCTGGATAATCCATTTGTAGTCAGCCATCATACTTTTACTGTAATAGCCCTGGCAGCTCTCCTCCATAGTGCGAATATCTTGATGGAAGTGTTCTCTCTGCTCCTCGTTTAAATGTTTAAGATTTTCAGGATATCGATCAAGGTAGCTGTAAAAAAATTGCATCTTAATGCTCATGTTGCATCCAAGCTGCTGAAAGTGTAACTGTAACTGCTTGACGTAGCCAGAAAGACGATAGACTTCTTAAGTCCCAAAAAGTTTTTACTGGCATTTTTTTCAGGGGTTGTCATACTTTCAGTAAAATCTACATCGTTTATTAATTTTCTGATTAGTGGTCTATCAATAATTCCAGTTTTTAACTTATTAGCACTTAATTTTGGGAACGATCTTTGCAGGTGCATAGGGTTCCCACCAAGAACTTAGGGTCCCAAGCCAACCTCACCTGCAAGTGGTGCACCTGCCGATCAACGGACGAGGCTCCGGCAAACAAAATATCCCGAAAAGCGGCAATAGGCTCGCCACCTATTACGTAGGATCAAAACCCTGGCGAAAAGTGGGCGTTTAATATGCCTCTGCCTACCCCTTCGGGGAAACAGGCGTGAGTCTATGTATGTATGTATGTATCTTTGCAGCTTGTGTCACTTTCATCCATTCGTTGAACAATATCGTGCGGACGTACCCAAGATGTACTTGGTTGGAGTTCTTATATTTCAGTTGAACTCAGGACAGTTCTAAGTAACTGACAGCTCAGTAAGATAAACCCATTTGGATCGATATTGGTGGTTAATCCCTGTTATGTTTACAACTCAAAAATTACAGTCTTCGTGGTGGTTCGCCGGTTCACGCCAAATCATAGGACTAATGAGGTTCAAGGGATCTCTTGTTATTTTTCCATAACCGTAAACACTCCACACATGTTTTACACACTATATTTTGAATGAATATTTGACACAAATTTAACAAAATCTATTGGATTGTTTACACAGATCCTTCTAGACGAAACCATTGCAAAAAGGAAACAAAAACTAGTAAGACGTTGATGATAGCGATATCAACACTCAAATGTAGAGTTCATTTTAAGGGGGTACATGTATCTCCTAAATTCAAGCTGCTTGAAAAAATCTGAGTGTAGATTTAAAATAAGCGAGCCTAAATTAGTAAACAACAGGTAAAAAATCTCAGGAATAAAAAAAAATCAACTTTGTTATCAAGAAAAATGCGTTGGTTGCCTATTCATGACCATCCGGATCAGTTATATAATTCATTATTTAAATTGATTAGTGATAAATTTTCTATTGTGTTTAAACCCAAAAAAATAAATGTAACTGACCGTCTGATGTTTAGTGATTGGGCAACTGAAGGCATTCATAAGAGTCCGATTAGAATGATTATTATAATGCAAATACTTTAAATAATAATCCAGCCTTTATGAATTATGAAAATAAATCTCAAAAACATTTAGACAAGCTTGTTATGCTGCAAAATCTATTTATTTGAAATATATAAAGCTACTTGGCATGTCAGCAATAACGAAACTGGTAGAGCCAAAGCACACAGTCGCGATTACCTACTAAATGTGAGTATTTACCTACCAAATGTGAGTATTGCAGAGGACTTGGAAGTTGCGACAGAATTTGAAAATGTTTTTGCTAATATACCCATTGTAACTACAGAGTCACTCAAGTTATCTTCCATATCTGCTGAAATGCTGCTTAAAGACTGCGTGCCGGAATGTGTCAGAGCCTTTGAATTTGCTGCTGTTAATACTGACGATGTTCGTAAACAATTTTTAAACTATAAAAAGGTTTAGGTGTGTGCCCTAGTGTGTATCTATGGTGTCTGTGTTCATGTGCATTGGGAATTACTGGCGCTGAATAAAAACTATGGATAGCACTTTAACCTTCATTTATTGTCCGAAAAGTCCCAAGCCTATCCACGTTCGTACCGACCGGGCAGCGCGCAGTAACTGCCGGTGCCGCTAACATACTTCACGCTTACACACAATACTGCTGATACATCATATCGTTCATACTTACAAAGTCCCTACACAACACCCCCCAATTTTTTACAAAAAAATTCAAAATAGAAACACTAAACTAAACTTAAAATTAACACGTTAGGTACATACATACACGTAACACAATGTAACAGTTAGGATGTTGAATCATAACATTGCGATTAACACTGTAGGTACACGTATTACATTACAGCTTACGCGTAGCTGGCTGGCTTAGATTGCTGAGGTGGCGGCCGTGGGGCTCCGCGGGTTGAGCAGCTACGATTCTTGTAAACATTTTCGTCATCCAGTGTCGAATGCGATACCGACAATATATTATTACGGCCAATAACATAAAAACACCCACGAACCCTGTCATTACAGCTATAGTTATATTGTACTTGTTCATTTCAGCCTGTACTGCACCATTTTGGGCAATGATCACTTCTTCTTTACTATATGTTTTTCCCATTTTAAGATAAAAGTAAATTAACTTTCAGAGATGTTAATTGAATGAAATATATCAGCGTTATAAAATTATAAAATTACAATATGAATCTATTTTAAGACATGGCCTACTTACAGTGTTTATCGCATTGTATGCAGTTCGATGCTCATTTCGCATAATTAACAAATACTCATTTCACAATCAAACGATATTACTACATAATTCGCATAAAATAATAAGTAGGTTCTAACTGAGTGTAAATAACTATTTCGTAACTTCATATTAAAGTACACATACATTAGACTGTAAGTTAGGTAGGGTAAACTCACCGAATTGCGTGATAAAACTTATTTTGCATGCAAATATTGCCTTATTAAATAGCATTTATATATTTTTTTATTTGGATACATGAATTAGACAATTGCGCACAGCTTTAAGTATCAAAATTACCAATAAGTTAATTGTCCTTTAAATTATATGTGTTTTTCATTATAATATTTTTTTAAGTAATTCCGTGACAATCACATTTAAAGTCAGAAAATAAGGAATTACTTATAAACAATCTGTGATACGCTAATTATGTTAATTGCAGTACATAGTTCGCACTTACCTCAATAATATGTATAACTTTTGTCGTAATCCAATCACTTCTTCTATTAAATTTTGATAAAATACGAGAGATCACAACAATAGCGACCGCGAAGTAAACAAAACTGCACGTTTAGTGAAAAAAGTGTGGATTGTTACTGTCTCGCTCGCTCAATCGAATGAGACTTTTGCATGCGATTAGAGGACTTATCACGACGTAATTTGGTTGATTTAAAAGAGTTAAATCATCTAACATAATTTAATAATAGTATGAAAAGAAATTATCACAGAATTAGGTATATCACGTTATTACGTGAGTTTACTATATAAAGGTATGCGTCCATTGTACTGTAACTTTTTAGGTAAGTATTATGAAATACAAGTATAAGACCATAAAGTGTTGTTTTATTTACTGACTACATTTAACAATTAAATCTTACTGGGCGTTTGATTACACGTCCCGATTTCGATACTTTCTTAGGATACATATTCTTATCGTTACATTCTAATGACTTATGTTCTATGATTAATTTATTAACGTTGGCATTCGGTTCGCTATAACAATCATTGTCCGTATGTTCGCTAACATGTTCGTTCAATATAAACGCAGGTTTTAACCTGTCGACAGATATATTGACAGTTCTATTAGGCAACTGGATGGTATATACTTTACCTTTTCTGTTTACTACGCGATAAGGTCCGTCGTATGGTGGCGTCAGGGGACTGCGTACTGCGTCATTTCTAATAAAAACATAACTACACTTACCTAATTCACTATGTACAAATAATGTGCGCGAGTCTCGCAACTCTCTTGATACTGGTTTTAACTTATTTATATTGATTCTTAACTGGTCTAAAAATGCGTAATCCGTTAAGTTCCGATTATCCGAGATGTTATAGAAATCTCTGGGTAAACATACTCGGCTGGACTTACTCCATTATCGCTCCTAGCTACTGTACGCAATCCTAATAAGACTGTAGGAAGCTCGTCGTACCATGAAGTATTATCTGTAAGTCGTGCTGTGACAGCTTGTTTCATACTCCTGTGCCATCGTTCTATAATACCGTTACTTTGCGGTCTGTAGGGAGTAGTTCTAATTTTTTTAATGCCTAGTAATTTTAGCAATTCGGTAAACAGATTACTTTCAAACTGGCGACCTTGATCGCTCGTTAGCTGTTCGGGAACTCCAAAACGAGTTATCCAGTTATCATAGAAAACTTTGGCTACAACTTCGGCAGTAATTTCATGTACCGGGATGGCTTCCGGCCAACGCGTATACCTATCTATCATTGTAATAAGGTATCTATGATTGTCTCTAGTAGGTGGCAATGGTCCTACTATATCTATATGTACATGAGATAAACGCTTAGATTCTGAGAACTGTTGACCTTCCGACACAGTATGCCTATTAATTTTCGATTTCTGGCATTGAATACATGTTTTTGCCCATTGGCCAACATCACGGTTCAATCCCGGCCAGAAAAATCGGTTTGCTATTAATTTGCGAGTCGCTCTAATTCCAGGATGACTTACTTCATGTACTGTTTTGAATGCTAATTTCCTATAGGATTCGGGTATATATGTAGACCATCTACACGTATTAGTAGAATTTTCACAATAAATCAATGTATCACTGTGTGGAATGAGAATTTCTTTAGAGAAATATTGTCATTCTGTTCAGTTAATAATTGTTTTAACTCTGCGTCCGTTTCCTGTGCTACTGCTAATTCTACGTAATCTATAGACGTTGGGCACTGTATAGTCTCGATGCGCGATAACGCGTCTGCAACTTTGTTGTTATCGGCCTTAACATACCTTATGTCCGTTGTAAATTTGCTTATGAATAAAAGCTGCCTTGTACGTCTAGGTGTTTCACAGTTACTTACAACTTTATTAAATGCATAAATTAACGGTTTGTGGTCCGTATAGACAATCAATTCTCTGCCTTCGAAAAGAAATCTAAAATGTTTTATTGCCATGAAAATTGCAGTTAACTCTCTATAATAAGTTGAGTACTTCTGTTGAGCTGTAGTGAACTTTTTTGAGAAATATCCTAGTGGTAGCCATTTATCATGTATCCACTGCTGTAATACTCCCCCTGCACGTTTATCCGATGCATCTGTCATCAGAGATAAAGGGACATTTGGTACTGGATGCGATATCATCACTGCATTTTTTAAACTAGTTTTACAATCTTCAAAAGCTTTAATAGAATCATTTGTCCACTCTATTTTAGATGTATCCTTTTTCTTAGCTCCTTTTAAAAAAATATTTAAAGACATTTGGTAAGCTTTGGCATTTGGTATATTAGCTCGATAAAAGTTTATCATTCCTAAGAATTTTCTTAATTGATCAACAGTTTCCGGTCTGGGGTATTCTACAATAGCCTTGACCTTATCCCCAAGGGGTCGTATTCCAGCAGTTGACACTTCATATCCTAAAAATTCTATATTAGATTGGCCAAAAACAGACTAAGATAAATTAATTGTAATACTTTTTTTTTAGGCGTTCAAATACCATTCGTAAATGTAATTTATGACTTTCAAAATTTTCACTAGCGATTACAATGTCATCAATAAAATTAAATAGGAAATCTAGGCCTTTTAAAACGTCATTATTCATAAATCTTTGAAAAGTTTGACTTGCATTTTTCAATCCAAAATTCATTCGCGTAAACTCAAATAGCCCAAAAGGTGTGATAACTGCAGTTTTCTCTACATCTTCTGGCGCAATTTTCACATAGTGATAAGCTCTATTTATATCTAATTTACTAAATATTTTCTTACCTGCTAATATGTACGTGAAGTCATGCAATCTAGGTACGGGGTAGCGATCTGGTTTGGTGATGGCATTCAGACGCCTGTAGTCACCAATGGTCGAATTTGTCCGTCCTTCTTTGCTACTATGTGAAGTGGGCTGGCCCACTCGCTCTTTGATGGCCGACATATTCCCATTTCCTGCATTAATTGAAATTCACGTTTTACCTTATGATAGCGGTCCGGTGGAAGTGGCCTCGCTCGTGCATGTACTGGCTTGCCTGTGGTCTCAATATGATGGTATATATCATTCTCCGAAACACGGTCCAAGTCTCTGAAAGTAGCCGGTTTAGTAATCACTGAATATTCAGACAATAAATCATGGAATGGGTGATTATTACCGATAGAACTTAAAGAGGTTTCATTATAGTTAATTACCTTGCCAAACGTTAATAAATTAGTTGTCTTATCAATAAGTTTGCGTGAGCTTAAATCTACTAACAAGTTACGGTATTCTAAAAAATCAGCACCAAGTATTGCTTGGCTTACGTCTGCAATTACAAATTCCCAGCGATACGGACGCCGTAATCCTAAATTTAAATTTAACACTTTAGTACCATACGTTTTTATTTCACTATTATTTGCCGCAAACAATCTATAACTAGAGCACTCACCAGATAACTTTTGTTTACGTGACACAGGTATTACCGATACGTTAGCGCCGGTGTCCACTAAAAACGCAAGTCTTTGTTCTCTGTCGTAAACACTAAGGCAATGGTTCTTTCCGGGCACGAAGTCACCCACCGCTACTGACTGTACCCGTCCTTGTTTTCCGGCGTTTTCCACGCACACGGTTTTTCACAGGTCCTTGCCCTGTTTCGATACCAGTAGTGGAATTTGCAGAGCCAATCCGGATCGCCTGATGTCCTGGACTTCGATCTCGGTCTTGAATTCGCCCTTCCGTAGCCACGTCCACGACCTCGGTAAGGGCTGCGACGGTGCTGGTTGACCTCATCTCGTAACGACGCTACTTCCACGTCGAGCTTGTGCATCGCTGTCAATATCTCCGAAACGGGCACCTGAATGCTGCCGTCCGCGTTGCCTAGTGTAGCGCACTTGCACGTGCCAATCGTCGCTACTTCACCTCCGCGTATGTTTTCCATGACCTTGTCCGCGATATTCGCTAGATTCTCCAACGTCTGGTCCTGGCTGACCGTAAGTACCGTTCTTACGGCAGTGGGCAATCTCGCAATCCATAAGCTGTGTAGCGTTTCCTCTGAAGCTTTCGCATTCCTTCCCAACTCTCGCATTCTCCTGAGTAATTGAGATGGTTTCTGCGAGCCAAGTTCCATCTCGCCAACTAGTTTCTGGAACTGTCGTTCTGCGCTCTCTTCATACACTTTCAACAGTCGTTCTTTGATAGCCTCATATTTGTTCGCTTTTGGTGGATTAATCAATATGTCGCTCACCTGCTGCAGAGCGTCTCGGCCCATCTTCGCGATTACAACGTTGAATTTCGCTTCGTCACCTTGTTTTTGCGGTACCAGCATGCTCTCCACCTGCGCAAACCACAATCTCGGTATGTCGGTCCAAAATTCGGGAATTTTGGTAGACATCGTGATAGCTGCCAACTCGGATGCATCATTTCGTGGCGACGACGGTGATTTCTTCTCGTAATAATCCTGCGACGCGCCCTCCATTTTGTAACTGTCTTTATGGCACGAGATTGCACAACACAATGTCACTTTGCACGCCACGTATTTAAACTATAACCAATGCAAATACGGTTCGGGGTCACCACTTTAGGTGTGTGCCCTAGTGTGTATCTATGGTGTCTGTGTTCATGTGCATTGGGAATTACTGGCGCTGAATAAAAACTATGGATAGCACTTTAACCTTCATTTATTGTCCGAAAAGTCCCAAGCCTATCCACGTTCGTACCGACCGGGCAGCGCGCAGTAACTGCCGGTGCCGCTAACATACTTCACGCTTACACACAATACTGCTGATACATCATATCGTTCATACTTACAAAGTCCCTACAAAGGTAAAGGATTTGTGGGGATTGTCAGTAAAGACTGTTTCGTCTATAATTACATTAATTGCTCCACGTCTTGCAACAGTGTTCAATGGTTGTGTCACTTCTGGAACATTTCCTAATTTAATAAAGTATAGTAAAATAACAGCCTTGTTCGAGCTTCTACGTCTCTCGATAGTTTTAATTAGTTTGTAATACAGCAAATTGTTGCGTTGAAATTATGACAAGCGCTTTGCCTACAATGTGTGAAAATGCATGTCATCTAACACTCGTCATTAAACCTTTGTACCGAACAGTTGATCTTTTAATCAGTCACCTCAAAGTTCTAAGACCTCAAGAATCTGTCAAAATTGACTAGCAAAACCTACAGTCCACTATATATTGGTACACCAGATCCAGATTCATATAAATTACGACGAAATATATTGAGATATAAGAACTTCAAGAAGTTACCTATTTCCTAAGGAGTGTGAAGAGACGTCGAAGACATTTATTGAGGAGTCAGGAGTTGGAAATAAAAGTCGAATATAAATCGTAAAACTATATTTATTAACCCAGCACTCTTAGGTAGAATAATATCAGGTAAAAATTATAGATTTTTTAAGAGGTGATATTTTACAAGGTCAGTTACGAACATTTTTAAATTTTTATATTTGCATATTATGTTTGAAATCTACAAGTTTTATTTTATACCAGTGTTAATTAGTACATTTAATTGGTTATAGTGTACAAATCCGGATTATTTAACAGGTGCTTAATCATACAGCACAGTGACATAAATTGTTGCATTAGTTAAATAGGTTTTCAAAGTGTATTACAATACAGTGTTTCTTTAAAATAACAATTAATAACAAAACATTTCCTTGTAGATTCTTATAATTTAAATTCATTATTATTTAATACCTTTATAATGTTTTAAATAACTTAGTTTACGTTTACATTACAACATTTTTCATTTTCAAATTGTTTAATCGAGTTAATCATTGATATTTTAATATCAATACACATACATACATACATAGACTCACGCCTGTTTCCCCGAAGGGGTAGGCAGAGGCATATTAAACGCCCACTTTTCGCCAGTGTTTCGATCCCACGTAATAGGTGGCGAGCCTATTGCCGCTTATTGGGATATTTTGTTTGCCAGAGCCTTGTCCGTTTATCGGCAGGTGCACCACTTGCAGGTGAGGTTGGCTTGGGACCCTAAGTTCT
The DNA here is from genome assembly GCA_944739405.2 of Euclidia mi. Classification (NCBI taxonomy): domain Eukaryota; kingdom Metazoa; phylum Arthropoda; class Insecta; order Lepidoptera; family Erebidae; genus Euclidia; species Euclidia mi. The sequence goes on from OX123185.2 coordinate 97,845,644, forward strand.
TGGTGGGAACCCTTTGCACCCCAATTTAATATCAATCAATCAGTATATTAAGCAAAACAAACCTTTATTTCAGTATTGTTACAAATTAGTGTCATTATTAGATTATTAAAACTATCTATTGTAAAATTCTAGGTCGACGACACACCCACTTTCCAAAATGACCGACATCAAAGACCTTAAAAAGAAGCGTAGCAGTTACAAGGGCAGGCTAACCGTCCTTCGAAACTATTTAGAAACCCTAGATATATCTTAATTAACCGCTTGTCAGGTAATGGAGTTGCAGTTGCGTGTGGAAAGGTTGGAATCATTGTATGACAATTTTAGGGAGATTGAACTGCAGTTAGAATGTTTAGCAGATAACATTGACAGCGAAATCACTGAATGTACAACAATCGAATCTAATTATAATTCACTATTAGTACAGGAAAAATATATTTTGAACATATTTTCGAAGTCCGAACAAGATGATTCCAAATCAGTTCACAGTTCAAAACGGCATTTTGTCAAATTACACACCATAAAGTTACCTAAATTTACAGGATCTTACGATAACTGGCTTGAGTTTCGTGATACCAGTCTCATTCATTGCAATGACGATATTGATGAAATTAATAAATTTCATTACCTAAGGTCATCACTGTAAGGGGCGCCTGCTGTTGTCATACAGTCTATTGTATTTTCATCTCAGAACTATGCTATGGGCTGGGAACTCCTGTGTGAGAGGTTTGACGACAAACGTTTATTAATACAAAACCATATTTCTTCATTATTCAATGTCGAACCTATAACAAAGGAATCTTCAACAGCACTTAAACAATTAATTGATCAATTTAATAAAAATATTCGAGCTTTATGTACATTAGGCGAACCCGTTCAAAATTGGGACACACTATTAATTTATATTATTAGCCGTAAACTAGATTCAAAAACATTCCGAGAATGGGAGGAATGCAAAGGGCATTTTATTAAAATAAATCTGTAACATTTGATCAGTTTATAGAATTCCTAAGGAACCGTGCCGACTTGTTAGAAACATAAGAAGAGTCCCGCTTGCCACACGCAAGGAAAGATAACACACATGGTAAGCACGCTTAAAACTTAAAGGCTTTGATTGCTATACAGAATAGCACTAACGAGTCTAACTCAAGCACACGTTATCCTAAGTGTAAAGGTAATCATAACCTTAATATTTGTCCACAGTTTTAAGCATTAAGTGTAGCTGAGCGATTGGCACTATTACCGAAATACAGAGTGTGTTATAATTGTTTCTGACATGATCACTATCCTAAGCAATGTAAGCGAACAGGGTGTAAAATTTGCAAACGCAAGCACCACACACTTATACATAATCTGGATGAAAACGCGACGTAAACAACACGATTAGTGCGAATGTGTCCGACGCGAACGCGAGCGAGGATGATTGCGCAATCGTGACTGACAACGATCTTATTACACTATCGGCTAGTGTCCCTGCGCATATACCTTGTGCGACTGGTTCCAGCGACGTTTTATTATGCACTGCATTAGTGAAATGCAGAGACATAAACAATGTCGAACACACTGCCCGCGCCCTTCTTGATCCAGGAAGTTCGTCTTGCCTAATTACAGAGAAGCTATTTAAACGCTTAAATTTACGTTACCATAAGATTAATACTTCAAAACTTGGAATTAATAATTCGTCGTCACCCATAAATAAAATGTGTAGTGTACGTATTGAATCTTTGTGTGAGGATTATTGCAACGACTTAGTTTGTTTTGTTTTGCCTACAATAACTGATAACGTGCCGTGCAGGCAGGTACAACTCGATGTACCGACGAATATTCGTTTAGCCGATTCTCATTTCCACAAACCGGCTTCCATTGATTTAATTATTGGATTTAAAGTATTTTGGAACTTGTTAGGGTCCGGTAGAATTATGTTAGGGGACAAGAAACCCATATAGTGTGAAACTAAGCTTGGTTGGATTGTCAGTGGCCCAATTAACGGCGGCTTTAATAATTGTATAGGTACATGTCGCCGATACGCCAGGGTTATCGTGTCCAGACTCCATTATAATAAAAACACTCACGTAATATTACTTGGTTTATTTTCAGACGATTTCTAGCAAAGAATTGAATTAAAATGTGACCTACAATCCTTTTTATACACTTACCGTCATTAAACTTAATGTTTAACAACTGCCACTTCCTTTACATATAATTGAAATTACTATACAGTTAATTATAAAATATAGTTCAAAAATCAACATTAATATTGTAATGAATTTTGCACAACACCAAATGATTTATTTTACTCGAATAACAAATTTATTTTATTAACCAATCGCTGCTTTACAATATTCACCAACAGATGGCGCTATCAACAGGATGTAAATATAATCGCATGTTATTTATTACCGTAAACATAAAAATAAGTGTCAGAATAATGTTATATAATACTAATTGATTTTACTTTGAAAGTTTCTGGAGTTATCTTAATAACTAAGCGATAAATTAAATACCCAATCTTTATAAAACAGTTTGTAAAGTAGTGAAGTTCTCAGTTCTGTGTTCACAAATAGTTATTTAAATATCAATCTTAAATATTATTAACATTTTCGTAACAATATAATCATTATTAATAATTTGCGCCCATATACACAATCGTCACCTATGTATTGCAACTTCAACTAACATAGTTCCACACAGTTTAATAACATAGATGACACCCAAAACCAAGTAACGCGTTTTAGGCACCTCAAACGAGTGTGCCATATTAGAAAATAAATAGTGTAAAGAACAAATTGTAAATAATACATCACGACTAGCTGATGGTCGTCTCTGCGTTAAGATTCCTCTAAAGGAATCTTTTAACAATTTAGGTGATTCATTCACTCGTGCTAAGCCTTGTTTTCATAAATGAAGAAACAAGAAACATGTTTATTATCACCATGATCAGTCGTGTATTGAATTTCACAAGCAAGATAAAGGTTCAGGTTTAACTTGTCAAACTAATTTAAGTGAACTTCACTATCCGATGAATATTTCCTTAACAAAAGAAAATATAAAACGTGGTAAGTATGCTCGCAGTTATCGTGCGGATCGTAGATCCTCTAGGTTTATGTGTTCCTATTTATTATATATCATTTTCAATTATGTATCATTCGTGTTGTGAAATAAAACGATCAATTATTGACTACAGATGTCAGCTCAACGTGGTTAAGTATATTAAATACTTTACTTGTTACATAAGTGTTTCTCATAGCATCATTTGTGATTATAAACATTTTTAAATGCAAGTATTTACTGACATGACGCCTCGGTGCGAGCCTACGGTGCTTGTATATAGCAAGGCAGTATTGAGAACAATACTACGATAAACCTTTAACAATATCACGGATTGAACCTTGTGCCGCGGTGCTTGGTGTGCGCTTATTCCATCTTTTTTGCACAGCTACATGGCCTTGCCTTCCAGGTAACGTAAACACGATATTACCTGAAATGAAAGTAAACTTAACCATTCATGCTGTCAATTATGATACTATATTTATAGTGAATTAATGGATATAAATTGATATTTATATCCATAGATTATCCGTGTGGTGACGGATTAAGAATACGGAATGTCACCACCCCATATCATCCCATGGGTGTCGTAAGAGCCGACAGAGGGAGCATATTATGCAGAGAACAGCACTGCAAGAGAAGGAAAACTTGATACAAACCCTATACCAAACCGTTTGGCCAGCGTGGTATACTAGGCCAATTCCTCCTTCCAAAGGAGAGGCCTAGTCCAGCAGTGGACTGTTAAAGGCTGATGATGAATTGATATTCAACATTTCAAGATTACATCATACATACATACATAGTCTCACGCCTATATCCCCGAAGAGGTAGGCAGAGGTATATTGCTACACCAACTTTTCGCCAGCTTTATTTTAGTCCCACGTAATAGAGGGCGAGCCTATTGCCGTACCGGGCACATTACCAGACTCCGAGCTGCTACTGAGAATTTCCTAACGGAAAAACCCAAACACACATGATTACATCATACCTTTTGCAATTTGTTTCGTCCTATTGTAAAATGTAGACAGCAAACATTAATCACTGTTCTGATACTGAATTGTACAAAGCTATAAACTTCATCATTGTATAGTCACAGAGGGAATATTTCCTCAATATAAGCCACATATATCTAGGCCACAAAATAAGAAATTTCATTTAAAAAATAGACTGTCAATGTTTAGAATTAACTAATATTAGGATTAAATTATGTAGGTAGGAGGTAGACTTCATCATTTAGATTATAATGCAGTTTTAAGAAAACGTATTCAATAAAAGTAAAATCCACTTATCACATTATTAAGCTTTTATTTCGTCAAGGTCGTGGATATAGACTGGTGAAAGTCTTCGTCGTTATTTTTTGTTTGCTTCACGACCAAAGCCATTTATTTCGAACTGGTGGGTCATTTGACTAGCTCAAATTATTTGCAGGCGTTATAGAAATTTGTCGAGAGGAGGACAGCCTCTTAATATTTATTCTCATAATGGAACTGCATTCGTATGTGTTTACAATTAATTATCAGCTTTTTAAGCGTAATAGCGACTCCATAAATGAAAAGCGCAGCTTGATACTTGATACCATTGATATTAATTTTATCCCTTCCTATGCTCCTCATGTTAGTGGTCTTTGATAAGCTGGTGTCACGTCGACCAAATCTTTAGTCATGAGTGTTGGGAAATTGTTATCTGACTTACCAGGAACTGAATTCGACGATAGTTCGAATTGAAGAGACATTAAATCTTCAAACCCAGAGGTGCATAGGGTTCCCAGGTTGCATAGGGTTCCCAGGGTGCATAGGGTTCCTACCAAGAACTTAGGGTCCCAAGCCAACCTCACCTGCAAGTGGTGCACCTGCCGATCAACGGACGAGGCTTTGGCAAACAAAATGTCCCAATAAGCCGCAATAGGCTCGCCACCTATTACGTGGGATCAAAACACTGGCGAAAAGTGGGCGTTTAATATGCCTCTGCCTACCCCTTCGGGGAAACAGGCGTGAGTCTATGTATGTATGTATGTACCCAGAGGACTTGCTTCCCGTACTCCAGGTCACTTTTCATCAGAAAGACCGCTCACATCATTCAGCCAGACATTCGGGCGCATTCAACAGATGCGGCAACATGCTTAGACCAGATGGATGGACCACCCGTCCCAAGATACACTGAGGCTCATCATCCTCGTCATAATCTAGGATGACATCCTGCTGCCTTTGAAATGGAGATTGCGTGGCATACTAACTCTTCACCTTGGCACAGACGGCGTGGTTTAAGTTTCCTAATGGAAGTCTATATCTTCCATTGGTACCAAAAGGGCATTTAGCACAACTTGTCCACTGTTGGACAATTTGTCCAATTTGTTCACTGCGCTAGAGCGTTAGAAGATAAGTCGGTTGAAGGCAAGCCTTTAACGGCCGGGGGCATGTTCGAGCTCCTACGTCTCTCGATAGTTTTAATTAGTTTTTAATACAGCAAATTGTTGCGTTCAAATTATGACAGGCGCTTTGCCTACAATGTGTGAAAATGCATGTCATCTAACACTCGTCATTAAACCTTTGTACCGAACAGTTGATCTTTTAATCGGTCACCTTAAAGTTCTAAGACCTCAAGAATCTGTCAAAATTGACCAGCAAAACCTACAGTCCCCTACAACCCTTATTAACCCTTTTAGCATAGGCTCCCGCATTGAAACCAAGCCTTTTGAGACCTTGACAAATAAATTATTGTTACGAAATACGTTTTCTACTTTGGTTTAAAAATATTATTTGAGACACGAAAGTGCATTAAACAAATACAATCTTTGAAATAAAATAAAATTAAGTGGCTATCCATAATGTCTGGCAAAGATAACGTTACAATACTAAGAGGAATTCGATCACATGGTTCATCAACTAGTTTAGTGAATATGGAGTCACCATTGTACGATATGACTATGAATAGTTTACCCAACTCAACAATCAATGAAAATAATTTAGATATAGAAAAGTTACGAAGCGATTTACTAATTGCAAATACAGAAATCGATAACCTAAGCCTTGAAGTAACTAGCTTAAAAAAAGAACTGCAGAAATGTTATGATATAATAGGTAATTACAAAAAGATTCGATATGACAACACAATGACTCCGCTCACGAGTAGGAAACGCAAGAAATCCAGGATATCGAGGCAGGAGAATGAACACCTATTAACAAAAGCTCGAGAGCTAAACAAGTCACTAAATTGTGCAAGTGATTTACATGCGGGTCAGCCAGTACTTTCAGAACCGGTGGGCAGACCAATGAGATCTACCTCATCCCCCGAAGTTGATGTTAAGGAAATGAATAAATCACTAAATAGCACGGAACATTTTTCAAATCATGAACAACATGTTGTTAAAGAGCAGGTCGGCTCATCAGATAGGCCTATTATAAATCAGACTGAAATATAACTGCAATGGACCAAAGAAGAAAGAAAATTATTGTTATTGCTGACCAGCAAGGCAGACATGTACGTGAATGTCTACAAACTTACCTTGGTAGCGAGTTCCAAGTACTATGCACGTACAAACCAGGAGCTAAATTAGGCGATTTTTGAAGTCCGAGCAAGATGAAATATCGAGACTACATAAAGATGACATCGTTGTTGTTTTGGGTGCTACAAATGACAATAATCCGTTTGACGTTCAGTGTACCCTAAAAAGTTGGTTAAACAAATTGCATCCCAGGATAAACATTATAATCTCGGAGGTCCCGTACAACTTATATTTAAATGAACATAAATTAAACCAAACCATTAAATTCATATGCAGTAAATATAATCATTGTTCCTTCTTAGATATGAAATATTGTGATATTATCCCTTATAATAAATACTTTTCTCGTAATGTATGTAAAAATGTGCTGAGGGAAATTCTGTCTATCGACTATAGATGTAAATTTAATGTTTATGCAGATAAATTACAAAAAATACCAAAACAAGCTGATAAGTGCATTCAGACTGAAGATATCGTTAATTTAAATGTAAAACAAAGTGACAAAGAACCTTCACTTGGACCTTCCAATTGTGTAAAAGGTACTATATATAAAGGTACCATACTACTTTTCAAAACAAGTAAAGTCCAAAGCCAACGTACAACAACAAATTGGTGAATCTCAGTCACAGGTAACATCCTCAGACAATTCTAACAAATTTTTTCGTATATAACCAAATAAATGTGTTACATCAGAACAGAAATGGACTTATATCCAAGGCTGATCTACTGTTACTGTCGTTGAAAAGACAACACATTCGTGGATGTCTTGTGTATAACAGAACACAATATGATGCCAAATGACACTAAGTTAATTAACATACCTAACTATACACTTGGATCATATTACTCACGTAAAAGTCGGCATGGCGGGTCATGCATATTTGTGAACAATCGACATAAATTTAGGAAAATAAATGGATTGAATGTTTACTGTGCTGAGGGTATTATTGAGGTTTCAGGAATAGAGCTCATGGAACACAGAATAACTGTGTTCTGTATATATAGGCCACCTAAAATAATACAGGAAGAAATAGAAATATTTTTCTTAAAATTTGGGTCATTGCTTAACCAATATTGTCGTAGTAAACTTAAGATTATTTTATATCATTTTCAATTATGTATCATTCGTGTTGTGAAATAAAACGATCAATTATTGACTACAGATGTCAGCTCAACGTGGTTAAGTATATTAAATACTTTACTTGTTACATAAGTGTTTCTCATAGCATCATTTGTGATTATAAACATTTTTAAATGCAAGTATTTACTGACATGACGCCTCGGTGCGAGCCTACGGTGCTTGTATATAGCAAGGCAGTATTGAGAACAATACTACGATAAACCTTTAACAATATCACGGATTGAACCTTGTGCCGCGGTGCTTGGTGTGCGCTTATTCCATCTTTTTTGCACAGCTACATGGCCTTGCCTTCCAGGTAACGTAAACACGATATTACCTGAAATGAAAGTAAACTTAACCATTCATGCTGTCAATTATGATACTACATTTATAGTGAATTAATGGATATAAATTGATATTTATATCCATAGATTATCCTTGTGGTGACGGATTAAGAATACGGAATGTCACCACCCCATATCATCCCATGGGTGTCGTAAGAGCCGACAGAGGGAGCATATTATGCAGAGACCAGCACTGCAAGAGAAGGAAAACTTGATACAAACCCTATACCAAACCGTTTGGCCAGCGTGGTATACTAGGCCAATTCCTCCTTCCAAAGGAGAGGCCTAGTCCAGCAGTGGACTGTTAAAGGCTGATGATGAATTGATATTCAACATTTCAAGATTACATCATACATACATACATAGTCTCACGCCTATATCCCCGAAGAGGTAGGCAGAGGTATATTGCTACACCAACTTTTCGCCAGCTTTATTTTAGTCCCACGTAATAGAGGGCGAGCCTATTGCCGTACCGGGCACATTACCAGACTCCGAGCTGCTACTGAGAATTTCCTAACGGAAAAACCCAAACACACATGATTACATCATACCTTTTGCAATTTGTTTCGTCCTATTGTAAAATGTAGACAGCAAACATTAATCACTGTTCTGATACTGAATTGTACAGAGCTATAAACTTCATCATTGTATAGTCACAGAGGGAATATTTCCTCAATATAAGCCACATATATCTAGGCCACAAAATAAGAAAGGACATTGGGCGTATTCCGACCCGGTCACGGACATTGACAAACTTGGTATAAAATGAAAGAGCATGAATACTCTTACCAGTACATACGCGAATTTTTTTTTTAATCCATGGGAGAACAAAGTTTGAGCTAGAAATATATTTATAAAAAAGCAAAAATCTCATACTCTATTTAAGTAATATAAATTGTGGTTCTGTTAAAAAATAGCTACAAATCGGGTCTGTCGAGTGCATGCATGTGCCTACCGAGTGATCATTCATGCCATTAGATGGAGACAATCCAGATTTTAGGGATTTCCCACAGTTGACATACGAAGAACTGATATTTTTATTATCATCAAAGATTGGACAAGTCCTACTGTCATGGGCATGTGAGACCAAGATTTTATAAACAATAAAATATTGATCATCATCATCATCCTAGCGTTATCCCAGTTGTATCCAAGACTTACACGTCTTGGAGCCCGAGGCCCGCTTACTGGTCTGACAAGCTATGACAGATTATCAACTTTTCCACCGAGCGACTGCCGTCTGACCTCTGCAACCCAAAGGCATAGCAGTATTCCATGGTTTGGACCAGTATCTGTTTTTATTTAGGGTATTGATTCCCCGTAACGACTGTCAAAGATCTTCATGACAGCCAGGTTTAACGTGCTCTTCGAGTCACGGGGTAAGTGATAATTAACAATATAAATATAATACACACTTAACTTCGCAAAATCATTGGTGTGCGCCGTGTATTCATAACCCTCAGCATGGCAGTCCGTTGGTATCTCCACTAGGCTATCGCTGCCTTAAACAACCAATAAAATATTCTAATACATACATACATAGACTCACGCCTGTTTATACATATTAAACGCCCACTTTTCGCCAGTGTTTTGATCCCACGTAATAGGTGGCGAGCCTATTGCCGCTTATCGGGGTATTTTGTTTGCCAGAGCCTCGTCTGTTGATCGGCAGTTGCAGCACTTGCAGGTGAGGTTAGCTTGGGACCCTAAGTTCTTGGTGGGAACCCTATGCACCCACCTTCTAATTCTAATAATATTCTACCACATACACACATCACCATCAAGTCCCAAACTAATCAAAGCTGGTACTATGAATACTAGATAATGGATAAACATACATATTATTATATACTTTGTTTTTGTAAATACATACATAGTATATATAGAAACACCCAGACGAAGACAAACATCCATGTTGATGCACACAAATGTTTGACTTGAGTGGGAATCGAACCCGCGACCATCAGCGTGGCAGTCGCATACACTCCCGCTGCGCCAACCGGTCGTCATCTCAGAGCGCGAAAATACTACGTACAAAGATATTTTGATAAACCAGGCGAGACAAGGAAGACAAACTGTTGAAGATTATTACTGCTCGTGTATACATGGCCTCCGTACCATATGCAGTTGCGCGCATATTGTCAGTATCATTTATTTTTTATTCTCGGCTAGACACCAACAGGAAATCAAAATGTTTGCGGTATTTTTAGATAAAATCATAATAGACATTGATTACGCCGAATAAATAATGTTAAATATATGTTTTTTTTTAATTCCCACAACTCACAAGAAAGCGACCCTTACCATGATAAACTAGAGATAATTACTGATATATACTCACAATTTCATGTCTGTCCGCCGTGGGTTTTTCTCCCATACTATTTGCCCAATGACCTTTCATTAAAAAAATAGACTGTCAATGTTTAGAATTTACTAATATTAGGATTAAATTATGTAGGTAGGAGGTAGACTTCATCATTTAGATTATAATGCAGTTTTAAGAAAACGTATTCAATAAAAGTAAAATCCACTTATCACATTATTAAGCTTTTATTTCGTCAAGGTCGTGGATATAGACTGGTGAAAGTCTTCGTCGTTATTTTTTGTTTGCTTCACGACCAAAGCCATTTATTTCGAACTGGTGGGTCATTTGACTAGCTCAAATTATTTGCAGGCGTTATAGAAATTTGTCGAGAGGAGGACAGCCTCTTAATATTTATTCTCATAATGGAACTGCATTCGTATGTGTTTACAATTAATTATCAGCTTTTTAAGCGTAATAGCGACTCCATAAATGAAAAGCGCAGCTTGATACTTGATACCATTGATATTAATTTTATCCCTTCCTATGCTCCTCATGTTGGTGGTCTTTGATAAGCCGGTGTCACGTCGACCAAATCTTTAGTCATGAGTGTTGGGAAATTGTTATCTGACTTACCAGGAACTGAATTCGACGATAGTTCGAATTGAAGAGACATTAAATCTTCAAACCCAGAGGTGCATAGGGTTCCCAGGTTGCATAGGGTTCCCAGGGTGCATAGGGTTCCCACCAAGAACTTAGGGTCCCAAGCCAACCTCACCTGCAAGTGGTGCACCTGCCGATCAACGGACGAGGCTTTGGCAAACAAAATGTCCCAATAAGCCGCAATAGGCTCGCCACCTATTACGTAGGATCAAAACACTGGCGAAAAGTGGGCGTTTAATATGCCTCTGCCTACCCCTTCGGGGAAACAGGCGTGAGTCTATGTATGTATGTATGTACCCAGAGGACTTGCTTCTCGTACTCCAGGTCACTTTTCATCAGAAAGACCGCTCACATCATTCAGCCAGACATTCGGGCGCATTCAACAGATGCGGCAACATGCTTAGACCAGATGGATGGACCACCCGTCCCAAGATACACTGAGGCTCATCATCCTCGTCATAATCTAGGATGACATCCTGCTGCCTTTGAAATGGAGATTGCGTGGCATACTAACTCTTCACCTTGGCACAGACGGCGTGGTTTAAGTTTCCTAATGGAAGTCTATATCTTCCATTGGTACCAAAAGGGCATTTAGCACAACTTGTCCACTGTTGGACAATTTGTCCAATTTGTTCACTGCGCTAGAGCGTTAGAAGATAAGTCGGTTGAAGGCAAGCCTTTAACGGCCGGGGGCATGTTCGAGCTCCTACGTCTCTCGATAGTTTTAATTAGTTTTTAATACAGCAAATTGTTGCGTTCAAATTATGACAGGCGCTTTGCCTACAATGTGTGAAAATGCATGTCATCTAACACTCGTCATTTAACCTTTGTACCGAACAGTTGATCTTTTAATCGGTCACCTTAAAGTTCTAAGACCTCAAGAATCCGTCAAAATTGACCAGCAAAACCTACAGTCCCCTACAACCCTTATTAACCCTTTTAGCATAGGCTCCCGCATTGAAACCAAGCCTTTTGAGACCTTGACAAATAAATTATTGTTACGAAATACGTTTTCTACTTTGGTTTAAAAATATTATTTGAGACACGAAAGTGCATTAAACAAATACAATCTTTGAAATAAAATAAAATTAAGTGGCTATCCATAATGTCTGGCAAAGATAACGTTACAATACTAAGAGGAATTCGATCACATGGTTCATCAACTAGTTTAGTGAATATGGAGTCACCATTGTACGATATGACTATGAATAGTTTACCCAACTCAACAATCAATGAAAATAATTTAGATATAGAAAAGTTACGAAGCGATTTACTAATTGCAAATACAGAAATCGATAACCTAAGCCTTGAAGTAACTAGCTTAAAAAAAGAACTGCAGAAATGTTATGATATAATAGGTAATTACAAAAAGATTCGATATGACAACACAATGACTCCGCTCACGAGTAGGAAACGCAAGAAATCCAGGATATCGAGGCAGGAGAATGAACACCTATTAACAAAAGCTCGAGAGCTAAACAAGTCACTAAATTGTGCAAGTGATTTACATGCGGGTCAGCCAGTACTTTCAGAACCGGTGGGCAGACCAATGAGATCTACCTCATCCCCCGAAGTTGATGTTAAGGAAATGAATAAATCACTAAATAGCACGGAACATTTTTCAAATCATGAACAACATGTTGTTAAAGAGCAGGTCGGCTCATCAGATAGGCCTATTATAAATCAGACTGAAATATAACTGCAATGGACCAAAGAAGAAAGAAAATTATTGTTATTGCTGACCAGCAAGGCAGACATGTACGTGAATGTCTACAAACTTACCTTGGTAGCGAGTTCCAAGTACTATGCACGTACAAACCAGGAGCTAAACTAGGCGATTTTTGAAGTCCGAGCAAGATGAAATATCGAGACTACATAAAGATGACATCGTTGTTGTTTTGGGTGCTACAAATGACAATAATCCGTTTGACGTTCAGTGTACCCTAAAAAGTTGGTTAAACAAATTGCATCCCAGGATAAACATTATAATCTCGGAGGTCCCGTACAACTTATATTTAAATGAACATAAATTAAACCAAACCATTAAATTCATATGCAGTAAATATAATCATTGTTCCTTCTTAGATATGAAATATTGTGATATTATCCCTTATAATAAATACTTTTCTCGTAATGTATGTAAAAATGTGCTGAGGGAAATTCTGTCTATCGACTATAGATGTAAATTTAATGTTTATGCAGATAAATTACAAAAAATACCAAAACAAGCTGATAAGTGCATTCAGACTGAAGATATCGTTAATTTAAATGTAAAACAAAGTGACAAAGAACCTTCACTTGGACCTTCCAATTGTGTAAAAGGTACTATATATAAAGGTACCATACTACTTTTCAAAACAAGTAAAGTCCAAAGCCAACGTACAACAACAAATTGGTGAATCTCAGTCACAGGTAACATCCTCAGACAATTCTAACAAATTTTTTCGTATATAACCAAATAAATGTGTTACATCAGAACAGAAATGGACTTATATCCAAGGCTGATCTACTGTTACTGTCGTTGAAAAGACAACACATTCGTGGATGTCTTGTGTATAACAGAACACAATATGATGCCAAATGACACTAAGTTAATTAACATACCTAACTATACACTTGGATCATATTACTCACGTAAAAGTCGGCATGGCGGGTCATGCATATTTGTGAACAATCGACATAAATTTAGGAAAATAAATGGATTGAATGTTTACTGTGCTGAGGGTATTATTGAGGTTTCAGGAATAGAGCTCATGGAACACAGAATAACTGTGTTCTGTATATATAGGCCACCTAAAATAATACAGGAAGAAATAGAAATATTTTTCTTAAAATTTGGGTCATTGCTTAACCAATATTGTCGTAGTAAACTTAAGATTATTTTATATCATTTTCAATTATGTATCATTCGTGTTGTGAAATAAAACGATCAATTATTGACTACAGATGTCAGCTCAACGTGGTTAAGTATATTAAATACTTTACTTGTTACATAAGTGTTTCTCATAGCATCATTTGTGATTATAAACATTTTTAAATGCAAGTATTTACTGACATGACGCCTCGGTGCGAGCCTACGGTGCTTGTATATAGCAAGGCAGTATTGAGAACAATACTACGATAAACCTTTAACAATATCACGGATTGAACCTTGTGCCGCGGTGCTTGGTGTGCGCTTATTCCATCTTTTTTGCACAGCTACATGGCCTTGCCTTCCAGGTAACGTAAACACGATATTACCTGAAATGAAAGTAAACTTAACCATTCATGCTGTCAATTATGATACTATATTTATAGTGAATTAATGGATATAAATTGATATTTATATCCATAGATTATCCTTGTGGTGACGGATTAAGAATACGGAATGTCACCACCCCATATCATCCCATGGGTGTCGTAAGAGCCGACAGAGGGAGCATATTATGCAGAGACCAGCACTGCAAGAGAAGGAAAACTTGATACAAACCCTATACCAAACCGTTTGGCCAGCGTGGTATACTAGGCCAATTCCTCCTTCCAAAGGAGAGGCCTAGTCCAGCAGTGGACTGTTAAAGGCTGATGATGAATTGATATTCAACATTTCAAGATTACATCATACATACATACATAGTCTCACGCCTATATCCCCGAAGAGGTAGGCAGAGGTATATTGCTACACCAACTTTTCGCCAGCTTTATTTTAGTCCCACGTAATAGAGGGCGAGCCTATTGCCGTACCGGGCACATTACCAGACTCCGAGCTGCTACTGAGAATTTCCTAACGGAAAAACCCAAACACACATGATTACATCATACCTTTTGCAATTTGTTTCGTCCTATTGTAAAATGTAGACAGCAAACATTAATCACTGTTCTGATACTGAATTGTACAGAGCTATAAACTTCATCATTGTATAGTCACAGAGGGAATATTTCCTCAATATAAGCCACATATATCTAGGCCACAAAATAAGAAATTTCATTTAAAAAATAGACTGTCAATGTTTAGAATTTACTAATATTAGGATTAAATTATGTAGGTAGGAGGTAGACTTCATCATTTAGATTATAATGCAGTTTTAAGAAAACGTATTCAATAAAAGTAAAATCCACTTATCACATTATTAAGCTTTTATTTCGTCAAGGTCGTGGATATAGACTGGTGAAAGTCTTCGTCGTTATTTTTTGTTTGCTTCACGACCAAAGCCATTTATTTCGAACTGGTGGGTCATTTGACTAGCTCAAATTATTTGCAGGCGTTATAGAAATTTGTCGAGAGGAGGACAGCCTCTTAATATTTATTCTCATAATGGAACTGCATTCGTATGTGTTTACAATTAATTATCAGCTTTTTAAGCGTAATAGCGACTCCATAAATGAAAAGCGCAGCTTGATACTTGATACCATTGATATTAATTTTATCCCTTCCTATGCTCCTCATGTTGGTGGTCTTTGATAAGCCGGTGTCACGTCGACCAAATCTTTAGTCATGAGTGTTGGGAAATTGTTATCTGACTTACCAGGAACTGAATTCGACGATAGTTCGAATTGAAGAGACATTAAATCTTCAAACCCAGAGGTGCATAGGGTTCCCAGGTTGCATAGGGTTCCCAGGGTGCATAGGGTTCCCACCAAGAACTTAGGGTCCCAAGCCAACCTCACCTGCAAGTGGTGCACCTGCCGATCAACGGACGAGGCTTTGGCAAACAAAATGTCCCAATAAGCCGCAATAGGCTCGCCACCTATTACGTAGGATCAAAACACTGGCGAAAAGTGGGCGTTTAATATGCCTCTGCCTACCCCTTCGGGGAAACAGGCGTGAGTCTATGTATGTATGTATGTACCCAGAGGACTTGCTTCTCGTACTCCAGGTCACTTTTCATCAGAAAGACCGCTCACATCATTCAGCCAGACATTCGGGCGCATTCAACAGATGCGGCAACATGCTTAGACCAGATGGATGGACCACCCGTCCCAAGATACACTGAGGCTCATCATCCTCGTCATAATCTAGGATGACATCCTGCTGCCTTTGAAATGGAGATTGCGTGGCATACTAACTCTTCACCTTGGCACAGACGGCGTGGTTTAAGTTTCCTAATGGAAGTCTATATCTTCCATTGGTACCAAAAGGGCATTTAGCACAACTTGTCCACTGTTGGACAATTTGTCCAATTTGTTCACTGCGCTAGAGCGTTAGAAGATAAGTCGGTTGAAGGCAAGCCTTTAACGGCCGGGGGCATGTTCGAGCTCCTACGTCTCTCGATAGTTTTAATTAGTTTTTAATACAGCAAATTGTTGCGTTCAAATTATGACAGGCGCTTTGCCTACAATGTGTGAAAATGCATGTCATCTAACACTCGTCATTAAACCTTTGTACCGAACAGTTGATCTTTTAATCGGTCACCTTAAAGTTCTAAGACCTCAAGAATCTGTCAAAATTGACCAGCAAAACCTACAGTCCCCTACAACCCTTATTAACCCTTTTAGCATAGGCTCCCGCATTGAAACCAAGCCTTTTGAGACCTTGACAAATAAATTATTGTTACGAAATACGTTTTCTACTTTGGTTTAAAAATATTATTTGAGACACGAAAGTGCATTAAACAAATACAATCTTTGAAATAAAATAAAATTAAGTGGCTATCCATAATGTCTGGCAAAGATAACGTTACAATACTAAGAGGAATTCGATCACATGGTTCATCAACTAGTTTAGTGAATATGGAGTCACCATTGTACGATATGACTATGAATAGTTTACCCAACTCAACAATCAATGAAAATAATTTAGATATAGAAAAGTTACGAAGCGATTTACTAATTGCAAATACAGAAATCGATAACCTAAGCCTTGAAGTAACTAGCTTAAAAAAAGAACTGCAGAAATGTTATGATATAATAGGTAATTACAAAAAGATTCGATATGACAACACAATGACTCCGCTCACGAGTAGGAAACGCAAGAAATCCAGGATATCGAGGCAGGAGAATGAACACCTATTAACAAAAGCTCGAGAGCTAAACAAGTCACTAAATTGTGCAAGTGATTTACATGCGGGTCAGCCAGTACTTTCAGAACCGGTGGGCAGACCAATGAGATCTACCTCATCCCCCGAAGTTGATGTTAAGGAAATGAATAAATCACTAAATAGCACGGAACATTTTTCAAATCATGAACAACATGTTGTTAAAGAGCAGGTCGGCTCATCAGATAGGCCTATTATAAATCAGACTGAAATATAACTGCAATGGACCAAAGAAGAAAGAAAATTATTGTTATTGCTGACCAGCAAGGCAGACATGTACGTGAATGTCTACAAACTTACCTTGGTAGCGAGTTCCAAGTACTATGCACGTACAAACCAGGAGCTAAACTAGGCGATTTTTGAAGTCCGAGCAAGATGAAATATCGAGACTACATAAAGATGACATCGTTGTTGTTTTGGGTGCTACAAATGACAATAATCCGTTTGACGTTCAGTGTACCCTAAAAAGTTGGTTAAACAAATTGCATCCCAGGATAAACATTATAATCTCGGAGGTCCCGTACAACTTATATTTAAATGAACATAAATTAAACCAAACCATTAAATTCATATGCAGTAAATATAATCATTGTTCCTTCTTAGATATGAAATATTGTGATATTATCCCTTATAATAAATACTTTTCTCGTAATGTATGTAAAAATGTGCTGAGGGAAATTCTGTCTATCAACTATAGATGTAAATTTAATGTTTATGCAGATAAATTACAAAAAATACCAAAACAAGCTGATAAGTGCATTCAGACTGAAGATATCGTTAATTTAAATGTAAAACAAAGTGACAAAGAACCTTCACTTGGACCTTCCAATTGTGTAAAAGGTACTATATATAAAGGTACCATACTACTTTTCAAAACAAGTAAAGTCCAAAGCCAACGTACAACAACAAATTGGTGAATCTCAGTCACAGGTAACATCCTCAGACAATTCTAACAAATTTTTTCGTATATAACCAAATAAATGTGTTACATCAGAACAGAAATGGACTTATATCCAAGGCTGATCTACTGTTACTGTCGTTGAAAAGACAACACATTCGTGGATGTCTTGTATATAACAGAACACAATATGATGCCAAATGACACTAAGTTAATTAACATACCTAACTATACACTTGGATCATATTACTCACGTAAAAGTCGGCATGGCGGGTCATGCATATTTGTGAACAATCGACATAAATTTAGGAAAATAAATGGATTGAATGTTTACTGTGCTGAGGGTATTATTGAGGTTTCAGGAATAGAGCTCATGGAACACAGAATAACTGTGTTCTGTATATATAGGCCACCTAAAATAATACAGGAAGAAATAGAAATATTTTTCTTAAAATTTGGGTCATTGCTTAACCAATATTGTCGTAGTAAACTTAAGATTATTTTATATCATTTTCAATTATGTATCATTCGTGTTGTGAAATAAAACGATCAATTATTGACTACAGATGTCAGCTCAACGTGGTTAAGTATATTAAATACTTTACTTGTTACATAAGTGTTTCTCATAGCATCATTTGTGATCATAAACATTTTTAAATGCAAGTATTTACTGACATGACGCCTCGGTGCGAGCCTACGGTGCTTGTATATAGCAAGGCAGTATTGAGAACAATACTACGATAAACCTTTAACAATATCACGGATTGAACCTTGTGCCGCGGTGCTTGGTGTGCGCTTATTCCATCTTTTTTGCACAGCTACATGGCCTTGCCTTCCAGGTAACGTAAACACGATATTACCTGAAATGAAAGTAAACTTAACCATTCATGCTGTCAATTATGATACTACATTTATAGTGAATTAATGGATATAAATTGATATTTATATCCATAGATTATCCTTGTGGTGACGGATTAAGAATACGGAATGTCACCACCCCATATCATCCCATGGGTGTCGTAAGAGCCGACAGAGGGAGCATATTATGCAGAGAACAGCACTGCAAGAGAAGGAAAACTTGATACAAACCCTATACCAAACCGTTTGGCCAGCGTGGTATACTAGGCCAATTCCTCCTTCCAAAGGAGAGGCCTAGTCCAGCAGTGGACTGTTAAAGGCTGATGATGAATTGATATTCAACATTTCAAGATTACATCATACATACATACATAGTCTCACGCCTATATCCCCGAAGAGGTAGGCAGAGGTATATTGCTACACCAACTTTTCGCCAGCTTTATTTTAGTCCCACGTAATAGAGGGCGAGCCTATTGCCGTACCGGGCACATTACCAGACTCCGAGCTGCTACTGAGAATTTCCTAACGGAAAAACCCAAACACACATGATTACATCATACCTTTTGCAATTTGTTTCGTCCTATTGTAAAATGTAGACAGCAAACATTAATCACTGTTCTGATACTGAATTGTACAGAGCTATAAACTTCATCATTGTATAGTCACAGAGGGAATATTTCCTCAATATAAGCCACATATATCTAGGCCACAAAATAAGAAATTTCATTTAAAAAATAGACTGTCAATGTTTAGAATTTACTAATATTAGGATTAAATTATGTAGGTAGGAGGTAGACTTCATCATTTAGATTATAATGCAGTTTTAAGAAAACGTATTCAATAAAAGTAAAATCCACTTATCACATTATTAAGCTTTTATTTCGTCAAGGTCGTGGATATAGACTGGTGAAAGTCTTCGTCGTTATTTTTTGTTTGCTTCACGACCAAAGCCATTTATTTCGAACTGGTGGGTCATTTGACTAGCTCAAATTATTTGCAGGCGTTATAGAAATTTGTCGAGAGGAGGACAGCCTCTTAATATTTATTCTCATAATGGAACTGCATTCGTATGTGTTTACAATTAATTATCAGCTTTTTAAGCGTAATAGCGACTCCATAAATGAAAAGCGCAGCTTGATACTTGATACCATTGATATTAATTTTATCCCTTCCTATGCTCCTCATGTTGGTGGTCTTTGATAAGCCGGTGTCACGTCGACCAAATCTTTAGTCATGAGTGTTGGGAAATTGTTATCTGACTTACCAGGAACTGAATTCGACGATAGTTCGAATTGAAGAGACATTAAATCTTCAAACCCAGAGGTGCATAGGGTTCCCAGGTTGCATAGGGTTCCCAGGGTGCATAGGGTTCCCACCAAGAACTTAGGGTCCCAAGCCAACCTCACCTGCAAGTGGTGCACCTGCCGATCAACGGACGAGGCTTTGGCAAACAAAATGTCCCAATAAGCCGCAATAGGCTCGCCACCTATTACGTAGGATCAAAACACTGGCGAAAAGTGGGCGTTTAATATGCCTCTGCCTACCCCTTCGGGGAAACAGGCGTGAGTCTATGTATGTATGTATGTACCCAGAGGACTTGCTTCTCGTACTCCAGGTCACTTTTCATCAGAAAGACCGCTCACATCATTCAGCCAGACATTCGGGCGCATTCAACAGATGCGGCAACATGCTTAGACCAGATGGATGGACCACCCGTCCCAAGATACACTGAGGCTCATCATCCTCGTCATAATCTAGGATGACATCCTGCTGCCTTTGAAATGGAGATTGCGTGGCATACTAACTCTTCACCTTGGCACAGACGGCGTGGTTTAAGTTTCCTAATGGAAGTCTATATCTTCCATTGGTACCAAAAGGGCATTTAGCACAACTTGTCCACTGTTGGACAATTTGTCCAATTTGTTCACTGCGCTAGAGCGTTAGAAGATAAGTCGGTTGAAGGCAAGCCTTTAACGGCCGGGGGCATGTTCGAGCTCCTACGTCTCTCGATAGTTTTAATTAGTTTTTAATACAGCAAATTGTTGCGTTCAAATTATGACAGGCGCTTTGCCTACAATGTGTGAAAATGCATGTCATCTAACACTCGTCATTAAACCTTTGTACCGAACAGTTGATCTTTTAATCGGTCACCTTAAAGTTCTAAGACCTCAAGAATCTGTCAAAATTGACCAGCAAAACCTACAGTCCCCTACAACCCTTATTAACCCTTTTAGCATAGGCTCCCGCATTGAAACCAAGCCTTTTGAGACCTTGACAAATAAATTATTGTTACGAAATACGTTTTCTACTTTGGTTTAAAAATATTATTTGAGACACGAAAGTGCATTAAACAAATACAATCTTTGAAATAAAATAAAATTAAGTGGCTATCCATAATGTCTGGCAAAGATAACGTTACAATACTAAGAGGAATTCGATCACATGGTTCATCAACTAGTTTAGTGAATATGGAGTCACCATTGTACGATATGACTATGAATAGTTTACCCAACTCAACAATCAATGAAAATAATTTAGATATAGAAAAGTTACGAAGCGATTTACTAATTGCAAATACAGAAATCGATAACCTAAGCCTTGAAGTAACTAGCTTAAAAAAAGAACTGCAGAAATGTTATGATATAATAGGTAATTACAAAAAGATTCGATATGACAACACAATGACTCCGCTCACGAGTAGGAAACGCAAGAAATCCAGGATATCGAGGCAGGAGAATGAACACCTATTAACAAAAGCTCGAGAGCTAAACAAGTCACTAAATTGTGCAAGTGATTTACATGCGGGTCAGCCAGTACTTTCAGAACCGGTGGGCAGACCAATGAGATCTACCTCATCCCCCGAAGTTGATGTTAAGGAAATGAATAAATCACTAAATAGCACGGAACATTTTTCAAATCATGAACAACATGTTGTTAAAGAGCAGGTCGGCTCATCAGATAGGCCTATTATAAATCAGACTGAAATATAACTGCAATGGACCAAAGAAGAAAGAAAATTATTGTTATTGCTGACCAGCAAGGCAGACATGTACGTGAATGTCTACAAACTTACCTTGGTAGCGAGTTCCAAGTACTATGCACGTACAAACCAGGAGCTAAACTAGGCGATTTTTGAAGTCCGAGCAAGATGAAATATCGAGACTACATAAAGATGACATCGTTGTTGTTTTGGGTGCTACAAATGACAATAATCCGTTTGACGTTCAGTGTACCCTAAAAAGTTGGTTAAACAAATTGCATCCCAGGATAAACATTATAATCTCGGAGGTCCCGTACAACTTATATTTAAATGAACATAAATTAAACCAAACCATTAAATTCATATGCAGTAAATATAATCATTGTTCCTTCTTAGATATGAAATATTGTGATATTATCCCTTATAATAAATACTTTTCTCGTAATGTATGTAAAAATGTGCTGAGGGAAATTCTGTCTATCGACTATAGATGTAAATTTAATGTTTATGCAGATAAATTACAAAAAATACCAAAACAAGCTGATAAGTGCATTCAGACTGAAGATATCGTTAATTTAAATGTAAAACAAAGTGACAAAGAACCTTCACTTGGACCTTCCAATTGTGTAAAAGGTACTATATATAAAGGTACCATACTACTTTTCAAAACAAGTAAAGTCCAAAGCCAACGTACAACAACAAATTGGTGAATCTCAGTCACAGGTAACATCCTCAGACAATTCTAACAAATTTTTTCGTATATAACCAAATAAATGTGTTACATCAGAACAGAAATGGACTTATATCCAAGGCTGATCTACTGTTGCTGTCGTTGAAAAGACAACACATTCGTGGATGTCTTGTGTATAACAGAACACAATATGATGCCAAATGACACTAAGTTAATTAACATACCTAACTATACACTTGGATCATATTACTCACGTAAAAGTCGGCATGGCGGGTCATGCATATTTGTGAACAATCGACATAAATTTAGGAAAATAAATGGATTGAATGTTTACTGTGCTGAGGGTATTATTGAGGTTTCAGGAATAGAGCTCATGGAACACAGAATAACTGTGTTCTGTATATATAGGCCACCTAAAATAATACAGGAAGAAATAGAAATATTTTTCTTAAAATATGGGTCATTGCTTAACCAATATTGTCGTACTAAACTTAAGATTATTTTATGCGGCGATTTTAATATTAATATTTAACACAAAACTAAACTCACCACGGAATTTTTATTTATGCTGTCTAGCTACAACTTAAAATGGGTATTTAAAGAAGCTACACGTACAACAAGCGGTACATGTATTGATAATTTTATGCATAATATGCGCGGATGCAAGGGGAAAATAATTGAGTTTGCGCTGTCAGATCACACAGCTCAACTGTTTACTTGTTCTGTTAAAAGTAGTTGTTCATTACAGTATTGGTTTGCTGAGAAGAGAGACTATAGCATGGAAAATGTTAGCAAATTTATTGACTGTATAAATTCTTTAACGTTTAGTGACGCATTCGAGAGTGATGATCCCAATATAGCTTTTGACATATTTTACGACAATTTCCGTTTATTTTACTATTTATGTTTTCCTGTAGTTAGAACGAAAATAAATACACAAAAACGACCAACATGGATGTCAAAAGGTATTAGAAAGTGTTGTAAACGCAAACGCCAACTTTTGTGGCAATATCGGAAACACCGTACACCGAAACATAAAAATGATTTTAAAGCATTATCCGCAAGGCTTAATAAGGTAATTAAATCCACTCAAAGAGCTCAAAATAATAATTTTATACTCACAGCCCCAAACAAGTCGAAAGCTACTTGGAAAGTAATT
This sequence comes from Euclidia mi, assembly GCA_944739405.2. Classification (NCBI taxonomy): domain Eukaryota; kingdom Metazoa; phylum Arthropoda; class Insecta; order Lepidoptera; family Erebidae; genus Euclidia; species Euclidia mi. Next base: position 97,869,217 of record OX123185.2, read on the forward strand.
AATAATACAAAATGCAATTCACCTAAAGATTAAATACAATACATAAAAACAGATACTACAACAATTATTAGAGATCCACAAATGATTGCCAATTTATTTAATAACTTTTTATTGATCGCGTGACAAAAACCAACTCTGACATAAATGTAATTTATCCTTCAAATTTTTCTAATTCTATATTCATGACTCCGACTATCCCTAAAGAAATTTATGACATTATAATTAATCTTAAAAACACTCCTAGTACTGGTTATGATGAAATTTCAACAACAATCTTGAAAAAGTTGCCTCGAAAATGTCATATGTTTTGAGTCACGTTATTAATTTATGTATAAGTAACGGTTTGTTTCCCGACAAGCTTAAGTTTACTATAATTAAGCCTCTATTTTAAAAAAAATATAAACACTCTATGGATTGCTACCGGTCTATAGCTTTGATTCCAACTATTTCTAAAATATTTGAGACGATCATACACAAAAGAATGTACACATTCTTTGAAAGTAATAATTTACTCGCGAAAGAACAAGCTGGCTTTAGACGACATAAATCTATTAACTCGGCCGTTTATAACTTCCTTTATACTGTCATTGATTGTTTGGACAAAAAAATACCTGTCAGTGCACTATACATGGATCTCACTAAAGCCTTTGACTTCGTAAATCACGATATATTACTCAATAAATTATATGCCCATGGTATAAGAGGAAATGTGCTTAGTCTAATAAAGTCATACCTCAGTAACAGAAAACAAAGTACACAAATAAGACGCATATGTCCTAATCTTAGAAAGGCAATTATTTTCTCATCAGAGTATCGAGATATAATGCTAGGCATTCCCTAAGGCAGTGTGCTAGGTCCTTTATTATTTAACATTTATATAAATGATCTACCAAAAGTAACGAATCATCCTATGATCTTATTCGCTGACGACAGCACCGTAATATTTAAGAGTAAAGATAAAATATCCCTGGAATCCGAAATTAAAAACACGTTAGATAATATAATACATTGGCTAACAGCAAATAATCTAAGCATTAATTTAGACAAGACCCAAATAATGACTTTTAAAAATAGACTTCCCGGTTTCACCAATATTAGTGTAAATTACATGGGAAATATAGTCAAGAACACCGAAGTAACAAGATTCTTGGGATTGACAATAGACTGTAACATAAATTGGAAGGTACATTTGGAAAACCTTTGCCTAAAATTAAGCCAACAATCATATGCAATGTATATGCTCTCAAAAGTAGTCAATCAGTCCGTCGTACTTACAGCATATCATGGTTATGTAGTATCTCAATTAAGATACGGTATTATATTTTGGGGACATTCTACAGATAGCATGAATGTATTTAAGGCTCAGAAAAAATGCGTACGGGCGATATGTCAGCTGCAACGAACTGACAGTTGTAGGCCATATTTCATAAATCTTGGATTATTGACAATGCCATGCCTCTATATTTATAAAGTTATAAATTTCATCCATAATAACTTGGATATGTTTGACAGATATAGAAGTGAGCGTCACAAACATAAAATCAGCTGCCCGCTACATAAAACTGCAATGTACAATAACAGTATCTTCTGCATGGGCCCACGGATATATAATCATATGCCAAAAAGTGTGTTGGAAATAAATTGTAATAATAAATTTAATTACCATTTGAAAAAGTTACTATTAGAGAAAGCCTATTACAGCGTAACTGAATATTTAAGTGACATGTTGTTATGATAAAATTATTATTAATTATTTTATTTTACTGTTTAATTCTGACTTTTGTATTACCTACTTACCAATTGTTATTTTATTATTTTGACATTTTATTAATATTTTGTTATTATTTGTATTTAGTTAATTTGGAATCATATCTTTTGACATTGCCTAATGTAATTGATTTTATAGTTTTATGTTTAAAAATATTGCATGCCTAATGGTGAAATATGGTGAAATCCTTAATTTTAATTAACATCTCTGTATAATACCCATATTTACAAATAAACTATTTGAATTTGAATTTATTTAAATATGGTGACACATCAGACCCATCAAATTTACGACCTATCTCTATATTGCCAACCCTTAGCAAAATTTTTGAAAAACGAATTCTTAGTCAGTTGCTTAGTAATTTCAATAGACATAATCTTTTTCACAAGAAACAGTTCGGATTTACGAGGGGTTGTTCAACTACTGACGCAGCAGTTGAGTTATTGAAAAGTATTTTTGCATGAGATGCGTTAGGTTTATTTTGCGACTTGTCAAAAGCCTTTGATTGTGTTCTTCATGATACTCTTATCAGGAAACTATAGCATTACGGCATTAAGAACAAAGCTCTCGATCTCCTGACTTCTTATTTGGGCAACAAAGTCCAGAAAGTCAAGGCTAATGGTAAGACATCTCCAGGATCTGCTTTAAAATGGGTGTCCCACAGGGTTCAATTCTTGGACCATTTCTGTTATTGATATTTATTAACTATTTACCATAATACGTAAAGAATAATCATGAGATTGTGTTGTTCGCTGATGATACCTCTTTGATTTTTAATATTCAACCACAACAGAGTTTTTAATTGGTTTAATGTAAATAATGTATTACTTATAATAATAACCCAAAACTTTTAAAATGTTCAATGTAATGTTAAACATATGGAAGCCAATGTAAAACTTAATGAATCTAGGATTGAGTCCGTCGAGACAACCATGTATTTAGGTATTTTGCTTGACAGCAAACTACAATAGGGTCCACATATGGAAAGGCTATTGGGCAAACTCAGCTCTGCAGCTTACGCAGTTAAAACAATTAGACGCCACACAGATTTAGAAGTAGCTAGGATGGTTTATTTCAGTTATGTTCATAGCTTAATGTCGTATAGGATTCTTCTCTGGGGGAATGCTGCAGACCTAAATACAATATTCGTTCTGCAGAAAAAAGCTGTAAGGGGACTTTATAACCTCGGTCCAAGAGTGTCTGTCTCTAAGAGAGAAGTTCAAAGAAATAAAAAATCTAACTGTTGTATCACAATATATTTATGAAAATCTGTTATATGTATGTACATAAAACAGGAAACAGGCAAACATTACGCCTGTGTACAAAAGTGGTTCTAAACATGATGTTGAATTGTATCGCCCTACTTCTATTCTATCGACCTTGTCAAAACTTTTTGAAAGGCTCGTTCATAATGCAATTTATCCAATCCTCCATACCGTCATAATACCTGAACACCTTGGCTTTGTTTAACGTCGCTCTACAATATCAAACCTCCTTACTTTCTCAAACTTTCTTTTTGAAAATACCGACAACTACAGGTAGACGTTGTATATACAGACTTCAAAAAGGCTTTTGTCATGGTCGATCATGAAATACTTTTGATAAGATAGCGTTTAACAGCATACGTGGCAATTTGCTTCGCTGGTTCTCATGCTATATGAAAAATAGGCCACAAAAGGCAGTTTTGAATGGCTTTCAGTCAAAAACAGTAACTATAAATTCTGGTGTTGACAAGGCAATTTTAGGTACTCTATTATTTAATTTATACAGAAACGACTTTAATAAATGTTTTAAACACTCTAATTATATGCTAATGACTTGAAAGCCTTCAAAACAATAAGTAATGTAGAAGACTGCCACCTTTTCCAAGAAGACCTGGACAGACTAACGGCAAATTGCCTCTTTAATAAACTACATTTAAGTATTGCTAAGAGTCGAAATGCTTACTTCACTAAAATAAAAGACCATAGTCAGGATAAATTATAAATTAAACGGTTTTGCGCTTGAAAGTGTATCTGTAATTAAGGACTTATAGTCGTATTTTTTATTAGACGAAGTCAACTGACGTTTACTGTGTTGTCAGTTTATGATGAAATAAAAATAGTGTTGTGACAAAGTGAATGATTGAAAAATCTCTTGAATGAATGAAATTGCATCGCTTGTCTAGTGAATAGTTAGTGTGCCGAACGGCCGATATCGGGTACGGTGTTCGAGTTTTCGAAGACTATGTTCCTATAGTATTTACCTATACTGAATACCGAGTGTTTTAAACATTAAGGAAAACATTGCCAGGAAACCTGTAAGACTGTTCTATTTTCAATACATCATGTAGTTGAAACTATACAGGGTGTCACAAGACCCATCACCAAGCCGAAGTTTACGTCATACTTTAAGTAATACCTGGGAAACGATTTTTTTTTTAAGTTTTAACATTTTTTAAACCGCAATTTAAAGCGCGCGCGTTCAAAGCTCGAAATATCTACCTATCCATGGGGTCGTAGCGAACATCTTGGCGGGGTAAATGCATCGATTTTGTACTTAATTTGAAAAATTCCATACTAACTTTGAGCCTCAATATCTCCTGAACAAGTAATTTCCCAGGTATGGTGCCGAAGTAAAAAATGTTCGTACTAGTCGACCAAGCCAACTAGACGAATGTCAACGTGACAAAATTCAACATAATTCAACAATTATAATCAAGGGGCCCGATTCTCCTAAATAAATTTGTTCAAAATACAGTTTCGATATAATGTCAGTGTCACAAGTGGTATTCTCCTAAATTAACAGATATTTGAATGAAATTGTAATGAGATCGTAAATTGAAACAAGTGTCAAATATGTGTCAACGACGAACTGTTTATTTCAAATTATACGATAATGACATTTAGTTAGCAAAATACCGGTTTTGAGTCAATTCAAAATATAATTTCAATGTCATATAAAATAGGAGAATTGGCCCCCAGAAATTATTTATCGTAACGTGCGAACGCGGCGTGTGAACGTACAATGCGCCTGCAATCGGTACTAGGAATTTCTGGATTATAATTATTGAATTATGTTGAATTTTGTCACGTTGTCATTCGTCTAGTTGGCTTGGTCGACTAGTAGTGATTGATAAAACATGGGATTTCAGTTTTCGTTAACGGTCTTTTTACATCCTGTAGATGTAAAAAATATAACAATTTATACTACTTACATAAATACTAGTAACTTATATCAGAGCACTTTTATTGTAATTCATAATCAGCCTTTAACAGTCCACTGCTGGACTAGGCCTCTCCTTTGAAAGGAGGAATTGGCCTACTATACCACGCTGGCCAAACGGGTTGGTATAGGGTTTATTGTAATATAGAAATAATATTCTTTTATAGTTTGAAATGATTAACTATTCACACTCAATGTTCGTTCATCTGATTGAACGAGAACTAAACGCATCACTATTACTTTAAATATGACAACATTATTTTACAAAGTGACATTAGCTACTGTCAGTTGGCTTCGTCTAATTAAAAATACGACTATAGGTGTGTTATTAGATGACAAACTCTCCTTGAAGCAACACGTAGACAAAACTGTAAATAACGCATTTGAAATGTACGGGTTAGTCATGAGATCATCTACAGAATTCAAACGCCCATTATTATTCATTTCATTATATTTCATGTCATTTATTTATTAGCGATAAGCAGAATTAACTATTTCTTATATCTAAAATACTTTTATATTTGTGATACTTTCTAGTGGCTACTACTCCTTTTGTATTATATTTTTTGTCAATTTGTGGATATTGCAGTGGCTGCAATATTGCAAAATTATACTAAGCTGCATTTATTTGTGTTACATGTATATTGTAGCTGTTAATTATCCCTAAAAAAAAATAAAAGAAATAAAACATTTTTTGTAAAAATATGCTGTGATATACATTCTGTAAATACAAGACACAGGAATAATCTCGTAGTTGATAGCACTCTTCTCCATAAAATAAGTAGCTTTTATGGGGAAATATATACGCTTTTATAACAAGCTCCCTTATCATATAAGAAACCTATCTAAAAATAAGTTCAAAATTATTGTTAAAGCGTGTGTTATATAAAATATCTGAATATAAAGACGACCAAAACGCTTGAGACTGTTCAAAATCAAAATCAAAAATCAAAATCAAAATCATTTATTCATCTAGGCCACAAAGTGACGCTTATGAACGTCAAAATTTTAAGTTAATTACTTAATGATTCTACATTTACATTTACTGCCACGTTCGCAATGCAATAGGTAGAACCACGAGAAAGAACGGGCAATAAAACTCATGGCCACTCTTTTCAAACAAATATAATGGTGGTACATTTTATTTTTGTAAGGAGCTGCAACTGTTTCACATTGTAGACATCTACTAGTAAAATTTTTAGTAGCTATTGATATCATACTCAAGCCGTAAATGATGTTCATATGGTAAGCCTCCCAAAGTAAATATGGTGAAACAGGAGCATCATTCTAATTGGAGCTGTTCTAATTTGACACAAAAAATAATTAGTAGTATAAATGATATTTTTAATGACGTTTCGTAAGTACTTGCAAAGTTTACACGAAATATAGAAGCATTTCATTTTATTCATCTCATTTCATGCAATACACACTATGTTGAATTCGCGTGGCCCGCCATTATGGGAGCTCGAGGGTAGGATTTTAGTTAGTAGGCCAAATTTTTGGGAGTCGCACATACTCTCTCCACCAAGAATCTCAACTCCAAGTGATGGAAAGAGAACTACTATTATAAAGGTGTACGTTGGAGCCTTTGCTTCTTAGTATAACCGTCAAAGGGCCGTGGCCGTATTTAGAAAATACGACGTTTTACCAATTTGGATTGCATCATAGACAGACATATTTTCAGACGGTTTATCTTTAGGAGTCTAAAAACGTTATCGAATAGAAACGTAGGAGGGTTTTAAAGTACCTTTGCCATAGGAGCAGTTTAAGTTACCTTACACGAGCTTATAAAATTTTGGACCCAATAAAGTCTTTCGATAAAAGTGGTAAAATTTTATGAAATCTTTTTTTATACTCATTAAGCTACCAACAACGCAATATATCATACGATACGATAAACAATCTCTTTAACAATAAAGCGGAACAGTGGCGATACAATCAGTGTTTATTGTCAACATGATTGATGCACAGCCTGAAGTTAATACAATTAATTTAACCTCTCCGGAATGCTGTGATAGCTGACATTCAAAAAATGTTTCGTTATGAAGAGACTCGTCTATAACTAACTTATTGTATTGAGAATCACATTATCTAAATAATAAAAGATTTCTATGTTAATACTTGAGCTATTCTATATGTAAAAGTACCTGTGCTACAATACTCTTAAGTTCTTATTATCTAACTCCAAAAATTACGACTGCATAAATCTATTCTAACAACAATAACCATTCCGTTAAACTGATACACCACATTTCCACAACATTACGGTAAATGCATGTCCATTAATGAAATACTTCGCTTAGACCGCAGTTATCAGAGTATTTATAACACAGGCAAATGGAAATGCTGACGTCAATGTGAAAAAACTTATGTCTGCTATATTTAAAAACATAGAAATAGCTCGCAAATTAAAACATAATTATGGAACGTCCAGAAATAGCAACAAAAGAAAAAAAACCGAACCTGAAGATGGATGCCTTAAAGGGGTTCAGTCATATCCAAATACATGGTGCTAATAGATTAGCAAGCAGAGAAGCGAGGTACAAGCATGCTTACATAGACACAATTTCTTGATTTATTATCCTTCATTTAATGTTTCTAAAATATTTAACATTTACAGCTGGTACTGGATTCCTTCAATGATTCTACTTCTAGTTTCTGCTAGCTGCTTACTCTACTTAATTATATATCGTTATTTGAGCAACCCGACTTATATCCTCGAGTTTGATTCTGGTCAAACAGTCTGGGCCTTTCCTTCAGTTCTTATTTACCCAGGCATCAAATTCCGCGCTTACAAGATAAACAAATTTCTCTCTAAAATGTAAGGAACACTTGTATTTAATATTACAATTTGTTTGAATTTGTGTAAGGCTTTTATTAGTTTTGTGATAAGATTTGTGCGTTATCTTATGTTTTAGATTTGCTTTCATTTCATGCTATAAAATATCTAAAAAAGCTCAATAGTCGATTACAAAATAGTCGTTGTAATGTAAATATAAATAAAGTACCTAACAGGTAACTACATGTTTCAGAAATTATCCTAAAGATTTGAATGAATCTTATATTCAGCTAGTACTTCCCCAGCTAGCAGTTTTCTTTTCACCCGATGTGCCCTACAAAATGACCGACCTTAAGAATGTGGAACGCCTACTTGAATATAATAACATTGATATAGACACAGCAGGGAGGCAGTTGACTGAAAATTGTGAAGATATACTCATCAGGTAATACTTTTTGCAGGGTGTTAGCATTATCAGGTTATAGCGCTCACAGTTTGACTTGTCTTGCTGTTCGTATTAGGTCGGCAAAGTTAAGCAACGCCACTTAGATGGGTGACCGCGTGTGGCCTTTATATTAGAGCGCTACCGTGGTTCAGAGAACACGTAAAGCTGCCGCCTCGATCCTTATCGTAGGACAAGAATCGTTAGTTGACATCGGTTTTCGGGTGGTCTGGAAACTCTGACACCAGAGTTAGTCACACACTAACACGAGGAACAAGAGGATCCAGTTTAATAAAATATTTATAATTGTACATGTATAATCTTTTTAATTATAGTGTTATGTTTTTTACAAGATAAAATCACATTCTCAAGTAAGACTTTGTTGAAGAAACAGGTAGATGCTTTGGAATACATTAAAATTACTTACAATAACTCGAACTAGTTGTCGTTTTTTAACTTCGTATTTTTCTGTTACTTACCTTACATAGAACACTCTGATAGGAAGGCAGATTCGTGGGCACTTCTAGTGTGTCAGGAAAGTAATTTTAATTAATAACATTATTTTTAATATTTACAAATATAATGTTATTCAATTTACAGATGTCGTTGGGACGATAAAGTTGAAACAAATTGTTCAAAACTATTTCGGTTTGACTTGGCCGGAGATGGATATTGTTGTGTTTTCAATGGCAGGTCTTTACGGCGGTAAAATTTTTTTTTAAATTATACTAAAGGCTATGGTGGTATTAATTCAAGATTCGATACTAAGCATAAACTTTGGGATGAAATTAAAAATAAAATTGTTTGCACGGTTGGCGTAGTAGTTTAAGCGGCCTCTTCGCCGCTTGACACTGCGCTGAGTGTTGTGGGTTTGATCTCCACTCAAGACAACACTTTGTGTGATTCATAAATTGTTGTTTTGAATCTGGGTGTTCAATGTGTCAATACAGGATTTAGATCTAATGCGCGAGTTGTCCTTTTAAAGAAAAATAAATATTACGTTACATCGTACTTATTTTTCTTGCTTTCTTTCCTATTGTGCTGCTTTTTAGCGAAATGCAGCAAAATGCCCATAAGAAGAACAAAAAATCCGTCTACTACACAAGCAGAGTTGGATGGACCAGTGGTCTGACTGTGGCCGTCAACCAAACTCAAAAACCTTTGACCATTGATCTGTCTTATAAATGGGTAAGGATTTCAAGTATTCCTCTAGGTATTTATTCTATTTATATACATAGAAAATAAACCAGGGTTGCGCTGACCTAATCCAGCGCCTGTGTCCAAAATCTATCAAGCACCTTTATCTCATATTTCTTTGCATTTCACCTGACGCGCGGCGCCCCTATTCACCTGGCGCCTGTGTGTGCGGACATTGCACACAGGGGCGATGGGCCTTGGAAAATATAATATTCCAAGTTGAGGTTACGTCTGCATGACGACAATCCACTCTGTAAATAAGGAGTCGATCATAGCTTCATCACCTCAGCCTAGAGAAGACCATTGCTGGACATAGGCTTCTCCCAGTCCAGGCTCTCCAAACAGAACGATATTGAACCGCCCGTATCAAACGCTTCCCAGATGACTTTCACCATCTGGTGAAAGTCATCTGGAAAGGTGAAATCTGGTACAAACGACCGACCATCTGGTCGGTCCTTTGTACAGGAGGCCTACCCCTGCTGCTCTGATCACATTTTAAGTAAATAAAATTGCAAGCTTGAAAGTAGACAACGTAATATGTTTCTACATGTAGCTGTTATGGTCATACATCTGCAGTCACTTACCAAAACTCATCACCAGCTACATCTGCTTTAAAAATGTTTAACAAAACATATTATATTTGCAGGCGACTGAACTACTTGGAAGTTACATATATCTGAACATGTTAAACTCCTACCTGTGCAATCATATAGAATTATAGAACCATCGCAAACCATCATCTCTCTCATCCCACTTCTCCTTCTTTTCCTTTTCCATCCCAAAGACCGGCAGCGTACTTGTGACTCCTTTGGTGTTGCTTGTTCCCATAGGTGGTGGTAATAGCTTACCATCAGGCGATTCGTCTGCTCGTTGGTCGCATATTACATACAAATATATCTCGCAGCCACATTTGCTATTTGAATACCCGTTAAGTTTTGTATCTTATAAAATCCCTTGTTTTATCTTAGGTCGCTCTTCAATCATGTCGACGATACATCGATCCCCCAATAAACAGTACGCCTCTTAACCCAGAGACCGAGCAGTGGTTTTCTTACCACTTTGAGAGTTCTTACATAACTGATAGTGCGAGGAAACTTGCGAGTTATTTAAGACGATGTGCCGTTTCTGATGAAAAGTTGAAGTACTTCCCGCATTATAGGAGGTAATTAATTACCATAATAATTTTTACGTCTTTGAGTGCAGCAAATTGTTCTCTATTTACTTTTTAAATTTTTTTCATTTTGCGTGACGGTAAACAGTGTAAAAAATAATAGAATTTTGAAGAATTAAGAATAATTGATAAAATTGTTACCTTGCCGGGCTAAGCTGTAACCATGATATTCATTTTGATTTGATAGCATTTTTCTTGACAGGAAGTACTGCTCCTTGGAATGTGAAATGGCCAATACTATTAAACGCTGCGGTTGTGTTCGTCTCACGCATCCGAAGCCACCAGGCGTCACCTACTGTGATGCGAAGCGAATGCCGTGTGCTTTACGTGCTTTTAGTGAGTTCAAGTTATTCCACTTTGGTAACTTCGTTTATTTTATACCTGTACTTTTTCATCGGAGCCCATTATGATCATTACATCAGCCAATAGACGTCCGCTGCTTGACATAGGCCACCCCCAAGGCTCTCCACATAGACCGATCTTGAGCCACCTGCATTCTTCGGATGCCTGCGAACCCTACAAAATCGCTGCTGCACATTGCCCACCTCTTCTGCTCCAACCGCCGTCAATTAGTCTTCTAGCTGTGAGGGGACAGCCAAAAGAACACGAGAACGAAAAGTCAAGATGAAATGGCAGTGGGCACATCTTGACTATTTGGATACCGCAGGCAACTACCATAGGTCATTCACGTTGACCAACGTCTCGTATTCAATCTATTTACAGTTTCTTGAGCTACTTGAAGTATCAGGTCGCGTTTATGATAGCGTTTGACCTATAAGCATCCACACTAAGATCTTTCTTGGAACTATATTATCTGGCAGAAGTTGAAACTGACTGTCATAGTTTATAGATGAAGAAGAACAGATGTGGCGTGCCAACTTCAGTTTGAAGTTGGCTGGTCACATCTTTTAGTGAAGCTAAGGTTGCCAAAGCAAACAAGTCCTCGAATGTGACATATGTAGTGTGGGACACTCTTCCGCCGGATGGGCCAATGACTTGAGGAGGTTTGATGGCAAAAATAGCACAGTGTGTCTTGTAGTGCACCCTGAGAGGAACGTTTAGTTGTTGTCGCAATAAGTTGTTGAAGTACATCTCCAGAATTTGAAAGCATAACTGGACCATATTTGTCTTATTGACAGCGAACGCTGAAAGTTGCCATTGTCCACAAACTTGTGACGTAAGTGCCGCTACTATCAGGACATCGAGCTTCGACCTCGACCCCACCGTACCATCGTTCGACAAGTTCTAGTAAGTATAACACGAAACATAAGGAAGGTGGTTTTATATACCACTATTGCACCTGTGCAGACAGAAATAGCAGTACCATAAAAGGGTACCGAGTTTTGACTCTTGAAGTCCACTTTAATCCATTACATAAAGGTGTTATCAAATTTTGTGTGGTGACTCATACAACAATGGTCATATTCGAAGAACCGCGGTGGTATCATAAATGTATTTCTTTTTATTCTTTGATTGGACATTATTTTGGGATGGTAACTATAACTATCATTTGCCATGACTAAGAAAACTAAAAATGATTTGAAATAACTTTGATATTTACAGTAGAGGTTTGGACTACAAGAAAGTGAGTATCGTCAGGGTATTCATAGAGAAACGTTTTACAAGAAGTAAACAAAGGACAGCTTACTTTTCGTATGTGGAGCTGTTTTGTAAGTATCGATGTCTTTAAATTACTATCCATTATAGGCCCCATCCTCCTTGTCCCTTTCAATTCAATTCAATTAATTTATTCAGTACAACATACATTGTATAGAATGATAAACTTACATACTAGTTTGGGACATAACAGGCAGAGATGGATAACAAATAAATACCAAAACAAATTAAATACCATGGACTTGAACCATAACAATTTAAATACCATAAACCAAATCCACAAGGCTGATTAAAATTAACTATTAAATAATTACATGATTTATATTAATATCTATAGAAGATGTCAACAAGTTATAGTATAAAATTACAGTAATGTCAAGTATAATTCGAAATTCCATACAAATTGTTATGTATTTGACATGTTATCACTCTGGAACTCCTCCATGCTGGAGTAACTTTTTTGCAAAAGAAACGCTCTTAACTTATTTTTAAAACCTATAAAGGAGTTAATAACCTTCATCTCAGTTGGCAACTTGTTAAAAATGCTTACTGCTTGGACTCCAGTACTGTGCTGTACAATATTTAGTTTAGGCTGAACATTGCTGGTTAAATCTTTTCTACGACGCTTTTCCCTAATCTCTTTTTGTTCCTTTGTTTCAAATTTGTCTAGATTTTTTATAAAGTTGGACATGAGCACAAGAATATACAGCAAGGCACGGTTAATAATTTTAATTGTTTAAAGTGGTTTCTGCACGATTCCATTTGATCAATACGCAGCATGGTTCTTGTAGCCCTTTTCTGAATAACAAAAGCTGAATTGATGTTAAAGTTATAACTATTACCCCATAACAGAATACTGCACCTTAGTTTGGATTCCACTAAGGCGTAATAGACAATGTTTAGCTGGTCGATAGTTAATTCATCCCTCAAACTTTTAATGGCATAGCAGACAGAAGTCTGTGTATTGGCTATATCTGTCAGCTCTGATTTATAATTTAACAAAGAGTCTATGTGTATGCCAAGAAATTTTAAATTTGCCACCATTTCAACATTATTAGAAGCCGAAATAAGTGCCAATTCTTCGTTACTTTCTGTTGTTAACTTAAATAGCATACACTTTGTCTTTTTGATATTCAGTTTTAGATTATTCCCATCGAACCACTTGCAAAATGCAGATAAAAGGTCGTTCACTTGTTGGTCTAAACATTTTATATCAGTCGCAGAAGACACTGCGTTTGTGTCGTCCGCCAATATGACTGGCTGAGTATTCGGGCTCATACTGGTGATATATTCAGTAATATCGTTTAGGAATATAATAATATATACAGGCCCTAGCACCGATCCTTGCGGCCCGCCTCTAGTTACCGGAATTAACTTTGACTTGTGTATTGTTTCCCTTCTCTCTAACACTGATTTGATTTCGACGTATATGTTTCCTGTTTTGCAAGTAGGAAGAGAACAGCTTCAAAACGTTATCCCTAATTCCATAGTGTTCTAATTTTGCTAAAAGGACATGATGATCTACCATGTCAAAAGCAGCGCTCAGATCCAGGAATAGGCCTGCAACTTTCTCCTTACTATTTAACCTAGCGACAATGTCACCTACCAATGTATTTACAGCATCTACGGCACCCACATTATTGCTATAACCAAACTGTCTATTATTTTTTGCCCGCATCCGACTCCTCCTTTCCCTATTCCTATTCCCATGCGGCGGTACTCGCTTACCATCAGGCAATCCGTCTGCTCGTTTGCTTACTTACATAAAAAAATATACAACCCTTAGCCTATTCTTATGTTCAGAACTGATGAGACATGTTTAGTTTCTTTCTAGGCCTTCTCGATGGGTGCCTGTGCGTCTGTTACTCTTTGTCACCGAACAGAACGCACAGTATTGATAATGTAATTCTACGTGAATATCTTATAATATGGTAACGCTTTTTTTGTATATATGACATCAGTCTCAGGGAAAAGAAAGACCATAGGCTGCCTGTTCCCAAAAGCGGAGAGAGAAACGGCTATTCGTCAATACAACCAATAAGGCTGCTTGTCCGCTGGAGTGGAAAAGTCAACCACGTAAATACAATAGATTTTTTTGCATTTTCTTGGCTGTATTGACACTCGTTCCACTCTTCTTCAAACCGTTAGGCAGGTGGCATTACTTTTTGAACTTAAGGCAGAACTGATCTGTTATTATTCATCATCATCGTCCTAGCGTTATCCCGATTGCACTCGAGACTCACATGCCTCGGAGCCCGAGATCCGCTCACTGGTCTAAATTGATCTGACAGAATATCAGCCTTGATCTGTTGTACTTATTTCAGCTGAAATTGGAGGCACGTTTAATATGTTCTTCGGCTGCAGTATCCTCACAATTCTGGGACTGGTGCGACTTGTCTGGACGATCGCCGCTACCGTGTGCACCAGACTCCTCAACAAGACATTAAGGAGGAAGAAGTATATGTCAACTAAGAGTGATCTGGAAATAAAATCTGATGAAACAAACTCCGTGACAAGCGATGGCGTAGTATCAGAATAAAGAGTTTGAACAATATTTTAATGTAATGTGAAATCTGTTAATGTGCTTTTAAATATACGTTTTTGAATTATGCTTTTGCCCGCGGCTTCGCCATTAAATTCGGGGTAACAGAAATCTCCTTTATGCGGCCGTCGCGTGACGGCGTGAGCGATTGTTGCGATGCTGCCTACCTAAGCCTTGTATTCATTAGGCAACATTTGTTGATAAACTGTTTATGAAGTGTTTATCACCAAGTTTGCCGTAAACACTGTTTCTGAAACATGGCCGTCCACGCTTGTCAGTTGTTGCTAGGATGTCGCCCGAGGAGGTAGTGATGCCACATGAGTAAATAAATCGAACAGAGAGACAGCTTCTTAAGAGCTTGTAAATTTGTTACCTATTTTGGTAGGGTTGTCACAATAGGTTAAGACAAATCGCTTGTTCGGTAAACGACAGATTCTGGATTGGACAGATTCGTGATTTGGCAGATTCCCAACTCGACAGATTCGTGGATTGGGCAGATTCTTGGACTCGACGGATTCGCTATACGGCAGAAGTACAGTTGTAAATAAAATAGCGAGTGGAACCAACAAAGGCATGCACCTGAAACTTTTAAAAGCACGGAATAAAAATATACATTTGTTACCAAGGACACGACGTGACGACGTGATTTATTTGACATTCCCAACGATACCACTAATAGTGTTGAATATTTTTGGTAATATGATCTATTTTGCTAATAAACATAGGAATCTCCTTTAGCTATTATGTGCCACTAGTTTTACCGCGGGGATAGGTACCTAAAATAAGTTTAAAAAGAAACAAATGAACGTCTACAAAACAAATGACTATAAAATGATCGACCATCGATAGGGCTTACAAAAAACAGGTGCATGCGATTTTCGACCTTATTGACAATTCATGACAGACTTTATTTTTGTATTTTCTTGCTTTCTGACATTGATACGTTAGTTAAATTATAAATTCTGAGTTACGTCAATAAGGTCGAAAATCGCATATACCTGTTTTTTGTAATCCCTATCGGTGGCTGATCACTTTCTGATAGTCATTGGTTTTGTAAACATAAATATATTTATATATTATATAAATATTATATATATATATATATATTATATTTATTACATTTGATATATTCAATTCTGCAGCAATATCGGCCCAAGCATCTTTTTTTTTTTTAATTTGTCTTTATAATTTCTATTTGAAGAGTCCCAAAGTAGGTACATGATTCTGTTGATAAAGCTCTATGATCATCGAAACTTGGTGGTTGGACCACACTACTTCCATGTTAATAAACTCGCGCAACACACGTCCACACCTGTTGACTTTTGCATATAAACAAAATGTTTCGGCTTGTTCTCCGTTTGATTGGGGAACACGGCAACATATTTCAGAAACAATGTTTCATCACATTTGTTTATGAACTGTTTATAAACTGTATCCAGAGATGATGCAACACTGTTTATAAACTGTTTATTAACAGTGTTTATCAACAAATGTTGCCTAATGAATACAAGGCTTAGCTATACATTGTTGTTGTACCTATAATGTTATGTATGTACTTATCTGCTTACTTTAATTCTTATGTATTTTATCTAAATTCTTTGGTTCTTACATGCTGTAAAATTCATGTTATTGTTATTGTGTGCAAATAAATGAATGCTTATCTTATCTTATCTCATCTTATCTTATCTTTATTGTACGGATACTTCAAGTTTTTTTTGGTTTTTATTCTGTTTATACCAATAAGAAATATAAGTGCACGAAGTATTTGGTTTTTATTTTTATTTAAGCTATGTTGTCCCACTGCTGGGCAAAGGTCTCCCTTACACTCTGCCAAGCGTCCCTATCTTGTGCCAAGTATTTATTATATTACTTTATTACAGTTCTGTAAAGCACATTTTTTGTTTTATTTTGTCTTATGTTAAGATAGGCAGATAAGAGGAGAGATTTTGATGGCTCAACACTCGCAAGCATGCCACTTACAGTTGCCTCTAAATGCGCACCTGCAAATTGGAGTGTTTGTTTATTTGTAAAATATGTTTCTCAATATTTTTGTTAAATAATTAAACTTTAGACTAGTAGTCTGTTCTCAAGTATTTAGAGTGTCCACCACAACATTTAAAAAGTTGATTGATTGTATCGCCACTGTCTCGCTTTATTGTTAAAGAGATTGTTTATCGTATCCTATGATTAATTGCATTGTTGGTAGCTTAATGAGTATAAAAAAGATTTAAAACTTTATACAACTTTTATCGAAAGGCTTTATAGGATCCTAAATTTTATCAGCTCGTCGGTTACCAAACCTGACGTTGTACCTGTGTCCATGGCAAAAGAACTTCAAAACCTGCCTCCATTTTTATTCGATGATGTCGACGTTACTAGACTCTTAAAGAATATAAATCGTCTGAAAACAAGCCTGGCTAAGATGCAGTCCAAATTAGAAGAAATGTCGTATTGCCTAATTATGGTTGTTGCCCTTTGGTAGGCGTGCTAAAAGAGATGGGCCTAACGTAAAGAGACCAATTGAGTGTTTTAATCTAGAATATTATGGACACCTGCTACTCCATAGCTCCACTATTAGGTATAGTCATAGCAGCAGTAGGTGACGTGTAGACTATTGCTATAAATTATCACTTGTGCAAATAATAATTTAGTAATTAACTAGCTCCTTGGTCCAGTGGATGGCGTATGCGTCTTCTGATAGCAGATCCTAGGTTCGATTCCCGGGTCGGGCAAAACTGTTACTGGGTTTTCCAAATTCTCAGTAGCAGCACGGAGACTGGTGATGTGCCCGGTAGCGGCAATGGGCTCGCGTCCTATTACGTGGGACCTGAAAATTCATGGTGAAATGTGGGTGTAATATTACACCTCTGCCTACCCCTTCAGGGATAAAGGTGTGATTCTATAAATAAATAAATAACATACAATATTTCACTTAAATTTTAAATTTCATAAGCGTCGGCGTTGACTTTGGATATTGATGAAAACGGCGCAGGTCCAAAATATCCTCCACCCCGTAGGATCTCCACCTTTTCGTGTTGCGTTGCCATCCGCCCTATCCTCTGCGGCCGCTGGGTGTTTTGGCGGCGGAGCTCAACACCTTATTCCGCCGCTAAGTGGGTTTTGTTCGGGGCCCGCCTGATCATCTGGCGGGCCAATACCCGTCGGGGAGTAGCGACGAATGCTTATGCGATTCCCTACCCTCCGACACACGGGTACATGAAAGTCGAGGTGGTTTTTAGTGGTTACACCACATACTCCGGCTCTCATTTCCCCAAGAGTCGGAGATCCGAAGGGATTTTCCACCTCGTTAAAAAAACAAAAAAGGTCCTATATACCCTAAAAAGTACGTAACAGTGGATAACCACTCACTAGAAAGGTATGAACAGTAGCGGCTCAACACGGTTAAGTCTATAATTATTACAAACGCAGAAACAAAATAAAACGGTATCATTCTTACGCTGGTACTTCGCTTTATAAAAATCTCGATCTTCATTTCGATACTTTGAGGCTATAAATATATTCAAACATCTGTTTTATCGCAGAGAGTTGACTAAGAACTTTGACATTATAATAAAAAATGTGTACCTATAATGCTACTGCTACATCTGAGTTAGCGTTAACGGCAACTACGCGTTATTTAACGCGTTAAAAGATTGCGTTGAATAATAGTAATTTAACTCGTTAAGGCGCCGTGTACAGCTACTGAGTTCAGCTGTTGCTGTCACTGTCGGATTGTATACATAAGAAAGAGAAGCGCGACGACGACGGGACGTTCAGAACGAGTTATTTATCATTAAATACATTAATCCTTACAAATATCTTATTCCAATCGATAAATAAAAACAACAGTTCCCTTTATTATTATATATTACATCACTGTTATTAATATTATCAAGATTTGTTTATAAATAATACAGTTACAATTGCTACAATTTCAATTTAAATGGTTCTTTTATGGTTTTTTTTTATCGAGAAAATTTACCGAAAACGTGTTTTGAACACAATGGTCCCCCCCCCATAAATATGATGAAGGTTAACATATATTTTTCTAGCTGCTCTAACATGTATACATTTGGTTAAAAAACTGTTTTGTGAAGCCTAATTTGACAAGGTACAGCGTCTTAAAATGTCGGCCACATCTACGTAGCGTCTAGATGCGTTAAGACGCAGGTGTAGCAGGAGCATAATGCTGAGTTCTATTAAAATAACATCATTTTATCTACTGGCCGACAAAAACAAATTGTTCGATCTGGTTGATCTCCTTTCAGCTTCTTGCACCCAGTAGTTTCGGCTGTGCGTTGTTTGTCAGTCAATCAGCATCGCAAGAATGTTATATTATTCAGAAGATTATTGGATATGCTTCTACCCCCAATTTGGAAAATACAAAAAAGCGCAAATGAAATACTCTTCTTGGCAAACAACAAGTATGTGTGCGCATATTGTCATATACGTAATATATATTTTCATTTTAGTTTCCAACATGAATCTTTTTTTTTTCCATAAGCATTCTATTACAATCGGGAAGCATACAAAAGGAGTGTAAATAAGTGTTTTCCCGCATTGCCTATTGAATATTTCACCTCACTCACACAATACTATCAGAATAAAAAAGTAAAGATACCCCTTGGGCCGACAATTTTCCTGTATAGTTTACAGGTAGTAGATATAACAGAGAGCTACGCGAGAAGACCTTGAATAAGAGATACACTTTATTTTGTGTGCAGAATGTGTTTTCTTTTCCTCTCTTTTCCTTAAAGCTATTCTTTGTAAAGTCTACAGCGGCACGTAGTTTACTTATGACGCAATGTTTACGGTTATGACACACTGCACTGGTACCGCAAGGGCGCAGTTTCGAAACCAAGCTGTCTGAAGTTGCAAGCAACAACCTTTTGTGTTGCAGTTCCCTTTCCATCACTTATAGTTGAGATACTTGGGGAAGAGAGAATGCTCGACTCCCAAAAATTTGGCCAACAAACTAAAAACCTTCCTATCGTATCGTATATTGCATGGGCAACCATGCTGGGGTTTGGTGCTCATAAGTGGACCCCATCTGTAATTTGGGGTTCAATCATGAAGATATTCGCGGCGAGGATTTATTAATATTCGTCCTATAAATTTTTAATAAATATTCTAAAATATTAAAGTAGCTACCTAAATTAATATCTCCAGAAAACTTTAAACTTCTGTCATTAACAGGTATGGGTCAGGCTGGCTCTGAAAATTTCAGAGGAAACATTAATTGCCTGTCAAACATATTGGTAAAAGATAGATTTAATTGCAATTTGTATGTTCATAATTATGATAAATTGATCATTATTTTACAACAGTTAAGTAAAGAGCACTATAGAGAAAATACTTTGAGTTTTGAAAATCAATAGAAAAATCACAATGGCAAATCCAAAACATAAAATTCAGGAAAAGAATAAAGTAAAAATAGGTACACTGAAGTGGTTGTTGAGTCATATACAGTTTCATGGTGCTAACCGAATATATAGCAGAGAATCAAGGTAGGTGTGAATATTAAGATTACATCCACTACCGCCGAGTTACTAGAGCCAAGGAATGATGATAAAAGGGGAAAATTAAATATCAGTCTAGAATTGTACGTTTGTGGTTTTTCGTTGCGTTTGCAAAATACTCAGGAAATACCACCAAATGAAGAAAAAGTTCAACTAAACCCATAGTGAAGTAAGGTATATATATATATATATATATATATATATATATATATATATATATATGTTTCATACCAGCCCTGTATGACAATAATATCAGCCTTGCATATAGCAAGACGTCCGTGTGGTGACGGATTAAGAATACGGATTGTCACTACCCCATATCATCCCATGGGTGTCGTAAGAGCCGATAGAGGGACCATACTATGCAGAGAACAGCACTGTAAGAGAAGGAAAACTTGATACAAACCCTATACCAACCCGTTTGGCCAGCGTGGTATAGTAGGCCAATTCCTCCGTTCAAAGGAGAGGCCTAGTCCAGCAGTGGACTGTTAAAGGCTGATGATGATGATATAGCAAGGCTGATATTATTGTCATACTGCTGAGAACAGGCCTCTTGTTACTAAGACAAGGACTAAGCCACAGCTCGTAGTCAGTAGGCTACGCTGGCCCTGTGCGGGTCATAACATGTCACGTCTTTAGACAACATTACATCGTATGGAGAATTTTCAGGCGTACAGGTTTCCCCACGACGCTCCTTTCACCTTTAAGCAAGCAATATTTAACAATACAATTTGGACATAGCTTCGAAAAGAAAATGGTGCGTGCTGTGGGTTTGAACTCGAGACCCTCTGCGTAGCAGTATTTTGGTCTCCTATCCCTATCGCTCCCTCGTGGAAGTAATGCTAACGCAGTTCTCGTGACCCCGCTATTCAAAGGGATCGGACAGAGGAATACCATGGTGGTTTTAGTGGGTAGCCCCGGCGCGTCTCGTTGGGAGTCACCACACTCTCCCTAGCAGAGCTCTTTAAGGGCCCAGACCTGGTTACCACCATGCGTCAAAAAAAAGGTTATCGCTCCCTATTCTTTGCTTAAACAAGGCTTTAAATCTGAAACAATAGTATTAAAAAATGTCATAAATAATTATAGTCAGTTAAAGTGATTTTATCACTGTCCTTGCACTAAAATCAGAGATCAGAAAGCAAAAATAGCAATTACCTTTTACGAGTATTGCCAATGATCGGACAATATACTACTATTGTAAATGTTTAAACAAACACACATACCAGCAATACCTAAGCATTTATGGGCGCACTCAAATCGAATCCTGATTAAACGGTAAACTCACAGAGAAAAGCTCACGATATACACCTGTCTCTTTCCCCCACACTTATTTAAGTGTTCCATTGTTTTTCGGCCATTTCAATAACGGCCACATCAAGCGACGGTCGTTCTAATAAAATTCAATTTTATAATATTTTTTATTGATTGTTTCATTTTTATAACACCGATTCCATTATTTTATTGCTCTGGACCCTGTTTTGTTATGGTATTTTTATTTTGATGTTCGAATAAAATTCACTTTTGTATTCTTCATTAGGATAAGAAAACAATCAAATGCACTGTTTTTAGTGCCCCATTGTTTAACTGTGAACGCAGCCTTTCAATTTTATTTTACATTGGAGGATACTGTCTGTTTCACTATACGATACTATTCCTTTTTTTACCAGCCACAGCTCACGATGGTTTTTATCGTAATATGGACTGTAACGATTATTTAATAAAGATGAATATACTTTTGATAACATAACACCCCGCTTTTTACTCACCAAGTTATATAGATATAGGGTTATTCATTTCCAAAATAGAGTATTAAGCGGTGCGTGCTGTGGGTTTGAACTCGAGACCCTCTGCGTAGCAGTATTTTGGTCTCCTATCCCTATCGCTCCCTCGTGGAAGTAATGCTAACGCAGTTCTCGTGACCCCGCTATTCAAAGGGATCGGACAGAGGAATACCATGGTGGTTTTAGTGGGTAGCCCCGGCGCGTCTCGTTGGGAGTCACCACACTCTCCCTAGCAGAGCTCTTTAAGGGCCCAGACCTGGTTACCACCATGCGTCAAAAAAAAGGTTATCGCTCCCTATTCTTTGCTTAAACAAGGCTTTAAATCTGAAACAATAGTATTAAAAAATGTCATAAATAATTATAGTCAGTTAAAGTGATTTTATCACTGTCCTTGCACTAAAATCAGAGATCAGGAAGCAAAAATAGCAATTACCTTTTACGAGTATTGCCAATGATCGGACAATATACTACTATTGTAAATGTTTAAACAAACACACATACCAGCAATACCTAAGCATTTATGGGCGCACTCAAATCGAATCCTGATTAAACGGTAAACTCACAGAGAAAAGCTCACGATATACACCTGTCTCTTTCCCCCACACTTATTTAAGTGTTCCATTGTTTTTCGGCCATTTCAATAACGGCCACATCAAGCGACGGTCGTTCTAATAAAATTCAATTTTATAATATTTTTTATTGATTGTTTCATTTTTATAACACCGATTCCATTATTTTATTGCTCTGGACCCTGTTTTGTTATGGTATTTTTATTTTGATGTTCGAATAAAATTCACTTTTGTATTCTTCATTAGGATAAGAAAACAATCAAATGCACTGTTTTTAGTGCCCCATTGTTTAACTGTGAACGCAGCCTTTCAATTTTATTTTACATTGGAGGATACTGTCTGTTTCACTATACGATACTATTCCTTTTTTTACCAGCCACAGCTCACGATGGTTTTTATCGTAATATGGACTGTAACGATTATTTAATAAAGATGAATATACTTTTGATAACATAACACCCCGCTTTTTACTCACCAAGTTATATAGATATAGGGTTATTCATTTCCAAAATAGAGTATTAAGTTTGTTCGGAAAGCCGCAACGCAAGAAATAAAGACCCTTTAATGTATAAAAATGATAAATTCCAGAAATACATAAATGACAATAGTCCAAGTAACATATATTTTCATAAGCTTAATTCTCATAAAAGTCCCCCGTATTGGTTCTAATATTTATGTGGGGGCTATGTCTCGCGTATGCGTATTTCTTTATTTTATTTCCCTAGCGAGCTTCGTACACGGCCGTATCTCTTGATAAAAGGTTTCACAATAACCGAGAATACTTCGGAATGTTCTGTTTATTGAGCACTTGGCAATGCTCCGAACGCCTCCGATGCAACGGCAATACTTCCTTGCATAGATATTGTGGTATTATTGGTTTATTGCTTCTAGTGGCAGATGAGTTCTAGTACGCAATTAATTTAGTTTTGAGTCGTTTGTTGTTACGTCTGGGCAAATATGTATAAAGTATCTTATGTTAGGCATTCTAGTTCCGCTGCTGAAATATTTGTTTGTGTGCAAGTCCCGAAAGTTTGAAGACACACATATTCAATGGTTGCCGCTGGGTCCTCGTCTACCACCAATGGACATTAAATGTCGAGATTTTATAGTTCATAATAAATCGAAGGTAATAAATAACAGTTAATTTAATGTATTTAGGAAATAATAAAGAGTGGTTGTTGAGGTTTTAACGGTACGGTGTTCGCACTCGATCGTCATCCCACAATCAGTAGGCACCTTCGCAGTTTCGGATGCAAGCTATTGTTCACGTAATTAATTGTATCCGGTTCGATGTGTATCGCTCGACAATTTGTACTTACAGGGCTGCTTTATTAGACTCTTTATTTGCATCATTTACAACAGACTTCGCTTTTAGATTTGACGATGTACTGATTTTAATGTCGAACACTTCATTTATCAATTAGTAAGGATAACTTTTGAATACAGTATCCATGACATTAATCATCGATACTGTATCAATAAATATAGAAGGCAGCGATAGCCTCGTGTAGATACCAACAGACTGCCATGCAGAGGTTCGGGTTCGACGGTTCACGGCCTGCACTACTAACTCTTCGTAGTTATGTGCTAATTGAAATGTTAATTATCTCTTGGCCCGTGCCTCAAACATCACATTAAACCAATGTATAAAAATAATTATATTTGACAGTCGTTAAAGGGTGTCAGTACCTCTGAATAGACTGACACTTGTCTAAGCCGTGAAGTATCACTAGACTTTTGGGTAACAGAGGTCAGTAGTTAGTGTTGGTCTAGCCTAGAGTATCTACAAGATAGTTTGCCATTTTCAAGAACATGGCGATTCGTATCATCAGTATTCCGACATTGACGACAACGACGGAAAATTGGAGCACCGTATTCGACAAAACTTAGTCGATTTTTGAGATTGAAATATTTCAACTCTTGTACTATTTGATAAGGTTATTTGCTTATTTGGACTTTTTATATTAAAATAGGGATTATTCCTGGGTTGAGTTTTGCAAGTTACGCTCAACTAAAACACCATTTTATTTTTTAAACCATTGTCTTTCATATTTCGTCTTCGGCCATCTTAAAAAACAAGAAGAAAACTGAATGGCAGGCAAAGCCGAAACTTTGACTAGTATATAATAAAAACAGTTAGCAGCCCTACGTAGGTGTGAAACGCATTAACCGTGACAAATGTTTGATTCGCGTGGCCTATGAAGCGACAGCCCTGAACCAACCCTTTGATGATTGGTGTTAACGTGACCTTTTAACTATGTGTCGCCGGAAGTGTATTGCGATTTGATTTTAATTGACAAAGAAGTATGTGTTGTCACAATTATTTACGAGTTATGAGGCAATCACTGCTACGATAAACTGCATAAGCAACTTTAATTACTTTTCTACAAGTACACCTTCGTAGTCCAGTGGATAACGTATACGGCTGTAGATCGGGTTCCAAGTTCGATCCCCGGGTCGAGCAAAACTGTTTCTGAGTTTTTCCGAATTCTCAGTAGCAGCGCGGAGTTTGACAATGTGCCTCTCCTCCCAATCACCCCCCACTACGTGGGACCTAAAATGTAGGTGTAATATCACGCCTCTTTCTACTCCTTCGGAGATAAAAGGAGTGAGCCTAAAAAAATAAGTACACTAGTAATTAGTTTCTTGAGAGTGTGGTTCGGAAGATGTGAGCGATGTCCAGGTCTGGTAGCGATGATCAGTACATCCGTGAACATGGCGACTCAAAACAAAGGTACGTGGTATATGTCCCGAAAGACAATTTAAAATCAGGGGTCATCTTCGTAGTTGTAGTAGTAGTAGTAACAAACATCCATCTATCTTCACAATGTGAATTACGACAACGACAATGACCCGTCTACGAACAAGTACATCTGTTTAAAGCCGCTTGGTTGATCGCCTAACGTAGTTATAGGCCTACGATGCTCGCTCACGCTTAGAAATTAATCAAGCGAAATGAGTTTAGAAGTCCGTGCTCTTTAATTCCATCAATAAAATAGCCCCCGGGGTGTTTATTGAGGGTCATAATCCTTAAATAAACGATAAAGAGATTTGACGGATTAAGAATACGGCATTTCACCACCGCATGTCATCCCATGGGTGTCGTAAGAGCCGACAGAGGGAGCATATTATGCAGAGAACAGCATTGTAAGAAAAGGAAAACTTGATACAAACCCTATACCAACCCATTTGGCCAGCGTGGTATAGTAGGCCAATTCCTCCTTTCAAAGGAGAGGCCTAGTCCAGCATTGGACTGTTTAAGGCTGATGATGAAAAAGTATTATCCCGGTTTGCTTTGGAAATGAGTAGGTGTTGTCATATTTTTAGACATTTGGTGTACCATGCCTGTTTGTAATATTGTTTGTGGGCAAACTTTGATATTTTTTTTGTTGATATTTCTTTTCTGTAGTCAGGAAAAAGAAAAGAGTAGATCGAAAGTGCTCTGGTAATGACAGTCGACCGCACCTATTGCGTTGAAATCTAAGAAGTCCGCAGCGAGTTTCGTCCCACACGAGACAACACTTTGTGTGATCCATAAATTGTTGTTCCGAATCTGGGCACAATTTTTGTCCGTAACTGAATGTTTGTAAAGTTCTTATCGAAGCATTTATTCATTAGTTGTTAAAAATCAAATGATGGAGTTATTCTTGTTTTATATCTACTGAATTTTTCAATTGTTCAACTAAATCTGAATGTATGCGATTATAGTGTCTGGCTATGTGAAGCATTGCGCCAAGTGTTGTGGGTTCTCCCGCGCGTTGAATAACTTTCGGTGATCCACAATTTGCTATGGCTATTTTCACAAGCACACAACACCATTTAGTCCCAATGGGTAATAAACAATGCAAAAACATACATATATTTTTGTTTTATTAGTACAAACATACATAGTTACACCCAGTCAAAAGAAAACATCAATGTTCACTCACGCAAATGTTTGACTTGAGCGGGAATCGGACCCGCGACCCTAGGTGTGGCAGTGAGTTGGTTACATTTCCGCTAAACCACTGCTCAGTTTGCGTCCTTGTCATGTCCGTGGCACAGGATTTGCAATGAAATTAAATGAATTAATTTATTGCTAATGCAGGCGATGTCTTCTTAAAAATATTAACAAACTATAAGAAGGTTCATTTCTCGAAAATCACTCGCTCAGAGATACATCTCTCGTTACAAGTCAGCATTGGGCGCTAATACAATAGCTCAGCTCTTTTTATTTCCCCTTTTTTTTTAAAACAACTCCCGCACTAGGAACAAATCCTGAAACTTTACAAACATGCAACTAACGGACTCGCAGTACACCCAGACTCGAAACAACAATTTATTGTGATCCATAAATTGTCAAAGTGTTGTCACGTGTGGGGATCAAACCGACAACACTCGGCGCAGTACTAACCGGCGAAGCGGCCGCTTGTACCACTACGCCAACCATGCAGTCACTTAGTTGTACTTGAACGATCCCGCATCCCGGACATAAGCAAAAGTGGAACACAGTGAAGGTTTAGCCGGTATAAATCCGGCACACCCCTCTGGCGATCCCCACGTAGAGGAAGTCCAATAGGATTACAGCACATAAAAAAAGCTGTTATTATTGCTTACTGCGTCCGTCGTGTCGCGGCAAAGTCTTCGATGACTTACTGTTACTTGCTATGGTTTGCCTCAAGCTACAAGATTATATGCTGTGGCTAACGGTGTGGGTTTCACATTTATAATAATATCTTTGTTTACATTATGTGCGCAGATATAATGTGTTACTGTTTGTTTGTCCCAAATAAATAAAATAAAAATAAAATAAAATAAAATAAAATAAGCGTATTTCATGTAAAATTTCGTTTATAAATGATTCTTTGCACTAATATGGCTATCCATTTGGGTTGCGGAGATCAGACAGGCAGTCACTCTATGGTAAAACTAATATTCGGTTAAATCCGGTTCTTCTAGAAGGCGAAACTCGGGTTCTAACAGTTACATTCATCCTGCTAGCGTTATCCCAGCGCTAGGAGGATGAATGAAACTAATCATTTCATTCCATGGGTATCGTAAGGCGATTAAAGAATACACTTAGGAAATAATATGTTTGTAGACGGCATACATATATACATAGTCTCACGCCTATATCCCCGAAGAAGTAGGCAGAGGTATATTGCTACACCAACTTTCGCCAGATTTATTACAGTCCCAGGTAACAGAGGGCGAGCCCATTGCCGTACCGGGCACATTACCAGACTCCGAGCTGCTACTGAGCATTTCCTAAATGAAAAACCCAATAACACGTTGCCCGACCCAGGGATCGAACCCGAGACCTCCTAATCCCAACCCCAATGTCACGAGACCAACGAGGCAGACTGACGACAAGCTTGACAAAAACACGGTATAGTAGGCCAAATCCTCTTATATCATCTCTCAATATTATTGTGACTCAATTTGGGACAGACCTGCGTCCAGCAGTGGACTGCTAAAGACTGCATGATGATTATGAATATTTAACACAAAAAATAATGTTTGACTAGTAAGTTTATAATTTGTCTAAAACGCTGCAGAGTTTAGCTCTACAGGTATATCTAGTACTATAAATGTAAAAGCTTGTTTGTTTTTTTTTGTCGCAACGCAACGATGTCATAGTATTTTTAAAAGCTGCTTTTTATTGCGTTAACCGAGTTCCACGCGGGCGGGCGCATCCACGGGTGAAGTCTAGTATTATTATAATTATCAACTGAATGTCTTATAGTGGTTATAGTTTTAACACATAGCATAAATTCACACCTTTATCGCCGAAGAGGTAGGCAGGGGTGTATTATACACCCACACTACGCCAGTTATGTTTCGATCCCAATGTACCTATAAGGGGGCGAGCCTAGTGCCGTCTGCCAGGTACACATAAATTCGAAAAGTCAGAGTTGTGTGCTCGGGGTACCTGAGGATCGAACCAGAGACCATCGTTTCGGCAGTTAGTCACGTACACTACTAAGCTATCGTTGCTTTATATATTTTTATCGTATGAATGTTGGCGTATAAACCCTGAGTGGGTTTATACGCTGTTTACAAACAGACGCAGAAATAAGTTATCATACAGCTCAGAGGTCAATAATGACATCATATTATCAATACGTTGTGCTAATAACTAAGTAACCAGTAGATAACAGATACAGCAGTCATTGTAGCTACACTAGAGCAAGATACTTTTAACTTCTTGTATATATTTTATCGTCAGCAGCCGTTGTAATGTTACGTTTATTTATTTATGTTGGCTGTCTTGTGATGCTGGCTGGTAAGTTCATGTGGTTTATTTGTAAATTTGTTTAGCGGAATACTAGATGAGCCTGAGGTAACACCCGCGTTATTTAAGGCTACTGCTGCACTCCCATGACCCATAGCGTGATGTTATATAGCTTATATATTCCTCGATAAATGGGCCAGTAGTTTCCCGAGATTAACGCGTTCAAGCAAACAAACAAACTAACTCTTCAGCTTTATATATTAAGTAAAGATGATATTTGAGGCCTTTTTATTACCTTCTTAGTAATTATACCCACCGCTTCATGAGATAGAAAATGACAGCTGGTACCAGGATGATGCAGTATTAAGAATGCTGGAAGGATTAATAAGAAGATACCTGGTGCATTAAAATATTTATCACTAGTTGTTACACCTGCGTTATTTTCTATTTTCTGAGAACAGCGTCATCTATCGTGTCAGATTTTGCGTATATTTACAGGGCTTTTTTTAAATTTCGTGGGTTTCCTAAGTGCCAGTGCACAGACATAAAAAAATGTTTGTAGTATAATAATCATAAGTACTTGAGATAACAGCTATTTTGGAATCATAAACAGGCACTAAACTATTTATTTATTTTATCAAATCTCTTCCATGTATTTTTTCACAGATGTTGCACTTGGCAGGTTCATCAATATGGCGCAGGTTCCTAAAGGCATGACGGTTCATAATGTTGTGTTACCATGGGAAGACGCCAATGCGAAATGCCAAAGTAAAGGTGTGTTTATCTGAACTCTTTATCTTGGGAGATAATATTCAAATGCTTTGCCTGTGGTATATAATAAAAATGTTAAGTTTAGTTACACATATATATTATAATATATAGATACCGTGTGGTTGACGGCATAGAATACAAGTGTCACCACCCCCTATCTTCCCGTGGGTGTCGTAAAAGGCGACTAAGGGACAACACGATGCAAATACCATCTTTGCGTAGAGACGGCAAACTCGACATCAAACCCTATTCGACTGCCTCGTTGGTCTCGCGGCATAAATGTGCGGGTGGGATCGGGAGGTCCCGGGTTCGATTCCTGGGTCGGGCAGTGCTATTGGGTTTTTCTGTCACGAAATTCTCAGTAGCAGCACGGAGTCTGGCAATGTGCCCGGTACGGCAATAGGCTCGCCCCTTATTACGTGGGACTAAAGTATATCTGGCGAAAAGTGGGTGTAGAAGTACACCTCTGCCTACCCCTTCGGGGATAAAAGGCGTGACGATATGTATATGTGTATGTATGTATACCGTGTGGTGACGGATTAAGAATACGGAATGTCACCACCCCATATCATCCCATGGGTGTCGTAAGAGCCGACAGAGGGAGCATATTATGCAGAGAACAGCACTGTAAGAGAAGGAAAACTTGATACAAACCCTATACCAACCCGTTTGGCCAGTGTGGTATAGCAGGCCAATTCCTCCTTTCAAAGGAGAGGCCTAGTCTGGACTAGGCCTTTGACAGTCCACTGCTGGCAGTGGACTGTTAAAGGCTGATGATGATGATGATGATTAGTTACACATCATCGTAGTAGGTGTTTTGGGTCTGTAGTCGGTGGTAGTCGCCTACCATAAAGATTTTTGGCTCCGCTCACATAAAATCGCTTCCATTATCCATGAGCATAGAATAATACAGAATACCAGCGTTAAAACTATTTCAAAAT
Organism: Euclidia mi; assembly: GCA_944739405.2. Taxonomy (NCBI): domain Eukaryota; kingdom Metazoa; phylum Arthropoda; class Insecta; order Lepidoptera; family Erebidae; genus Euclidia; species Euclidia mi. Next base: position 97,899,732 of record OX123185.2, read on the forward strand.
CAGCATTTCTTCTACAGGATATTTAGTGCCTGTTTTTTTCCTCCTATATACACCAGCTGCAACTCGGGGTCCGCTAACTAGTCTAACCGGATTTGACTGAATATTAGATTTTGTATTGAGCTACTCTGTCTGACCTCCGCCACCCATAGGGATAGCGATATTTCATAGTGTAGAATAGTGTCCGTTTATTCGTAGGTACTCAATCCTTATAACAACTATCAAAGACCTTAATGACAGCTGAGACCGACGGCTTAACGTGTTGGCCGAGGCACAGGGCAAGCGATAATTTTATTAAGAGGCTATCTCAAAGGTCAAAAAATCGTTCAGAGGTCATCGCTTAAGTGTTAGCTATAAAGTTGAATATCGCAGGATTTTTGACATTGCGTGCCACCCCGAAACTGTCTGAATTCTTATTTCGTTCATAACTCAAGTAATAATCGTTTTAGAGACAATTAGAAAATGCACATAGCATTTTCTATTAAAGACGCGTTTACAAAATTAGTAGGTACAAAATCGCGTCACTACAGCGACACGGCGGCGACGGTACGAACTACGTACGGTAACTTGCGGAAATGTAGTTCAACTAAATAACTTTGAGACTTTAGAATTCTTTGTGACATGTATCTATGTTATAGACCTGGAATATTATTATTATATTGTAGGTGTCGTATGAATGTAATGATGGTAAGAGGCGATAGACTTCGAAGAAAGCAATATACGCATACAAAATATTCGCTAAAATCAATTTGATACTTCTCGTATTCTGTGCGAATTACGTACAAATAAGTTTCTTATTTTTTATGTAAATGGACATTATTACTTTATTTTTTCCATTATGTTGATTCAGGATATATTTCGGTATTTACATATTATTTTGTTTCTTGCGTTGAAATCTGGTGAGAGTATGTGGACTGATGATATACCATCCCATTCAAGTGTTGCAACTGGAACTCATAAAAGAGCAGACCTAGTTATGCCAGGTTGGGGCTCATTTTATTTGTTTTGGTGAGACTCTACCACTGGTACTAGTGAAGTAATCTTCCAAGGTTATTCGATGAGTCTTACTGGAACTCTTATGTGAGTAGAGCTAGGCATGCCGAGTTTGGGCTCATTTTGTTTACTTCATAAGTTTCAGCGGTAGGGTCACTTATGTACAAACAAAATGAGCCTAAACTCGGCATGCCTAGCTCTACTCGGATATGAGTACCAGTAAGAGTCATTGAATAACCCTGGAAGGTTACTTCATAAGTTGCAGTGGTAGGGTATCTTATGTTCAAACAAAATGAGCCCAAACTCGGCATGCCTAGCTCTACTTACATATGAGTACCAGCTAGAGTCATAGAATAACCCTGGAAGGTTACTTCATAAGTTGCAGTGGTTTGGTCTCTTATGTACAAACAAAATGAGCCCAAACTCGGCATGCCTAGCTCTTCTCACATATGAGTACCAGCAAGAGTCATCGAATAACCCTGGAAGGTTACTTCATAAGTTTCAGTGGTAGGGTCACTTATGTACAAACAAAATGAGCCTAAACTCGACATGCCTAGCTCTACTCGGATATGAGTACCAGTAAGAGTCATTGAATAACCCTGGAAGGTTACTTCATAAGTTGCAGTGGTAGGGTCTCTTATGTGCAAACAAAATGAGCCCAAACTTGGCATGCCTAGCTCTACTCGGATATGAGTACCAGTAAGAGTCATTGAATAACCCTGGAAGGTTACTTCATAAGTTCCAGTGGTAGGGTCTCTTATGTGCAAAAAAAATTAGCCCAAACTCGGCATGCCTAGCTCTACTCGGATATGAGTACCAGTAAGAGTCATTGAATAACCTTGGAAGGGTACTTCATAAGTTGCAGTGGTAGGGTCTCTTATGTACAAACAAAATGAGCCCAAACTCGGCATGCCTAGCTCTACTCACATATGAGTACCAGCAAGAGCCATCGAATTTCTAGTGAGTGGTATACACGACGGGGAAGTATTTCCTGCTGGGTATACTGTGATACGCCGTGACCGTGCTAATGATGTTGGTTGGGGAGGAGTGTTGTTGGCAGTGCAATCACAATATCCCGTGCACCAGATTTTAGACGTTGACGGCTATGATTGTAATATAGAATTGGTAGCAGCTGTTGTCTCTTTAAAATATAAGAGAATATTAGTGTGCGTGGTATATATTCCACCTAATTCCGCAGACGAATTTTATGTGAATAAATTTACGGTAATAGAGAATATTATAGCAAAATACAGTAAGATGGACGTTTTGGTGGTCGGAGACTTCAATTTGAATTCGTCTAGTCGGAATGTCCAACTACATTATGCGTATCTCACTTCATTCTGCAAATTGATGCAACATAATGAGATAAAAAACAGTTACGGTAATATGTTAGATCTGGTGCTGAGTAATCTGAGCGATAAGAATGTGTGTGTCGTTAGTGACGTCGAGCCGTTGGTGCCGGCTGACGCACATCATCCGCCGCTCGGCGTTCGGCTGAGTGTTGAGCGGCCGGCGGCTGCGCGGGCTCGGCCGCCGCCACCGTGCTATGAGTCGCCACAATATCAACACTCACCTCGGTGGAATTTTAGAAAAGCGGACTTTTATGCCTTATATGACAACTTAGCATCGATATCGTGGTCGGATGTGCTAGCGTGTACAAGTTCTAATGACGCTTTAGATTATTTTTATTCGCAACTTGACACATTTTTTAATGCAAACGTCCCTATAAAACGGGAATTAAGTGTACATATTAAGTATGTGTATCCTAAGTGGTATACGCCAGAAATAATTGTCACTATTAAGAACAAGTACTTCCATTTAAAAAGGTACAAACAATTTAAATTAGAGTTCAATAAAGAAATGTACAAATTTTATAGGCAACGTACGAAGGAACTCATAAAGTTGGCCTATGCCAACTTCGTAGATCGAGCAGAGGCGGGTATAAAGAAGGATCCCAAGTCTTTTTGGAATTTTGTGAAGGCGCAGCGTTCTTCGCAGCAAACTGGTTTTGATTTTGAGTACGATGGCCGTACAGTCTCCGGACTGGATGCTGTGAACGCCTTTACAACATATTTTTCACCACAGCAGCTCAAACATGCCGCTTTTGCTGCGAGACAACAGTGAACAAAACGCGATTTTGATTCGAGCGTGAGGCAAAGTAGCTTTTTAATTTTTCAATCTTCAGTGCCACGAATTGAGATTGTTCAGCCATAAATTTGAAACATTCGAATTTTACTGTGCTCTGTCTCTTTCACATGCATATAAAAAGAGAGTGAAAAACAAACCCCTTTGAATTCGAAATTCGATTTTGGAATTCGACCTCAAAGAAAACACCTTCGGAAACGCTAATAAAAAAAGATATTTGTAAAAAAGAAATAACATACTTTTTTTTAATGTTTTTGTTTATATGTTTAATTTATTATTGGATTTAAATAAAAATAAGTCTAATTAATAGTATAAAATTGGTATTTAACCAATACATTTTTATTTGGAATTACAACAATGAAACATTAATTGAAAAATAAACATCAGGGACGCGGTATTGAAACGTGATTTAAAAAAAAAGCGGGAATAAAAATTTCGGTGATGCTGATACAGTATAGCGTAACGTGTTAAATTATATTAATACCTATATAAAATAATCTAAAAATATGAGTGAAACTAGCGATGAAGAGTGTACTTTAACACCAGAAGAGTTAAATCAACAAGTGATTAATACAGAATTCAATCTATTCCTGTTCATTTCTATGTCTCCTAAGTAATATGTGTTCTCACTGCTGTGCTGAAAAATTATGTGTGCTACACGAGAGCAAAGTTTTTTGTATCTCGTGCTATAGAGACCCTCACTACGCTCAGGATTCTAACTTTGATTCACTCGCTACGCTCGTGAATCAATCATAGAATCCTTCGCTTGCTCGGTACTCAAAATCAGCACTCGAAACAAAAAACAGCTTTGCTCTCTTGTTGCACAAATAACTATTAAATCTTCGTTTTTGACAGAGCAGCCGACACCATCTACAACTATTGAACAAATTGACAGTAGCTTGTACTCTTTTCGTATTCATATCGATAGTATTACCACAGTCAAATAATCCATACGAAGTCTGATTTGTACCAGGCTGTAAAACGCTTAAAGGCTCAAACATCAATTGGCCCGGATGGTGTACCTGCCTTTATAATAAAAGATTGTATTAATGTTTTTGAGGTACCACTATTGCACATTTTTAATTTGGCGTTAAGTACGGCTAGCTATCCTGCCTTATGGAAGGTGTCTAGGGTCACACCTGTCCCTAAGGATGGCTCCAAGTCTCAGATCACAAACTATAGACCCATTGCCGTGCTCTCGGCATTCGGCAAGTTGTTTGAATCTATTTTAAACAAACACATCACCAGACAGATTAAACAACAACTGAGTGAGTGTCAGCATGGGTTTAGAGCTGGTAAATCCACTACCACTAACTTAATTAACTTCTTTGATTATTGTGTGATGGAAATGGATCACAGAAGACAAGTGGACGCGGCTTATTTTGATTTCAAAAAAGCATTTGACCACGTCCACCCTAAAGTGCTTTTGCAGAAATTAGCAGCTGTAGGATTCACGCCTAAGCTATTGAATCTGTTTGATAGTTATTTTGTCAATCGTACGCAATATGTACAGTTAGGAAATTACCAATCTAGCCCATATGACATTCGCTCTGGTGTAAATCAAGGTAGCGTCTTGGGTCCAACTTTCTTTTTGATTATGATCAATGACCTGCCGAATGTCGTTAGTGCGGCACACTGTCTCTTGTTTGCTGACGATTTGAAGCTGTTCTTAGGGATAGATTGTCCAGACGACTGTGAGGCACTTCAGCGGGAAATAATAGTGTTGTAGCTTGGGGAACCCGAAACCACTTAGAGTTTAATGCATCTAAATGCAAAGCAATTACATTTACTCGTTCACGCTCTCCATATATCCATCCTTATGAAATAAGTAGTGTTCCGCTACAACGTGTCACTCAAATACGTGATTTGGGCTTGACTTTGGACACGAGCCTAACTTTTAATGCACATATCACAACAATATGCAAAAGGAGCTTCAAATCACTAGGTTTTGTGATTCGACAATCAATACCGTTTCGGAGTAGGGGTGCTATAATTGCGTTGTACTTTTCATTTGTTAGAAGTATTTTAGAGTACAACTCCGTAATCTGGGATCCACACGAAGACAAGTATCGTATGATGATTGAGCGTGTACAGCGGAAATTCTGTCGATTTCTGTACAAAAAGCTTTATGGCTATTATCCTTATTTATATCCGTCTCTGTTCGTGTCAGGCATGGTGTGTCTTGACACGCTGGCATTACGAAGTAAGTGTGCCCTTATGTTGCACTATTACGAACAAACAAAATGAGCCCAAACTCGGCATGCGTAGGTTTACTCACATATGAGTACCAGCAAGACTCATCGAATATCCTTGGAAGGTTACTTCACTAGTACCAGTGGTAGGGTCTCACCAAAACAAATAAAATGAGCCCCGACCTGGCATTTAAACTAGGTCTACTCTTTTATGAGTTCCAGTCGCAACACTTGAACGGGATGGTATACCATCAGTCCAGATAATCTTACCAGATTTCAACGCAAGAAACAAAATAATATCTAAATACCGAAATATATCCTGACTCAACATAACGGAGAAAATAAAGTAATAATGTCCATTTATATAAAAGAAATAAGAAACTTACTTGTACGTAATTCGCACAGAATACGAGAAGTATCAAATTGATTGTAGCGAATATTTTGTATTCGTATATTGCTTTTTTCGACTTCGGGCTGCAGCGACAAGCGACATAGAGTCCACTCCCGACGGCGCTCAAGCGCAGACTGAGATCTCATTGCAGAATTTGGATATATAAATCAAGAAAGTGACTAAATAAAACGACCCTTATTGCCACACATTAAGACACACTTATGTGGGCAAAATACAAGAAAAATGTAAGATGATTTTTTGCATTTTTTGAGTCAATTTACAATATTTTCAAAAATATTTTCAGATTGTTTTTGAGTTGACTACATTTACTACCCTATTCTAACTTAAAAAATCTAAATAAATGTAAAAATAGACAGAAAATTGTACCCAAAAACAGCAGTATATGCCTATTTTTTGATTTGGAGGCAGTTTCGAATCGATTTTAGATTAATAATAATTAAATATTTTTTATTTATTTTCAGATTGATTTATAGATAAAAATGTAATCAATCTCTCATTATCATTAGTTTTATTAGTTATTATCTTAAACTGTCGTAAAATGTACTGGAAATATGTGGCTTTTTGATACATGCGTAAACGCGTCCTTAAACTAGCTCTTCTTTTAGTAAGTAGCAATTTCAGGGCAAAAAGTTACGTATTTTTTTAAATATCCATCAAAATATTTAGGGAAAGCATGTTTTTCAAATTAAAATTCTCTCGCTATTGAGCGAAAATCTTCATCTATGGATTGACTACATAAAGACCACATAAATAATATACAACAACAATAAATAAATAACATTTTCGCTTTGCTAGTGTGTCTCACTGCTTCAAAATGGTAAGCAAAACAAAAAGGGCATATTTTCGAGGTAGCGCCTTAACAATACAATACGCACATAACTCAGAAAAGTCAGTGTAAGAAAGTATTTAATGCCTGTCTGTAGGTATATAAAATAAGACTTAATCCTGATCTTAAAAGTATTTTGTTACAGGTGCAATTTTGGCATCCCCTGCTAACGACAATATGTATTCAAAAATGCGATCAGTAATTAATGTAACTAAATCAACGTTTTACACTGGAACAAAAGCGATTCGTTTTGGTGAATTCGTTTCTGCAGAGGGTCAGTATTAAATTCTATATTTCAAGCCATTAATTACTCACTTAATATGGTTGCTATTGGCAATAGATATCTACTTCATAACACAAAAGTGGATGCAAAAAATGGAGCATTATTGTTTTAGGCGTACCGCTCGAAAACATGACAGTTGGCCTATGGCAAGAACTGAATCCATGGAATGGTGATTGCCTGGCAATGACTGCCGATGGTCTACTGGTTGTTCCCTGCTAGTCTCGGCTACCGTATATTTGTTACCAACCAAACATAGCTGACAACAAAACGGTATTAGTCAACAGCAGTGACATTAGCGGACCAAGTCACGAAGGTTAGTGTGTTTTACTTTGTTAAATACAGCAAGCAATTATTGATGATTCAATCGTATTATCTGTATTACATCTGATGTAGATGCAACAATTTTAGTAGTTGCATGTAGTAGTGTCGAAGAACCGATGGCAGTTGGGGCAAGAGGGTACTGAAGTGGCGACAACGTGTCGGACCGACTATCTGGTAAACATCACGGGAATTTGTTGTTGGATGTGGGTGGCTCCAGATCGGTCTGTGTGGGGAACCTTGGGAACGGCCTATGTCCAGCAGTGGACGTCTCTAGGCTGACATGATTGTGTAGTAGTACCATTAAAATGTCGGATGAAATGCAATAAGTGTACTTAGCTCCACATGCAACTATCAACATAAGGTTTAGTAACCGAATACATACTATGTACTTCTGAATAATGACTTCAAACAGGATTGGCAGTACTTTTGCACTTTGATCGATGAATTTTATGTGAACTATCTGAAACGAAAGGCTTTTACGGTTTTTTATCATTTCTTTCTTTTTTCAAGGATACGAGTACAGTAATTCGACGGAGAGTTGTTATAAGTTAAACAGTATAGGGGCATTATGGGACGTAGCGTTAGCGCAGTGCGTTTCTGATGGTGCTCATTTAGCTATCATAGAAGATGCAAATGAAGCAGAGTTTTTCAAGAACTTGAAAATCATGTCTAGTTGGATGTATATTGGACTTAGATACCACAAGGGCACTAATAACTGGATTTCAGTTCAAGGTAACTACTAATCTTATCAGTTTACTGATAAATTACTCTAATTTGACTGAATTAGCTACATGAAAATAACACAGGTTAGTGTCATAAAATAAGCTAACATTCACATTTCACTATTTGATTCTTTTTCTTTTGAAATAATGGCATCTTAAACAGTCACACCCTTAACTTAAAGGAGCTATGACAATTGATAATAAGAGAATTATTATAATTTGGGAAATAATTAATTAGACAAGAAGGCAAAGCCTCATACGTGATCAAGAGAGGGTGGTTTTGGAATAATTGAAATAGGGCTTCACATCGCACACGTCCGGCTCTCCAATTGTATGTCTGATACTAATCGCAAAACATTGACATGAGTCCTTACACGTCAGCTTCGGCTAGATACAAGAAAACACTTCAAGTGATTCACATTTTTGTTTTGTATACGATTCTGGGTCATATTTGTATCCATTGGTTGAGCATACCTGAAGGTTTTGAGTTAGGTTAGGCTAGATTGTACACAAAGATAAACAAATGTACAACTTGGCCTCGGCAAGGTTGTCGTTCATTTTAACTGACTTCGGTTAAAATTGATGAGGAAGACTTGAAGTCGGTTGTAAAGTCAGTCATAGTATACTATGTTCGATGGCTATATTTTTTATGTTGTGTTTCTCTCGATTTCTCCGTCATTTGATAACAGTATTTTAAAATTCTTGTTTTTATGCAACATAGCAATATACGAGCTCCTTAATGTAATAGCTAAGCACGTAGATAAAAGAGTACCCATATGTGCTGTTTATACAGACATGACACGGGCTTTTGATAACGTAGACCATGAAATTCTTCTTCATAAGCTCTACCAGTATGGAATCAGAGGAAATGTGTGGAATTTATTGAAAAGTTACTTGTGTGATCGAAAACAGTATACTGAAATTAGCAGAATCAGTATTAAGTCCAAAAAAGAAAGAAAATATTTGTCAGAGACTAAAACTGTCAAATATGGCGTACCACAGGGCAGTATTTTGGGCCCACTTCTATTTTTGCTCTATATTAATGACTTGCCTCGACACGTTCAACACCCAATGGTATTATATGCAGACGACAGTAGTAATAAAATGTATTGACATTAATGAATATGAAAATGACATTAATCATACTTTAATTGACATAGTAAATTGGCTTGACATGAATAATCTTATAATTAACCTTTCAAAAACTAACATAATGCATTTTCATCAACGCACATCAGTTCAAAATCTTACAATTGAATATAATAGACAAAGTATTGAACGCATAAATGTTGCTAAGTTTTTAGGAATATTGATAGATAGTCAGTTTACTTGGAAACCTCAAGCTGAAGAGGTGTGTACAAAATTAAGTACTTCTGCTTATGTGTTAGCTAATTTAGCAAAAAAGGTAAATATAACCACAACACTAACAGCTTACCATGGTCTGGTGGCGTCAATTTTGCGGTATGGGATTGTGTTTTGGGGAAATTGCACCTTAAGAGAGCAGGTTTTCAAAGCGCAGAAACGCTGCATAAGGGCAATGTGTAGTCTAAGAATGACCGACAGTTGTGTGCCTATGTTTAAGTCCCTGAAGTTGCTAACGTTTCCTTGTATGTACATTTTTAAGGTAGCAGTATTTGTAAGAGTCAATAAGCACTATTTTACATCAGTATCAGAAACAAGAAAAGGACCTATTAGAAGTCAGTATAAAAATATGTTACGGGTTGGTGGTTTTAACACTACTTTATTAAAGAAAAATATTTTTGGTATGGCTCCTATAATTTATAATAAAGTACCCGAAACGATTAAAACTGGCACAATACAAACATTTAAAAATAAATTAACTGCATTTTTATTAGACAAATGTTATTATTCTGTTACTGACTTTTTAAATGATAGACTTTGACATTTATTTAAATTAATTATTTACATCCAATAATACTATTATTTGACTTATTACTTCATTTGACATTATAATATTTTTTTTTTTGAAATTTATCTGTAATAATTAATAATTTATGGAATTTTAAATCTGTAATTTCTACATTCATTAGCTATTATTATTACTAATTATTTTAATTATTTGATAAATCTGTATTATGTGTTTTGAATTTTAATGATTTATTTATTAATGGTATAATTTTTTGTTGCATTACAATTCATTATCATAAAGTTTTTGCATGCCTAATTAAGGTAGATTGTATAAGGATCACAAAACTTGTTAACATCTCTATTTCATGTACCTACAATCAATGCAAATAAAATCTTATTCTATTCAATTATTCTATTCTTATTCTATGCTTTTGAGATTTTTTTTGACTTTAAGTCTATTTTTATGATGTACAGTCATGCTTTAATTTCCATTTACATTTTCAGGACAATCGGTGCAATTTTTATATGACGACTAGGTAAGTGGCGTAAGGCCATCCAAAAAAGAATTAGAATGTGGTGGAATAAAACTTAGTAGTGGAAAATAAGATGACTTGAACTGCGGAGTTAGTTTACCGTACGTCTGTGAAAGGCCGCCTTACGTGTCAAGTTTTTAGAGAACTGAATAACGATTGTCAACTCTGAGATACTATTACCAGAATATTGAATACCTATCATCATAGTATTTTTAATGAGAAAGGAAGCAATGAGCACACGCGTCAGTTATTACCACTGCCCGCGCACACCCGCAACACCTGAAAAGTAACAAGTATATTGCCAGCCTGGATGTTAAAAGGAATAAGAGGAAGACTGGAATATGGGACTGAGTAAAGGATTGGCTTCGAGCACTCTGATCCACCAAACGGAGCTCAACAGTCTAAATACTGGTACTTCACTTGGACTTTCTGTGAGAGGCTTTCTGTTGAGCCGGCCCATTAATGCTGAAATAAGCAAAGATCTACTACCTAAAAACTACGGTATTTTTCATAGTTATTTGTAATTATTGCTACACATGTCGATGCTAGACCGTGGGCGTATTTAATATTGTATAGAATCCATTGGCGGGCAACTCATGCCCCATCACACATCACACAAGATTAAATTTCTTAAAAAGCCACCGCACGCTGGAACCATATTATATCCATGTAAACTCTAATCGGTTTGGGTGACATTTGAAAAATATTAAAATATACTTGGTTAACGACAATGACGGTAGTTTAAATTTTAAAACTGATGACAACATCTCAGATATTGATAGAAATAATACTAGTATATATTAATACCTATTTCCCACAGATCCTAAGGAAGTAGAGAGAATCATCGATTCTCTCAAAAACATGTCTTCTGTTGGGTACGACCAGATGCCCACACGTATCTTAAAACACGCAATCCTTACATATCGCGGGGTGAGTTCCCTAATAGACTTAAAACTACTGTAATTAAACCTATAAAGAAGGTCAGAAGATGGTTGTAGCTAATTGCACTCATTAGCCGCTTTTAAAATCTTAATATATAAAATCCTTGCGTTACTGAAACTATTGGGCGCAGGAAGCTAAAATTTGGCATGTATGTTCCTTGAGGACCGTAGGGGCGACCTAAGAAGGGATTTTCCGAAATTTCCACGGGATCGGCCAAAACGGGTAAATTTAAAAAAAAATGCAGGCGTCGTTGCTACCGTCCTCTAGTAATTGATAAAATTGTCCAATGCGTTAATAAGAAAACACCGATGGCAAATAATTATATTTTTCGATATAAGACGCCCTTTTGTGATTTTACACTAAATATGTAAAAGAATACACAAGTATTGTTTATCCATCATGGTTTGACAACTATAAACATGACATTTTACTTTAATTTTCGCTATTTATATTTTATAGCTAATTATTATTGTCATTATACTTTTGGTTGGTAATTGTAATTAATACAATTTTGATATCAATAAATGTGTGATCCATATGACATAATTATGTAACTAGAGTGTATGTGTAACCGATGTTTATTGTAATGTAGATGAATGCATTGTAAAAATGGCTTTATATATTTGTATGCCAAATGATAAATGTGCAGCACCAATTTTTTGATAATATCTTATTTTAAACAGATTTATGCAAATAAACATTATTATTATTGTTTCTGTTTCTCTTTCACGGGTATAATTCTAAATTGTTAGAACAATACGTCGGCCTTTAGCAGGCGTACACGCAGAAATAGGTCCAACGCGCAGAGGCCCTTTGAGAATTTGAATCTAGAGTGTGTAGGGACACCTACTAACTGTGGAGCCTCCATTACTGCACTATTAAATCAGTCCCGGATTAGCCGCAGCAGATGTGGGACTATAGCTAGTTGTATGGAAAATAATGATTATGGATATTTAATGGTTTGGTTTGATGAAAACTGTGGATGAAAAAACCCGGCGTCTGCCCTAAGTAATCTAATAGAACTTCGAAAAGGGGCAGAGGGTGACTTGCCAGCTCCCTAAATAGCTACGAAGGTAAACAAAGTCTGCCATAAAGACAACCAGAGAGTTAGTCCGATGTGAGTGGCTAGGGGTGTCGAGCGGTACAGCACTGGCTTCGCCATTGCAGGTTTCGTGACCCGGTGCGGGTTTCCTCGTAAATACACCCTTGAAAATGACACTGGCACCCCCGGGATAATAGCCCTTGCTACTTTCTTTGGAAATCCACTCCAACCAGCCAGTAAAGGCATGCCGGAGACGAGGCAGAGACTCTCAGAAGTGTTCCGAACCGCAGTGTTGCTACACACATTCAGCTCGCCACCAAACTGCCCTGCTATTTGTAAGCTTTCTTTTTACACTGCAGTATATTCTTATATAGGTATATACGACTTTGCAAGAAATCTGTTTCTGTGGGTTTCTGGACCCGGGACTATTCTTTAATACATTTGTGATTACCATGTTGCTTGAGCTTATTATTTTGAACTAAGATAGTCATAGCTCATAAATCTACTAACTCACATTTGGCCAGCGTAATCGACTATGGCGTTACTTAGGAGATCATAATGCGAAGAAACCTGTGCAGATTTTATTGATATCAATAAAAGTAGCAGCCCGGAGTCTGGCGATGTGCCCGGTAACGGCAATAGGCTCGCCCCCTATTACGTGGGACCTAAAAATTCATGGCGAAATGTGGGTGTAATATTTACACCTCTGCCTACCCCTTCGGTGATACAGGCGTGAGACTATAAAATAATAAAAGTAGCCTCTTATTTCAATATATTTAATTTATAAAAGTAAAACAATGCAATTTCCATGACGTTCGCCTTAATGTGCGTCAGAGTTTCCTGCCAGCTAGTTTGTCCTCATAAAATAACTATACGGAAGGAGCTCTCTCACAGAGAAACGAATTATTATAATCACATCTTACGTGGTCTAATATGCCTTTAGAAGGTATAATGCTGCCACAGTGAAAATCAGTTTGCGTTGGTCTTTTACCACCTTGCCAGACATCATATAAATATTGCACGAGTTGTCCTGAAAGCATAAATGTTAGTTTGAATGTGGTATGAGCAGCGATAGCCTAGTGGAGATACTAACAGACTGCCATGCAGAGGGTATCGGGTTAGAGTACACGGCGTGCACCTTTATCATATATTAACTTATTATTTGGTTTTACTTAAGGTCCGCATTGGAATAACATTTAAAATCGTTGAAGACTTGACGGAAAATCAAACAATGGATACAAAAAAACACAAAATACACGAAACAAGAATTTGTGGATCACATAAGTGTTTACTTTTTTTTATACATCGAACCCGTAGAGAATCAAGTGGATCGACATGATGTGTGAACTTAGCGTGGCATTGTTCCAAACGCCACGCGCCACCTTTATTGCTCACCAATTCCCGAATTGCGGTTTCTTTTCCTTCTTATCAATAAAGGTTGTTAAAGATGTAGTGATTTATTCGGGAATCATGATTTAGGCAGAGGCCTAAATTATGTATCGCGGGCAACTTTACAAACATTCAATCAACGGACACATATAACAGCCAGGATCAAAACAGCAATTTGTCGACCACACATAGTGTTGTGTCATGTGGGTATCGATCGACCCCACGACACTCAGTGCATTTAATTAAATGGCTAATGCCATTGGTAGTGATAAACTTTAAGGTAAATATATACGTTCCAAATTGAAAATAAGACTATGGCATCACAAGCCTGCCAAATATTGGTGATTTTTAAGTAGTTTTAGATTATGTTTGATATTATAATTAAGAAGACAAGTTTTGATTCATTATAATATGTTCTATGTTGAATAAATTAAACAATGAGTTTCATTACTTTGTTTACTTTTTCATAGAATTAATTGATACTACAAGTGCGCTACACCTGTAGCCCGCGCATGCGCTCAAGGAGTATTAATGGGTGCGTGCACTCTAGTGTAAAACCCCTACGCCATAAGTAATAGTCACCTTAACAGCCTTCCACAATCCATTACTGGACATAGGCCTCTCCTAATCTGCATTCCAATAGCTTTATGACTATTGTGAGCCAACAAGACTTGGGCTACGATACCACCGTGACCCGACGGGTTGGTACAGGGTGTCGTGTCGAGTTTTCCTTTCTCTACGCAAGATACTATTTGTTTTATGTTTTTTTCTAACGTCCTTTTAAGTTGTTCGCAAAATGAACTTGCTATTCTTAATACCTCACAAATTTCCTTAATTTACCGTGGTATAAGCCTTCTGAGTATTGCTGGAGAATTGCATGCAAAGATACTGATTGAAAGAGATCTGAAACTGATAGTAAAGTTTGGGATGCGCAAAAGGGATTCAGAAAGGGAGTTCCCTTTATATACGGATCGGGATATACGGATCCGGATATATGGACCAAAGTCTTTTCCTTAAGGTGCATTTCAGAGAAAAGTTTAATGAAACAGCAGTAGGTTTTCTGCGCCGTTATTGACTTGGAAAAGGCTTACGATCGAGTGGTGAGGAATGAACTTTGATCAACTCTTTCTGTGTATAGAGTGAGCAGCAGTCTAATACGGACACTTACGTCCTTACGTAGGGATTCAAGTGCCTGTGTCTAAATAAACGGGGCCTACACGCACTGGTTTAACATTGATCGCGGTGTTAGACAGGGATCTATAGCGTCTCCTTGGCTTTTCAGGGACAGTTGCCTGACTGATTTGAAGCCTGAATGTAGATTAAGACTGAGTGAATCAGTGTTCAAGAGCCTGTTACGTCCAGCTTCTTTTTGCGCAGTCAGCTTCGGATTGGCATCAGATGGTCAACATGATGAATGAGGCGTATAAGAAGAAAAGTATGAAAGTGAATGTTAACAAAACCAAATTCATGATCATAGATAGCGTTGTTTAATTCGACAAAACCAAAAACGGCGAACGCTCGTTCGGTTACAAGTGAATGCTCAGTTATATCAGCGCCGTAATAGTTTATCGTGTTGTCAGAAACTGATTAAACAACTTACCATGAACTGTAATCCATTCACCAGTTTGGTCAGTTTTTTGCTTTCTTAGTCCAATGAACATCCAAGGAGAGTTAATATCAGAAGGATATTTAATGCCTTCCATATTCTTGATAAACTCTGCTTCATCCGCATCGTCTATGATAGCTAAGTAGGCACCTTCAGAAGCGCACTGCCATAATGCGTCGTTCCATGATTGTGGATCAGTTTTGTGTACCTTATAACAACTGCCCGTCGAACTGCTGAACTCGTATCCTGGACATAGAGCAAAGTCAATTCAGATAGATGTTAGAAAACCGTTTAAAAATGTAGACAGAGAGATACAAGTAACTCATACCCATTGATCAAAGAGGTGCCGACACTTCTGCCTGATATTAATATTATGTGAGACAACAACTTACGGCCGATATTACTACCTATCCCAACGAGCCGAATAAATTGAACTTCTACTGCATTTACATGCTGATACTACTACATACAATGAACTTTGGCGATGGTAAATCCATATTATTGCTGTGCTTTTAACAAAATACATCACACTGACCTTCTTCACTTGGTCCGCAAATGTTACTGCTATTGAATAATACTGTCTCTTTGTCAACTTTGTTTAGTTGATAACAAATATACGGTAGCCGAGTCTCGCACGGAACAACAAGTAGACTATCGGCGGTCATTGCCAGACAATCACCATTCCATGGATTCAGTTCTTTCCATTCACCAACTGTCATATTTTCAAGTGGTACGCCTGAAAAATGAAACAACTTCCGTTTTTGAAACACTTCTGTGATGACGTGAGGTGGGTGACTCTTACGGCAATTAGGAAAGCAAGTTAAACGAACCTTGCCAACTGCACTAAATATTTGTAATAGGAGCGTACGTCAGTAGTGGAAAAGGGGCTGACTCCTTATTAATGCAAAAAGATATTATATTTATAGCTACTTCAGACACACATGCTATATTTATTTTTTAATAATAATATCCGCACTGGGAATAAATCCTGTGTCGCGTGGGACTTTACAAATATGTTTACCATTTAACGGACATAGGTTCACCCAGACTACAACAACAATTTGTATGGATCGTAAAAAGTGCAAAATCATACGAAACCACAACACTTGGCGCAGTGTCAAGCGGTGAGGCGGCTCCTTAAACCGGCCTGGTGGTTTAAACAACCGTGCAGTCAAATATAGAAACCATAGTTAAAATATAGATCTGAATACTGACCTTCTACGGAAACAAACTCTCCAAAACGACTGGCCTTTGTTCCAATGTAAAACGTCGACTTCGTTGCATAAATCAATGTATGAAGTTTGTTATACACAAGGTCATTAATAGGGGATGCCAAGATTGTATCTGTATCAGAAATAAAATTAAAAAAAGATCATCATCATCATCATCAGCCTTTAACAGTCCACTGCTGGACTAGGCCTCTCCTTTGAAAGGAGGAATTGGCCTACTATACCACGCTGGCCAAACGGGTTGGTATAGGGTTTATATCAAGTTTTCCTTCCGTTACAGTGCTGTTCTCTGCATCATATGCTCCCTCTGTCGGCTCTTACGACACCCATGGGATGATATGGGGTGGTGACAATCCGTATTCTTAATCCGTCACCACACGGAAAAAAAGATTACAATATAAATAATATAAATCAGATTTTATGAATAGAATACCAAGCAGTAACCGACGACTGACGGGGTTTTCACACCTAAGTGGTAGGTATATTATATTAATATAACATAACATAACTTCATTATGTTTCCTGTTGCCATCTACCGGGCACATTGTTAAGCGAGCGATTGTTAACATTTTTAATACACATATAACTTCGAAAAGTCAGAGGTGTGCTCGGGGTAACTGGAACCCGAGACCATCGTTTCCGCCGCTTATTAATATAATAATTATGTTCATTAAAATTGGGGGTGATCTAAAGGCAAAGATAATCAAACATAATGATACACCCTTGCACTGACCATATCAGTACAATCAAACAAGTCGGCGCTAGACCAGTTTGAAAAAAAATCCCTTGGCTTGCTCATAGAGTCGAGGCAATCTAGAAACGATAATTTTGTATACGAGTGTCAATGTGCGTGTAAAATAGCACTTGAAGCGGCGATGTCTTACTGAGCGATTCTCGCCCTCATGGTGGTCTAGCGAGAAGTTGTCCGACTGTACATAGGCCTCTTCTAATTTGCGTCATAATCGCATTGCGAGACAACAGTACTGTTTGGCCCACTACCAATTGGATTTGGATTTGATGTCGAGTTTTCCGTCACTTCTTACGACATTCACAGAATGAATGATACGATTCATTCTCCTGAGTTGATTGTCCGCTTGGCATATGGAGTACCTATGCCGATAACATGCTAAACGCTAGCTCATCAATGTCAACAGCAAACCATTAGAAATAATAATAATATAAATAATAATATATATTTTTTTGGAATTGATATATTTAAAAATGTAATTTAAATTTGAGAAATTTATATTCTTTATTCTTTATAAAAGACTAGTCCCGCATTAGGACTAAATCCTGAGTCGCGGGGGACTTTACAAACATACAACAAATGGACACAATGAACACCCAGACTCTAAACAATAATGATGAATAAATAAATAATAATGTAATAATTTATCATTTATTTCAGAAAAGTTTCCATAATCATAAAATACAAATGACATTAGTCACATTACAAAATATTAAAATTAAAATTAGCAATCTTAGAATTCTCTTCAATAAACCTAAAATCGTTAAACTTAATACGTATAAGTTTAATTAGACGATAATGATATTAAATTAGAAGAAATCAAAGTAGACTGCCTCCGTGGTCCAGTGGATAGTGTATGCGACTGCATCAAAGGTTCGACTCCCGGGTCGGGCTAAAGTATTACTGAGTTTTTCCGAATTCTCAGTAGCAGCACGGAGTCTGGTGAAGTGCCCGGTGACGGCAATAGGCTCGCGCCCTATTACGTGGGACCTAACAATGCATGGCGAAATGTGGGTGCAATATAACACTTCTGCTTACCTCTTCGGGATACAGGCGGGAGTCTATAAAAAATAAAACATAAAAATTTCAAAATCTAGTCTCATTTCGTTCAAAATACAGTTCCGATGTCATGTAAAATACGAGGTTTGGACTTCTGCCTACTTCAAGTACCTTTCCTCTACACCGAGACAGCAGCAATGTCTAATTAGAAATGGCTGCCACAAATTTATTAAAAGCTCATATACACAAACCTTCACTCTGACATTTAGCATTGGCTTCATCCCAGGGTAATACAACATTATGTATCTTCATGCCTTTGGGAGCATCTGGTATATTGATAAACCTGGCGTGTGCCACATCTGTGAAAAAAGAAATATAACAAATATTTGAATAGAATTCCATTTTTTTTATAGTAATAGGCGGCAAACGAGCAGACGGATCGCCTGTTGGTAAGCAATTACCGCCGCCCATGGACACAAGCAACACCACAGGAGTCGCAAGTGCGTCGCCGCTCCTTGGGGTTGGGAAAAGGGATAGGATGAGTAGTGGGATGAGGGAGTAGGAATAGGGGATAGAGCCTCCGGCACTCTCACTCAGCGAACGAAACACAATAGTTTAGGTACTGTTACTTTACGTTGATTTTCTGTGAGAGGGTAGTACTTCCCCGGTCGAGCCAGCCCATTCATGCTGAAATCAGTAAGGCTCTACTACCAAAATTAATTAGTAATCGTCAATATTGTAGGACATCAGAGGGCCTAGCCAAATGGTATTCGCTTCTGAATTCTACTTTCGCTAACGCTTGGTTGAATTCCTCAAGGAGCAATTGAATTCCTTCTATGTTGACCACGTGATATATCGCCTAAGCCTAAAAAAAGGCTGTCAGTTCCACACATTTTGAATTTAGCGTAGGTTTCTATTAGTTTTAACAGCATTCTTACTACTGTTTGGCCACACTATGAAGCGTCAGGCAAAACTGTAATAAAATGACCACATACCGAATACTCTGATGAAAAGCATCCAAAACCGGCTAAGTGCATTTCGAGCTACACATATAGTAGGGTTTCTTAGTGCGCCTTATCCAATGACCTAAGTATAGTAGCAACTCAAGCACCATATTCATTTTATCGGTTGTAAGTAAAATTTAAGTTATTTTTCTATTACTCGTTAATTAGTAAAGTGTAATACACCGTTATACTTTTTATACGAGCAATTACAACCCACCCTGTATATGCCTTTATTTAGCATGTCTATCATATATTTAGCTGTCTAAATACTGGGGTGGACACTCTGCAATTGGTGATTTTTCTTAAATATTTTGGAAACAGATCCCTAACTAAAAATACGGTTAAAGTAAACCCCTAGTGAATTACCTATCTAGCAATACCCTATACAATGTGTTGTATGTAGAAGTTTAAATAAATCGCTATCTCATTAAGGTGTATGGGAGCTAGCAAAGGTACTTTTTCAAAATTTACTGTAGAATTTTGACCATTATAGCTGTGCCTTCCAGCTCTATAGTGCTTGTGCTTCTTGCGTAAACGCGGACGGATAGACGAACGGACGCAGAAGGCGAAACTTTAAGGGTTACTTATAGTTTACTGCGGAACCCCAAAATGGAGATAAACAATATGAACTTACCAGTCAGCATCACAAGGCAACCAGCGTATGCTAGCTAAACGTAACATTATATAAAAAGTCAAAAGCAACTTGTTCTAAGTGTAGCTGCAATGACTCCTGTATCAGTTATAATAATTTAATTTGTTATTAACATACGCATTTTGCGTCCGATATCAATATTGACCTCTGAGTTTTGTGATAGATTGTCTGTTTATCTGTTTTTAATCATTGCGTTCGTATAGAATATAATTAATTACATAATAAACTTTCAATTAAGTATAAGTAATAATTATAATAATAACATACCCCTTATGCGGCGTCACTTGTGACAGAACATCGAGCATTCGCCGTTTTTTAATTTGTCGAGCTGAATAACGAACTGAGCCAAACATCGCTATGAACATTTTCACGATCTTTTTAGTGAATACTCTAATCGGCAAAAATCTCGAAGCTTTACTGGTCCTTCGCTAGAATGCTCGCTGGAATGCTCAATAGAATGCTCGCCGTAAAACTCTTATTTGTTTTTAGTAATGTAACATTCGCACCATCTCGTTACAGGTGCATGCTCAAGTGTATCAATCAGCACCATAAAACTAACGCAATCTAGGAGGTCACAGTATATCAGCTTTTAAACATAACTTTTATCTTCTGATTTATCTAAACGAAAAATGAAATAAACAGAAAATACGTTTAAAAAACCGACTTAAAATCACGCCAATAATTTAGTTTAATTAGATATAATATTATAAAATACTATTATTCGTGTGTTTGTATTGTACGAGGGTCAAACTGAAAGTTCTTAGAAAATCAAAAACTGATTACATTAGCCAGTTATTAGTTTTATTATATCTTTTCAAAATATTGTCCATTGACGTCAATACACCGCTGCATGCGATGGAACCACTGGGAAAAGCACTTTGCCCACTCATCCTTAGGGGTCTCTTCAATGGCATCGCGATACGCAGCCACCGCTTCTTCAGCATTCATAAACCGCTTTCCTTTAAGTTTTTTCTTTAATTTTTGGAAATAAATAAAAATCACAAGGCGCGAGGTCGGGGCTATACGGCGGGTGACCCAGTAATTCAACGTTTGATGTCGCCAAATAGTCGATCGTTCGCTTGGCGGTGTGCGACGAGGCGTTGTCGTGGTGAAGGAGGATCCTACTGCGAGGTCGTTTCTCTCGAACTTTTTCCAAGACAAGTGGCAAACAATTGGTAGTGTACCATTCTGCAGAAACTGTTTTTTGATCCTCTAACACAATTGTTGCGAAATGACCTATCCTTCCAAAGAACGAGGCCACCATTTTTTTTCCCGCACTTCGATCTCTCTTCACTTTAGTTGGCAACTCCTCGAAAGGAAACACCCACTGAGCAGATTGTCTTTTGGTTTCAGGATCATAACAGTAAATCCAGCTTTCGTCACCTGTTAGTATGTCGAACACAGCATTTGAGTCACCTCCGTTAAATCTTTCAATCATTTTACGGCACCAATCCACACGATGGAGTTTTTGAGCCTTAGTCAAATTATGAGGTATCCACCGGGCGCAAAGCTTCCTGACCGCTAAATGTTCGTGGAGGATTTTGTGCACTTGACTCATACCGATGCCTAAGCTTGTCCGAATCTGCTGATAGGTCACTCTTTTGTCAGTCTCTATCATACGCCGCACAACACAGATGTTATTTTCAGTCGTCGCCGTAGAAGGCCGTCCCTCACGTACATCATCAGTGAGATTAGTGCGACCACGTTTAAACTCATTAAACCAGTTGTAAACAGTCGCACGAGATGGGGCTTCATCGTGAAAGGCCAATCGTAGTCTATCATAACTTTCTTGTTGACTTAAATGACATCGAAAGTCATAAAAAATCATTGCACGAAAATTTTCTCGTGTTAAATTCATGTTGACGTGACACAGACAATTTTCAATTTGCCGCCAAATCGTAAAACAAATGACAAATGAATGAAATATATACTCAGTAATATTGGCAAAGAGTTCTATTTTCAAATTTTAGAATATTTTTTTTATTATATTGTTTATAAGTGGCCAGTTCTAAGAACTTTCAGTTTGACCCTCGTACTACAGCAATAGGCTCGCCCCCTATTACGTGGGACCTAAAAATTCATGGCGAAATGTGGGTGTAATATTACACCTCTGCCTACCCCTTAGGGGGTATCCCCTAATTTTATTTTATTATAAAAAATATAAATAAAATTGTATTGTACTACTTGAGGGCGGCGATAGCCAAGTGGGGTTACCAACAAACCGCCAAGCAGAGGATATCGGGATCGAATCCATGGCGGGTACCAGTGGCTTTTTTGAGGGATGTGCTTATTTAATTGTTAATAATCTCTTGTCCCGTACCTCGAAAAGCACGTCAAGCCATCGGTTCCGGCTGTCATGAATATCTTTGACAGCCGTTATAGCGCGTAAGTAACTTTGAATAAACTAACACTAGTTTAAACCATGGAATATTGCTATACCTTCGGACTGCGAAGGTCACGCATGTATTCATTCTATGGCAAAGCAAATTTTCAGCACAATCCGGTAAGACTGCAGAGCCCTAGTTGCAACTGGAATAACGTTAGGCGGTGATTCGTGTGTACTACCCATCGACATGTTTCAAGAGGAATCGGAATTCCTGCAATATACAATTATAAGAAAACCGGGACTTTTCGAGTACCAAAACTCTTCCAAGGCGAGAAGTTACTACTGCAACTGGTTGCACTGGTGAAAAGCAGGAGTATCAAAAATGTCTATATAGCTACACTAGAGGAAGCACGTAGGTACTCCCGTACATTTTTTAATTTAACCAGCAAGATCCCGTTAGAGTTTCGGGAAATTCCTTTTTAATGTGTGGAAGGGATCACCTTTTTTAACGTGTGGAAATCATGCCCCTCCGACCGGGGAGCGGTCGAAGGAGGTATATCGGACTCCTACCTCGTGGGCTGTGTTACCGACTTAAAACCAGACGGTGGCGTCGGAACGCCTAGCAGGTACAACGGGAACTGTGGTTTTATTGCTCTGCTGTACCTGTCGCGTCCGTCCCCTTGCTTGAGACTCGTGCCTAGGGAAATGTGGGGTGGGTCGTTAGTGACCTAAGGAAGAGGGTTCAACGGCCGCTGCCACCGCCTCGTCGCCGCCTTCCCCTGCGAGCGGGGTTGCATCGTTCACCCTCCCGCTCGGCGGCCTTCTTCTGGAGCATTGCATATATATAAGCTGTAATGACAGCTTCACAGAAGGAGACCACTGCACGCCAATTGTGGGTGTCCTCTACCATTGCCGCTACTACGGCTGGTAGGTACAAATCCCTCCCGATGGTAGCGACTAGTGTACTATAATAGTTTGCCAATGCGAGGCACACCTCTAGTGTGTGTTGAGCGGAGTCCAGGTCGTCATCGCAGTGGTGGCATTGTGTCATCTCCTCACGTCCGATCCGACTCAGATACTCACCGAAGCAACCATGCCCGGTAAGTTTGCACCGACGATGCGTTGGCGCGTGCAACGCGGTAGATGCAGCCGCACGCGCCACTCCTCATACGCGCTTCGGTGCGCATTTCACCGGCACTCTTCGAGTGTTTCACTCAGCGCCTCCCCGCCTACCCGCTGAAGGTGAACCTCGTCATAAAGACGGGCATTCACCCACGCCAGGAAATCCCACAGTGGAGGGCGCGCAATGAGCCTCGCCGCCTCATGGGATATCGTCCTGTAGCCTCGGGCGACCCGAATGCAGGGGGAGGTGTGCGTGAGACGATGATGCCACACAGGCGTCCCATAGAGAACCATGGACCGCACGACGCCACAGTAGAGGCGGCGAATTTCCTCGCGTGGCCCACCCAGGTTCGGATGCGCGCTCGCCGCACCACAAAGCCGGGGAGCCAAGAAGAAGGGATCACCTTACGGTCCCTAAAGAACATACAAGCCAAATTTCAGCTTCTAAGGCCTTTGGCTGTGTAGCTTGTCTGTCCGTCAGTCAGTAACGCAAGAATTTCATATATACAGAAAAGCATGTATATTTTGTGGAAAAAAATATTTTATTAATTTACCATTTTGAAACAACATAATTATGTACAATAAAATAAAACTACTTAAAGAACTAACCTAGCCTAAACTATAAAAAAGCAAAAGAGGAAATAATAAGAATAAAAAAAATAAGTTTAAAAATCTATATGTAACCTTACTACGTAAAAAAGGGGTCAAAAAGAACGGAAAAAGAAATTGCTCATTCAGATATAAATTAAGAAAACTATAAGTACAGAAATGCTCAAGCTAGAGCCGTAGTCTCAACTGGGTGCCAGGAACACTTACCTGCATTAAACAAACGCTGCATCGGTGCGTTATTTTTAGATCCCTTTTTACGTAGTCGAGTTATAGTTTTAAACTTATTTATTTATTTAATCCTTTTCCGTATCCCGATGGGGTATGTAAATAAACTAACCGTGCCATATTTACATTGTCACATTCTTAGAAAGAAAGGACAATAGGTATACTTTTCACCAAACTTCTAGTGCTCCCTGAAGTTGCTCTTGTTTACGCAGGTACAGTCAAAAAGAATATCTTAAAAAAATATATTTCACTATACATATTTATATTACCACAATGACAAAAAAACTATTTACTTGCTTCTGCTGTAATACGGCGCACAGTCATGGCAAAAACACCCGTAACCGAAGAGAGAATTTCACAGAGAGAATAAGCATTACCATGCTTATTCTCTCTGTGAAAGCTAGAAGAATATAATAATGTGTGGTAAACAGCTTATAACTTGTAACGCAGTCTGCCATCGTCCGTAGCACTTGTTTAATTCACGCAGTTATTACAGATGTTAGCGGGCGGTTCAGAGTATTACGTGCGTGATAACTTTGTACAACAACGCTATAGAAGCCTCAGACACCGACCGAGATGTGGGTGTAATTAATTGAATCAATTCACTATCGCTTATATATATACTATACGGACGATAAAGGTTTTCGGAATATGCTCTATACTGCTACAACTTAGTACACATAGTGTGTATTGACTTGCTGATGGTACTATATTTATAAAGTCAACCAACGTTTGCAGAGGTCACCACTTGGATGGGTGACGAGCGGTCAATTAAGACATTTAAAAAATCCAAATTACAGCATTTAGTTTTCCTTGCGTGGAATAGTTTTGGCTGTGCGTTGCCTGTCAGTCAGTCAGTAACGCAAGAATTATATAAAGAATAATAGCAGTCGCCCGCGCCTTCACCCGCCTTAAACTTTCAACCACTATTTTGTGTGGTGATATTCACAAGCCACGATACTCGATGCAGTGAGAAACGGTGGGTGACCGCTTAAGCCAGTGTGCCATGCATGCAGCCCAATATGTTTGTTTTTGAGAAGAAATACTATATTTGTTATTTGTTCGATTGCAATAGTACAGGCTCTGGCCAGAGCAGATTACCAAGGAAAGGATAGACAAAGGTTATTTAATTATATCCAAATTGTTTAATTATCGCTTGCCTCGTGCCTCGGAGATCACGTTAAGCCGTCGGTCCCGGCTGTCGTCAAGATCTTTGACAGTCGTTATAAGGAGTCAGTACCTATGACTAAACTGACACTAGTCTAAACCATGGTATATAGCGATTCCTTTGGGTTACGGAGGTCAGACAGGCAATCGCTCTGTGGAAAAGCTAATATTCCGTCAAATCAGACTGGGATAACGCTAGGAGGATGATATGTATTATAAGATACTTTCACCCTTATGTCTGGAAGCGGCCGATAGAGGTATATTGCTATGCTACATTTATACCATATTACATTAACAGTTTGTAGTCCCAGGCGAGACACTGTAAATAATACTCTTGTGCCCTTTTACATAGATATCATTGATAAATATTTTAGCCTTAGGCTAAATTTTAAACAAAACTTACCCGTTTTAAAATTACACTAGATGCAAAGCTAATCCACTTGTCAGAAAAAAACCATCTAAAAACAATTTAAATAATTCAGTTCACCTCTAAAAGGGTTTTAATGAAGGACAAATCACGGAATGTAACCGCAACGCAACCCCGTTGTCCGTGTGTCGCGGATATGTCCGAATATTTGCGGATATGAACGTGCTGGCGGATATTTAAGGTCTGAGTCGGGTCGACGTGTGACTGATGTTGTGGCGCCCCTCTAGCGTTCGTGAATTATTTATTATGTAGTGTGCGTGTGATGCGTGTATGTGTGCGTACGTTTGATTTAAGAATTGGATTGTTCTAGTGACGTTTTTAGATGTAGGTCTATTATTTGATAACGGTTCGTTCAAACGGAATTGTTTTGGTTATTTGTTTTAGTTTTGTGTTATTGTCTGACTGAAATTGAGTTTTTATTTGGAATAATGTTTGTATTGATTTATATAATTATAATATGTAATTATTTTTAGAGCTTGTGAACAAATATACTAGTGCATTACAGAGATTTAATGATGGTAAGTCTAATTGCCTTTAATGAGCACGTGTGAATTAAAAACGGAAAACCTAGGTTTGAAAGCTAGTATGAGCTAAATACGTAGAGTCAGAAAAAAATTACACGTCTGACTCACATGATATAGAACCTTATAGCAACAGTCCTCTACATGTGAATCACTAGATAAACTTATTATGGTTTAATACGTTCTTAAATATCTTATTATTTAAATAAAAAATAACACAAAATCAACAAAGACATATTGATATAAAATAAGTATTTTTAAGCTTTACAATAAATTTTGTTTGATAGTAATCAACAAACAAAAAAAATACCAACAATCAATCAACGGACATAAAGTACACTGAGGCTCAAAAACAATTTTTGGATGTTACAATGAATGGATGTGGTGTGTGAATTGAACCGACAACACTCAATTCTCTGTGCTAATCTGCAAGGCGAACAGACTCCACGCAATTACTAATCAACAAAAAAAATACTAATCTATGAAATTAAGCTACGTTTTACGCATTCTACGGCGATATATTAGTTTTAAAGACATTACGTTTAAATCGAATAATTTAGAAAATAGTCTTTGGTTCTGTCACAAACAAAACCAGGGCTCGATGCTATAATACGAAAGTAATTTACAATCTCGCCATATTTAAGGTTTCTATCCACGCACGTCGTTACACCGATACACTCCGAGACTCAAAAACCTGTCGATTTATTTTTATAAGCACCGACTTTACGTCAGGCAAGAGGACTTAATCTTAATATACTTTAAAAATGGTTAAAAATGTAGCGAGACTTTTAGACTTTTTAGCTATGCAGCGATGGCCTTTTTTGATACGCGGTGAAAAAGTCCCTTAAGATCTTCCTTTTGGCTGCACAGCTGGCGTAGTGGTTTAAACGGCCGCCTCGCCGCATGACAATGCGCTGAGTATTGTGGCTTCGACCCTCGCAGGAGACAACACTTTATGTGATCGAGAGTTAGAGCGGCAGTTGCCCTTCTATAAAAAATAACTTCGGCTCTAGGGGTAATGCCAGAGCAGGTGGTGCTATCACTAAAACCTCCCCGACTGCCAAAGACGCCTTACAAGGAGAAGATAGGATAAAGGAGCCGTCTAGTAATTGTTGTCCCATTGCACCATGTCCAACCCAACTCAATCCCAGGGCAGGCAACTAGCGCCCTTGTGCCCTTACCGGCATTATCCCTCATGATGCATTGATATTGGAGATGCCAACAGACTGACATGCAGCAGGTTCACACCCACAGCGCGCTCTGTTGATTTTTCAAAGTTATGCTTTCATCGTGCCTCGAAAAAATGTAAAGTGACTTTCGTAAAGGGGAGTACTCTTTCAAATCGATAATCGAATACAACTCACATTTATGATGCAAGTAGATGCATACAGTAATAATGTTTTAAATTTGAGTATAAGTAATTATTTTATAAATTTATTATTGTGACGTTCATAAGCGTCACATTGTGACCCAAATGAATAAAGGATTTTGAATTTGAATTTGAGTAAAGTGCATTGTAACAGATGATTACCTGTATCAATCAATCAATCAATCAATCAATCAATCAGCCTATCGCAGTCCACTGCTGGACATAGGCCTCTCCCAACACGCGCCACAGTACACGGTCCTCAGCCTTCCGCATCCAGTCTGTCCCAGCCACCTATTTCAGGTCGTCGGTCCACCTAGCCGGGGGCCGCCCTACCTTACGCTTGCCGAGACGTGGTCTCCACTCTAGGATACGCTTGCTCCATCGGCCATCAATCCTTCTACAGATATGGCCAGCCCACTGCCACTTGAGTCTACTGATTCTGTGAGCTATGTCGGTAACTTTGGTTCTTTGTCGGATAACTTCGTTTCGGATTTTATCTTTCAAAGAAACGCCAAGCATAGCCCGTTCCATAGCTCGCTGCGTGACTTTTAGTTTGTGGACTAGTCCCACTGTGAGTGTCCACGTCTCGGCACCGTACGTCATAACAGGTAGGACGCATTGGTTGAAGACTTTGGTCTTCAGGCATTACCTGTATATGTCCCATTATTGACAACACGGAGGCGTAGCGGGGGTGTAATAGACAGCTACGCCACATTACGAAGATCGCAGTTTCGATTCACGCTCAAGTCCAACATTTGTATGCGTGAATGTGGATGTTTGTCTGTACAAAAGTTTATAAATTATATGTGATTTAACTTGAAATGATAGAAAGGATTTTTAATAACAACAAAAATTAACTTACTCTTAAAATACTTTACTAAGAAATATATACAGAAAGGATATATTTATGTCTACCCATTGTCTAGTACCCATACTACAAGCTTTGCTTAGTTTGGCACTAGATTGTGTCATGTGTATGTGGTAGAATATTACTATGTTTAATCTATAATTTTTCTAAACTTCCAGAAAATGAATTTACTGCTATCCCGACATCCCATTTGGAAAAACAGCCTTTATCGGTACAAACGTCATTTGAAGCTAAAAACTCGGCAAGAAACAGCCCTGACTCTGATAAAAAGATTAGTGAAAGAGAGGCTTTTTATTCAGGCTATACTCAGGCTTTATCTACTAAACGGTGGATCAGGTTGTACCAAGATAATGTTGTATGGAGGTTTTTCTATTTTGTATTTATCTTGCAGAAACGGTTAAATTAAAATGAAATGTGTAGGTGTAGCATCCTCTAGTCATAAATGTATATGGTTCTTAGCATTAAAATCGAGAAACGTAGTAACTAATAATAATATAATGATTACAAACACTCTGATCAGACTTTTATTGTCATCAATAGTGCCTTCGTTTAATTCAACTTTTCACGTAAAATATAGCCATCACTTGAATGCAATTAGTATCGGCCGCAAGTTTATTAAGGATCGACGCTTCATATTCTTTTAAAAGCAAACCTTTATTAACAAAAGAGCAGTAATTGCTAGATCAGATACGTTTATTTTTGCCAAATATTATGATATGTTAGTACTAGGTAATAGCTACGTAATTAATATTAGTTTGGTTCAAATTTAGTGAATTCTCGATCAACTTTTAAGTCTTAAAATGTCTTAAAAGTAGAATAAAATGTACCTTAATGGGTGCCTTTGCCTACATTTTTAAAGGAACTTATTGCCAAAACATAGTTCTATCTTCAGAAGTTTAGGATTCAGTGACGTTAACTTTTAATACGACTCTTTTGCTGCTGCCTTATTTATAAGCTATTCTTCTATGTATTCTGCTTCTTAACGCGTTCATTTTCACCTAATCATCAGCCTGTGTGATATTGGCGCCCAACGTGGGGCAAGAAAGATTCAAAACTAAATCAGAAAATTCTTAATTCGATATTTCTTGAATTATGGCATAATTTCATTTTTCAATCTTCAGGCAGAATGTGAAGTTCCTCGATACAATTTTACTAACCTCTTTTTATAGTATTTCGCATTATACAATTTAATTATCCTCTTTATCACTTTTGCAACCCTCAAGTAGTACTCATACAAAATACAAATAAAATATCATGTAGACTATCATGTTACCAAAACAAAACATTCTATCAGCAACCAAAGATGGCCATTGGACAATTTACTTACGACGGCAATAAAAACAAAGGCCGCTATAGGTAATGGAATTAGTCGAAAGAGGATGTCAATGGGGTCACTAAACATGCTGAAATTGAAGCAATAGTCGTAAAGACGGTGTACATGACAACAACGACCGTGGATTAACGAAAGCTTTCTTTCTAGAGGTCGTAAAAAGGATGTTTTGTTTGATTTTTGTGTTCTGTCTGAGGAAAGCTTTGTTGCCACACTACACTGTAAGGGATAATTTATTTGCATGTGCCACTTCCGAAATTCTAAACTATAACGATCGAAACCAAAATAATGCACAGTAATGTGCGTTAAGCGACCGTCCTGCCGTTTTGATATGTTTGGTTCGAAACCTCTTTAGATGGCACTTTGTATTGATGCACAATGTGTTGTTTCGCGGCTAGTAGCTGTACTTAGTGATTGTTGATTATGTGCGTTTAAAATGCTTCGAGACGCAAAATGTATTCTTTGGGCGGGAGTGGTCTTTAAAAAATGCAATGATTGATAGTCCGTATCAAGTGCTATTATCATCATCCTAGCGTTGTCCCGGTTGCGAACCAAAACCTTGGCCTTTGAGCCCGAGGTCAGCAGTAGCGTAAAATTGGGGCTTCTGCATCACTTGCTCTCGCGTCGCCGCTCGAGCTGCGTGATACAGAAGCCCCAATTTTACAATCGAGATCGATTAATATAAATGTGATCTGCATCACTCAGAACAAAGTGAGCTGACGCAGACGCTCCCAATAATACCGTTGTTATCTGCGATCCGTCTGATTCACGATATAATATTGTATTTCATTCACCGACATATCATTGTAGTAGCAATGCAATGGGACAACTTACTGTCGTTTCTAGTTTGAGATGCTAATGTAACAAAATTCTCAAGTTAGACTGCTGTGTTCAGTCGACGCGATCAGTCCGATCGGTTGTTGTGTGTATCATAATTTGGTATGGTGTCGAACTGACATAGCCAAGCAAAAATTATCGCGCGCATTTAAATAAGTACAATAAACAACAATATCATCTTCGATCACGGCACATCGTTGCATCGAAACGATTTGGTGCACATCTTGTACTAATGAATGCATAGGCCTTCCGTATAATGAGAGGTTAGCTTTTACTAGCAACTATAACTCAATAATAGAGTTGTGGACACTACCACAATGCAACAATATAGCTGAGTGTGCACATCAAGTGCACATATTTGTCACAGACTAATCTTATGCCTTGCAATGTTTTCTTTTATATGTAATACTTTTTCTGTGTCTGTGACAAATAAATAGTTTTTCTCTTTCTTTCTTTCTTAGTAAGTAGCCAACAGTATTATGGAGATGTAAGGCAAGGTCTACTGTAGCTGAAGAGTCCAGAGGTGCAGAGTAAAACTTCCGATGAGTGTAGAAAACGAGTATATTTGCAGCATAAACTTAGCCTATTTATATTTACAATTTTAGTGCTACAAGAAGTTACACATTAAGGGAGCTTACATTTGAAATCAGCCAATCACAGAAAAGTGCAATTTTAATGTAGTTAGTTTCTAACTTGGGTGCGAGCATACAACGCACGCGGCTCGTATAAATATTGGCGCCACTTAAATTCACGCCAGTTTGCGCTCGGCGCCGCGGTGAGCGGACGTCTATGTCTCTTTATGTATTGCAGCTACAGTGGTCCTCCCTTAGCGAAGCGTACCGGAGTCTTCACAGCTCTGCCAGATCTCGTCCTGAGTTGCAGATCTTCGGATTGCGTCGGCGTCGGCGTAGGCGCTGAGGGAATATCCATGGCAGGCGTGCAGTCGCTGTTATCACTGTTCAGTGTATACGCCGGTTTCAACCGATCGATGGATATGTTGACAGTGCGTGTAGGCAATCTTATTTTAAAATATTTTTCGTTTCGCTCCAGGACTGGATACGGGCCTTCGTAGGGACGTTGTAGTGGTTTCCTTACGGAGTCTACACGTAGAAATACAGATTCACACGTACGAAGATCTCTGTGCACAAATATGTTCTTTCTGTTGCTATGCGGTAGGTACTTAGGCGTAAGCTCAGTGATAACACGATGTAGTTCGTCGACGTACGTATAGTCCATCTTCGTGCTTGTAGGTGATGGTGTAATGAAATCTCCCGGTAGTCGTAGTGCTTGTCCGTAGGTAAGCTGGGCTGCGCTTGTGTTAGTGTCGGTGCGAACTGCAGCTCGAAGTCCCATCAGTACTGTGTTTAGTTCACTTGTCCAGTTGCTACTTGTTGATAGTCTAGCCATCAGTGCAGCCTTTAGCGTGCGGTGCCAGCGTTCAATAACCCCGTTACTTTGCGGGTGGTAAGCAGTAGTACGGGTTTTCTCGGCGCCGACCAATCGCGTTAATTCGAGAAACAGCTGACTCTCAAATTGTCGTCCTTGGTCCGTTGTTATGGTAACGGGCGAGCCGAATCGTGTTATCCAAAACTCGTACACGGTCTCCGCGACAATTTTTGCTGACATTTCTCGTATGGGCAGTGCTTCCGGCCAGCGAGTCGCGCGATCTATCATAGTGAGTAGGTATCGATGACCGTGCGCCGACGGTAATAGCGGGCCAACCAGATCAATGTGTAGGCATTGAAACCGGGCGCTTGGCGGGAACGTTGCGAGTTCGCTGTAGGTATGGCGTTGAACTTTGGACTGTTGACACGCAGTACATCCTTTAGCCCAGCGACCGATGTCCGTGTTCATTGCAGGCCAGAAGTATCTCTCTTGCATGAGTTTTCTTGTAGCGCGTATCCCGGGGTGGCTTATGTTATGTACGGCGTCGAAAGCGATTCGCCGAAAGTCTTCTGTTAAATAAGGGCGTATGTTGCTTGTAGAAGTTTCGCAGTATATTTGTTTATCAGACGTAGGTATATGGATTCGAATCGGGTAAACGTCACGTTACTGTTACGCTCTGTGATAAAAATCATAATAAATAGTATACGATTTGTTCTGTGGACATCTAAACACATCAGTGTGTAAAAAGTGACTCAAATAAAGATTCATAGTGTTTGCAGTGACTTTAATAGAAATAATAATAAACTTAAATACTTAAATTAATAATTGTGAACTAAGACTACGTTAAAACTACCCTTAGCTTAGAAAGTATAAAGGTGATCTCAGCTTTCAAACATTATTGATGTGAATAACTGTGTGCAGTGTTTAACGTGTTAGCGGCTCCTGAAACTTTCAAAACTCGCGCCCCGTCATTGCGCGGTGAAGCCTCACAATAGAGCCTTTTAGTTGAATTAAACACAACGCCATCTCTGGGTGTACGCTAAAACTAATTGCTTGCACTGACAGCTCGATTAACGTCGGTTGTAGTAGCAACGCCATCTGTGATTTAACCTGCGTACTAGCAAGATCACTATTAATACACATTCCCAACATGTCGAAGAGCTGTGGTCGCTGCCGCCGCTTCCTGTCTCCGACTGAGGCTGCGAGATGTCGCCACTGCGATGGCTACTTCCATCTACGATGCGTCCAGTTACCTCCGTCAGGCAATATCTCCCCTTCCTGGCAATGCCCCGGCTGCATTAAATCCAAGGCAATAAAAAAGGGGCCTGAGTTATCATTGCGTCCCCAAAGACCTTCCGAACAGTCTGCCTACCAGCATTCTGAAGACCCTTCACATCACAGCTCCCCTTTAAACTCGACCTTTGAATCGACACATGAGATAGCAAACGACATCACAGAGGAGCTGAAAACCCTTCGGGATAATCTGCGATCTATTAACCGTGACGTGCAGTTCATCAGAGATGAATTGGCCGACATAAGAGAATCTGTGAAAGAGTACCGACACAAGGTTGACACTCTAGAAGAAAGGGTTGATGCGCTTGAGAAAAAACATGCACAGTCTCAGAGTGACGACGACATAGTCTCACAGCTCAGGCAGGATCTGCGCGAGCGCGATCAAGAACTGTTGGCCAATGACGTTGAGGTCGCCAACTTCCCGGAGGCGAGCGGCGAGAACCCAGTCCACGTCTTCATGCAGATAGCGGTGAAAATTGGGATAGCAATTGATGAGAAAGAAATAGTCAGCTGTGAAAGAGTAGGCGGACGGCGTATCGTGGCCACGGACGCGGCGGGCCCCGAGGCGCGCCCGCGTCCGCTAGTGGCGCGTCTCGTGCGCCGCGATCTGAAGGACGCGTTGCTGAGCAGCGCCCGGGTACGGCGAGGAACGACTTCGGCCGACCTGGTCCCGGGGACACCTAGACGCTTCTATATCAACGAGCGCCTAACGAAGGCCAACCGGCAATTATTTCGATCGGCGCGAGAAGCCAGCCAGCGCTCGGGCTGGAAATTTTTATGGGTTAAGCGCGGCCGCATCTACGCTCGTAATAAGCCTGGGGACAAAGCTTACCCAATTAGGTGTGAAGCAGACATTGATAAGGTTTTTAACTCTAGCACTGTATAGATTTTCTAAGTATTTTTGTAGTAACAGCATAAATGGCTATATCGGTTGCATAAATTATTATATTTTTGAAATAATATGTATTTATAATATATTAATATATTTATATATAATATTATTTCTATATAACTTATTAATGGATAGACACATATGTACTAAAACAACCTACATAATCTTCTTATCAAAAGCACACATGCTCTCACGAATAACATCTACGAATAAATCAAACAACACAAACTATCAAAGATTAAATATAATAAATAATGACATATTTCTACTAGTTATACACAATTATATGAACAAGACAGTAAATTTTAACTTTAAGATCTAATAATGACAAAGAATAAATATTTAAAAGTAGGTTTATTTAACGCTGGCTCGCTGAGTACACGCCATGACGAGTTTTTGTTGGCAATGGATGAGCTTGCAGTTGATATTATGGCAATCAACGAAACTTGGCTGCGGGTGGGAGAAGAAGGCCGAGCGCCGAAAGTTCCTAATTTCAGGCTTAGGCACGTACCAAGACCGTCGACAGTGCGAGGTGGCCGGGGTGGGGGCGTCGGCTTTTATGTACGCAGCGACCTCAAGGTCCGAACTATGGCACATCCGGTCGCACCGGGTGTCGAACAAATGTGGCTCAAACTCACTGTCAACTCTCAATCAGTTATCATAGGTACAGCATATAGACCACCTTGGTTGGACATTAACACTTTTCTTGATGCGATCACGGCCTCACTCACATCTTTCAGCAAAGCTGATAAAACAGTACTCCTCGGAGATTTTAATATTAACTACCAAAACAGAAATGAGAACAGTACCATACTGTTAAATAATTTCTTACAGTACACTAGTCTCAGCCAAGTCATCCAACAACCTACACATTTCACAGACCATAGCGAGACTCTCATAGATATTGTGTGCACTGATGCTCAAGTAAACAATGTATCAGTTCAATATATACCTGAATTAGGGCAGCATGCCATTGTTACTGTGACTTGCATATTTAAGATTAGTAAACCTACCCCGCAATGGATCCATTACAGACCATTAACTAAGATCATGCTTGATGTTTTCCAGGATGACCTCTGCAAACTATACTGGCCCCTTTATAGCAACTCAGGACAATGTGAGTGACATGGTTACAATATTTAATACTTTCATTCTAACTTTATTTGATCTACATGCACCAATTACCAGAGTCTTAATTAGAGAAAGGTCTTACCCATGGATCACAGACACAATTAAGGAGATGGTGAAATTGCGTAACAGATACCAGGCACGATACAAATTAAGCAAATCAGATACACACAAAAATTGTTACAAGGATTTAAAATGTATAGTATCTAGTGCAATTGATAAGGAGAAAAGAGCCTATTTTAAAACTTATGTAAATGGACACATAATAAATCCCAAAAAACTATGGCGTAATTTAAAATCTACTATAAATATAGGTAAACAAGGGAGGCATGATTTACCACATAGCCTTAACAATCCTGAGGATCTTAACAAGCACTTCTTAAACATCCCTGGTAATGATACAATTTCTCTGTCTGACTTGATATATTTTGAGACAAACAGGTTCCACTCGAATACCTTCAGTATTGAACCGGTCAGTGAGGAGGTGGTCCGCTTGCATATCAACAGTATCAAATCAAATGCAGCCGGTGCTGACAGCATTACACTTGAAATGCTTAAGATGACTCTTCCTCATAGCCTTCCATACATTACAGCCATAATAAATAATTCCATTACTACTTCTACCTTCCCTCATATGTGGAAAACCGCAGTTGTAAAACCAATACCCAAAGTTCCCAATCCAACCTCACCTAAAGATCTCAGACCAATCTGCTTACTTCCTATTTTATCAAAGGTATTGGAAAGGGTGGTGAACAGTCAATTCAGGAAGTACCTCGAGAAGTATAGCATCATACCTCAGAGACAGTCAGGTTTTCGCCAGGGACACAGTACAACCACCACTCTCATGGATGTTGTTGACGATATCTTGGATGCTAGGGACAAGGGTATGGGTACCCTGCTTACCCTACTCGATTTTTCACGTGCATTTGAAACAATAAATATTTCACTCCTTATTGCCAAACTTTCGTATTATGGCTGCGACTCAGCAACAGTAAGATGGTTCCATAGTTATCTGACTGACAGATTTCAATTTGTGCAACTGGATAATGACAGGGATGGTAACAATGCAACTTCTTCTTGCTGTCAGGTAACCCGAGGTGTTCCACAGGGATCAGTGCTCGGCCCTCTCCTCTTCATATTGTACAGTGCAGATGTTACCAACCATTTATGTAATACACAGTTTCATATGTATGCCGATGACCTCCAACTATACATATCGTTTCAGCCCAATGACTGCCATGAATCTGTAAATAAAATGAATCAAGACTTAGATAAGATCTCTGACTGGGCTAAAAAAAAATTCACTGGTACTCAACCCCACCAAATCCAAATTCTTAATATTAGGCTCAAAGGAATGCATTAGAAAGATACAAGATCTAAATCCTGTACTACTTGTTAATGATTGTCCCATAGAGCAAGTCAGTGAGGCTCGAAACCTAGGTTTGGTCATGGATGGTGAATTGCATTTTGAGACGCATGTACTGGAAGCTGTCAAAAACTGTTTTTACCGTCTCAAACTGTTATATCGAATTCGCCAACATCTGAGTACTGAATTGCGGATATTGCTTTGTGAGACTCTTATTTTGTCGAAACTTAATTATGCAGATACTGTGATTGGTCCATGTATATTGAATAGAACAGAGAAAGTTATTCAACGAGTACAGAACGCCTGTGCTCGGTTCTGTTATAATATCCCACCTCGTTCACATGTCACTCCATTCCTAAATAGTGGGAACCTCATGAAGATGACTGCTCGCAGGCATCTTCATCTGGCAACTCTACTGTTTGGTATTGTTCTATACAAAACACCGGCATACCTGCACAGAAAGTTGACATGGTCTCGTGACATTAATCAGTACAGTACGCGGGCGGCATCACATCTTTTGGTCGCAGCGCGGCACAGGACCACTGCTTTCAGAGGTAGTTTCAGATACGCCGCCACCCATTGTTGGAATGACCTTCCGCCCCCCATGCGCAACCTGAAAACATTACACGCATTTCGCGATAAGTTTAAGTCATTTTTAATGAACAAACAAAAGACAATGTTATGAATGTACATACCTTTTAGAATAAGTAAGTACGGCAACATCACTTACGTGTCTACTGACGAAACGTATTGAAATAATAGTGATAGTATAATGTGTATAATTTGTTATTATTTATTTGCGTATGCGCAATGACTTTATTATATTATTAACTGCGCGCCGGACTCTGGTAGACGACGCTTGGTTGACATCACACACAGTTGACATGATAATAGACATTGATGACAGATGGAATCTTTGGCCTACGGTGAAACGTCAGTCTGTCAAGTACAAATAACGTTCGGAAACGCATTACTAGTTCCTATTTTAATTTTTATTTGATTGTAACTGAGGCATGCATTGTGTATTGTATAATTATAATAACATGTATATATTTATTTATAACCTATAAATAATTTGAACACTATATACGTATATATTTTATATATAATTGTGTGTATATATATAATAATTTTTCGCTATTTTATTTTTATTTCATTTACTTATAGGTAAATTTAAGCTAGTAGGTAAAATTATAATGGCATATATAGGCCTGCAAGAATACCAGCGTTGCAGTTATACAACTGCAACAATAGCTGACGCAGTTGCCTAATTTGTTCTCCTCATACCGTTAATGTTAATCTTAGTAAACAAATATAAATATGTATGTAATGTTATGGAGAAACAAATAAAATATTTTTTGTTTTTTGTTTTGTTTGTTTTGTTTTGTATAGTGATCTTTTTGAGTGATATGTTTGTTTGTTTGAGTAGTTCGGGCATTGTCGTATCTTGTTGTTGAGCAGCGGCGAGTTGTGTGTAGTCGATCGAGGTAGGTATTTCGATCGTTTCGATTCTGGATAAGGCGTCGGCGACTGTGTTGTTTATCCCGCTTACGTGACGTATATCCGTAGTGAACTCGCTTATGAATGATAGTTGGCGGGCTCGGCGTTGCGTTTCGTTGTCCGACGGCAGCTTATGGATTGCGTAAATGAGTGGTTTGTGGTCCGTGTAGATAATGAGTTCTCTTCCCTCAAACATTTTTCTAAAATGTTTTACGGCCATGTAAATTGATGTTAGCTCTCGATCGAATGTACTGTATCGTTGTTGTGCGTCAGAGAATCTCTTGGAAAAGTAGCCGATAGGTACGTATTTGTTGTTTATGCGCTGTTGTAGTACCGACCCAGCGTTTTTTAGTGAGGCGTCGCACATGAGAGACATCGGATGATCGGCGGATGGCGACGGGTGAGCGAGTAAAGTTGCGTTTTGTATGCTGACTTTACAGGCTTCGAATGCTTCAAGGGCTTCCGTAGTCCAGTCGATTTTTGATTTGTCGCGTTTCTTTGAGTTGTGTAGGTATGCGTTGAGCGGGGCATGAATGAGAGCGGCGTTCGGTGTATTGTCACGGTAAAAATTAACCATGCCGAGGAATCGTCGTAGTTCTTCCACGGTCTCTGGTTTCGGGTATTCGGCGATGACCTTGACCTTTTCGTACGGCGGCTTGATTCCTTCGCTCGACACGTCGTAACCGAGGAATTTTACTGTTTCTTGAGCGAATACGCATTTTGATGGGTTTATTGTGATCCCGTATTCGTCTAATCTTTGAAGGACGGTGCGTAGGTCTTTAGAGGCCGTTTGAAGGCTTTCATGGGCCAAAATGACGTCATCGATGAAAACGAAGGCAAAATCGAGTCCGCTGAGCACTTGATGTATAAATCGCTGGAATGTTTGTCCGGCGTTCTTGAGGCCGGGACACATTCGCGGGAATTCAAATAACCCGAACGGTGTGGTGATAGCGGTTTTGTCAATATCAGGGCCGTGGACGGGCAGTTGCTGGTAAGCTCTGTTCAAATCTAATACCGTGAAGACTTTCTTGCCGTGGAGTAGGTATGTGAAGTCCTTTAGTCGAGGCACGGGGTAGCGGTCGGGTTTAGTTACTGCGTTGAGTCGTCTGTAGTCGCCACATACCCGTATATCGCCGTTTTTCTTGGGAACTACGTGGAGCGGGCTTGACCAAGGGCTTTTGCTTGGACGGCATAGGCCCTGTTGCATCATGGTTTCAAATTCTTTCTTAGCGGCCCAGTAGCGGTGGGGCGGTAACGGTCGGGTTCTACAGTGTAGCGGCGGGCCGGTTGTTTCGATGTGATGTTCGACACGATGTTTAGGTATTTGCTTCATAGAGGACGGTCGGATGATGTCTGGGTACTCGGCAAGGATTTTATGAAAATGTTGTTGATCGTCGATGCTTCTGACGGTTGGCTCGTTGGAATATGAAACTGATGTCTTGACGGATAAGTTCGTGACTTTATCGATGAGGCAACGGCCACGTATGTCAACAAGGAGGTTGTGATATTTCAAAAAATCAGCGCCGATGATGGGTTTGCTGACTGCGGCGATGACAAATTTCCACGTGTAAGGTCTTCGTAGTTTCAGATCTAACACCATGGTTTTCTCGCCGTATGTAGGTATTGTGGTGTTATTAGCGGCGTACAGTTGAAACGACGTCGGAGCTGTCTTCGTCCCTCTTTGCTTCGGTATAACAGATATGTTTGCGCCGGTGTCGATAAGAAAAGATAGACGTGAGTTTCTATCTGTTACGAATAGGCGGTGTGATGCGTGGTTCGCGTCGGTTGCCGCCTCAGCCAACGCAGCGGTTAGTTTTCCGACGTGGGTGACGATTCTTCGAACTTGCACGGGCGCGTGCAACGGTAAGCTTGTTTACCGAATTTGCGGTGATAATAGCAGATACTAGACGAATCGGAGCGCTGCGGAGTACTACTGCGTGGCGGACGTTGATTGCTCGGCGATCTTGATTGATTAGGATGGTTGTTCCATTGCTGACGTCGTGGTTGATGTTGATAGGTTCGTCGTGATTTCAGCTCTTCTATTTCTCGCGTAAGCTGTTGGGCTTTCAAATCAGCTAACTCTCTCGTAAGCATGTCAATCTTCTCGTGTAGCGAGCGTAAGTCGTTTGAGGTAAGTTCAGAGTGACCTGACTCGGTTTGTGAGGTACGGGCGACTTTCATTTGTGGCGAGTTTGATGATGTGACGGAGGTCGTGGCGATGGCGGAAATTTCGGGGCGAGAATGTTCGAGAATCTTGTCGGCCATAGATGCGAGGTCGTTAAGATCGGATTTCTTGGCGATATTTTCGCTTACGGCGAGGACGGCACGTATAGATTGTGGAAGGTGGTTAGTCCACATGATACGGAGCGTAGATTCTGAGATGTTTTCGCCAGCGAGGTTCTTCATGCGCCGAAGTAGTTGGGAGGGTTTCATCTCACCTAGTTCCATCTCAGAGAGTAATCGCTGTACTTGGCGTTGCTCGGATTCTTCGTAGACGTGTAATAGCCGGCTTTTGATAGCGTCGTATTTGTTATTCTCCGGGGGCCGTAGGATGATGTCGGCGATCTCGTCGATATCTTGCCGTTCCAACTGCCCAACGACGAGTTCATACATCGCCTTGTCGCCCTTCTTGTGTGGTGAAACGATGGCTTCAAACTGAGCGAACCATAATCTGAGTCTATCGCGCCATATGGGTGGTATGCGGAGGTTTGTAGACACGCCGGAGAGTTCTTGGTCGGAAACTGAGTTACTTGCTGTTGCCATGATGGTTTTGGAGATATTGGAGAGAGTTTCGACGAGGATTTGCGGTTCTTGATGGTTCAGTAGGGGTCACCAATGTAAGGCAGGGTATACTGTAGCTGAAGAGTCCAGAGGTGCAGAGTAAAACTTCCGATGAGTGTAGAAAACGAGTATATTTGCAGCATAAACTTAGCCTATTTATATTTACAATTTTAGTGCTACAAGAAGTTACACATTAAGGGAGCTTACATTTGAAATCAGCCAATCACAGAAAAGTGCAATTTTAATGTAGTTAGTTTCTAACTTGGGTGCGAGCATACAACGCACGCGGCTCGTATAAATATTGGCGCCACTTAAATTCACGCCAGTTTGCGCTCGGCGCCGCGGTGAGCGGACGTCTATGTCTCTTTATGTATTGCAGCTACAGAGACATAATAATTGATTATAATACAAAAAAAAATAAGAAAAACATAAAAACAAAATCCAAACCGGAACAATACTCATTTGTTCCGTGCGGGAATCGAACCCGCAACACGTTGGTGCATTAGTTGCTGCGTCTATTAAACCTACTATTTACATTGTGATGCGAGTCATACTCTTAGCCAATGCGCCAAACGTGTCGTCAAAGATGTGATAAAATATTGGACCACTTTGTCTTAACATGACGTGTATAGAATTATCCAAGATAATCAATAACTCAGTACAAACGTTTATTTTTTATAATTATGATAATAAAATCTTCTAATATATAATATATTTAAGTAGTAGACAATTTGGATTCTTGATGGATGATTTATATATCTTAGTCTTAAAACAAATAGCACTTAAAATACAATAAATGTTAGATTAGGAATCACTTATTTCTTATAAGATTATTTAATTACTCTTTTAATAATAATAATTATGCATTTCATTTTCATCTATTACAGGCATTCAATCCAGCAAACCTGCCGTCTTTCTGATTTAGTCAAATCGTAAAAAGGAAATGGTGGTTTGATTAAAAATACTTGTAGGTTTTTATTACACCATACAGCTATTTCTTTTAGTATAAATTCATTTGCTTACTGCATCACTCACCTCGCTTCGCTCCGTTCGCAATGCAGAGCGCCCCAAAAATCACACTACTAACATGATCTGCGATACGGACGGTTGGCATTAGAAGTATAATATTATTTCATTCATCGATGCATCGTAATACTGGTAGCATAGTAACAATGTTTTTACTTGGGATGACATAATATAAACAACATTCTCAAGTTTGTTCGACGCGCTCAGTGCGGCTCGGGCACAGGGATGCATTCATAATAATTTATATGTACATACTGTTATCTTTGCACAGCTCGTTGATAATTTTAATGAATGAATGCAAAATCTTAACAATGTTGAAAGTAGGATCGGGTGGCTCCCGGGTTCGATTCCCGGGTCGGCCAAAGTGTTATTGGGTTTTTCTGTTAGGAAATTCTCAGTAACAGCATGAAGTCTAGAAATGTGCCCGGTACGGCAATAGGCTCGCCTCCCTATTACGTGGGACTTAAATATATCTGGCGAAAAGTAGGTGTAGTAATACACCTTTGCCTACCTCTTCAGGGTTACAGGCATACGACTATGACTGTATGTACTTATGAATTATATTATAATTGTTTTATCCACAACTAGCTTTTGCCTCTGACTTCACCTACATGGAACTTGAACCCACGGTCACTCGGATTCCAGGTGATGCGGACGTATCGAGATAAAGCAGATTGACTGCACGTGTAGTGTTCGATCGATTAATATAAATGTGTTCTGACTTTTGCGTCACTCAACTCGCTTCGCTCGTTTCGCGACGCAGACGCCTCCAATAATACCTTCTTTTGTTATCTGCGATCCATTTTATTCACGATATAGATTATTAACATTATGTTTTCAGCTTAGAATAATAACACCTATTCTAAGGTTTTCAGGTTAGGAATTTAACTCCTTGTCTTAGTGACCAATGTAACTGTTCTCTTTGCTGAGTTTTTTATTGTACTTATGAATGTGTATCAATTCATATAATATTCCAATCATAGTATATATTAAAACTAAATGGGTATGTTAGTGAGTATAGGAAACGATTTAGTAAAATGAAACAATCCATATTGTATCTTTTAAAAAAAGTTTATTATCAAAGCACCATTTTTTAAGCACATAACATTTTTTAATGCACATATTGAGTCATGATAGATACAATTGTACAAATCTCCGGAATAATAATAGCGATCATATAGGGTTAGCAAATTAGGACAACCTTTATCTTCTAAATTAATTACATTAACACTATTTAAAATATTTTTCAACCATGACACTTTTTCAAGACCTTTAACGAAAACACATTTATCTTTTAAGATATCTAAAACTAAATATTGATAATTTGAGTAAATCCTTCGCTCCAGTATATTTTTCTATTACGCTCAATCCAGCAAACTTGTTGTCTTTCCGATTTAGTCAAATCGTAAATAGGAATGGCGGTTTGATTAAAAACACTTGCAGGCTTTGATTACACCATATAGCAATTTCTTTTATTATAAATTCATTTGCTTCTGTTTTAAAGCCTTGGATGTCTACAATAGCAGTCATGATAATCTACGCACGATGTTGCTCAGAGGTTTGTATTCCACAAGTCGGTCGTTTATAATCAAACAGTATGCAGTTGTCTTATCTGGTATTTGTGTTGAACATTCAAATTCCAATCTTACATCCACTGGACCAGTTTTTAAACTATCGTTTTGCCTCGAGCAGTCTAAGATGAAGACTGGGGCCTTTTCTTTGAAATCCTGCAGATCAAGCAACGGTTCTACCGGAGAGTTGTAATACGACTGGCGAAATTTCACATACATTTCATATAATATACTATATTTGTTCTCACAAAACTTTAAAGATAAAGGCTCATAAGGATAATATTGCGAATTTAAAAAGAGCGTAACATTTGTCACCTCACAATGATCAAATACCGAACTGTTTTTAGTTCTATTATTTTTTCTATTAGTTTGCAAGCAAAAAATTACATACCGAGGCTTTTCTAATTGAGAAGCAGTCTTTACTGAC
The DNA here is from genome assembly GCA_944739405.2 of Euclidia mi. Taxonomy (NCBI): domain Eukaryota; kingdom Metazoa; phylum Arthropoda; class Insecta; order Lepidoptera; family Erebidae; genus Euclidia; species Euclidia mi. The sequence goes on from OX123185.2 coordinate 97,943,807, forward strand.
CAAGAATGCTTTGTGGTTTTAGGTAGTAAAGGATACTCATATAAATCCCAATTTCTAAAGGCCATCTGAATAGGTTTATCTCTTTCTAAGTGCTTTAAAAGTATTAAACGTTCTCGATCGGAAACTTTTATATGTGGTACTCTCCATTGAATTCTCTGTATATCTATTTGAAGCTGAACGACTTCATCAGTAAGAATAATACTGTTTAAGTTAGAATTACTCCTATTCAATATAAGTTCGTATTTACAATTTATCACAATTTTATTGTAATCCTCTGCAAACCCTAAAATCTTATTTAAGGGCACCACAACGCTAAAATGTCCATCACTTTGGAATCCGTTTAAATTCCAACCCCATAATGCAGAAACTTTACTTTCTGCTTCATTAAATGAGATGTATGACTTTATTGTTAATGTTATTCCAGATTTTTTTATACGATCTATTTCAATTCCATTCATTTCGTACCTGATGTCTTAGAACAAGTACATAACAGGGTTATTAGTAAACGTAACAGCTTTCTTGATCTGATGCCCATCCTTACCGAACAGCTTTGCTTGACCTTCGATGTAGATGGAACTGGCTGATGGTAGCACGTATATATCTTGCTGGTGTATGGGGATTCTGATTTCATCGTTTTCTCTAAAACTGTAATTGTAGGGATTGTATAAATGGATTTCATAACTTTCGATCGAACTATCAAAGTGTGGTAAATCGGTAATCTGTAGTATACTCATACTTTAAACCCTAAAGCTTTAAGAAAATCTTTATTTGATTTAGTAAATTTCTTCACGTTTTTCTTACGTCTGTGCACCTTTATGGTCGTTGACGGAATAGGACGTTTTATTTTCACTGAAGGGTTTTTATAATATACTATCATTTTGCTTTTCTTAAATGAAGACGTAATTGAATATTTTCTTCACCAAAGTCAATACGGTAACCAAACTGATCTACAATCCTAACAGATATGGTGTAGCGTATGACCGGTACCTACCGAGTGTACGTCATAATACCGTCCATACGCTCGGCCAATCAGGGAAGGCCATCGTCCGCGCTCGTAAGTTTTGCCCTTATTTGGTAATGCGCCGACACCAACGCTGATGGAGGGCCGGTATATAAAGGGGCCGAAGGCGCCTGCCTGACTCTATTGGTTGTGGCTCTCCTAATGCTGCTTTCCTTCAGGTTCCAGGTTTACCTTAAGCTCCGGGCTACACTACCTAGACCGCTACACCTGCTGCATCGCCTTCGGCGTCACCTCTGCCGAAGAGTCTGGCCTGCTCCGCTCATCGCACACACACCGCCGGCACCTGCCAGCTGAGCCAACGGCCTGCGAGGACCTGCCCGCTACGCGCAGCCCTTCGAGCAACCTGCCCTGCACACTACCGGAGGGAACAGCGTGGGAGACTGCAGCCCTTAGTGTTCAGGCCAGTGTCGTGTTGTTGGTCGGTCATACTCGTGCAAGGGAAGTGAGACAATACTTGGCAAATAAACGCATAGAACCTCGTACTGCGTTTTACTACCAGAACCCGTTACAATGGATGGAATTATATTTTTGTTAACTGGAAAGTAAATAACGTTCTGAGGTATTTCTATGTAGCCGTGACTTGGAGCAGTATCAGATATAAATTCATGAATAAAATGAGTCGGTAATCCGTTGCAGTATGAACCGTGAACAAGATCACATTCAATTCTGATAACAGCTGTTAAACTGCTGTTATTAACGGGCACATTCGGTCTTGTTTTTAATACTGAAAAGTATAGTAAACCGCACTCGTACTGATCAGATAAATGAAGAGGTGGTTGAAAATACGAAATCAGTTCCGATTTATTTCCAGAGATGGTAACCGTAGTAGACATGCTTGCATACTGAACTCTTTTAGATGATCCTGTTTATTTTATTTCATGATTATACCAAAAATTCTTTAAGAAATTTAAACATAAATGTCCACAATTGAAGGGGTGATCACGTTGTATATTTTCATAATTATATTGAATGTTAGAACCTACATATTTTATTAATTCCTTCGGAGGTTTAAGATTTCCATAACTGTCAAAATACTCAACATAATCATTATATTTTGCATAGGCTACCCAATGAGAACCAGGATTTTTTGAACTATCCAAATTAATAACTCCACATTCTTTTTTATAAGGCCATTTAGGGAGCTCATCTCTCATAAAGACACCTCTAAAATAAGGAATTCTATTCCCGTACTTTAAAATGTCAAAGTTAGTTAAGGCCCGTTTGGGTAGCCGATATCTTAGTTTTTTTCTTTTGATACGAAAATTCCAAGGCCGCCTTTATGTGGTTTAAGGTGTAGTCCTTTCCCAATACATAGAGCTTCCATTTTTTCATTATGTCTTCTCAATTCTTCATACAGCTTTTTAGCCATTTTGAATTCATTTATGGTTTTAGCAATACCAGCTGCACCGCCTGCTAAAGCTCCCGCAGCTGATAATCCTGCAAAAATAGGAATCAAAGGTAATACTTCCCCAGTTTTTGGAATACGAATAACGCGAGGGAGTTTAATCGATGAATCATCAGCCAATTCTCTAGTAGCGGCAATAGCTAATTCTATTGCCATTTTCTTGCTCTTAGGTTTTAATTTTTTGATATGCCTTTTTGCTTTTGTAATAACAGATTTTAATTTACTTTTTAAACCTTTTCCAGGTGTAATTTTTGGAGAAGGCTTTTTGTCCAAACCAGAACCAGTTTTAATTTTTGCTGACATAGCCTTACTTACTAAGCGTGCCGCGAGTTTTTCAGCTATACTGGCATCGGAAGCAACCGCTCGCTCTTTCGCCATTTTTAACAAAATTAAATCAGCCTTATGTCGATCCTTTAAGTTTGATGACTTGTGATATGCAATATCGTGATCTTTGCAGTATTCGTCCAACTTATTTACGCCGTTATCTCCTTTTGTTAGTCTTTTTATTAATTTAGTACCTGGGCCACAGTAATTATATCCTGGTAAGTGTAATTCAAATGGTAAATTATTAATAAGCCAATTGAGAAGACTACTCTCTCCAAAACACATTATAAGACTGATGATTCCGGTTTGAATACTTTAATAAATAGTTATGTGATTTGAGTTTGTTAACGTTATTTTATTTATAAGATTACATTCGATTTATCAATCCAACTGCTTTCAGCTGAAGACAAACCTAACCATTTTACTAAAACCCTGTTACCTTTTCTTCTAAGAACTTTCTCGACTAGATATATATTGGGATGTTTTGTTTTTTGAAGTTCTTGTGTATAAAATGCTCCTAAAATAGGCAGACCTCTGATAGTGTCTTCAATTAAGTAAGTTATAGGAGTTGTATTTTGTATTTTACGAATTTTAAATATTTCTGTTGACCAGTTGGGAGTATAACCTTTTTCAAATGTACCTTTGTATTTACTGATACGCACATAATCACCTACTTTGTACTTGCTTTTTAAATTATCATTTTTTGGCAACTTTAAATACCTTTCTAATATCAGTTTTTTATTCATATTGTTCACATTAGCAGGGATTTCATTAATAATGCGATGGTGAGTGTGATTGTATTTGTAAATAACATCATTGAGGGTATTATTTACCCAATTGTAATTGCCTTTTAAACTAAATTCCTTATAGATTTTAGATTTCAATGTTCTGATAAATCGTTCGACAATTGAAGCTTTTTTTGTTGAGAAGGTTGAATAATGGTTAATATGAAACGATTTCATAAGCTTCTGAAATTTGTTAGTATAAAATTCTGTTCCATTATCGGTTTGCAGATTTTTAGGAACACGCCCTTTATCCAACAAAGTTTTGAAAGAGTTATACACATCTTCTTTGCTTTTACTTCTCATAGGAAAGGCCCAAGCATATTTCAAAAATGAATCAATAACGGTAAGAATATATCTATAATTTTTATTTTCTTTTGAAATTGATCGCAAATCAATTAAGTCTGCTTGCCACAAGTCATCTATATCTCTCATTACAACATGTCTTCGCGGATAGTTCACTCTCGCATTTTTATGAATTTTGTTTACCACGTCAGCTTTGCTCATGTTCACAACTCAGTAGGTATGTTTGCAGAAGCAGTGGGCCACATCAAGAGTCCATAGTTAGTCCTAGGCCTTCCTCAAAGAACTCGTGTGGCTTGAGTGACAACACTATTCCCTCCCCGTAAAAAACACACTAAGATGTGGAGTTGCGGAAGCAGCCCGTGCTACCATACCATACTCAGGTATTAATTTCTTTTTTATTAATTTTTAAGCTCACGCCTGTATCCCTGAAGGGGTAGACAGAAGTGTAATATTACACTCTGTATTTAATAAATATACGTTTGTATATAAACGCTGAATATCAATCGTAAGCTGTTCAGTTTTTAATGTAGCCAAGTGTGAAGTTGGTTCTATTGCTTAATTTAAAGTACGTTATTTACCATACGGCCTGTCCGGTTTAGCGAGTTCGGCGGTTGGATGAATATTTATGAGATTAACCGCCTTGCACCCACCGGCCGTCATCATTTGCTAGCGGGACACAGCCCTGAAATAATATTGACATTTTTACTCAACATTTATTGATTTTTGTGTGCTTTTTGGTACGAGGGTTAGCGACATATCTTTGTTATACGTGTGTTATTTTTTTCTACGTAGAAGGCGTATCAGGAGGTATCTGCTTCATAGCATAAGCTTTTATACAAATATAAAATATCACAAGGCGATATCCTGACGTCGACTTAACGTGAGTGCGTGCATGAAACTAAGGAAGCGGACGCATACACAGACAACGCTCTCGGTATAAAAAGTGGTCGCTGCATCCGCCCACAAGACCAGCTTTGATGCTGCTGCTCTCTACCTAGAGACGAACCCGGCAGCTGAGGCAAAACAACCTCAGACCATGGGTACCAATTTGTCTATATAGTGCGTCAGTGGCACTGGAAAACTACATAGAAAATAATGCCTTCCCGTCCCCCTCCTAAGGTTCTGCATATGCGTTGCTTCGGGCGTATGGACGTGAATAAGCTGGTAGAAGACGCGTCGTCCATAAATTGGGATCAGTTGATGGCTGCTACGAATATTGACGATAAGGTTGAAAAATTCAACGCCACTGTACTCAAATTGTACAATGTTCATGCGCCCGTTAGGAAAGTGAAACTAAAGCGTCCACCTGCTCCCTGGATTACGAAGGAGGTCCGGATAGCAATGAAACGTAGGGATCGTGCTTTCCTTAAATTCAAAAACCATCACACTGATGATTATTGGTCTCGATACAAGGTTGCAAGGAACCGGTGTAATCAGGTGATACGTAACGCCAAACGCCGCCATATTCTCGATAGCGTAAATTCCTCTTCTAGTGCTAATATCTGCGACTCTAGGTATCGGCAAACAACGAAGCTTTGATCTGCAGTTGGCAACTGGTTTAGATGAAATTAATAAACATTTCTCTTCTTCTAATCATTTGGATCATCTTACTAAATGTCGCACTGTAGACTTCTTGTCTAACCTTCCTCGTCCTGACATAGAGCCTAAATTTTCTTCAGTGACCTCGAGTGAGATTAAAAAGATCATCATATCCTTAAAATCTAACGCTATAGGCTGTGATGATCAACTCACCTTTAAGTTTTTCAAACTTACCGGTCACTGGCGGCGAGCACAGTACATCTTTCACTTGTGAAACGTAAGTGTGTTCTAGCTGCGTAATGACGTAATAAAATTTTGTCGAGTCACTCGTTATGTTCGACAGCGTGAACTGGGCCTCCAACTGCGTGAACCAAAGCTCTGGATCATCTGGATAGAATGGCGGTATTCGCACTCCAACACGCCAAACATCGCCCGTATCTCCACCGGTTGCCTTTTTCGCGACCTCGTGTTCCGCCTCCATTTTGTATACGCTCTCGTATCACGTCGGGTTCACCACTTGTAGGTGTGTAGTTTGGGATAATAATAATAATATAATAATATTCTACCACATACACACATCACCATCTTGTCCCAAGCTAAGCAGAGCTTGTGTTATGGGTACTAGATAATGGATAAACATACTTATATATTATTTTTTTTATAAATACATACATATTATACATAGAAACACCCAGACCAAGACAAACATCCATGTTCATGCACACAAATGCTTGACTTGAGCGGGAATCGAACCCGCGACCTTCGGCGTAGCAGTCGCTTACACTCCCGCTGCGCCAACCGGTCGTCAAACGGATATAAACGCCGATCAAATGCTTACAAATATATTGAAGAGAATCAGATAGAGATGTACAGTTATAAGTATGTTTAGAATTTTTTCAGGCACTAGTATTAGCGAAAGGAAGATATAAGGAGGTTACAGATTGAATGGTAGTCTAGAAATTACAGATTTACGTAAGTACTAAGTTAAACTAAATGAGCGTGCTGTCGCCGTCGGACTTGGGAATGACTGTCGCTTCTGACTGAGCGGTAGCGGGCCGTCCACCTCGCCGCACGGGAGGGTCCTGCGCGGGCGCAGGCGGCGAGGCTTACACACGATGCGACTGCCTACGGTGCCACCGCTACACGACGAACATAGGTGCATCCTTTCACGACGATAGTGCCACAACATTAATCGCAGGATGATCGTCACTATAATAAATGAGCTGTTACCTGCTATTACATACATCATGAACTTTTCGCTCGACACAGGTGCGTTTCCCCTTTTATGGCGTAAAGCCTTAGTGATACCTTTACCTAAGATTCCTAACCTTACTCTCCCCAACCATTTCCGCTCCATATCGATCCTTCCTTTTCTTTCCAAGGTGCTTGAGGCCTGTGTCCACAAACAGCTCTCCAAGTTTATATTTCAGAACAACCGGTAACCGCTCTCCTAAAAGTGACTGGAGATGTTAGGGCGGGAATGGAGAACACCAAAGTTACGGTGCTAGCTTTGGTCGACTTCACGAACGCCTTTAACTCGGTTAGTCACGAAATCCTTCTTTCTATCCTCTCCAGTCTTCAGATCTCCCCTGAGTCACTCGAATGGTTCTCCAAATATCTCATGGGACGTCAGCAGTCTGTTCGCCATAATGAGTCTTCATCAATGTGGTGTGACTTACAGTCTGGCGTTCCTCAGGGCGGCATTCTTTCTCCATTATTATTGTCTATTTTTATAAATCTCCTGACCCAAAATCTTCAGTGTTCGTATCACTTGTACGCCGACGACTTACATCTATACAGCTACAAGCAGACATTGACAGTATCGGTTCGGCCATCGAAGAAGTAAACCAAAGCCTGTCCGCTATACACGACTGGTCAGAACAATTTGGTGTTACCGTGAATCCTGCAAAATGCCAGGCCATAATTATAAGAAGCCAGCGTATCATAAACAGGTTAGATTTTGCAACATTGCCGGCAGTCATATTTAATCAGATTAGGAAAAATAGAGTTGTGAAAAATCTTGGCTTGCATATGGATAGCCATCTCAACTGGCGGGCTCACGTGACATCCATAATTCAAAAAATTAGGGGATCCTTACGCATTATATCGGCAAAAAATCTTTCTTCCTAGTAACACCAAGGTAATGCTCATGCAGACTTTAAACTTTCCGATAATCGACTATGGTGATGTGTGCTGTTTTGACCTGAATGCAGACCTTCTCAATAAACTAGACCCGCTTCTTAATAACTGCATTCGATTTGTTTATAATCTTCGCAAATATGATCATGTATCCAATTATCTCTCTCAACTTATGGTTGCCTATTTGCCAACGCCGTAGCTTACGTGCGCTGACCACACTCTTTTCTTTTCTTAACCCTCCCTCTCTCACGCTTCAGGGTTTGTCAACTCTTCCTTCTTCGTTCAATCTGTCCAGTTATGGAATGCGCTCCCTCCGGAAATCAGGATGTGTCGGTTCAACTTTAATGTGAAGGTTCGCAATCATTTATTGTGTAAATTGGCAGAATCATCTCAAATTTAACTGATTATCTTTATTTATATAATATATATGTATATTTTGTATATTATTATTACATGTATTTATTCATAATTATATAAGTACCTAGATATTTATGTACCTTTTTAAATATACAGTATTTATTTACAATTATAGCTAGTACTTATTCAAATATTATTCTAATATCATTACTCATTTTCTATTGTCGCACCTACTGTTATATTATCTCTGCACCACCCTAGGTTGACTGGTAGAGAATGCCTAAGGCATTAATTCCGCCTATGTACCACATGTTTTGTAGTGCAAGAAGTTAAATAAATAAATAAAAATATCTAATATGTATGCCACTAAGGTACGGCGGGATTCATAATTAATACTTTTGATTTCGTTCAAAATTATTTTTATTTGTTTTTTTTTATAAAGGAAGTGTTCTTGTATCTGCTCTTCTTTAAAATGGTGCGCATTTATTTTTCTTTCATTTAACAATGGTCTTCAAAAACCGAGACACAAAGTTTTCGTAAAAAGTAATATTTTCTTAGAGTCTTACATGCATGTGGCGATTAAACTAATAAAGATATGAGCAGAAGGTCCGTCCACAAACATTCACGTTCGTGTTTCACGTCGGGAGATCATGTCTTGTGATTGTAAATTCTTTGCTAGCGCACACCACTTCGATAAAGTGCGTTAACGAAACAAAAATACAGAATACGGATATCACCCAGTGTGACTCGACTAGGCAAGTTGTGCTGCGGCTATTTGTTTAGAATGTATAGCTTAATGTGCCCGCAAAGAATGTATACTTATATATAAAGCTGAAGAGTTTGTTTGTTTGCTTGCTTGAACGCGCTAATCTCAGGAACTATTAGTCCGATTTGATAAATTCTTTCAGTGTTAGATAGCCCATTTATCGAGGAAGGCTATTTAACATCCCACTATGAGCCACGGAAGCGGAGCAGTAGCCTTAAATAACGCGGGTGTAACCGCGAGCTCATCCAGTAAGATATAAAAAAACAAATTATAACAGAAATATAGATGGATACTTCTCTCTTTTAGTTTGAATGCGTAGTGAACTCTGGTGTCAGAGTTTAAGGATCGCCAAAAGGCCTTCAATTTAGCCTAATGATTCTTATCCTGAGATTTGAACCGGGACTGACAGCTAAATGTGCCACCGGCCACCCGAAACATGGTAGCATTGGTAGCGCCCTGATATAAATACCATTGCATGGGTGACCGCCCATCAAAGTGGTGACTTCTGTGCACGTTGCTCATCTTTTGCAATATATAAATAAAGGTTAGTCCAGTCACGCCCTAAGTATTAAAAGATATAGATGGGTATATAGTATTTACTTGGGTTTACGCGAATGTAACACATTGAAGTTAAACTACAGTTTACGGATTTAATCCCTTGTTATTGCTTTTACTGACATTCCATATAAAAAGAATAGAAAGATATAATGGTTTAATGTATTGGAACAAAACTCGATTATAAAATATTCAAAATATGGCGCTGGTGAGTAATTGGAGTAACCACATCACAGACACTACATTATACTTGATGTAAGTTTGCTTATTTGATAAGCACTGCTTCGTTATATGTTTAAAAACTTACTATTCACAACCTAGAGATAAAAACAACCAATATTTCCGAAGCCAATATAAAACTATAAAAGCATACTAAAGTAAAAACCCGTCACAGTTTGCGCAAAACATAAACTAGATATGCAACATAAAAAAATTACTAAACGAAATAACAGTATTGGTATATCTGTCGCAAAGGCAACTGAAGAGCGGCGTGAAATTCCCAATCTATCACAATAAAAACGCGGTATAGGTTCAGACAATAAACGTCGTACAAAGGGTCTAATGGAAACGTCCGTGAAATGCAGACGCTCCGCAAACACTGCCGCTTTTAGGAATAAGGACCCATGCACATAGAACGTAGTGTAACAATATTGCGAGTACATGTAAAATTGAGTCAAAACATTTAGGAAGCTCACGCCTGTATCCCCGAAGGGGTAGGCAGAGGTGTAATATTACACCAACATAGTAATATAAGGCGAGCCTATTGCCGTTACCGGGCACATTATCAGACTCCGTGCTGCTACTGAGAAAAATTAGAACTATGTAGTTCAGAATTTTGAGTGCGAAATAGCTGTAATGGTTTGTCGGACAGACTCACGTGTGATCCTTTAAGGGTGTCGTGTTTTGTTTCTTACGAATGAAATCTTAAAAACCAAATACGCTATGAATGCCCCAAACTTTCAGGAGTTCAAATCTGTCAACCAGATGATATGTACCCTTTTCTCTTTCATATCCATCCTTGGGGAAACGGCCTTGAGGATGGATATGAAAGAGAAAAGAGAAAGGAAAATCAATGAATAGATGGATGGACTGCTTGAATAGTCCATCCATCTATTCTTTGATTCTCCTCTCACCTTTATCTTCATCACTTGTTTACATATTATCACTTCGCAAATCATGTCCATACCAAGCTAAATGATTTTGGTTCACCTTCTTGTCTATGAGCGTCACTTTCAGACTAACAACATTAGATATTAATGCATAAATAATGGAATATATTACATATTTATTCCAACCAACATAACAATTTGTGCAACAAACTCAATCAACGAACAGTAAACTTCTTTCAACGTTTCCAACACTAATATTCTCGTTAGTGAAGTAAATCGAATTGCAGCACAAACTTGGTAGCTTAAACTCTTGTACTTGTACAGGGTCCAATCTTATTTACATGCATTACGCATGCAGATTAGTTGCCAACTTCAACTTGCACACAAGTCAAAGAAAAAGTTCCCTTGCCTCCCCAAAGTAATTTTCAACTTGTTCGGACTAATTTCTAATGAAGTACTGGTTACTGTGTATACTGATGCAATTTTTATGAGCAGGCTTTGAGGTACGCCTGCTTTAGTCTGATAATGTTTATAATATAATAGATTGCCTGGAAACAACCATGGAACCAAATTCAAATTCTTTCTTTGCTCAAATATAGGTACAAAGTGGTGACAAATATAGGTAAAAATAGATCCACTTTATTTTACCTTGCGGCATGCAAACATTATTTCCAGTTAATACAATTTAAATATCATAACTAATTAAATAAAAGAAAAAATGTCAATAAATCACATTAATAAGTTATAACAATACAATAATAAATTTCAATAAAAAAGTCAATAAATTACATTAATAAATCATAACAATACATTAAAAAATGTCCTATAAATAAATCATTAATTAAAATTCAATTTTAATGTTGTAATTACTCCTATTTATTAAACAATTTGATCATTTAGAAATTCGTGAACCGAGTAATATATTTTTTTGAGCAAGAGACATTTTACTCTACTTTTAAATATATTATTAGTATTTGCTGTATCTAATATTGATTTAGGCAAGTGATTGTACATTTTCGGAGCCATGCAGAATACACTCTTATTTAAGAAAGCTGTAGAATCTGATGGACTCGTGTCCATTCTGTATGTATGTACTTAAGTATGTTTGTATGTTCCACCGTAGTGCCTAAACAACTAGACCGATTTTGAAAAATGGGGTGTCAAAAGATTTGTTATAATGGCGCGGGTGACATAAAATATATGCTATATAAATAAGGGCTATTTATAATATATCGAAATTTTCTATTTCGGCAGATTCCAACCTCGAAAAATATCAAATTGAGATAATCATTACGTGTTTGGTATCAAAAGATAGGTATTACAAGACACATTACAAATATGTACATATATTATACTGCTTGAGTCAAAATATAAGATTACAACGCGGTTGTACTTACAATTCCCGTGGTTACTAGTATTGTGTTATATTGTCTGTGGCGCGGTTCAGACGCTTTGCGTTTACTATTTTGCTTTCTTTCTTCTTTTAAATATTACAACGTATATATTGCACGGTTAGTTTACATACCCCATCGGGATACGGAAAAGTAGTAAATAAAAAAAAGATTCAAAACTATAACCCGACTACGTAAAAAAGGGGGTCTAAAAAGAAAGAAACAAAAAAATAGCTCACTATAAGTAAGTACAGAAATGTTCAAACTAGAGTCGTGGTTGATCTACTGGCAGTTTTTGACAGCTTATACAAAGCATAGGAATGCTGATTTATTTTTGCACATTATGATTCTACATGAGATTTCCAGTTCAGAGCTTCGTCAATGTTAATTCCTAAAAAAATTGTTGTCCTAACCTTTTCTATTGGTTTGTCATAATAAGTCACTCAATTTATTTACTCTATTTCGAAACACCATTATGCTAGTTTTTACAACATTTAATTTTAAATTATTTATTGTTAACCATTGAACAGTATTTTGTAAAGTTTTGTTTATGTCATATTCAAGCTGAGATTTGTTATTGCCAGTAAGCACAACTGTACTATTGTCTGCAAAGAGTATGGTTTTATGGTTTGTTATCCGAGGAAGATCGTTTACATACATAATAAACAAAAGCGGTCCCAACACGCTACCCTAAGGAACTCCAAAAACTACCTTCCTAGGCTCTGATCAGTAATTTACGACCACCTTTTTGGATGTACATAGTCTAGAAATTTGTGTTATCTGTATCCTGACACTTAGGTATGATTTCACTTAGTCTAATATAGTTCCCCTTACTCCATAAGCATAAAGCTTATTTAATAACGTGACATGGTCCACACAGTCAAAAGCCTTACTCAAACCCATAAAAATAGCAACTGCTTGACGTTTTTTATCAATTTTAGTCATTACTATATTCAGAAATTGATAAATTGCCATGTTTATATTTTTATTTTTTCTAAACCGAGTTTGCTCATCTGCTAGTAACCCATTTGATTCAAAATAACTTTATAGACATCCATGAATAACTTTCTCATATATCTTAGACAAGACTGGTATTAGAGCTGTAGGTCTGTAACAGACCATATTAGATTTGTTATTTTTCTTAAAAAGTGGTTTTATAATGGTGATTTTCAGTTCCTTGGGAAATACACCATTTATTATACAAAGATTAATCAAGTAGCTCAGTATGCAAGATAATTTCGAAGATACATGTTTCAATATTCTGCTAGATATATTGTCATAGCCAGTACTATTTGTGGGTTTTAGTTTTAAAATAATTGCATTAATGTCATCAGAAATAGTAGGTGGCACCACGATATTAGGAAATACTATCCATAGAGACTGAATTTTTTTTTGTTCCTCTTCACGTTGGGAACCTAGATCACGAGCTCTTCTTCAGCCTTTTGGAGAAGAAGCTGGAGCAGAGCGTAGTATTGACTCTCCCTTTTCGAGGACTACCCACTAAAATCACCGCGTTGTCCGTTGGTGTCCTTTACAAAATCTGTTAAAAAGAAAGACTGAAAGTTATCAAAATTCATACAAAGTAACCCTCATTTCTTGCTTCGATATCAAGTTTAACCGCTTTTGCTATGAGGTCGTGTTTAATTCATTTGTTAGCAGGATTCAGCCATCAGCCGCACTGTTTTATTTTTGAGCTTCTGTGATAGCGCGGTCTGTGACAATTGCGCACATTGATAGAACACAGTAATTCGAACACTGGAACTATATGGTAGCAACTGGTTCAAGTTGTTCGTTTCAATCATATGTTTAAACAGCCTGTCGGAAGAACGGTCTACTTGTTGTGCAAGCTAGTTCAAATTGAATGCATAACTACACTGGCGAGCAAAAAAATCGACTCACTTCATACTTTCGCACTCAAAGTGCTCTAGTTTTTAAATTAAGACCTAAATCTTAACTTAGATCTTAAATTCTGTAAGTTCTAAATTTTGGCTTTAAAATGAATACAAATACTCTTAACTTGTACTCATTTTCTTGAACAATAAATGTTTATAAACTTTGCGAGTACTAAAACTTGAAAAATTAAGGGTAAAAAAATTTAAATAAAAGACATCATAACATTTTAAATAAACTTTATTACATAATGATTACCACTTTAATAACGAATGTTACCCCGTCTTGCTCTGATGACAGCTTCTAAACGGTTCCTCATTGACCCAATGAGGTGCTTCACTCTGTCTTGTGGTATACCCTCCCATTCCTCGGTCAGAGCCGCTTGCAGGTCAGCTCTTGTACCTGGTGCAGGATCTTTAGCCCGGATTCTTCTCTTTAGGTCATCCCATTAATGTTCAATAGGATTCAAGTCCGGACTACGAGCTGGCCAGTCCATAACAGCGTCAACTTCTCGTAGGTATTGCCGCACGAAATTTGCGCTGTGTGGACGGATGAAGTTTTCTCCAATAAAACCAGCGTATGCGATGACGTGGTCTTCCAAGATATCTTCAATATGCTGATGTGCGGTCAACCCTCCCCACATAGCGGCCAGTTTCAATGAAAACCAGTTCAGTTTTTGCTTCCATTGATATGCCAGCCCACACCATGCAGAAACCTCCTCTGTACGCAACAGTTTCTGCTATGCAGCATTGTGCGTATCGCTCCCCCGGCCTTCTGTACACCCTTCTCCTTCTGTCGCTACCATGTAGGCATACTCTGCTTTCATCCGAGAAGAGAACAGAGCGCCATTGATCCTTAGTCTAATCGACGTGTTCTCTTGCAAAACGTAGCCGGGCTGCTCGATGACCTGCAGTCAATTTGAGACCCGTTGCTGGTCTTCTTGGAGTGAGGGTTGCTGTCTTGAGTCTTCTTCTCACTGTACAAGAACTTACAGCTACCCCACGAGTTTCTCAGAGCTCCCGTTGAACTTGGACCCCAGTGAGAGAACGATTCCTAAGCGAAGTACGGACGATAAAGCGATCGTCTGCCTTCGAAGTGGACCGATCCTCTTCGTCGGTGAAAGCCACCAGTCTCCCGGTGCCTTCGGTATATTTTTGATACCGCTGACTGGCTCATCTGCAAAGATCGAGCCACTTGACGTTGACTCAGGCCCTGTTGCAAAAGGGTAACTGCTTGAGCCGCTGCTTCCGCTGTTGTATCCATTTCCGGGAAATTTTCTTGCTTGGAGATTGACGAGATGTGTACCTGTTGACGTTTCACGGTCAACTGATAAGGGTCGTCGTCGTGGGTCTTCTTCTCACAACCCCTTTCGGGGTAGTAGGGATACCTTTGGGAGGTTTACTCCTTAAGGAGGTTGTCTACGCGGCCCATTACTATGGGCCGGTCAATGGGTTGGCCGCCCTCGAGGCTAACCAACCGGGTGAGTCTCCATTGGGAGAGGCCCAGTTAGTCGCCTGCGAGAGGGCGGCGGCTGGTCATCTTGCTGGTGTGGTGATGGCGGTGGTGGTGGTGGTGGTGAAGAAGCCCCGCTCGAGGGAACTAGGATCAGTTCCCAAGCGGGGCGCTTCAGTCTCCTCCGGATGAGGTTTGTTGCCTCTGGGTGAGGCAGTGGAGCGATGTTGACTAGGTGGGGATGCTCTGAGCGATCTGCTCGCTCGAACATACCCCGGGCCAGCCCGCTCACGAATCCCTCGATCGGCTCCCATTTGAGGTCCCGATGGATGGTCGCGTTTTTCAGGTACCTGGGCGCGTCGACCGCCAGGCGAAGGCACACGTTCTCCACCCGCTGCAGTCGCTGCCGAGTGGTCCTCGCTGTCATGTTGTACCAGGCCGGCCCCGCATAGGTGAGGCGCGACCTGATATAAGTTTTGTAGAGGGCCAGCTTGGCTCTCTGCGGCAATCTCGAGAACAGCAGCGGGTGAAGCTTGGCCCTGGCTACCTGGGCCTTCGCGACGATTGTCCCGACATGTTGTGACATCGTCAGGTTCCGGTCGATTGTGACGCCCAGGTACTTGACCGTTGGCGACCAAGGGATTTCCTCCCCCATTAGCTTGAGGCACGGCGGGTACTGTACCCGTCCAGTCACCATAGCCTGGGTCTTGGACACGTTGCATTTGAGCCTCCACTTCTTCAGCCAGCCCGGGAACGCTTCAAGTGTCGGGCTCAGCTTCCATGCAGCGTGTTTGGCGTTCCGTGAGCTGTACAGGTACGCGGTGTCGTCCGCAAATAGCGCCAGCTTCACGTCGCCCACTACTGGGATATCATCCGTGTAGTGGGCGTACAAAACTGGGGAGAGACAGCTCACCTGTGGGACTCCGGCCTTGATGGTCCTCTCCTCTGACGTGACGTCCTCGACGGCCATGTGGAAGGTTCTCCCTCGGAGAAATGATGCGATGACCGTGATGAGTTGTCGTGGGACAGTGGACGTCGACAGTTTGTAGATGAGGCCGTCATGCCACACCCTGTCGAACGCCTTCTCCATGTCGAACATCACGGTCACCGTGTGGCCTCGCTTGTTCATCGACGTGGCCATCTCGTCCAGTACGCGAGTCAGCTGCAGCATGGTGGAGTGTGCCTGGCGAAACCCGAATTGTTCGGGCCTCGGGCTGAGGTGCGGGGTGATCTTCGCCAGCAGCAGCCGCTCGAACACCTTGGACGTCGTCGAGAGGAGAGTGATGGGCTTATAGTTCTCCGGCTTCCTGAGGTCCTTGCCGGGCTTGGGGAGAACAATGACCCGGCCCCGCTTCCAGCTGGTCAGGAAGTGGCCGGTTCTCAGGATGCCGTTGGAGAGCTGGATCGCTGCAATCAGCGATTTCCGAGGAAGTCGATGCAGCGCAGAGTTCGGGATGCCGTCCTCACCAGGCGCCTTCCGGGGGCTGGTTTTGCGGATCACCGCTGCAACCTCTTGCGGGATCACCAGCAGGTCACCTCCATCCGATGAGACGAGGGGCGTTGAGAGGTAGGTCCGGACTAGCTCCTCTACCTCTCGTGAGTGGGTCTCGTCTTGGACCTCGTGGAAGGTGAATTGTTGTTCGAGGCTGCTCGCGATGATCTCCGCCCGGTCTTCAGCCTTATAGCGCAAAAGGCCGTCTCTTCCGAGCAGGGGGCGCGTCAGGTTTGGGTCCACAGATAGCTATCTGCAGAGGCGTGCCAACGAGGCCTGGTTGTCCTCGATGTGAGACAGGTGTTGCTCCCACTCGTCCCCCCTGTGCTCCCACAGAGCGGCCTTGAGTGCGTTGGTGAGGCGGTTGTACCGGGTTTTGTCCCTAGGGCACAGAATAATTAATAGTACTAACGTACAGAAGCTTCACTTTTCAAACCAATTTATTGAAATAACGACTCTTGGTACTGAGCAATAAAGTTCAATTCAGCTCGCATAAGCACTCAGTGCCTAATGCGATATTAACCTAACAGTTCCCGTTCTTTTCTAACACATAACGCTGTCGCTGTCTGGCGCGGAGTGGCGCGCTAGGGTTGTCGACTTGGCGCTGCTACTCGTACTATATTTATTCATCGTCTATCTACCTACTTGACCACGTACCTAATAATAAATAATTATCCTAAAAGTATCCTATCCCACTATTGGAGCTAGTAGAACAAAAGCACAAAAATTCTGGTCGTTTACATTTTTACTATACAAATTCTTAGTTATTTCCTAAACGCGTGGACCGATTTACATGATTCAAACAGATAAAATGGTTTTTGAACTAAATCTTTGATTTGACACCATAATCGTTGAGATATCTCAACAAACAAAAAATCAAATTTTCAAGTTGCTCTCGTAATATAAATAAAATCAAATTTTCAAGTCGCTTTCCACACAGTTAATTAAGCAATACTTTGCATTAGACTTGTGATGATACATTTTTGTTGTTAAAGGCGTTTAAGTTTATAATTTGAACAGTGTATGAACACGGCGCGTGACAATACGGAGCGGTCGCACTCGTTGCGTGACGTCTAATGTGAGCGGCGCGCGGCAACCTACTAAATCCAACCACGTCGACGTGGTCGGCCGAGGAACTTGTAAGTTTGTACCTAAAATGCGAAGTGCGCCCGGCCTGCCTAGGGTGCCGAGTTCTCATCCAAGTCTTCTTGGCATCGCGCTTTTCCTCGAGCAGCTTCCGTATCGAGGCGGGAAGGGGTGCCCGCCTCTCGGAGTTGGCCCTGGTGCTCGAGGATGCTCGAAGCGCGGCCTGAATGGTGCTGGAGAGTTCCTCGGCGGCTGCATCGATTTCCTCAGAAGTGTGGATGGTGGACGGCTGATGGTAGCCGGCCAGCTCTTCCTCGAACTGGTCCCAGTTTGTCTGGGTGCGTGGTCTTGGCAGGTTGACCATCGTTGCGGGTTCCCTGAATACCAGTAGTACCGGTCGGTGGTCGGAGGGCAGGTCTGGCAGGACCTCTTGCGTGGGAGGCGCCCTCAGTCCTCGGGAGATCAGGATGTCCAGCACGTTGTCATTACGCCCCGAGGGATCCAGCCGGGTAGGCTCTCGGGGGCCGGCGACTTCGTAATTGTAGGTGCTGGAATCCTGGAAGATGAGCTCTCCCACTCGGTCGCTGCTTGCGCTGTGCCATGCCGGGTGCTTGGCATTCAGGTCTACCGCGATGATGGTGGGCGTGGATGGAAGAAGAAGATTCCTCAACTCGGCCACGTTGAAGGAGCTAATAGAGCCGGTCCCTGGCGGTCAATAGGCTGCGTATAGGTGCATCTCCCGTCCGCCGACCTGAACATCAACACCGAGGGCGTAGATGGTGTTGTGTCTCTTCGGCTCGACGAGGTGATGCACCAGTAGGACCTAACTTCCTCCTGTAGTCTGTCTCGTTGGTCCAAGATGTCCATGTGTTCCATGTGGATTTCCGTCAATTGCGCCTTCAGCTGGGATACTTTATCATTGAAATATTTAATTTCTTCTTCGCTATCAACGTTCCTTCAATAGTTGACTGTTATCTTCTTTATTTTTCTTTAATTCTAACAGCGCTATCTTCAAGTTGTTCTCTGTTTCCTTAGCAAGTGCCTTGCGAGTCATCATGTTTGTAGACATGCCTCACAAATTACCTAAAAAAGGAAAAACAGGTGAATACTTTGAAGAAAGTGTGAATACTTTCAAGAGTGAATATATACACCGTTATTTTTTAATTAGTACAAAAACTTTAAGGACATATTAGCGAAGACATTATTATCATATAAGTGACGTAAGAATTTCATAATATCTATAAATAACAAAGTTATAATCATTTGATTTTTGTAGAAAATCTCACCCAAATCATAGACATATTTTACAATCCATTCACTACTTCATTGATAGTACTTACTTTTCGTCCTACTCTTACGCATTCTTTCCGTCGCACTTATAATGCAGGTAGCCGTAGACGATAAAATAAAGCAAAATAATAAGTGTAGGTAGATATTTTTTATTTTTTTAAATTCTACCCACTCCTTCATACTTCATCCTGTCTGAGGACCGGCAAAATGTACCGTTTTACAAGTAATTAAATACGGAGGTAGGTATGTAATTAGAAAGCAAACACGTCATATCAAAATAAAAGAAAGTATTCTGTAATAAAAGAAGAGTAATTTTGGCGTATTTATGAAGTAAGAATCGGCTGCTATTTACAATTACTATTAAATCGTCATCACGTCAGCCTAGAGACGTCCACTGCTGGACATGGGCCTCCCTCAAGGTTCTCCACACAGACCGATTTTGAGCCGCCCGCATCAAATTATTATTTAGTTAAGTAGGTAATATTTACTTTACTTACAAGTATTTCAATTGTTCTTCGAAATATCCATCACTATTGTCAATACACAGCACGTTTTATTTAATTGTTTTTTAACGAGATAAGTAAGCTTCTCTGACTTTTCACTGCGTCAAAAGCGTCCAATATGCACTGTTTAAATTATTCGACACTCACACTCACAACGGCTCACCTTTGTACACAGTGGTGAGCATGGAGGCCAAGCTACGACCCGCCTCGACCGATCCACTGGCTTCCAAACACTTCCCTGTACAAACGCATAGCTGCACTCGCGTGATGTGAACTAATAAGCCATCCCGTTGGGCAAACGTAAACAAAAAATAATTGTTTCCACGAAAAAACGTCCGCTCGCTATCACCTTCAATTTAGCACTGCGGCGCGCGCGCAGAGGGACAGGGGGTGGCGAGCTTCGAGTTTGCACAAATTAATCAATGGAGTAGTGGCGCGTAAAATTACTACGACAACATAGTATTTAGTTATGCATTTACCAAACATTACGTATTTTTGTGGATAGTTTTGGGACAGTTTTGGAACTTAGTATTTTTATTTTTTACATACATATATATGATTAGTTAAAGATGCCTAGAGACCCATAAAATTTTTTGTACTAATTAAAAAATAGCGGTGTATAATTAGTACCAAATAAAAGAGATAAAAAAGTTATGAGAATTATAGATTGATGTAGGTATGTTGAAAATAAGTTATGAAAATTGAAAGAAAGGTGTAAGAATGGTAATTTGGCTATTAAACTAAATAATGGTTTAGATTAATGTGGTTTGTTGAACAACTCTTATATCAGTATCAAGTAGCCCCTCACCATATGATACGGTCGCGGCGGCTATGTTGCCGTAATTTGATCGCCGAATTGAGACGCGCCGCGGCGCGATTTGAGTGGGTCACATATTTAGCATTGTATGGCCTTTCTGTTCATAAATACCTGACACATTATATATTGATGGAATCCTTGATAAATTATCTACAATGTTACAGTACAACGGTAACATTATATCGTACTGTGACCGAACTGTATTCAAGAGAAAAATAAAAATGTAATGAAATTGGATAAATTCTGACTTTCTGATGAAATATATAAAAAAATAAAAAAATTGTAGTTTTCTCTTTCCTTTTTATTTAACCTGCTATTATAAAGGAATAAGCATATTGAAAAACATTTACACCGTTTTATAATAATATCTAACGTAAATCAACAAATTCCATAAGCGGTTTTTGTCGTTTTCATACCGTACCCGTAAAAACTGCATAAAAATGTATGAACTTTGCACCTTCACTTTGTTGAACATATTTCATTAAACTCATGAGATATATATATATTTAGAAAGCTTGTTTGATGGTTAAAAGAACCACAAAAAATGTAGGCGACAGAATTGCATTAATTTTAAACAAAAGGTAAATTAACAAGACCCTCGTTTTAGGCGGTCCAAAGCAACAAGGTTTAAAACTATGCTCATTATAACAAAATCAAACCAAAATACAAAATAAAGACTTATGAGTCTTAAAGAGTATAAAAGGAGCTTTAAATTTCAACAAAGGACAATCTTATAGTTATTGTAAATAATTATTAATTAAATAAAAATTGCAGTAACAAAGGACAATGACTCGGCCTGACAGCCGGTCATAAAATGACCGACTGTTACCTGCATTATAAATAATACCTGCATTAAAAATCTTAAATTACACTACGAATATTATCAACTTAAACATAAAACGAAAAAACACTTACTAAGGCATGATTAAATTGCTTCTTACTGATGCTGCAGCGTTTTTTTGGTATCAAAATTTATTATTGCGACAGGACACGCACAGCGACGCGGGAACTTTCTTTTGATTAGACGAAAGTTTTTTTTTTTTTTTTTGGAGCATGTCTGTTTTCGTTTACAATACGCAAGGCGTGTTATTGTCCTACCAACCTAACGCAATCGCAAGCCGCTACAAATCGGTAAAACAGAGAAAACAGACTTGAAATGCGAACATAAAAAATGGTCATAATATGACTACGTATCAAAAATCGCCCTACTTTCTTCGGTCATAATATGACTAGGTATAGATCAGGTGAGGGGGTAGGTAGGATAATCCTTGCTGGTGGCTGTACTAAATAACTAAATCTGGGTAAATATCTAAGATGGTTGTACTTAATAACTAAATATAGGCAGACAATCAATAAATAATTATAATATTGTATACTTAATTAATAAATAATTACATATATGTATATAAATGTGAAGTGTAAGTGTAGTTTGTGCTTGTATGGGCCATTTGTTCAGTCTTCGATTTTGCTTCCACTTTTGTCAAGCAAAAGGAGACAGAAACTGTGCCGGTGTGTGATGGACGAAGCTCACGTTCAGTGAGCCGAGTAAATAAGTGCTGAGGAGTGTAAGTTAACAAGTAAAATACTCCCCGGGTTTAAGGATGATGATTTGAATTCCGTCCGTTGCCACTGGGTAGTTGATCTGTCCGCCAAGAACTGTCTGCAGCGAGGTTTCAAACAGCAAACTCAATGTATTTCACACTTCTATTACTATTACACACGATATTAATGAAACATAAGCGTTTAATATTGATTTAAACTTAAATAAAAATTTAAAATCACGGAGCTACGTAATTTTACGTTTGACGTTTTCAGTGTTGCCAGCAAAAAAAAAAACCCCGGTAGGCTATGCCTGCCGGCGAGACCTCATCCTGCCTGTAGACGATGTATCTTGAGTGGGGCGGTGGGCTTCAGGTGGGTCTCGCTTATCAGACAGTAGGAGGCCTATCTTCCCAGACAGGGACTGGGCATTCCAATGGACCACCCTTAGCGGCTTATCCATTGGAGGGGATGGTCTGCAGCATTCCTGTTACATTTATGTCGCCGGCCCTAACCTTCTAAGCGAACAGAGAGAGAAGGGCGGCGAGCTGCTCTTTTTCGCTGGTGGCGGAGGCTGGCTTGGCAGGTCCATCCCCTGCAGTGGCCGCAGGGGGTTGGCCCCGTCCAAGTGGAGGCTTCTTCTTCTTCTTCTTTCTTTTCTTCGGCTGAGTAGTCGCCGTGGGTCCCTTCTCAGCCGAAGCGTTGGCTTCAGCCATCAGGTTGGTCGCGGCTGATTCCCCGACTTGGTTGGGGAGGCCGACTAGTTTTGGGGGGCCGGTCCTGGCCACGAGTCCCACTTTGCGGCTGCGTACTTCCCGCTTATACGCGGGGCAAGCAGGACTGCTGGCGGTGTGGGCTCCTTAGCAATTTGCGCAGGTCGGTGGGTAGTCCTTAGGGCGTGGGCAATCCGTGGCGTGGTATCCGCCACCGCAACGCACAAAGGCAAGGGGCCTGTGGCAGTTGTGGGAGCTGTGACGGAAGCCCTGGCATCGGTGGCATTATGAGGGGCCCTTTTTTTCCCTTTTTCTTAGTCCCACAGGGATCAGTTCTCGGCCCTCTCCTCTTCATATTGTACAGTGCCGATGTTACCAACCACATCCGAAATGCCCAGTTTCACATGTATGCTGATGACCTTCAACTTTATATATAATTTCACCCAAATGATTGTCACGAATCTGTAAGCAGATTGAATGAGGATTTAGTCAATATATCAGATTGGGCAAGACAAAATTCCTTGGTGCTAAACCCTACTAAATCCAAGTATCTAATATTAGGCTCAAAGGAGTGCATCAAAAGAATAGAACACCATAATCCTGTAGTGATGGTTGATAATTGTCCCAAAGACCGGGTTAGTGAGGCTCGCAATCTAGGCTTAGTTGTAGAAGGTGAACTGCATTTTGAGACGCATGTACTTGAAGCTGTTAAAAACTGTTTTTACCGTCTCAAACTGCTATACCGAATTCGCCGGCATCTGAGTACGGACATGCGGATTTTGCTTTGCGAAACCCTAGTCTTATCCAAACTCAATTATGCAGTCACTGTATTCGGGTCATGTTTACTGAAAAGAACGGAGAAGCTAATTCAACGAGTACAAAATGCATGTGCTCGGTTCTGCTATAATATTCCACCACGTGCAGATGTCACTCCATACCTAAATAGTGGGAACCTCATGAAGATGGCCGCGCGTAGACATTTACATTTGGCAACCTTACTCTTTGAAATAGTAAAATATCAGAAGCCGAATTACCTCTATAAGAAGTTGACATGGTCCAGGGATGTAAATCAATACAGCACAAGAGCCGCATCTTATCTGTTGGTTATTTCAAAGCACAAATCAGCCTCGATCGAAGGTGGTTTTAAATTTTCGGCAGCCAAAATATGGAATGACCTCCCACCGCCTATACGTAGCCTGAAATCGGTTTATTCATTTAAAAATAAGTATAGGCAAATTTTATTAAACGCACAAAAATCTACCTTAGTACAACCATGACATATCTAAGCACCTTCACCTACCTGTACACCACTCATTTGGCTGTCAATGTTACTTATTTCGGATCAGTGGTGGTGGTAGGTGGTGTGCCACCGTGATCCGATCCAGCCCCTGGAACCTGCGTGGTGGTCGCCCGGTCCAGCGTACGCGCTGGTTCGGGTGAGGTGGTGGTGGTAGTGGTGGTGGTGATGGTGGTCAGGCCGGTAGTCACCGTGGTGGTGGTGGCGGCAGTGTCCGGTCCGGTAAATATGTCCGGAAACACGGCCTGGACCACTTGAATCGTCTTATAATCCGTGTGGGTGAGCTCCTCCTTGCTCCTCTCCCCCAGCAGGACGTCCATCACCCGGAAGTAGGCCTTAACCCAGCGCTGCAGGCCCCGCGTGATGCCACCCTTCGCACGAAGGGCGTCGAAAGCACGCAGGTCGCCCTCGTGTTCCGCACGCCTGGTCTGCAGCTCCGGGGTGGTGTTAGCCCCCATTCCGGACGTTCCTTGTTGATGATGTTCCGCCATCTCGGGATAGTGCCGTCACGCAGCGCCTAAGCGTGGTGGCTGGATGCCAGTCACCGCGCAGTCGGGAGTCGGGGCTTGGCGCTGGTGCCAGACCGACCCCTCCCACACGGCGAGGGCACCACCACGCCGGCAATCAAGTGGGCGGCACTCCCCGCACGATTCTGTTACGACAGAACCGGGCGCAAACAGTTATAATTTTATAATAAAATTATTATGTTTCGCAGGTAAACAAACAAAGGCGCCCGAGCGTTGGCGAGCGAGCGAGCCGTGTCGAGTGGCACGTGCGATCGCCTCAACGTCCGCGGCGGTCTCTGATAAGGGTAAAGGGTTACGTCACCTTTTATACGCCCTAAGGTCGCGCAATGCTAACTGAGTTAACGAGTACGAAATCATACAGTTACTGTTCCTTGACTGTTGTGACAATGTCTAAAAGTTAACACTGTAGTAATTGTTATTTTTTTTCAAGTTAACATCTAGAACTTAAAGAATTTAAGACCTAAATTAAGATTTAGGTCTTAATTTTAAAATTAGAACACTTTGAGTGCGAAAGTATGAAGTGAGTCGATTTTTTTTGCTCGCCAGTGTATTAAAAAAGGCACAAATAATAATAATAATAATAATAATAAACACAACAAAGACACAACCAAGTAGCCAGGATTGTCCACCAGCAACTTGCCTTAAAGTACCAGCTTGTCGACTCTGAAATACCGTACTACAGGTATGTGCCCGACCCAGTTCTTGAAAATGGTCGTGCTACTCTGTATTGGGATCGGTCTATCATTACTGACAGAACTATAGTGGCTAACAAGCCGGACATTGTGGTGATAGACCGATTAGAGCGCCTTGCAATGATCATCGACGTCACCATACCCCATGACGAGAATCTCGTGAAAGCCGAAAAAGATAAACAAATTAAGTATTTGGACCTGGCTCACGAGATTGTCGACATGTGGGATGTTGACTCGGCGATCATTGTACCGATAGTCGTGACCGTAAATGGTCTTATTGCCAAGAGCCTCGACCACCACCTCAAGAGGCTCTCGTTAGACGGCTGGATCAAGTCCTCTATACAGAAGGCAGTATTGCTGGACACGACACGCATCGTACGGAGGTTCCTCTCTCTGGAGCCCTAACCACCGGTAGCTTGGTCCCTGTGCCCGATACCGGTGGGTCTCCGTGGTCCCATTTTATATATTTAATTTATATTTTTAATGTAATATTTAAGTCTGTAAAATGTGATCATGAGAAAAATATTAAATAAACGGCATAATAATAATAATAATAAATTTATTTCATTACACATATAAAGGTTTACAATACAATCACATCTACAACATTGGTGAGATAAAAAAATGCTTGTAATACTAAAATGTGAAACGTTAGCCCCCGTACTAATGTAGGCATACATTGTATCACGGGTGCCAGCGCCTTCCACTTTTCTAGACAAAATAATCAGACTGTGTGATAACAATTTTGTATTTTTTCACAATAAAAATTCATCTTAATCAATCATAATTGCAATCATATTTAATAATTATAATAATAAACATAATAAATAAATCAATTTGTGTGTGTGTGTGTGTGTTCGTAAGTGTGTTTTGTGTGGGAGTGTGCAGCACAACGTTACAAACTAGCATAAGGTCTTTAAAAGACTTTCAGTTTCCGGGTAATTAAGACTCTGTAACCAGCGTTCCACGGATCGTTGGCATTCCTTGATAGTAAGAGGATAAATGTTCATCAATTTATTTATGCGGTTGTATAGTCGGCAGCTGCTTATATAGAAACATCTGCTTGCAATTTCGGTTCTGTGCAGTTTGATAATACAAACATGATCTTTCCTCCGTCTTTCACTATGTTTATGGGAGTAGCGCATGTCTACGTAACGTAGTCCGAAGCACACATGTTTAGTGGGATATCTGCGAGGTTTACCAGTGAGTACTTTCAATACAGCTCTTTGCGCCCTTTCAACTCTCATAAAGTAGGACGCACATGCTCCACCCCATACAGGAATACAATAGGATAGTACAGATTGAACTAAAGCACTATAGACTAATCTCAGAGTACTCATGTCTGCCGAAGATCTAAGCTTTTTTGCTACAAATATTAATTTTCTAGCGCGTGACGCTACGGTCTCTATTTGCTTGTCCCAGCGGAATAAAGCATCTATATGGATACCTAGGTATTTCACAGACAACGTTTTCTGAATTGCAAGGCAGTCGCAACTTTTGTTTCTTTGCGGATGACACCTGTGAGCTTTGATCGTGAGCTCATTACCTGGTTGCGAACATGGAGCGGAAGAAAACATTATATATTTGGTCTTATCGATGTTCAATATCAGAAGATTGCCAGTAAGCCACGACATAACTACAGAGAGTGCCGTTTCAGCATGTTTGTAGGTTAGATGCCAACTCTCTCCCTGAATAACCAAAGAGGTGTCATCAGCGTACGTAATTATTTTACAATTCGGTATTGAGAGGTGACACAGGTCATTAACATATATCAGGAAGAGAGTAGGACCCAACACGCCTCCCTGCGGAACGCCGCAATTCACTGGAATGTCATCACTTACGCAGCTATCAATTTCTTTCTTTTTTTACACAATGCGTTCGTCCATTTAAATAACTCCTGCAGATATCAAGAACAGTCCCTCGTATGCCTATAGCTTCCATCTTGTCCAGAAGAATGGGAACAGAAACCGTGTCAAACGCCTTTGACAAATCTAAGAATATGGCCATTGCTTTATGTTCTATCTATAATTTTTGTAACAGTCTCTGTGAAGTCAATCATAGCATCTTCCGTAGCCCTAACCTACCTTCAACAAAACCATATTGATTTGAAGAAATTATATTAAACTGTTTGAGGTACTCTTTTAATTTGGCAATTATATACTTTTCAAATACTTTAGAAATTGTGGTCAAAACTGAAATAGGGCGATAGTTTGTTACTAGATTTCTGTGCCCATTCTTATGGACTCGACGTATAAGAGCTCGTTTAAACACCTTAGGAAAAATGCCTGTAGATATACACAAGTTGAAAATATATATATAATATATATACCGCCGTTTTTATTATATAATATAATATATAATAAAAACGGCGGCATCAGGACATGACGTGTAGATTTGAGCAGATCAGCAGATATACCATTCCAACCCACTGCACAGTTACTTTTTAAACCTAGGATAATTGTTTCGAGCTCCACAGCAGTCATTTTAGGTAGAAACATAGATTTGCCCAGCCTATTTTTATCCCAAACATCATAACTGCTTAAGTTTATATTGTTGTTCATGTGTGTAGTTTGAATTTTGGATGCGAGAGACTCCCCAATGTTAGCGAAATATTTATTAATTGAATTTACTGATTCTTAGGGGTTGGAAGGAGGTTTAGAACTTCATTAGGTGGCTTATTTTCCCGTGTAGTGTTACTTATGGTTTTAATTACTCCAAGTCGCCTTTGAATTACCCCTAGCATTCTGAAATTGTGTGCGTTCATATGCAGATTTCAACTCATGCAGCAAGTTATTACAGAAGTTACGATATCTTCTGTATGTTTTTTGGAGTATTGTATTGTCAGTGTCTGTTTTCACCTTTTGATGTAACGCGTCCCGATGTTTTATACATTT
The DNA here is from genome assembly GCA_944739405.2 of Euclidia mi. Lineage (NCBI taxonomy): Eukaryota > Metazoa > Arthropoda > Insecta > Lepidoptera > Erebidae > Euclidia > Euclidia mi. The sequence goes on from OX123185.2 coordinate 97,971,693, forward strand.
CAGAAGATAAGGTGTAATCCTGTCCGTGTGGTGACGGATTAAGAATACGGATTGTCACCACCCCATATCATCCCATGGGTGTCGTAAGAGCCGACAGAGGGAGCATATTATGCAGAGAACAGCACTGTAAGAGAAGGAAAACTTTATACAAACCCTATACCAACCCGTTTGGCCAGCGTGGTATAGTAGGCCAATTCCTCCTTTCAAAGGAGAGGCCTAGTCCAGCAGTGGACTGTTAAAGGCTGATGATGATGGTGTAATCCAGGAACGTATAATTCTTTTTCGGCGGGGTACTTTAACCACCTTAGTGTGCTGTTGGATGATACCAGAGGTAGAAGATATAAGTGACTTAGCTGCATCATTGGCATCATTTATATCATACAAAAATGAGAAATCATACCCATGTATTTCATTGATCACAGCAAGCTGATCCGTACGCCGGAAATAGCTTTTAGGTTTATTCGTTACACTACACGAGTCCAGACTTAGCAGGGTTGGAAGGTGATCCGTAATGTATGTATTTAGTACCTAAGTAACAGCCCGTCTCTGTGTTTTTAACATAACATGATCCAAGCAATTTTCACCGCGCGTTGGTATCAGATGAGCGGGCAAGAGGCCATGCGAGGAACACACATTGAGGTATTCTTCGGAATGAAGGTTTAACTTATCAGTTATTATGTTGATGTTAATGTCACCGACTGTAGAAATGGTCTTGTAAGAGCGTAGTGAGTACAGAATATCATTTAAACTTGTCAAAAAAAATCAATATTTTTGTAAGACGGGGCACGATATGATAGCAACATCACCCGATGTAAAAATCAGGCAGTTAGCTTCCTCGAATGAAGGCTGATATACGTTATGCTTCAAATTGGCTCTTACATATACACATACACCCTCACTCTGAGTGGAATAGGTGGAGTTATAGCTAGTAAACCCTTCCAGTGATGGCAGTTCGCCAACCTTGCCAAGCCAGCACTCCGAAAGGGCAATAATGTCGCAAGTTATATCCATAGTTTCCAGGAGAATAGTAAAGTCATCAAAATTCTTATTCAAACTACGTATGTTCATATGTACAATATTAAGAGATTTGGGTTTTCTAAAAACATGCTTCGTACTTTGATTGGGAGAGCACAAGAAAGACGCAGACACGGTTATGGTCTCCTGTTCATCCGTTACTTTTGTAATATCCATTAATAGTATAAATAATAGTCCCAAGCCCGAGGTTAAAATAAAAGTAGAAAGTTTTCGTCCAAAGGCAATCAACACCCTCACAAAGTATGTTATTAGCTGTAGAAAATAACGTTGTGGGAGGTATGTGTTTGTTGTTAGTGTTGTGGTGTGTGTAAATGTGTTAAGTTCTTAACATTAATTACTAAGATAGGCATGCAAAATATTTTTTAAATCTTTTTAGAAATAATTTGTAAAAATAAATTAGCTCTTACTTCATATAGTTTGATAAATAATCGGTGAAATATTTGGATACATCTAAATTTAGTGAAAATTAATACTGAAAATAGTCATGCTTGCGTTTTTAGTTTGGCTAAGTCCTCCTCTGAAGAAATGCGTAAAGCTGGAGTTCCCTCTTTCTTGCGCAGGTAAATATTATTATTAGTAGTCCAACAGAAGGCCAGTCCAGGCCCAAGACAAAAGTACTGGCAAATGGATGCTTTTGCACAGCAATTTTTATTTCAATAGTTTGAGGGGATAATATTTCTTCTGTCTTATATTGTTTCTTTCTTTTTTTTAAAGAAAATCCCTATCTCTCACTGGGATAGTGAAATCTGTCAAAATTAAAACTAGAACTAAACTAATACTATAATACATTTTGATTCGTAAATTCATGGTTATTCTTTAGCACGTTGCGGCGCTCAAGTCTTACTGTTTACAGTGCAAATCGATGTTTGAGCCGCCCATCGACCAAACTGACGTAATAGTATTCCAGCGTAGTTTGCCTTAAGAGCTGTCGGGCGCAACGCTAGCAATTATATTTCACTGATTTGAGCAGAAATTACTGACTGGCGTACTACCTCTTAGTTACAGCTAAGGAAGAAATATTCCAAACTCTAAAAATAATGTTGTGTTTAAACTAATATACGTATAAAATATTCTCTTACAACTAGATAAATATTTCGGGCTTTGTTCGAGATTCGACAGTATATTTGCCAAGACAGTTAAGGAGAAATTTTCTTTACTACAGCAGTAGTCTAGGTCCTTAAATTTGTTTTATTCTTGGCCAGGGTATTTTGAATATTTTAATTTCTCGTATCGACTTCTAAAACACACCAATTATTGTTAGTACAGGAGTTAAGTAGTAATATGACGATGGAGTAAATAGCCAATTTCAAAAATGTATCAGAATTTTTCATACGCCTGTTGGTGTCGTGTCGGGTAATACTCGTAATCTTCGGTGTCACGTTCGTCACGCGACGACGCTCTGTCGTCATAATCCCCAATTTACATGAGATTATATACGTAATTAATTGCTAAGACGTTTCTGAATAACTGCCTTTTATTTATCATACGTAAATAAAATATATTTTTTTAAGGTGATAAAATTTTTTGATAAAATATTTGTCGCAAAACGAGTTAAGTTCACGCGATCGGGAATTTAATAAAAAAATATTTATTTATTACAAAAGTACAATGTTTATTCTATAAAATCTGATACAAGACTAAAGAAACTTAAATAACTAATTATTATATTAAATTGATGCATCGCCGAATTGACAATGATGCATATTGTCGTAAAGGTTGCAACGTCGGCAGGAAGCGGTTGTCATGCCGTGGTAACTCCTCCCTCCTTAAGACGGAAGCAGGGACTGCTTCCGGTAGCGTCCTCGCTACCTGCGGGATCCTGCGCAGCGGTCTTGGCTTGCAGGAGTCTCCATTGGCGTATTTTCCATATCGCTATTGCTATCAGTAGGATGTATAGCAGCAACGTAGTCCAGCTTGGAGTCGCGACTATTAGAGGCCAATCGACGTCATCGGTTCCAGAGATGTCATCTGCTCGGTTGATCAGTTTGTGGATATTGTCGAATGATATATCTTCTAGTTGAAGTTCGAATTTCACGGTTTCTGGTATTGGTTGTTCCTTGGGCAACGGGATGACTTCGTTGACGAGTATTGTACTGGTATGCGAGACGAGAGTCGTATTCATAATATACATCTTGCAATCTTCTGTCAGTGAGATTAGGATGACTCCGGTAGCTTGGTTGTATTCTGTCTTGGAATTACATTCAGTTCTTATAATTTGTTCTTCTTTCAGCACTACCAGCCAGCTATTGACTCCGATCTTCTGTATCTTTCCTTTAGCGAGATTCATCTTGGCTTGTGTACAGTTGGCTCTTCTGTGTTGAACGAGGGATACGATGCAATCTTGGGTGTTATCTGACCTCCTTGTTTCCAGAGTTTTGCAGAGCTGAATGCCATCAGTCAACGGATTGCAGGTTTCTTCCAGGTAAGTGTACTCATCGTTGCCAAGTACAAGGTATTTGGATTTTGGGATAATAGGTTATTTTTATTAGGAATTGAATAAAGGTGTATTAAATCATTAATATTTGGAGAAACTGATGGGATTTCTAAAATAAAGTTTATTGAGTGTGTTGTACTATATGCTTTCACTGTAATAGATTTTTCTATTATATGTATATTACTAATATCTGTCTCGGTTACTGGTCTTGAAGTATATAGTTTATGTAGTTTATTTAATTCAGCAAGAAGATTTTGACTGTCAATAATACTGTGATGCATGGTACCTAATCTAGCAAACGTCATTGCATCTTCCAAGAGCATTAATCTATCTAAAATTATCTGTAAACTGAAATCTATTTGTACGTATACATCTAAGAAATGTAAGTGATTTTTAACACTAATATTATCTCTAGTTAAATTTGAAAGTATGTTAGCTAAATGTTTCTGATTTTCATCTAATTTATTTAACTGGTTACTAAACTCATCTATTGTATGTTCTGCTAATACCAAAGACTTTTTCTGAGAGTTTTGAATGCTGGTTATTTTATTTTTAAGATTAGCTACATCCTCTTCGAATTGAACTGCATCTTCGTTATCAAGATTACCTGTAATAGCTTTTACTACTGAACCTAAACCGTTAATAATACCACGTTTCTTTCTACTTTGAGGTGTTAAAAATCTAAGTTTTTTACTAATGAGCTTGAGGCTGTACTGTATCTGATCATTATAAGACTTATGTAGCTCTCCGAAAGTTTAGCCTTCAGCGTTCCTAGTACTTGCATATAATGACATTAGTCTCATAGATGTAATACGTAAACTAGCTATATTTATATACAATATATGTATTTATATACAAACTAAACTAAAGTAATTATCTTGCTTAAAGATCTGCCCTTCTTTAAGCAATAGGATGCCATTCCTGTTATCAATGGGTTTTATATCTACGGTGGCTGATGCGTAGAGCACGATGGCTCCTGCGATGATGGTCCTGCAACAAGATGAGGCCTCCGTAATAACTTAAAATGTACCCTAATAGACTTAGAGTTAGGGTGGTTACCTACTATCTCAGCGACGTTGTTAGGATGCAAGTGGCTGAATGATCTTGTAGGGTCCCTTGAAGACAGGCTTCGTTTTGTCACTGCGGGCTGTTTTCGCTACCTGCTTATATACAGTTTCACCTACCTTGAACATGATTTCTTCAGCTGCCTGGTTTCTTTTAGCTATAACCTGTTCTTTATTTTTAGACATATGCGCTGAAACACATTCCTGGACGGCTTCAGCGTTTGCACGGTGCTTAATAATATAATCCTGGTAGAATTCCTTAGGGTAATATAATTCTAATGGGTTTCTAGAATTTGTGTGCCCATATAATAATTCATGGGGCGTATATCCTGTGGCTGAATGAATTGCGTTATAATACGCTATAACAGAGTACATCATTATAGATTATATGGGGTCGTCTTTATTGGTCATACGTTGTATACGAATTATTTCTCCAATGGTAGAATGGAAGCGTTCTATTGGCAAATTCGAATTGGGATTATATGGTGTGGTAAAGTGAATGCTGATATTGTGTAGAGCGCATATTTCTTTTATTACATCATTATCGAATTTACTGTTTGAATCTGTTGTTATTTTACATGGTAAACCTAACACTGAAAATACTTTTATTAACGCTTCTGCTATGTGAACACTACTGGTTGCGTTTAATGGAACAGCCTGTGCAAATTTTGAGAAGTTGTCAATAATAGTAAGAAACGTAGCTCCGCCTGTTGAGTATAGGTCCATAAATAGATGTTCCATGGGTTTAGTTGGTGTGTCAGTAAGTGCTAATGGTGGTCTTAAAGGGTTCCTTTCGTACTTTGCCTTTAAGCATATATCACATTGATTGATATAACTTTGTATAGTGAGCAACATATTTGGCCAATGATAGTTACGGTGAATCTGTTTATAGGTTTCTTGAATACCACTTTGGAGAACTTTGGAGAATGAGGGTATGGTAGATAATAATGATATTCTTGACTCCAGGATTCAGAATAATTTATTTGTAATTTAGTGCTGTTTATATACAAAATGTACAACTAGGCTGAGCCAATCTAAATGCAGATAAATAGAAATGTAAAATGTTCAAACCAATCAACCAATTAATTTAGAGTACAATCGGCCAATAATATTTGAGTTGAGTATACGTAAGTAATCCGCCAGGTGGTTCATACGTCGCGCGAGCGTTTTCCCGCGCAAACGGTACTTATACTGGTGCCATAAGCGCGGCGGCTCATTTGCCGTTCAGTCGTCGGGTGAAGATATCGTGCGTTCGCGCGTCAGCGGGCACGGCGGGCGTCGACGTAATAATATTTGCAGAGCGAAGATTTCTTGAAGTCGTCAGCGTGTGTATCTTCGAGTTCACAAGAGAACTCTTCTTGTTTCTATTTAACGTTGCAAAAGTCTATAAAACTGTTATTTTCAGAAAAACAACAAAAGTCCTTGAACAGTCCTTGTCAGGACTATTATCACTGTTTCTATTTAAGCACTTAAGTCCTTTTCAGGGCTGTGTGTATCCATGTTTCTATTTACATATCACAAAAGTCACTGTAGGCACTGCTAAGTATAGGATAGCTACACCACGATGCACTGTCTTGCCTTCGTGATATTTCTTAATAATTTCATTTTGCTCAGATTTGTTTTCTACTAATGTTACGCGTGAGGTGCGTTTAATAAGTTTAGGGCCACGGTTATTAAATATAGTAGTATATACTCGAGGAAAGGCATAATACAATTCCTCGTTATAAAAATAACAATGAAAGACTCTTATCGACAATAGTGTGTTCTTTTAAAAATCTAATTATTTCTGATTCAGTATTGTTGATTGGGATGAAAACGTCTTTAATGATATTTCTAGCGCTTGTAGATCTGTTATCTACTCTGTATGTGGATCTTGGTGTAGATCTTATGTGGAACTGTTTAAGCTGCCTATCTATTGCGTCTGCTATAATAGGAATACCTTTGTTTTCGTTACCTGGCTGTGTGTGATTAGTCGACATTAATTCTGGATTTTGAGACACAATACTCATACTATCTGTTATGGTACTTGTTTGCGATTCAGGAATGCTTGGATTATTTTCAGGTGGGTTATTATTTTGCGTATCAGTAGGTTTGGCTGCAGCTTCTCGGCGTGCGTTATCAAAAATTCTATTGATTATTTCATCGTCATTATTATCATCTTAATTTACGGCTAGTGAATCCATGCTATGGTGAAATATTTTAGCGCAAGATAAAGCATCTGCGTTGGTGTTTTGTAGACCCTTTTTTAAAACTACATTGTAGTCATATTCCGCGAGTTTTAAACGCCATCTTGTTAATTTTGAATTTGGATCTTTTAGTGACATTAACCACGTAAGAGGCCTATGATCTGTATATATTGTGAACTTCCTACCGTAAAGATAGAGTCTAAAATACTTAATCGCCCAAACTATAGCCAGCAACCCTTTTTCTACAGTTGAATAACGTGATTCGGTTTCAGATAACGTACGAGATGCGAACGCGACGGGCTTATCAGAACCAACAATGCCCTGAGATAATACGGCACCTAAAGCTATATCTGATGCGTCTGTAGTTAAAATAAAATTCTCGTCAAAGTTTGGGTATTGCAGTATTGGGGCGTTAGTTAATATCTGTTTACATTTATTAAAAGCTTCGATAAACTCTGGTGAATGGACTACTTTGTGGTTTTTCTTTAGACATACGGTCATAGGTTTTGTTAGTTTGGCAAAGTCTTTAATAAATTTTCTGTAATATCCAACAAGTCCTAAAAATGATTTTATTTCTTTCTGAGTGCGTGGTAGAGGGAAGTTGAGAACTGCTTTAATTTTATCTTTGTTAGGTTTCAGTCCTTCATTTGTTAACTCATGTCCTAAGAATGTTACATGTTTTTGAACAAATTCCGACTTATCTGGCTGAATTTTAAGGTTATGGGTTCTAAATCTTTCAAATACCTGTTTTAGCTTTTCTATATATTGTTGGAGGCTAGTAGAAATTATGATTACGTCATCTAAATAGGTATAAACGTTATCTATTCCTCTTAAGATATGGTCCATTAGGCGTCGAAAAGTACTTGGTGCATTTTTCAAGCCAAAGGGCATTCTTAGGAATTCGTAGTGCCCTCTTTCGGTAGTAAATGCAGTTTTCTCAATATCATTGGGATGCATTTCCACCTGGTGGTATCCGCTAGCTAAATCTAGCGTTGTAAAATACTGTGCACGGCCTAATCTATCTAAAATATCATGAATATTTGGCAAAGGGTACTTATCTTCAACAATACATTCGTTTAAACGTCTATAATCTATTACAAGTCTCCACTTGACTTTTCCAGAAGCATCTGGCTTTTTGGGCACAATATGCACGGGGCAAGACCAAGGAGATATGCTTTCTCTAATTATTCCCTGTTGTAAAAGTTTGTCTACTTGTTTCCAAATTTCGTTACGCTGCTGTGCAGCTTGTCTATAAATACGTACAAAGATGGGAGTATTATCGGTAAGTCTAAGTTCATGTTTGACGGCGTGTGTGAAGGTAAGTGGTAAATTTTCTGAGTAGAATAAGTCTCTATATTGATAACATAGTTTGGTCATTTCTCGCTTTTCTTCTTCATTCATATGTGCTGTACGTATTTTATTAAGGTTTTCACGAAGTTCCTGATCTATATTATCTGTGTGCATCTTATTTAATTTATATGTGTTTTCTGTTTCAGGTTCCAAATGCTTCTCGAACGATATTAACGATTTATTCGGTATATATTTCTTTTCATCGCTAAAATTAATAAAGGATGTCTTAAACAAACCGTTAGTTACGTTAACTATAGCTGCGGGTGAAACTAAGCCGTCTGACCAATAAAAGTTATCATGCAAATATTGTCCGTCTGTATAATGAGTTTTCACGGTAATGATTTTCTCGCATCTGGGTTCTACTCTAATCTAAATATTATGGGATAACTAAAATTAATAGGTATTTCTGCGGTAGATGTACGTAAGACATTATTATTAAGATCAATGTTACAGTGTAAAAGTTTTAGTAAATCACATCCTATAAGACCTTTGTATTTGGGATCAACATCGAATATTAAAAACTTATGCGTTAAGTTACAGTTAAACACGGGCGGTAAAGATAAGTATACTACATGATTATGACGGGATGTACCGTGAGCTGTTACTATCTGAAAAGGTTCTATATCTATGAAATTTTCAAACATAGTGCCATAAATAACATCAGATGCTATTGAGGATCGACTAGCGCCTGTATCTATTAAGAACTTACCGTTAAATTCCGGCAGCTCAATATAACGTAAGTGGTCCTTATATTGAAAGTTAATTTTTACTAGCACTGGTTGTCCTGGTCCGCTGCCGAGTAAAAATTCTGGTCACAACTTACTTCAGTTTCATCTTCGCACATTTCGGCTTGTATTTGACTATCGTCAATTTGTTCGTAGTCGTAACACTCACCTTCATAAGGCTGCATTTGGTCTAAGTGACTCGGGGTATAGAAGAGCTCTTGAGTTGCAAACTGTGGGGTTGCAGGTTTGGTGACGGAACGCATAGTAACGTCTGATACTCGTTGTGGAGGGTTTACCTGCTGTTTAGGGATGTTCTGCTGATTCCTGTAGTTGCCACTATTATTTCTAGGTACGTTGGGCCTTAAGTTACTCGATCCAGGCTTATTATTCCAGGATGGTAACCATTGCTGCTTAGGGCCAACATTGTTTTGTTGTGGAGTAAAATTATTTGAAATAGAAGGATTATGAAAACAAGAAGGATCGTTAAAGTTTGTATGCGGTTTATTACTAATAAAGTTACGAAATGGACCATTATTACCACTAGTCTTAGATAATTCCTTCGGTTTTGTTTGAGACGTAAAAGGGTTGCCAACTGAAGTTGATCAATTATATGCAAGTCTATTTTCTTCCTGTTTAGCCGCTATTATCGCTAGCTCAAGCGTCTCGGGCCTAGCTATTTTGACACCTATTGACACTTGGAAGTCAAGTTGATTAACGTACTGTTCAATAACCATTTTCTCATAATAACTTTTATTAATATGTTCGCCTACAGAATATAAAGTATCCAGAAGGTCACGTAAACGTTTCCCGAAACTATCTGCGTCCTCATTTCTTTGCCGCCTAGTGCGCGTCAGTTCCTGCATAACTTGGATCTCGTTACGCGGTTCCCTAAGACGACGTATCAAAGCGTGCTTGATTAAGTCCCAATTACTAAGATTTTCGTCATACGCTATAGCATCAATAGCTGTACCACTTAATTTGCTCTTAATTAAACATATCAATGCCGGGTGTGCACGATCTGCCTCATCCATTAAGCACAGTATGTTTTCTACCTCTCTAAAATAATAATTCAATCTTTTCGGATTGCCATCGTATTTAGGCATTAAACCTGTCAATATTTTAAAATGAGCATTATCACAATCCTTTAGAGACATTTTTACTAAGTATTAAATCGAACGAAATTAAAACAATGGATGCTCGAGAACAATAGGAGTGTCTTGTTGCACTACACTATTGTTCAATAACTTTTTATTATTAAGAATGCGTTTATGTACCGATTTGCTATCTATTCTTAACAAATGCGTTTTATAACTTAAGTTAATATAGTTTTAAGTAATATGGAATGTCTAACGCGATTGTAGCTAATAGACAGACACACACAATATAAAATAGTATAAGAAAATATAGTATATAAATTATGAATTTATGGCACAGGAAATAGAGCAAGGAACACTTGATTACTACGTGAGTACTTACCAAAGTGATCTCTGCATCTCCCGTGGAGTCTTGTCAGCAGCAGCAGCGCCTCTATTTCTTCAGAGATTCAGCTACGAGGTGTCCGACCGCGCGTAGGTTCTTTACGGATCGCGAGGGAACGATTTGAGAACCGTCACAGCGTACTCAAAGAGATGTATTCGAGATAAGTGTGCCGCGATCCTACCGACTGCGCCAGTTAAGTTTACGCGATCGGGAATTTAATTAAAAAATATTTATTTATTGCAAAAGTACAACGTTTATTCTATAAAATCTGATACAAGACTAAAGAAACTTAAATAACTAATTATTTATTATATTAAATTGATGCATCGGCGAATTGACAATGATGCATATTGTCGTAAAGGTTGCAACGTCGGCAGGAAGCGGTTGTTATGCCGTGGTAACTAACGTAAGGACATTTTTTGCATAGCGAAATTTTCTTACCCTTGGGCTACAAATATTTACCAAATATAAAGAATTGTGTCACCTTTCTCTCCTTCTTCCTGTTTCTGTCACCTTTCCGTCTTGCCACGTCATTATCTAATATCATACACAGAATGCTTTAAAGATGAGGAATTGATTTGTTCCTTTTCGTCTCATCTGGTGCTTAATACCCATATTTATTGTATCCGCGTTGATTGGGCTTAGTGCTCCGCATCCGTGGCTCAGCGTAATGTTATATAGCCCCTATATATCCTCAGAAAATTGGCTATCAGTAAAGCAGCGATAGCTGAGTGAAGAGACCGGCAGACTGCTACGCAAAGTGTCTCATGTTCGAATCCACGGCACGCACCGATGACTTTTCGAAGTTGAGTGCGTATGAAATTGATAATTATCGCTTGCTTATCGGCGAAGGAAAACATCGTGAGGAAACCTTCATGTCTGAAAAGTTCTCCATAATGTTCTCGAAAGACATGTGAAGTCTGCCAACCCGCACTTGGCCAGCGGGGTGGACTATGGCCTTACCCTTCTCATAGTGAGAAGAGGCCCGTGCCCAGCAGTAGAACAGTATAAATACAGGGCTGATGATGATGAAATTGGCTATCTAACACAAAAAATATTTTTAGTTCATGATTAGTGCGTTCAACCAAATAAACTCTTCAGATTTATTATATTACATATTAGTATAAATATAGGTATTTTTTTTGTAAGCTCTCATGATGCTATTTATAAACCAATATAAAATTGGTTTATCAGAGGTGGATTTCACAAGACGCGTATGTCTGGATCAACGTCCCAGGTGTATAAGCTGTGACAATGTCGGCACATAATCCTCTCTGATATGAGTGATTGAGAAGGGCTTTGATTAATCAAATTTGTTACATGTATTTGATACTTTATAATGGCGTTGATACACCTGAGCATTCACTTGTAACAGAACAGCGAGCATTCGCTGTTTTTTTTTGTTTTGTCGAACCGAACATTTTCACGTTTATTCTAGCGAACATTCTAAATTTAAATAGTCCGTAGAATATAGGAAAAATATAGAAATCACACTACAACAGCAGTTTTACCCAATATGTTTACTTCAGTTTCACTTATGAATTATTTCTAGAGTAAGAGTAAGATACATAAACAAATTAATGACGTTTCTAAATAATAAAATACGGATTTTAATTTTAACAGGTTTAATGAATTACGCAAGTGTCCGTTTCCACGTTCAAAGGAGAAGTTGCAAGTTCCATATAAAATTACCCCACGTCCGACAGCTGAGAAAAATATCTCAAATAATAGATAAAATTGAGTATTAATAAATTGCATACCTCTGATTGTCATCCTTACTGGCTATCATACTTAGAAATTGCTCCAAATATTGTTTCAGGCGCAGTACTTATCTTAAAAATATTTAATTTTCAATCATGCTATACCTACTACTCTAATGACCATAAAAAAGTGGCATAAAGATTAAACAAATGAACATTTTTTTTATAGACTCTAGCCTGTATCCCCGAACACATTTTCTAAAAGCGCCCCTAACGGAGAGTAGCGATCGATAGAGTCCGCTAGGGGGCGCATTTAGAAAATGTATGGAAATTGTTCCCGACGACTAGGCTATCGTCTACCGTGACGATCGAGTGCAAACTCGTACTAGACCCTCTGATATCATAATTAATTCCTCATATGCCTCGGAAAATCATATTAACTTCTTCGCTAGTTGCTTCCAACCTCGCAAAGGGATCTCTGCTGGTTTAAATTCTGTTCTTCGCCATAATCTGCTAACAAGTTTGGTTTAAGCATATTCAGTCTTATTTTTTGACAAAACTCTTCAGTATATGAGCTTTGTTACTAACCTAGTATAATAACTATTATCAAACGTGAGTTATTACAGTGTTTAATTGCTTTTTAATCCTATTCTAAAACTAAGATCAGAAGTTAGTATATTACAGGTTTTCTACTCCTGAATTAATATTTAGAGCAATTTTTTTATGTGCTAGCCAGTAAAGATGATTGCCGGAAGTATATAATTTTTTTATACTGATCTTTAGCGATTTTTTGAGATACTTATCTTTGCAGTCGGAAGTGGGGCATTTTTGCTACTTCTTCTTTATTTATCGATATCAAGAGTTTATCAACATTCTATTGAAATTAATTCTGAGTAAACCAAATCTAAGGATATATTGTGAACATTATCGATATTTTATCGATATTTATTCTGAGTAAGCCCATCACTAGTCAAGTTAAAATTGGTGACAAAATACGAAGATTCTTCCCTAGATTAAAATCATAAGTCAAAGTGAACAAAATATATTGGGTTTAACCGCCATTGTAGCGCAAATTCTATGTATTATCTGTATTCTTAGGCTCGCCCGAATGTTCGTGAGAATGCTCACTAAAACACACTAGTTTGTTTTGTAACATTCGCGAGAATGCTCATTACATGTGAATGCTCAAGTGTATCAGCGCGAAGCGTTTAGACTTCGCCTACAGCGCCGGCATTATGAATTATACACCTAAGCCTTTTTTTGGAAACCACAGTAGCTTTTGTTGAAATTCGTATAAAGAAACGTTCAGTGGTTTTTGACTTTATTGCGTTTAAAGAGACGGGCCGAAAGGCCAGGAAAGTACAATTATACAATATGTACACAATAGGTATCTGGGTTTTGTGGCTAAAATATTTGTAGTTTTTTTATTTATTTATTTATTTAATAACTTTATATACACTGAAGCGTATAAAGGCGGACTTAATGCCTTGGGCATTCTCTCCCAGTCTACCTTATTCGTTACTATGATTTTTGCAAAATCATAGTAACGAATAATTATAAAGCTTGTAAAAACTGAAACCACGAAGCAGCGATAGCCGAGTGGAGAGACCGACAGACTGCTACGCAGAGGGTCTCAGGTTCAAATCCACGGCATGCACCAATAACTTTTCGAAGTTAAGTGCATATAAAATTGTTAATAATGGCTTGCTTGTCGGTGAAGAAAAACATCGTGAGGCAACCTGCATGTCTGAGAGTTCAATAATGTGTTGAAAGACATGTGTAGTCTGCCAACCCGCACTTGGCCAGCATTGTGGACTATGACCATAGAAAAAAAGAATAGTAGGTTAGCGAAGGCCGCTCGACGAGTTAATTGCCTACTCTTGCGTTGACGCACGGGTTGTCACTCGTTTACACCGCGGCGCCGGCTTTGGCAGCGCGTGCGCTTTTTCGCCGCTTTTTTAAGTGATCGCGCTGAATACTTCACAATTTAAGCTTGCACACATTTTTTTTTTCAAATACCTACAACTAACATAGCGTTATATAACTATCTAAATGCCCTTTATAACGAGAACAATGTAACAAGTTTAATTTACTGTCGTTTAACACATTGTATAATATTCATAACGTTTATTACAAAACTGAATGTACATAAACAATTCGAGCGGGCGAGCAGTGTAGTACCTACATGAATGCGCTCGATCAGACGCGCTGCGCATCCCGTACTGACGCCGCGCCACGTTTAGCGCGCTCGTGAGATTGTGTGCGTAAAAAGTGCGTGCGCGACCGACTCACGCGTACATTCAAACCGGCGGCGGTTGGCGATTTGTATGAAGCTATCCTACTATTCTTTTTTATACTATGCTATAAAAAATACAGCGTACTAGGCGCCTTAACACTACGTTTGGTTAATCCCATAGCGCCAGTTCTGCTTACCAATATTGGCCCACTTGGCACCGTCATCAGATCTCCGGCTTCATTGTTCGAGAATTGGTTGAGGTCGGCCCTACTGCCTCTAATCATTCGCTTTACCGGATGAGATATATGAATTCACAATGGTGCAGGATGGAGGTGGTATAATATACCCTGGTATTTCTCCAAAAAACGGTTAAAATAATCACTGCTATATAAGTTTCGGATATGGAAGGCTGCGTGACGAGCGGCGATTACGGCTTGGCATCATGACGCCTGTCAATCTTAAAGGATCTGACGCATGCTCAATAAGTGGACTAAATTTTTAATAGCGACTGAGGTGATAAATATTGATACGCAAGGTAAAGGTGGAATAATAATATTGTTTAGTTTTTAATTTGTAGATTTACATCACTAATAGGGCCTGTAGGCATTATGTAAGTGTAAATATAAATGGAAGCTGTTTTCGATAAAGTTGTAAAAAAAGGACAACATTTTTATGAGTTTACATGCATACATACATACATACATACATACATACATAGACTCAAGCCTGCTTCCCGGAGGGGTAGGCAGAGACTACGGAGCGCCATTTGCAACGGTCCTGACATATCTCTCTTGCTTCATTCACTCCCATCAGATTCCTCATGCATGCTCTTCTGTTCAGGGTGCTTCTAACCTGTCCTGTTTTTAGGATGTCTCCAATCTGGTCAGAGAACGTCCGCCTAGGTCTTCCCCTTCGTCCTGTCCCTTCCACACTTGCCACTTTATGAGTTTAAACTTGTTTTAACTCAATAAACTGATAATATGTGGGCATTCTTTTTAATGAATTATTGTAAGTGACTGCATTTTGGCCGGCCCGTTGGTCTAGCAATCAGTGGCCCTGACTTCTACACGAGTAGCCGTGGGTTCGATGCCTACCTAGGACAAATTTGGCTTTATTGTATCTATAAAATGCATATACTAAAATTTTATGTTTATCAAATAGTTGCTAATGTAGG
This sequence comes from Euclidia mi, assembly GCA_944739405.2. Taxonomy (NCBI): domain Eukaryota; kingdom Metazoa; phylum Arthropoda; class Insecta; order Lepidoptera; family Erebidae; genus Euclidia; species Euclidia mi. Next base: position 97,987,076 of record OX123185.2, read on the forward strand.
CCTATAGGCTCTGCCTAGATTAAGATAAGGTGATTTTTTGTAGATTGCATCACAATATTATTATTATGAAACTGCACAGTCGAACTGAAGGTAAGCACCAATCGGTTTTAAGAATCCATAAAACGTAGTCCTGTTTCATCATCATCAGCATGCCATAGAACACTGCTGGATACAGGCCTCTCCAAAGGCACGCCACTGAGCTCGATTACCGTATCCTAGTATCCTATTCAATCAGCCCCTAATAACATAAAATAGGGGATGACAGAAACATCGGGTTGTCGGACAGTAACGGACAGCTAGGGCCTTTGAGGGCGAAATTAAAAATTCCTCGAATCCATACATTAGAATCGCCGGCTTAAGAGGTTGATAAAAAACAACGTTATTTTTCCTTGCTTGGTTTTATTATAGTGTTTGGTGGGTTTCTTAGTTTTGTGAAATGTACGGTGAATTTCACATTGATATAAACGTGGAATGTAAAATAATGTTAGATGTTTCGTTTGTCAAGTGACATTATTTTTGTATTTACGGTGGTCTAAATTGTATAATAATTACTCGCTCTCGACAGTACGAACTTGATATTGTAACCTTTTGTAAAAGGTTCTTTATGTTTTATACAACTACATTAGAAATTATACATTTGATGGGCTAACAATGTAGACACCAACTGACTACCATGCTGAGAGTTCAAACACAAGGCGCACGCCACAAATATCCCGAAGTGATGTGCGTATTCAATCGCTGGCTGAATGCAGATGGAAAACTTCATTTGGACGTCTTTTAATAATCTTAAGAAAACATAAGAAATAATGGAGAATCCAATTTACTATTCGGAAATAGGTTTTTTTAAAGACATCCCGAACTAAGAAGGAATTCTATGATTTTACATCCAAGGGGTATAAGTATACTCAGTCTCGAGACAACAATTGATGGTTCACACAACCGATTTTCTCGTGTTTGAGGATCTAACCCACAATACTCGACACAGTGTGAAGCGGTGGCTGCTTAAACCACTATGTCAAACTTAGACACCTGCTGGTTGATCAGTGTAGTAACAGACCTTTACTTTTTTACCGTAACTTGAGTTTACAAACAATCGTATTCCAAGCCAAGAACCTTCCAGACCTCTTACAACCGTAACTCGCTACAAAGCGTAATATCTGCCAACAATTGAATCTACATTTCAAAATAAATAAAAGAGACAGTTGTATAAAAAAGGGGCATTCCATTACTTTATTTGCATAACACCAATTTGCCATGAATTGTACATTCTTACATACCAAGTAACTGGGAAATAAAGAGGCGTTTAACATAAAACTTAGATTCAACTTTAATATGCGTTTAACATCGCAATCTCCAAGAATCTTCCGAGCTATAAAAAAGCTCGAGATAGGAGAAAATAAAATTTATATTTACTTATTACTTCACATTGTAAGTTGAGTTTATGATGTCATGAATTAGCTTTATAAGTACCAAGGACTGTATGGATTTATTTTCATAATTTTCGAGATTTTTTTGCGATGTATTTTTATAAAAATATATCTGTTACTGCTAACAACTAAACTGCTTACTTTAAAGTCAGAGGATTTATAAAAAAACTTTTAATCCAGGAATGATTAAAATCCTTTTTCACTGGTTGTCTATTGAATTAACTTACTTACTCGTTTTCTTCTTGTCCATCTGTATAAACGCGATATGCTTAAAAACTACATACCGAACTAGTTTTTGTACTGTTTGTTTTCACTAATAAATAGGGTGATTCCGGAGAATGCTTTAGGTGCATCATTCACGTGGGTGGAGGCACGGGCCAAGTCTAGTTTCATACAGAGTGTTGATATGCATTTGCCAAATATTTTTAGGGGTGAATATACTACTATAACTGAATACAAATACATGGAAAAATAATCCACAGAAACTATGTTTTTTTTTCATAATCATTACATAGTCTCACGCCTATATCCGCGAAGAGGTAGGCAGAGGTATATTGCTACACCCACTTTTCGCCAGATTTATTTTAGTCCCACGCAACCTATTACGTGGGACTAAAATAAACCTGGTACGGCAATAGGCTCGCCCCCTAGGGCGAGCCTATTGCCGTACCGGACACATTACCAGACTCCGTGCTGCTACTGAGAATTTCCTAATGGAAAAACCCAATAACACTTTGCCCGACCCGGGAATCGAACTCGAGACCTCTCAATCCCACGCGCACATTTATGCCGCGAGACCAACGAGGCAGTCTTTTTTTTTTTTCGTAATCATCCATTAAAGAAATTAGCTCGATCGAAGAACTGTATACAGGTATACAGGGTGGCACAAGACCTAGACCTAGCCGAAGTCTACTCATACTGACTCATACTAAGCACAAAATAAATAATACCTGGGACACGGTGTTTTTAAAGTACGCGCGTGCAATCCTCGAGATACCTACTTACACATGGGTGCTTAGGTCATCTATAGAACAAATAGGCGGGGTATATGCCTCGATTTTACAATATTTCCTGAAACAGTAATTTTCGAGGTATGGTGCCGAAGGAAAAATGTTCGTAATTATTGGTACAATATGGGATTTCAGTTTTCGTTAAGGATATTTTTCCACCCCGTATAATATATGATTATTACTTATGAAGACATAATTAATGGATTAAATAGTTTGGCCTGCGATTAGTTGCAGAAATAATAATCGAAGGATTTTCCCACACAGATAACACAATTTTCCTTATCTTGCTCAGTATTGCAGAAAACCAAACATTAAGCCGAAATTATCCTTCTCCCAAACAAACCCTAATTGCCAAGAACATGTGTTTTCTATAGCAAACATTATATTACACCATGGGTAAAAAAATATATATGAAAGTACAACCCATATAGCAGGAATGGCTTCAGGGTTCATTTAAATTGCTAGCGTTTAAAATGTTGAGTGGGTCAAATTGTGTGTTTTTTATTTAAAATGTGTTGGATGCTTGTGTACTTTCTATGTTGGAAGATTTTCTAAGACTATTAAAAATATTACGGATTTGGTATTGCAAAATGTGATATTGTATTGAATTTTAAAGGTACTAAAATATTATAAAATATGCGATCATACGTACCTATTTCTATCATCTAGGTTCTATAATGGATAAAATAATGAATTGGTATGAAAAAATATAGTGAAAGATTTAAAAACTAAAATCGTTTTAAATTATGCTGCGTTCTTGATAAAAGTAATAAATCAAGTTTTGTTGACGATGATTTCATTAATAATGTTAGATTATTACAGAGTAGGTAATTTAATTCTCTATTGCATATTTTATCTTTTTTATTGGTTATGGTATTCCAAAGTTGACCTAACTTACAATTCATTTAACATCTCACCCAGCAACTTACTCCGAAAACAATTTCCAATACCACGCAGCGAAATATTCATCATCTTTGAGTCAGCCCAAAAGTCAATACCAATTATGATATCCAGTGCTTTACAACCTCACATGACGTAACAATCCAATTTCCAGTCCAGACCCGTGTCAAACCAGAGTCATCCAAGTGTATTAACTTGTGCTACAGGACGGAAAATCGGATCAAATTGTTCGCCGCAGGCAAGCTTCCCGTTCCGAACGCAGCGTCATTCCTGCACTACGATTGTGTAGGATTAGCCTGCAATGGTTAGTGTTTTCGAGCTAATTATGGTCGCAAAAATATTTTAGTGGCTCTGACACTTGTGGTTTATAATTGTAATGGGTAACCAACAAGCAATACGCAAATGTTTTACAATCAATAAAGTCATTATCTTGTTGTACAATCTTAAAATCAGTCGTTATCTAGGTTAATAATTATTTACGTGGAATTTATAGATAGAAATAAATAATTACGTTAAGTCTCGTAGGTACGATTAAATTATATAATACTAGCTGACCTTGCGAACTTCGTACTACCGTCGTTTTTAAATGTTTTCTATTATTTTTAAATATTTTTGTCATATACATACCTTCTCCTGACAATAACGAACACAAAAAAGCTAGACTTATTCAAATATTTCGGTGATAAATTTTTATTTATATATTTTTTATGATCATTCCAGTCCAGCCAACATTTTAATTGCTTCAAAAGAGCAATCATCAAGTTTGTCCCAGCACTAGTTTAATTAGATAGCATCTCAGTCCCACTTGCAACAACTTTAAGAAAAAAGCAGCACGCCGCAGAATAACAGAAAATCCAATCAATATCTACGCAGAAACATTATATTACACACATTTATGCAAGTGGTCTTTTATCCCAACAATAATTAACGTTAAAACGACCTCAATGGCCGGATACAATTTACCGCCAACATTGTACCTAAAAATCGGGTGATTAATTTATACATAAATTTCCTGGGCGTACCAACGGTCGTTTTTATATGTATGCTCCACTTGGTTGAAACAGGTGTTACGTGAAAAGGTGTTATAATCCTAATGTTAAAACCTTTGCCACTTTTCTCTACCTAAGTTAAGTAGATAAGTACAGGTTGTGGAAAAATATTTTCTTCTTTTGCCGTTGCGTATCTTCTGTTAGGTAATGTTGGTGATTATTATTTTTAGTAAATAGGCCTCAAAATGTTGACCTTCACTGCCATACGCAGTAGTTTACGATTTAGCAGTAGTTTGACTGATCATCATTTCAATTTTCAGAAGAATAAGTCCTGGCACAAATTGGGATAATTGTTCCTATATAAATTGGGCCAAGCGTCTAAGACTCTGGACATTCAAATTGAACTTGTAACTCGATAATAATCCTATTTTCAATTTCAATGTGATGCACATCAAGCTACTACTTTCTGGTACCGTAAAGTTACTTAAGAAGTTACTATAAATATATAATTATGTTGTGCACCTCTACCTCATTATTATTATATAGTTAAACGCATTATATTATTGTGGCTCACTCATTATACGACACACAACTAAGACGCTTGTTTCCTTTAGACTCCCGTCGCCCATGGTCACATTGCATACCTATATAAAGAAAAATGTGATTTTTTTATTATTATTAATAATAAAAAGAAATCGTATGTATATTCTTTAAAAAGGTAAATCTTTGTAGAGTTGCAGCCATCCGCTAGTTTTTGCTGCGGCCATCCGCTTTATTTTATGATTACTCTTTTAGTGGCGGGTGTTACGAGAGCCTATGTCTAGCAATGGACTGCGATAAGCTGATTGAGTTTAATATTTATAACTCTCTTTGTCACAGTAACAACTTTACTCAGTTATACTCTTTCAGCAAACACATTAAAAAGGACGAGAGCTAAAATTATTGAACAGCTTTTAAAAGCAATATTTCTCTGTGCTTGACTAAGTATAATGGCGATAGAACTATAATATATTCGCTGACAAAAGCTGGCTCAAGGCACAGTGCACGCGTATTAGCCTACATTTCTACATTTCTGGAAGCACAGAATAGGTTAGGAAAATGAAAAAAAAGGAAAAATTAAAAAATAAGGCTTTTATACCTACTATGTTTAATTTATATATATCTAGTTGGTTTTTTCACGGGAAAATTATTTAAATATATCTGCATTGAAAGTTGGTAGTAATAAAAATCCGGAAATTAATATTATGCAGATCATGTACTTGTATTGTATGTAATTCTGATAATTCATCAGACAGCTAATAACCAAACTTAAATATTCTGGAATCGTATCATTCGTATCATCATGGTCTTTATCAAGATTTTTCCTTGGAGGGAATGGAATCCACGACTTCTGTCTCAGCAGTCAGGCTTTCTAACCACCGCACCGGAGCAATTTGCCGGGTATATACAATTGACAAAAAACAATATTAAAACTAATGCAATTTGTAACTTCAATTAATTTTTAATATTCCAGCCTGAAATAGCAAAAGCACTTTCGGTTTTCCTTTCAATTCTATCAAATGTATATCAACTAAATTTGACGAAGCATTTCTCGACCTTGTTCCTTGAAACTTTTCCTTTTCATTTCCCTTCCAGCGTTGCCAACTCATTTGCCCTGTATTTGTAGGCCCCTCATCAAAATATGCAAATCCAGTTCCATATCGGACATCCCTTTTAAGTAAACAAAAATGTACTTGGAATGGCGTGAAAATAAGATATTTAATTGAGTTTCTGATTAATAAGGGTAGAACCTAACTGAAGGCTACGAAGGTTAGATGCAGGGAATTTAAAAAGTTTCACCAGTCGAGTGAGAGAGAGCCTTAATTGTGTTTATCACTTGCCCCCTCTACGCAACTTTTTCTATCAAAAGTTTTCACTGTAGGCCGTTCAAAGTATTTAATTTCCCGCTAAATGTGACAACAAGGACATTTTTGAATTCATCTTTAATTTACTCTCTGCTTTAATACGTAAATTTTTCGCATAGGTAGATCTTTTGTGAGCGAGACATATTAAATTTCTATTGAGATTTATGTCGGCTTAAGAAAATGTGGCTTCCGTAAGTTTATATTTATGTTGGACTTGTGCTTTTTGTTTAGTCTGAATGAAGATATAATATTAATGCTTTCATTTTTGTAACAAGAAAATGCAAACGTTTTGATTTAATATTCAAAGTACAAATTATGTTTATGTAGGTCGCAAAATTGTCGAGTAAGAAATGAAAAAGTTGGTAAACATAAAAATAAATAACTTGCTACTTTCGAACTGTGTTAGAAAATTACGCTTACGTTTGCGGTCCAATGTTATTTTATGGCCAGGGTCTTTTTCCTCCCTTCATCATTTACAGTCTTTTCCAGTCCACCGCTGGACTTAAACCTCTCCTAAGTTGCTTCACAGTATGACTGTGAGTCAACGGGGAGGCTTTGACTTAAGGCAGTTGTGTTCTTTTAACTAATCTTATACAAAATGTTTTTTAATAGACCGAGTACACGCGTAATATACACATTCATCTAAGAAATGTTATAAGCTACAAAGAAATACTTTCAACAACACAAAGTACACTCAGACTCAATACAACAGCATGTGGATCACACTATGTGTTCTTCTGTGTGAGAATGGAACCCACAACAGAAAGCTAGACTATCCGTGCTGTCGAATAGTATTTGTAACATAGTATAGAAAACGTTTAATAGTGTTAGAACATACTAGAACAGTTACATAATACAATCATCCATATATCCGTATACATATATAAAATTCTTGCGGTACGGTACTGAATTTGTGGGACAGTAGAGGTGCCAAAGAAGCGATTTTCCGAAATTCCCACGGGATCGGGTAAAGAATGTTAAATGAAAAACACTATGCGAATCCCCTATTAGAAATATAAGTGCCCAAATCGCATGATACGCAAGATACTCGACAGAACGTGGAATTGCGGAAATGTCCGTTCTACCATACCACACCAAGTGCCCAAATGGCAGTGCAACAATATGGTCCACAATCAGCGCGGCACAAGCCGTGGCGCTTGCCGCGACACAGCGGCAGCATTTCACGTACAGACACTAACTTAGCTTTTATCGAACCAAATGTTCACAGTTAAAAAAAAACACAACCGAAAAGCTTTCCTTGTATGAGGGAGCCAAATAGGTATCAGGACTTAAAACGCACCCCCGTGAAACGCCATTTATTCACATAACAAGCAAACTTAACTAAAATTAACAGAATTCACGTCTATCGCATATTTCAATACATTTTCATGTACATTTGCTCTGTTTTTAGCACAATTCCCTCGTGTTTGGTGCAGCGAATGAAACAAAGCACCGCACAAACTGATGCGAACTAACTAAGAACAAAGTCGGCCAAGCTAAACGTTAATAAAAGTTTGTTTCGCATTTTTAGCCTTATTTCCACTTTTGCTGTAATTGTTGAGTTATATTCCGTACCTACGGCTATCTAGCGTGACGAAAACTTTTCTCTTGGAAGTATTTTAAGCAGCGTGGTTGTAAATTTGGTACGGTTTTAAAATGAAAATCTGGCTGGGTTTCTTTACATTTACTCCGACTCAAATCAGTTTTAGTTCAGGCATTTATTTTAGTTGTATCTTTGTGAATCTGGTTTTATAAAATGGGTATGGCTTCATTTCATTTTTTATTGACATATTGAATCATACTACGTTTGCGCAGTCTACTAAATTAAATGTTACGTTACTGCTTCACTCCTTTAATTACTAGTTTGATATTTTACTAGTTCATTACTTTCACTGCTCTCGTGCCTTTCTAATGACAAACAAACCATTATATAGGCTGATTGACCGTACAGTAGTCCTAAGCAGCTTGTATGCGTTCCGTTAAGTAATCTCAAAAATACTTTGTATGATCTAGTTCTACTAAATTTACATCACAACATCTAGAACGCTATTTCGCAATTCCAGCTTTATTTAAAGACTACACCCAATATTGTCCACATTCATCTACCACACGTCATCAGAGTTGAGCAGTGCAAAAATGTCACTGTGAATGTCACTTCCCTTTCAACGTTCAAGCACAATTTGTGACCGTGGCACTTCCTACAATTTAACATAAAGAAGCTTTTCAGAAACACTTGATGAAACTTATTATACAAGGAAAAAGCGTCGCAATTACAACCGTTTAAATGCTTTACAGCCAGTTTTTCGATATACAATATTTATTCCTCGTACATTTTATTGCGATTTCTTTTTAATTTGCAGCTGTTGCTAAGACTTAAAGTTCGTAAAGTCGATGTAAAAGTTGCGTCATCAGTTCTACGGAGCATAGTTTCACCGTTCGTACTTGGTGCTACGTGACTACTTTTGTTTTAAGAAAATTCATGAGGGTAGTGGAAATATTATTGCCGTAAATCGTGTAAGAACTTTTATGAGAAATAGTGATAGTAATTGTTGAAATATACAATGCTATGGGCTAAAACTATTGTCCTGTGTCCTATTGATGAATATTTTAAGTAATATTAGAATATTATAATGATTTGAGAGGAATAATAGAAATGCGAATTTTGAACATTTGAGTTGCTACATAACAACAACTTTTTCATTAGGAGAAAAATAATATACTTATATAGATAACACACACGCAATCAAATTACGCCCAGACAGAGAAGAAATAGTACTCATCATAGAAAGTTTTGTCCACAGTGGAAATCTAACTCATGACCGGCTCAGTAGTCTTGCTCACGAACCATTGAACCCGCAAGTCTAAATAAATCAAATTGAAAGCATGGCTTCCATTTCCACTCCGAGAAAGTACTCAGTCTGTACGACGTACTAACTAAACATAGGTCCTGATCAATCCCGGCCTGAGAGTTGATTTACATAGAAATAGGTAGCAGACGTGTTCCATTGCAGTTAGTGAAGTGTTCTCAAGTATCCGTACACTGAGGTTATGCCATCTTGGTATGTCATTCTGTGTTATGCAAAACATAATGTTACGCTGCTATTAATGAATACATATTACCACATACAGTTATAGACGGCGCTTTAGTACATAATAGAATTAAACAACTAACGGTAGAGGAGAACATCGCGAGGCAACCTGCATGTCTGAGAGACATGTGATGTCTGCCAACCCACACTAGGCCAGCGTGGTGGAATAATATTCGGTAATTATTTCACGCAGATTTTTTGAATAGGTTGTTGAAATCTTATTACACTTTCCTTCCCGTATGTATGAAAAGAGGAAACGTCTGTAATATCCTGGATCAAATGTTCATGTTATTTTATTTAAACTTAAAGGCAAAGGTTTTAACAAGATCCCAATTTAATATTTTATTGTTATTAATTTAATTATTATAAGACATTGTAAAAATAATTTGCAAGTAAGCCAGGCAGTTGAGAGGATTATGCGAAAAGAGCTATATCATCGGCAAAATGGAGATTTGTGAGCCGATTGTGGTCCACAATGATGCCCTTCGTTGACCATGAGGGAAGTACGAATTTAAAAAAGTTCTTCGAGTGCGCATGTGGAAGGTTTGGGGGAGTGCGAGTCACACTGTTTTTCACCCTTTTCTGTTTTAAAATTTGGTCGAAGTCTGTCCAGTTTGATGTTTGCCGTGCTGTTGATATATATTCTTTAATTATATTTATATATATGGGATCAATGTCGTGGTTTTCCAGTGCGGAAAATATAGAGTTGTGTTTGAGACTGTCGAGTGCTTTTTGGTAATCTATGAAACATATCGTCGGTGATATTCTGAAACCGCGGAACTAACAGTGATTAAAACCGCGTAAGGTAGGTGCAGTGAATTTTACAGTAACGAGGAAAAACGTAATATTTACTAAACCACTTGACTTTCTATTGTTTAAACTTTTGAATTGTCAAATTATCATATTCCTCATAATATTGTAAGCATTAGTTATGTAAAATATGTAATAATGAATTAGAAAATCGACTTTCGCGGATTTCTCATCACAAATAAAATCAAAATCAGTTTTTTTATGTCACTTACACGGAATTGTCCGCCGAAATAAAACATAAAAATACAATCAAAATCTTATTTTCATTTATTCAGTTAACTTCTCAGTTTAATTTTTGGCACATAATTATCAACGGTACATTAGGTAATCAACAATACATAGGAAAATAACACCGTAAATCAACATAATGTTAAAAAAATAGCTCTTTATAGCTAAGTTTGTTAAAAATACTTTGTTGTAAGGTACTAACTAATTAACAAAATTTATAAAAACGGAGGCATACTAAGATGGAAGAAAAATTTCAACATTTTCCAGCTTCCTTTCCACCACTGAGTGTACGGAGTCCACCTCCATTTGAGTGTGGCCCTTTTCCAGATACTTTTGTGTAATTGTTGTATTTTTTTCTATCGCTAATCTTAGAAGGGCATTAGAAACTATTGAGTTTCTGTTCTGGGCAGTGCAGCCATCCGTCCAGATGACAACATCTCTGTAATCTTCTTCTAATAACTTAGTCAAATAATCAATAAAAAAAGACGCGTAAGTGGTAGCTCTTAAATAACAGGCGGTTTCGTCGGACCAGTATCAAGTTACATGACCCGTTGCTATATCGTATAAAGTGCACAGCTAACTTGGTGTTAAAATATAAAGCACTGGCTGCTAGCGAAGGGCACAGCTTAGCAGCCTACAAATCGGCGGTCACAGCATGAAGAAGTCCTCTTTGAGCGCTTTGCTTGTCATGAAGTTTTTCAGCTCGAGCCAATTCTTTCAGGTGGATGTGGTATTGGTAGTCTTCTTTAGAAACGTTGCCGGCTTTATATGAACAACAATAATCACATGCATCTATTTTGGGTTGAAATAGTGCAATGTTTTGTTCATCTAAGATGTCACAAAACAACTTTCTTGAAGCTACTGGCTTAGACATTGATGATGCAAATTCTACGTACGTATTATATAGCTGAGATTTTGATTGAAATAAAGGTTCCAAATATTGTTTAGTGGTTGTTTTACGGCAGTAATGAGATGGTAACTTCTGTAATAAAGTCAGGTAATCCTTAACAGACGATATTTTGCTTGTACTGTAATCTTGAGTAGCGGTAGTATTTAAATTTGTTGCAAGTTCTGTATTAGAGCGAGCATCACCTCTTCCTTCGCCTAACCAATAGCGTACTGTCCACTCTTTTATACCCAATGTATCTAGAAACGTTTTCAAGCAAAGTCTCTCTTTCTTCCCATTGACTTGTAGATAGTAAAATTTAGAATAAGAACGTCTAGAGTTATGCCCTTTCTTCCCTATACGAACAGGTACTTTGTCAATCATTGTAATCACAAATATTTTCTTTTCTTGCCACGTTTTAGTCCAAAAATCATCAAAAATAGGTTTTTGTACGTCTTCCGTTAATTGTGAGCAAAACATTACTTTGCTTTTATTACAAAACGCTGAATTATATTTAGTGCCTATTGCTCTTTTAGGTCTTTTTTGTTTCTGAATGAGGTTGTCAATTTTTTAAGCCTATGTACTCTTTGCCTAACATCCTATTTTTCTTATTAATTGATACTGCCCACGAACTTCGATCAGCCATTTTTTTTTCTTGTACGTGACTCCTTGGCCACTTCAGGCTCGATTTCTCTCTCCACATACCATTCAACGTTTTCATTGGAAATATACTCAGATGGAGTAGCAATAGGCTGTAAATTTGTTATTTCGGATAATGGAACGTAATCGAGATCATTATCTAAATCATCCGAAGAAAAATCTAAAGCTTCTGGAATGTTTGAAATCATTATAGATGATGCGCTAGGACCAGGAGAAGGCTCAAAAACTGTTGTCAGAGTTTCACTGTGTGCAATGCTATCATGAACATTTACAGATGTTGAGGCATTTGGGAAACATGGCAGCTGCGTCTCTGGAGACGGTTCAATTAACGTTTGAGGGATGTGTAATTTCGTATTATGAAGTTTATCTAAGATGAGCTGCTTTTTACGCACAAGTTCGGCGCGACGTTTTGCTTGAAAGTGACAACCGCACATTCATTTTCTTGCTCCATGTCGTAAACTAAAAAAAACAAAGGAAGGGTCAGTTACCAAAACTATAATTAAATAGTAGTTTAATTCTCAAAGATTCTAATACTTCTAACCAGTAGCTCTTGAGGTAAGCGCGTTCAACCAAACAAATATACAAACAAACTCTTCAGCTGTATTAATCTTATAGCTGTATCAATATTAGTAAGTAATATTAGTATATATACTAAAGAAAGGAATTAGAAACAATTTCGTGAGTTCTTGTAATTCAACTGTACTAATTTAAATTGGCAGCAAGCCGGGTGCTGAGCCATCCCTTTAACAATTTCTATGCCCAGTATATGCCAGAGTCAAGTTTACATCGATCTGAAAATACATTCAATAGCATTTCTCCTCGTGGCATCTGAAAAATTCTAAATTTCCTGTACATTCTGCATCACAATTTTGCAGCACTCGTAGCGAGATATCGAGAGTTGCATCGAGATATTGGCTTGAGTTAGTTCGATATTTGCGAGATAAATTGCTCCCTGTCCGAAGCTTGGTCTACAAGGTGAATGAAAATAACAATAGCAAAAATTTCATAATATGTAATATTTTTCTGCATTTTAGTAACTTTAGAAATAGGATATAACTTATTTCAATAATTATATTATATCCTGTAATATACGAAAATGAAGAGTCATTGGACCACTAGGCAAACGGACCAGATTAAGCTAGCGAATAGAAAAAGAAGAATATCCTATGAAAATAGGACAGAACGTTGTCGATATAAAGTGCCATTCTTTATAATTTGGCTACTAGTTAAAAACTGCTCATTAGAGCTTAGTTGATAAATCACTCGCCAGAAAACCATGTATTATCTTTAAAATATTATTAAGTATTTAAGCGATTAGTACTCTTTTCTGCATTATCATCAGCGTTATCTTAGCCTTGTCCCAGTTACTATCGAAGACCTTCGCCTTGAAGTCCGAGGTCCAGTTTATCTATTTTCCGTGGCCATTTTTGTCTCACATGTCTTTCATAAACATCGAGAACTCTGAGATATGTAGGTTTCGTCAAGATGTATTATTTCGTCGTTTAGCAAGCGATGATTAACAATTTAATTTAATTAGCAAATATTTTATGTTGACATAATTATCGGTGCGTGATTCTTTGAATTAGGTTATGTTTAGTTATGCGTAGGCTATACATAATTTCATACGTAATTAGCATTCGACCACGGCTCTGCTTGCGTGGGACTATTTTACCTTTTTAGGGCGGCAATTTCCAAGAAATCCTCTCTTAGTATCACCATTAGTCTACACTCCCTAAGAAACAAATATTATGACAAATTTCAACTTTTTGCGCCTTTCGCAAGAATTTTATAAATTCATACATACATATGGATAAACAAAAGTGACATACTTTTGTTTATCTTACTTACTTCTTTTATAGATAGAACAGATTGTGAGAATAGATGGCTGCAAATATGGCTTTTTGTGACTTTTTCACGCAAAACCTATTGACTGGCTTTTTATAAAACTTTCGCATAAAATGGCTTATAAATCAAAATAACACAGGGGAAACCATACGTACAAATAACCAACCCCGTATGAGTGTACCTGCGGGTAAAACTAGTATTAAACAAGTCTTATAATTGTAGTCGTAGAATTTTACAAATATAAAGGGAACCGATCGAACATATTACATACAGCTATTAGTATGAATGAACAACTACACGCTTCGGCAATCAACCTCACCGTTAATTAAGGCTGTGAACACGTGGACAGTGCTTATGTAATCAATCATAGCAGGTATCAGAGCTGTCACCAGTATCCATGTTTACGAGACGGTTATTAGCTGTCTTGATTGATTAACTGGTCTTTTGGACAACGATGTAAACCTTTGGGGATAATGTGAAAGATATGTATCTGTACTTAGGCCCAGTTTACCACCGCTAGATAGGCATTATCAGTTACAATATTTGTATGAGTAAATGACAAATTAATTTAACAACGGCTTATCAGATAGCGGTGAAACAGGCCAAAGAGGTTATTTGTTTGAACGCGCTAATTTCAGGCACTCCTGGCCCGATTTGAATAAATATTTTTGTATTGGGTAGGTAGTCAAATGAATAGACTGTGTATAAGTGTTTAAAAAACACGAGGTGTGCTTCGCAGAGCACCACCGTATACACGAGTACAAGTTAATGCAAGAAGAGTAGTGACGACAATTTGTTTGTAATGGGTTTATATAGGGCCAGTGTCACGTGGTATGGTGGGGAGAAGGTGGCGTGATGTTTGCATGATGCACCATGCACAGGTCGTCTTAGTTCAGACGAAATGTCATTACTATAATTGTTATGGTTTTGACCATCGTTACGATTATGGTAATAAGTGATTCAAAATAATTGTTATAGTTTTGTTCATTGTTACTTTTACATTAATTAAGTGTTTAGCACTTGATACCATATGACAAAGGTTGGACCATGGTGGTTTTATGCTATTGTTATGGTTTGAAGGGGATTAGCGGGGTGCATAACTCCTCCCTCCACAAGATCAAAATCGTCATCCTGATTTTGTCTAGGGTGATGATTTTGATTATAAAACATTTTACATTTTTTATACACAAAAATGATTAACAAAATTATCAAAATTACATAAATGATTACAGTTCCTAAACTTATGCTTTGTAAGTTCACTGGGTAAATTGCCTTTTCACTTTCACTGGTTTACACTTCACTTTTTAGAACGTGTGACAGGAACTGCAGGTTTTCTAAATCAATCTTGTCCAAATTGATTGACTCCTTTTCTAATACATCTCGCGGTGTGACTATCTTAGGTAGATGAATCTTCGGTATACTGGCGAAAATAACTTCTCCGGTTTGAATACGACGTTTTCTTAAACTGAGTTTTCCAATTTTTACTTCACAATCGTTGGTGAGCGTCAGTATAAATGTGCCCATGATGCTGTGTTGGCTCATGTCGTTTTCACAGATTTCCGTTAGAGTACTTTGGAAACCCGTATAGATTATTCATGAATCTAGTTGTATTGGTTTTATTTTAATGTCATTGGCTTCAACCACCATTGGAGAACACGAAGTTATTTTTGTAGAGAATTTCATCAAGTCTTCTATACATTTATTTTCTTCTTCAAAAGACATCTGCTTCTCGTAGCATAGGAATCTTCCATCAGCAATCTCTTTGCAGGGCTGAGAGAGCGGTAATATGTTCGACCCTTTGGTTAGGATTTGGGAATGTTTGGGGGTAATAAGGAAGGTTCGATTGTTACTTAATTTACCGATGGTTGTAATCGATTACTCGATTAGTAGTAAAATAAAATTGAGAGCGGGTAACCCCGAATAGAGTAGTAGGTGGCGCCAAACGCGGTGACAGTCGTCCATTACTCTGACAGCTGTTGCACCGGGCGGGCACGTGCAAAACTATTGGCTCACAAATTCATAATCGTGTTTCATCCTCCATATTTTATTGTATTTCGTGCTAAATTGTTATAAATTCGAGCAATACAGCGTGTACAAGTAAAGTGGTGCTTTTATTTTGAACTCTTGCCGCCATTGCGCCTACAATGGAGAAAACCTACGAAGACTGCTCCGAGAGCCCTCCTGACGCTTCCACATATACATCTAATTGGACTGTAGGAATTGTCATTATAAAAGTTATTTGCTTGCCTTTAATATATGCTTTAATATCAATACAATTTTCTATGTTAATTAAGTTTTCTACAGTAATTGGCAAAACTAATTTATCAACTTTCTCTATATCGCTTAAAATATTCAACAATTCACTAGAGTCTAAAATTGATTGATGTAAAACATTAATCCTACTTAATGCTACGGTACAGTTTCAACTTCATCTAGTTCAGTTAATAAAACTTGAAAATTATGAGTTAATAAACTAAAAGTATTTAACACAAGATCTTTACTTCTTTGAAATCGAGTTTTATTTAAAATATCTTCTATTTCTCTAATAGTTTTATCTAAAATAATAAAGTTATTTCTAGTTGAGTTGGTTAAATTAACAAAAGTTTCGTCAATTTCTGAAATTAACGTTACTTTATGAACAAGTGCGTTTTGTTGCGCTTGTACTGTATTTATTAAATCATCATATCTCAATGCGTCATTGTTATCTAAATTTCCTGTAATAGATTTAATAATTGTTCCAAGGGGGTTAATAATTCCTCTCCTTACTCTAATATCGGGGATTAATTGATTAAATCTATCTAACGTAATATTCATAATATATTCAGTTTGTAACTGTGCATCTAAAAGATTACCATCTAAAATATAAATGTTTAACTTATCTTTCATATAGTTAATAATATCATTATATTTGTCTACATTATAATTCAATAAACGATTTTAAACTTTCGCGATTAGTATACATTATACAAGGTTATATAGCGGGTCTTACTCGCGATAAATCTTATATTTAAGGCATAAATACCTCGGTTTTTTGCCAACGTTTCGGCTGACTTGCTTCAGCCGTGGTCGCGGCGGGACTGGTGAGCTCAGCGCCGTCCTTGTGTTGTGCGGGTTTTGGCACCTACCCTCACTGGATTTTTATTTTTAATCGCACAGTCGGTACCTCGACACACTACACTAATGACGTCTATACACTGTTGAGCTGTATCATTACGGCAGTGTTTACACTTATTGATGACTGGATTCCAAGTTGTTGATAATCTAAATCTAATCCTCCCGGTTGAAATTCTTGTGTTTTTTGATTTTAACCGCTTCACGCACTATCCTGGAGTAATAGTGACGTTCGGTGGACAAGACCTGTGGTTGATGTAGTTCTATCCAGTGGTTTGGTCCAGACTCCAATAAATGTTCAGCTATAGCGGACTTATTTACTTGTCGATTTTTCACAGCTGCGATATGTTCCTTGACCCTTTCCGCAATTGTTCGCTTGGTCTGTCCGATATAGGAGCTACCACAACTGCAATCGACCTTGTAGACGCCAGGTGTCTGAAAAGGAATGACATCCTTTGGGCTGCGCAGATTGTGTGCTATCTTGGAAAGCGGACTATATACAGTCTTAATGGAGTATTTCTTTAGTACTGTTCCAATTCCAATTCAAATTATTACTTACTAATTCTAAATCTAAAATCTTAATTATATGCCAGTTATAAAGGCTAACTTGTCCTAATCCTTGTTTAATGGGAAGAATCCCTGGATTATCTTCAATCCTTTGAAGTTGAAGGGCGCGAACTTATCAGCAGGACGTACCTGTGAAGGACGTTTTATATATTTTAATAGAACTTTAGTACTTCTATTTTGGGTTTCTACTGTGACCGTATTTCTGTTTATATCATCTAATATTTTACCAGTTTGATAGCGAGGTTTGTCTTTACTCCGCCTTGTATTAACACCTTTTATAAAAACTTTATCTCCTTTCTTAATTTTAAATTCAGTCTCACCGCCACGTTTTTCTTTTATTTTAGTTTTTGATGCTAACATTTTATCAGATAAATAATTGTACAAATATTTTGTTCTCTTAACATGTTCGGCTACTAATTGTTGCGTATAACTCTTATTAAAATCAACGTTAAAAGTACTAGACGATTCCGTATGACCAAACACTACTACAAACGGTGTTAGACCTGTTGTTGAGTGTATTGATTGATTATAAGACATAATCGCATATCGACTGTGAACTGGCAACATGTCCTATCTCATTTTTTTGAAGATTTCACTTTTTAATGCCATTTTATACCTTGTATTACCCCGCATCGTTGCAAGAAATCCTTACTTAAATACATTTAAATTTGGCGCCAGAATTCGCTTCATTCAACTTGTACTAACTGCAACGCGCAGTGAATGCGAGCATTTATCATATCTCGCCAAACGTGTACGGACGTGAACACGATTTCGCGCGCTCAAGAAACAAATAACTGTTTTAAGTGGATTTATTAGGTTTCTGTGCCCAAAGTTATAAACAGATATTATATAGGACTTCTAGAAGCTAAAATGGTAAGTTTTGTTATAAATGTATTATTAATATTTAAGATTTCTACGTTAATAATCTGTAAATCGAGATAGTACATTATGCATTGCCGTTCAAAGTTTTGCCAGATTGGAATCATTTAGAGATAGTACTTCTTGGTTCTATGCAACTATGGATAACATTTACCGAAAATACCTTTCATTAGGTTTATCAATAAATATGCCTACGATGAAATACACTTTTAAGTTGCACGATTCCGCTATAAGTAAATATCTAACAAAATGTTGTTATTAACGTATTATTCGAGTGTTATCAGCATTGACGGCTTGCTGTTCTAGCCCATCGAGTCACACAGGCTTGCTGGTGAGGGATTGCACGAGTATGTTTTAACTACCTACCCGCGTCTCATGACTAACTAGCCAATTGCTTGGTTGGGTTTAATAGAGCATAAATAATAATGGAAATTATTTGTGAATACAAATGATTTATCCGTCAAAATATTGGCTGCTCGGCTACCTTTTTAGCTACTACCTTTACCTATGCTCACCAACTCTTTTCAGAATTATAACAAGTTAAGACGTGGTAAGCGGTTGGTACAGAAAGTGCTTAATGACGACGACAACGATAAGAATAAAGAAAATGCCAGGGTTTGTGTTTTTTATCTGTATTATAACTAAAACTTCAAAGTAATTACTTAAATTTACGAGAGTACTAGACTAAACAAGTTTTTTAACGGATACAATTGCGTTTATTTTTATTATACGCGAAAGATGTTACATTATTTAATTAGTTATTTAGTTAAACACGGTTTAAATTAACGCGATTGTGTCCATTATTAAACTTATTTAATTATAAATGAAATTTACAAAACAAAGAACGAAAATTACGAAATTAATAAATTATAGGTTAGTAAGTCTGCTAAGGTATTTGCTTAATTCGTATCTAATAGCTTTCTTTTATACATTTTAGGGTCTCAACATAAATTTACATGCTACGAGTATGCGTAGCCAGCGAAAAACAGTACCTTTTACTATAACTAACCAGCATGAAGCAGTTTCTTTTACCGTATCTGACCAGCAAGGAATATTTCCTTTTACCATAACTAACCAGCAAGAAGCAGTCCCTCTTACCACGTCTAACCAGCAAGAAGCAGTTCCTTTTGCCGTATCTGACCAGCAAGGAATAGTTCCTTTTACCATAACTAACCAGCAAGAAGCAGTCCCTCTTACCATGTCTAACCAGCAAGAAGCAGTCCCACTTACCATGTCTAACCAGCAAGAAAGACTTTCTTTTGCCGTATCTGACCAGCAAGAAATAGTTCCTTTTGCCATATCTAACCAGCAAGAAGCAGTCCCTCTTACCATGTCTAACCAGCAAGAAACAGTTTCATTTATAGTACTTACGGGAGACACCTGTTATACTGAGGCTTTTAACCCAAATATGGACACTATGTATAATTCTCTACCTGCCGATTATTTATCTCCACGATTCATTCCTTCGCCACCCTACCAGTCAGCTATACTTGATTTTCAATCTAACAATAATGATTACACCAACGACGAAGCTTGTTTAGACATACCAAACACTTCACTTCCGCTTCCATGCACGTCACTTGATGTCCCTTCAAACATGTCATTAAGTTTGTCTCCAAATACGCCACTGAACGCACTATCATTAAGCCAAGAATGTCCCGTATCCCCATCATTTTTAGCGACAAATTATCCCGCAGAAAATAGTGCAAATCAAACAGAAAACGGTGATGCAATTTTTTCAGAGAGTGACCCAAATAATTATAATATGAGTGAAGGAAGAAAAAGAAGCATGAAAGCTGAGCCAGCTAAGTGGAAGAGAAACCTCAACAAAAAACTCCGAATGGAAGGAAAAGCTTACTTAGGTTTTAGAAAAGTTGGAAAAACTGTTGTACAAGATACACCAAGAGAAGAACGAATAATGAAGCCAACATGTTCGAGCAATCTTTGTCTAAAGTCTAATAAACGTCATTGCTCATTATTTACAGAAAACCAGAGAAAAATGATTTACGACCGATTTTGGAGTTTGACTTGGGGAGAACGCAAAACATTTGTATGTGGATCGATTTCTAGAGTTCCAAAGCAAGCTAATACTAGTCACAGTGTTTCACGACGCAACTATAGCCTTAAATATATTTTGAATAATGGACAAGAGAACTATCAAGTTTGTCGAGAAATGTATATAAATACACTTGGTATTGGGTATAGAACGGTTCAAACATGGGCGTGTGATAGCTCGCATGGAATACCTATGACATTAAAAGATAAAAATACCACACCAAATAATAATCTTTTATCACAAATTGAGTGTTTAGACAACTTTTTCGATAGTCTTCCAAAAATGCCGTCCCATTACAATAGGCAAAATTCAACAAAACTCTATCTAGAACCCGTGTTTCAAACAATACAAGAAGTTTATAAATTATACGAGTCATCGTGCAGTCAAGCATTGCAACCGGCATTTAGCCGAAAAAAATTTAGCGAAGTTATGGTGCAAAAAAATATTTCATTATTTAATGTTAAAAAAGATAAATGCAACTTATGCGCCAGTTACGAAACCAAGAATATATCAGAAGAAGTTTGGAAGGAACATACAGCGAAGAAAAAGATTGCCAGATCGGAAAAACGCGAGGATATAAAGAGAGCTATTAAGGGAGAAGTAATTTTAATTGAAGTTGATTTTCAAGCTGTAAAGCTAGCTCCATTTACACATGCTAATGCTTTTTATTACAAAACAAAGCTAGCTTGTCATAACTCGACAATTTACGATGTTGTAAAAAAGCAAGCTACATGTTATTGGTTTTCGGAAGATCAAAACAATCAACTAGTAGCATCAACATTCGTTTCATGCTTGATAGACTATTTAGAAAAAAAAGTTCTCACTTCTGAAAAGAAACCAGTAGTAATATTTTCTGATGGATGTACAGCACAAAACCGTAACAATGTCATGGCAAATGCACTGCTCAATTTTAGTATGCTTCATGGAGTCTTCATTTATCAGAAATACCTTGAAGTCGGTCACACGCAAATGGAGGTAGACTCCGTACATGCTTGTATCGAGAGAAAATTAAAAAATAAAGAAATAAAACTGCCAAGCGATTACGTGTCTACGACCAGAGAAGCAAGAAAACATCCAACACCATACGAGGCTATTGAGCTGACTTACGACTTTTTTAAAGACTACACAAAACCTTTAAGATACAGTAGCATTAGACCCGGTCGGGCAAAAAATGATCCAATGGTCACAGACATCAAAGTCATATGATCCTTCAGGACTAATCAGGGTAAAACTTGATTTTACCAAAGATTGGATGGACTTACCTCATAGACCAAAGAGACTCAATCCAGTGGACTGTTACCCACCCTTATTTACGGCAAGATGCCGTATTCCTAAAACGAAGTGGTTGCATCTTCAAGAATTGAAAGCTGTCATTCCACAAGATTGTCATTACTTTTACGATAATATCCCTTATCAAGAATAAGTTTGATACAAAAAATAACTAGAATCAGTTTCCTGCCAATTCCGACTGCTATTGTTTGGATTTAGGTTATTTGATTTTGTTAGTGTAGGACAGCAGGCAAAAGTATCATAAAAGAAACGTTATTTTGTTATTTTTTGCAGATTTTCCAATTTTGGCTATTATTGTTTTATCTATTTTATTTTATAATAAGATTTTTATAACTACCATTCATTTAAATGGACCAATGACAATATTGGAAGTTTTTGTTCTAAGAAATTATGCCCTAAGTTAAGAATATAAAAAAAGACAATTGTTCTTCACTGATCTCTGAGACTTTTCTACGGAAAATGTTCCTTTATTGTTTAATACTTAGTTTTATTACAAATAAATTTGTGTTGATAATGTCCTATCGTTATTGTTTTTGTTTTATCTATTTAATTTGATAATAAGATTTTTATAACTACCATTCATTTAAATGGACATTGGTCCATATATACATATTATACAAATAAATTTGTGTGCATAATGTCCTATCGTAATTGTTTTATTTTGATTTTGAAGATAGCCCGTATTGTTCCTAGTAAAATGTCCTATGTTTGTTCTTGTGTTGATTTATATTGTCCTATCTCGATTTTAAATTGGAAGGAAGCATAAAATGTTACTTTTGTTTTTAATTACATGTGTAATAAAAAAAAATATTAACTACGTATTTTTTTTTAACATACGACATGTTGTATATATGCTGCAAACATGTTTTTTCTTCCTCCTCTAAAGTTGTCAAAATTGAGATAGGACATGTTGCCAGTTCACAGTCGATATGTCATTACAGAAGCTGCGTCTGTAAGTTTTCTTTCATATTTAGCTTATCTATAAATTTCAATAATTGTTAAATGAAATCTTTCCACTAAGCACATAGAGTTCGGGTTATGTGGCGTCCCAATATTTAAATCTATTTTATGGAAACTTAACATTTCTTTAAGTAAACTGTTATTAAATTCACTTCCTGGATCTGCGCTAATTCTCATTGGCACTCCATAAATTGAAAAATATTTTAGCAAAGCTCTTACTATTTCGGGAGTTGATCTATTTGTTATTTCAAACGCTTGCCCTAATTTACTAAAGGCATCTACAATTGTTAGAAAATACTTTCCTTCAATGGTAAAAGTATACATAAAAAACTCTTGAAATGGTTTGTTTTGCATTTGTGTTATTTGTAATTCTGGCTTTAAGAGTTTTCTATCATATTTCATGCGTTGACAAAGTTCACACGAATTTATAAAACTAGCAATAGTTTGTTCTAAATTATTCCAGTAATAAGTACGTTTTAGATGGGCAACTCTTTCTCTAATGCCTCTATGACATGTTTTACCCGTGTGGTATTTTGAAATATTGTCACGTTGCTCATTTTCGTCTTCCACATAGATAACTCTTTCAGTACATTCGCGAATTTTAACTAAATCTTTATTAAATATACTCGTGACTATACTAGAAAATTGTTCACGATGTTTTCTATCTTCAAAATAAATAAAGTGAGTTATGTTTGGACGAATGTATTCTTTTAAAAATTGTTTAACTAATTCAGAATTATTAGTTGGCATATGTACTTCAAGTACCTTTTGTTTTTGCCTTGACAAATTTTTAACACTATACTCGTTTTTACATACATACATACATAGACTCAGGCCTGTTTCCCCGAAGGGGTAGGCAGAGGCATATTAAACGCCCACTTTTCGCCAGTGTTTTAATCCCACGTAATAGGTGGCGAGCCTATTGCCGCTTATTGGGACATTTTGTTTGCCAGAGCCTCGTCCGTTGATCGGCAGGTGCACCACTTGCAGGTGAGGTTGGCTTGGGACCTTAAGTTCTTGGTGGGAACCTTATGCACTCGTTTTTATTCCACGTAAAAAGAAGGATTTGGTTTGGTTTTGTATCAATAGCTTCTTTTAAAATGGGTATATCTGACGAATCTGTGTTCTTTTCAGAATGTACTGTTTCTACAAGCGATTCGGGTCTTTCCGATGCTGTTAAGGTACCACTACTTATTGAACGTAAAGGATAGTTAGATTCTAAACTTCTATTATTCGAACGGATTGATTGGACTGATTGAGTTAATTCATCCTCCGATGAAATTAGAATTGGCTCATCTTCTGGAGTATTTACTATCATTGATACATTTTCATCATCTAAAGCATTTAATTTTATACGCGACAATGCGTCTGCATTGTTATTTTGTTTACCTGGTTTATATTCTATTTCATCATATTCAGCTAATCTTAATCTCCATCGAGTCAGTCTACTACCTGGCTCTTTAAATAATTGTAACCAAGCAAGTGGTCTATGATCGCTAAGGATTTTAAATTTATTTCCGTACAAATATTTCGGTCGGAAATATTTACAAGTCCATACTATGGCTAAAAGCTCTTTTTCAATTGTACTATATTGCGTCTCGGCTTCGTTGAGCGTTCTACTTGCGAAAGCTATTGGTTTATCACTGCCTACAGGGCCTTGTGATAATACTGCCCCGAGAGCAAAATTTGATGCATCTGTGGTTAGCAAAAATAGTTTTGTGAAATCAGGAAATTGTATAATAAGTGCATTAGTTAAAATTCCTTTACATTTCTCAAATTAATCGATACATTCTTTAGTTATAATAACTTTATTTTTCCTTTTATGAAAAATCTTTTATGAATTTTCGGTAATATCCTACTAAACCTAAAAAACTTTTTATCTCCGTGGGAGTTTTTGGTAACGGATAATTCAAATCTGCCTTAATCTTATAATTATTTGGCTTTAATCCATCCTCGGATATTGTATGTCCTAAGTAAAGAACTTCTTTGCGTAAGAATTCACATTTATCTAAAGTGACTTTTAAGTTAGTTTCTCGTAATCTTGAAAAAAATTTTCGCAGTTTTTCTATATGATCTTGTAAACTAATTGAATAAATAATAATATCATCGAAATAAACTAAGCAATGTATGCCTTGTAGACCTCTCAGCACATTATCCATTGCTCGTTGAAATGTTGCTGGAGCTGTTTTTAATCCGAAAGGCATTCTTTTAAATTCGAAATGACCTGACTGAGTTGAAAATGCAGTTTTCTGCTGATCCTCTTTATCTAATTCTATTTGATGATAACCACTACCTAAGTCTAATGTAGAAAAGTATTTTGCTTTACTTAACCTATCAAAAAGATCCGTGACATTCGGAAGAGGGTATTTATCATCATATCAGCCAAACGACGTCCACTGCTGGACATAGGCCTCCCCCAAGGTTCTCCACACTGACCGGTCTTGAGCCGCCCGCATCCAACCTCCTCCCGCGATCTTGACAAGATCGTCGGTCCACCTTGCGGGGGGCCTACCTCTGCTGCGTCGTCCGGTACGTGGCCGCCACTCCAGAATCTTTCTGCCCCAACGGCCATCGGTTCTTCGAGCTATGTGCCCTGCCCACTGCCACTTCAGCTTGGCTATCCGGAGAGCTATGTCGGCGACTTTGGTTCTACTGCGGATCTCCTCATTTCTGATTCGATCTCGCAGGGAAACTCCAAGCATAGCTCTCTCCATCGCCCTCTGATAAGGTGTGACAAGTGAACTTGAGCCTTCTGATAAGGCCCATAGTGAGCGACCACGTCTCTGATCCGTAAGTCATCACTGGCAACACACACTGGTCAAAGACTTTCGTCTTGAGACACTGCGGGATAACGGACGAGAAGATATGTCGTAGCTTCCCGAACGCTGCCCAACCGAGTTGGATTCGACGATTGACCTCCTTCTCGAAGTTGGACCTACCTAATTGGACTACTTGTCCCAGGTAGATATACTTGTCGACAACTTCGAGCGTAGAGTTCCCAACCTGAATAGGAGCAGGTACAACATGGACGTTCGACATGATTTTCGTCTTGTCCACGTTCATCTTAAGACCTACTTGTTGGGAGACTCTACAGAGGCCATCGAGCATTGTGCCTAGGTCTTCCATGGTCTCAGTCATGACTACGATATCATCTGCGAATCGAAGGTGAGTGATGTACTCGCCGTTGATGTTGATGCCGAGTCCATTCCAGTCCAGAAGCTTGAAAACATCCTCCAGCGCAGTGGTAAACAGTTTCGGGGATATGACATCCCCCTGTCTCACCCCTCGCTGGAGTTGAATAGGTTTCGAACTCTGGTCCTGGAGGCGGACTGACATAGTGGCGTTTTCATACAAACACTTCAGCACTTCGATATATCGGTAGTCAATCTGGCACCGTTGGAGAGACTGTAGCACCGCCCAGGTTTCGATCGAATCGAAGGCTTTCTCATAGTCCACAAACGCCAAGCATAGGGACTGGTTATACTCCTCGGACTTCTGTATAACCTGCCGCAGCGTATGTATGTGGTCTATGGTACTATAGCCTTTACGGAAACCGGCTTGTTCGGGAGGCTGGAAGTCGTCTAGCTTGCTCTCGAGACGATTCGTGATGACCCTCGAAAACAGCTTGTAGACGTGGCTCAGAAGTGTGATGGGTCTGTAGTTCTTCAAGAGGGTTTTATCCCCTTTCTTAAAGAAAAGCACCACCACACCTCTGTGCCACGCCTGTGGCGTTTTACTCTCGAGAATGACGGAATTAAATAGCTTCCGGAGGGCTTCTCTAGCGGGTGCACCGCCGGCCTTCAGAAGCTCACTCGTAATTCCGTCATCACCCGGCGCCTTGTTGTTTTTAAGCTGTTTGAGAGCCACACTAATCTCGTGCATGCTGACGTCCGGGATATCTTCGGTATAGTGTCGGGTCAATCCAGCTCTAGGGTCTGACGCTGGAGTGCTTGCGGGTTGTTGCGTTGTCGTGTATAGCTGTCCATAGAACCTTTCAATCTCCTCCAAGAGCTCAGGCTTGGACGATACGATTCTGCCATCCTCCGTCTTCAGCTTTGTCAGCTGACTCTGCCCAACAGACAGATCCCTCTGGAACACTTTGGATCCCTTATTCTGCTCGATCGCCTCACGAACACATTTTGTGTTGTATTGGCGGAGATCGCGAGTCAGAGACTTAGAAATCTGTCTGTTGAGGTGCCGATATTTCGGCATGTCGTCGGAGGATAGCAGAACCATCTTGCGCCTTTCCTCTAACAGCTCGAGGGTCGGATCCGAGATCTTTTTGGTTCTCTGGCTTTTCTGGGGCTTAAAAAATTTAGCCCCTGTTGTATGGACAGCATCCACGAACCCGTTACTGTACACGTCCACATCTACGCATTCACGCAGGGTATTTATCATCTATAGTTATTTCATTTAAACGCCTATAATCTATAACCATACGGTATTTTTGTTTACCTGAAGCGTCAATCTTTTTAGGAACTAAATGTGCAGGTGCGCTCCAAGGAAGAATGTGACTTGATGACGTCATTCTGCAATAACTTATCTACTTATTCCTGAATTTCTTGATTTTGTTTAACAGGATTCCTATACGGACGTATAAAAATAGGATCTTCATTCTTAGTTCTAATTCTATGCTTACCTTGATTTGTAAGAGTTAAAGGAATATTCTCACAATGGAAGATATCTTTATATTCCGCACATAAATTTTGTATGCACGTTGTCTCTTCATTATTTAAATGATCTAACCTTAATTTTGAAAGGTTATTTTCTAATTCTTGTTCTATATTAATATCTAATTGAATATTATTTACATGGCAAGATTCATTTTCTACTTAAATTACATCTACTGGTCTATCAAAAGTTATAGTTATATATTTATCTGTAACGTTCTGTTTAACTGTTTGAGCAAACCAATCTATACAAGTTACTATTGCATCCGGCATACGAACACCTGGTGCAAATTCTGTAAATCTAATCATAGCATTACCGTTTTCTAACATAGTTGAAATTTTCACACGCGTTTCAGAACGTGGAGCTAATTTAATTTTGCGAAAATGATTATACTAAATTGGAATATTAATATATTTTGTTTTTGAAACTTGCCTCTTCATGTCAATACTTGCTTCTAATTCTTGCAATAAATCTATACCTATAAGACCATCATTAGCCTTATCTACATCGTATATATAAAATGTATGACTTAAGTTAGCTCTAAAAGTTGGTGTCAAAGGAATATTTATTACTTCATCGTGTTTACTACAACCATGCGTACTGTATACTTTAAAAGGTTTATATATCTTATAGCTACTGCAAAACTTATTTGCCTTCTCAGGGCTTATAAAAGAACGAGTGCTACCCGTGTCTATTAAAAGATAAGCATCTATCTCAGGTAGATTTATATGAGGTAGTTTTAACGTATCAC
Organism: Euclidia mi; assembly: GCA_944739405.2. Taxonomy (NCBI): domain Eukaryota; kingdom Metazoa; phylum Arthropoda; class Insecta; order Lepidoptera; family Erebidae; genus Euclidia; species Euclidia mi. The sequence goes on from OX123185.2 coordinate 98,015,109, forward strand.
TATAATTCATTCTAATTATTTCGCTTCGTCTTCTCGCGAGGCTTCTACTTGAAATTTATTTTTGGTTGAAAATCTTTGCAATAGTTATTTTGTACCGTCCTCATTGAGACGTCTGTATTTTGTTTCGGTGGCATTTTATTATTTATACCGAAACGAAAGTTTTGATTGGGATTCATCTTGAAGAATCCAGATTGTTTGTGATTGTTGACAGTCCTAGGGAACTGCTGTGGCTGGTTGCTAAATGGTTGTCTATTAAACTGATTTAAACTCGGTCTAAATCCTTGTGGTTGGGAATGACCTACAAATTGATTTGGTGCTCCAAATCTTGGACTATTTTGAACAAAATTACTAAACTTATTTTGCGCTGAATTATTTACTGGAGGTTTATTGTTGGTATTTAGGTTTGGTAATCCAAATTTAAATTGAGGCGTTGAGTTTTGCAACGTTTTTCTACCACTAGGTTGCGCTTTATTAACTTGTTTAATATCGTTCTTAACGTTATATCTTACATGAAAATTCACTTCTTCCATGACAACGCTAAGTGCGGACTCTAAATTATCACACTTATTTAATCGTACAAATCTTAATAAATCTTCCGGTAAATTGTACAAGAAAACATTCAGTGCTGTATTGCTATATACTATATATTTCGCGGATTTGAGCCTTTCATCATCTAACAAATTTACTTTCGAGATTAACGAACTTCTTATATTTTGTATTCTATGGCAAAAGTCAATGTAAAACTCACCCTGATTTATTTTAACATTTTCTAATTCTATGGCGATGCACGCCTCTGACCTAGGGTCACCAAAATGCTGTATGAACAATTCTTTTAATTGTTCCCAACTGGTAACGTTCCCACGCTCACTAACTAGGATAGCGGCTTTTCCTACTAACTTACTAGTAATACATTGATATAAATATATTTGTTGAGCGGGATTATTATCGCCCCTAAAACTTCTTATAAGATATTCACATTTAGATATGAATAAATTCAACAACTTGTCATCGCCGTCAAAACGCGGAATGATCGACTGGATTTCCTTAGGTTTTAAAGTGATTTGATTCATTTTATAATATTAAAATACGCAACTCAAAAATTATAGAAACTATATATTTGTAAGTTAAAATAAGATTCTTACTGCAGTGCGTTCTCAATTGGAGTAGAACGACACTACCCTACATAAATTGACCCTAGATTTGTATAGAGCACAATTTATAGCACCATGTTTAATGGCAATTTTTAGTCCAACTAAACACACACAAATTATTACAAATAGACAGGAAAGGAACGGTGAATAAAGGGTCTACTCACATTAATTCGCTCGATCCCATGCCGACTATTCTTGCTTGCTGCTGCTGCTGTTGCTGCTGCTGCTGTCGTGGTATTTGACGAATTTGTTTGTTGAGGTTCACCGGATAACAGTGTCTATGCGACGAGTTAGACGTTACGACCGATGCGTGTGATGTTAACGGTAACTATTCGCGACGTTTTAATTATCAGCCCCGGCTGCGCCAGTCAAATGAATAGACCGTGTATAAGTGTTTTAACAAAAGTATTTATTTAACACGAGGTGTGCTACGCAGAGCACCACCGTATACACGAGTACAAGTTAATGCAAGAAGAGCAGTGACGACAATTTGTCTGTACTGGGTTTATTTAGGGCCAGTGTCACGTGGTATGGTGGGGAGAAGGTGGCGTGATGTTTGCATGATGCACCATGCCCATGTGGTCTTAGTTCAGACGAAATGTCATTACTTTAATTGTTATGGTTTTGGCTATCGTTAAGATTATAGTAAGAAGTGATTCAAAATAATTGTTATAGTTTTGGTCATTGTTACTTTTATATTAATTAAGTGTTTAGCACTTGATACCATGTGACAAAGGTTGGACCATGGTGGTCTTATGCTATTGTTATGGTTTGAAGGGGATTAGCGGGGTGCATAACTAGGTAGTCTATTTATCGATGCAAGATTTAGGCTATATAACATTACGTTATATACTGAAGCAGTACCTCTTAATAACGCGAGTATAACCAGGTCAGCAGCTATGTTTAAATAACACCGTTTAGTACCGAGCGTAGTGAGTTCGATCTCCACAAGTGACAACACTTCGTGTACTCAACGATTTGTAGTTTCGAGTCTGTTTGCTCTTTATGTTCGTTGTTTCTAAGGTCCTCGCCGTATAGAATATCATCATCAGCCTTTAATTTAGTTTATTAGTCTAGTGCTGGACTAGACCTCTCCTTTTAAAGGAGGAATTGGCCTAGTATACCAAGCTGGCCAAACGGGTTGGTATACGGTTTGTATCAAGTTTTCCTTCTGTTACAATGTTGTCTCTGCATAATATGCTTCCTCTGTCGGATCTTACGACACCCATGGGATGATATTGGGTGGTGACAATCCGTATTCTTAATCCGTCATCACACGGACCATACCATATAGGATAACAAAGGAAATTTACGAATGAATCGCAGCTGTTATCATAGGTCGACTTTAGATTCATCGTAGGAGGGAACATTGTAGATACGTGCGTCAGCTAGGAATGCAACGTAGTAGAGGAATGGGGCTAGTGATATCTGAGGTTCTATATATACCCTTCAGTAGTGAGCCGAATTTGCTATATTTGGTTAACCGCATGAGCGCCTTCGATGGCCGTCAATGATTGTATGGGCATATGCTGAGGCTTTTGGGCACATTTTGAGTAAATAAGATTGTGTTGTCATTTTATTTATTCTTTGTTTGTATGATATTCATTAGGTATCCAATAAATGTATTTTCTTTCTTTCTATTGGACAACACCTTCATGCATAATAGAAATGACTCAAACAAGGCGTATTAGAGGAATGAACGCGTCTTGAGCTCTTGTAGCTGCTACTAACCATACGAGAACGGAGTACGCCATGACTTTCTCAACTTGACTCTTAAGTCATTAACTGCACGGCTCATTATTTCTGTAAGATGGCGATTTGCCACATAAGGGCCTCTTTGCAAGGCGCACACCTCAAGCATGGCTTGTTAGCAGTTGCGACGTGCGATTTGTGGCAAAGGTAATACTCTTGTGTAGGTACGTGTGTGTGTGAATACACGTGAAATGAACACGTATGTGCATCTCTTAAGAATCTTCTAGACTGCATAATAAGTTGCGGAAAAGTTGGGCGAGTAGAACTTAATTTTTTTGGTTTGCTTTTTTTGAATTATGTGAAATATGAATCGGGTGCAAAGGCGGTTGAAATTATTTGTACCTTCATAATGAGTTGAGTTATGAATGAGATACAGAACTTGACCCTCATTGGGTTTATAACCAGTTATACTGGCCCGAAGTACTAGTACATAATAGTAAAAAGAAGGCATGATGAGTGTCTTGACAAATTCTTGTTAACGTGTATAGAGCCATACGTAATTTGGGTTCCCATTAGATAGGGATTTAAAAACATTGGGACTTTGCGTTTAGCAGTTTTATCAAACATTATTATTTTATCTGTCTGTATATAAAATCGTTGCGTTACTGACTAACTGAAAGACAACGCCGGAAACTTAAATTTTGTATGTATGTTCCTTGGGGATCATAGGTGTGCCTCTAAGAAGAGATTTCCCAAAAGTCTCACAAGATCGAACAGAAACCATTAGCTCTAGTCTACAATAAAACTAACATGTATGTAACACTAACTATACACTTACCCAAGGTGTGAACTATTGATAAATAACACAATAACATTTACTGAAGTTCAATACAAACGCTGTCATTAGTTGTTTTATTACAATCTTCTATGTTTTAATATAATATAACTTCACGCCTTAGTCCCCAAAGGGGTAGGCAGAGATGTATTACACACTTCGGCAGTTATGTTTCGGTCCCGGTTTTTTTTCTGTGTTGTTATCGAAGTTTCCGAAGACAGCTTTTTATTATGAATGCAATATTGCAAGACCCTCATTCTAAATAATGTGAGCCTACAGTTTGAACGTTGTGAACAAATATTATGCTATCATTATAGTCCGGTCAAAAACATTTGAAATAACAATAATTGCCGGAGAGCCAAATATTGGTGGAGAGCTAGGGTTTACTATTACAAATAAAGTTTTAAAAACCCCCATCGAGCCTATGTGTGCTTCAAAAGTTATTCGGGGTCAAATGTCAAAATTTGAAGTTTTTTGGATTTTTTCGAAAACGGCAAGTTTTATCAAAATAAAACCTTAACCAAAGTTGTAAATCTTAAAATTCTCTACAAAAATGGCATACTGATTTTTTTCCTAAGAGTTACCATTCCTAAAATATCGCGATTCTAAGAGTCACATCATACGTAATATGCACACATTTCCACGCCACCTGTGAGGTAGTGTACTTGGCGCGTTTTTTTTACCTTGGTTTCCCCAGTAGGCCTACTCCACTAACTGTCATGACAATTTTAGGATAATTTAAGGGAACAATACCTGTCAAGTTCTAGATATTACCTTATTATTGATATTGCTATTGATTATTGGGTTAACTATTGTTTTGATTTCTTTAGATATTTTAATCAGATTCATACTCATGAAAGTCTACTGCAACAGTCATGTCTTCTTCGATTTCTTCTTCTTCCTCTTCCTCTTGCTGGATGTTCATAAATTGTTCAAATGTGGCTGAAACATTGGTCTCTTCATTCAAATCACAGGAATCTTCCTCTATTCTACTTGTAGTATTTGCTATCACAGCAAATATAACCACAACACGAATCGATGTAACACTGGCTCACCACTACACACAGTACCGAGGGCATGTCTAGCGCGCACCGTGCCTATCACCCGACTGACTGTCCGTAGACAGTGACAGCCACAGACTATAAAGATATACTACTAGTGACAGGCGTCAAGTGACGCTACTTCCTCTACTGGTGTACATGAGACAGTGTAATGTATCCATTGCATAGATAAAAACACTACATCTCTTCCCTTTTAACATTTTGATTTATCATTATAATGTATGTCTATTTCATTGGCAAATAATTATACGTCATTGCCTTATTTTCCTTATACCTAGACCTTATACGCAATATGCACGCCAGGACGTGGAGTTGCGGAAACAGCCCAGGCTACCATACCATACATAGATGCTGTCCCCTTCTGTTTGCTTTGGCCTTAACGCTCTTCTTGCGGTCTCCGTATTCTTTTCCTTTTCCTTTTGCAACTTCGGTCTCATTATCCGTCTTGTCTCTTAAAATAGATTTAATAGTCTTTTTATCCGTCTTACTTCTATTTTTGACATTGGGTTTTTATCCATGTTCATTCTCTTGAAAAATACTTCTGATGTTTTTTCTGTTACAGTATGGGAGGTGGCGTTGTACTTCATTCAGTTTTAAAATTTTTAGTCTATCTTTCATACCCTGCTTTTTTCTTGAGTCGTTTTACTGTCTTTGGTTATAATATGTTCTCTTCATTTGTGGCCAATCTCGCACTGTGTTTAAATTTAAATATCACCATCATGATAAAACTTTCAACTCCTCGCCACGAACCGCCGCGAATCAGACGAACAGCATCAGTAGTGACCGATAGTGGGCCGCCCAGCCGACCGAAGACTTCTCTCAGAATTTTTATGATTTGCAAACTCGTTATAGTTCATGTAATCTTGATTTCTTTACAGCGGTTTTAACTTCACTATACACACAACAAGAATATAATCGTTATTTGGCAATGGGCCCAATAGATCGATAGCAATATCAAAGTTCTCGTCCATTTATAGGTACTTAGAAAACTTGCTAAGCTAACTAGAGTGCATCCTTTGCAATTCTTAATCGCCTATTCAACGTCCAGCCTCTTTTTCTGGCTGTATTTCTTTCACATTGCGTGTCCAATTTCCGTATGCTATATTTCATATTCTTGGTCCTTTTACTATTACTTGCGCATATACCGCTCCCAGTCCTATAGGAATTGCGTCTGCTTTTACTCACGTCTTGTCTTTAATGTCGCAATATCCCAATGTCTATTTCTGACAGCATTATTTTTCATTCATTCTCATTCATTCCGATCTCTTCTTCAGTATTCTTCTATGTTTGCCCTATTGCCCAATTTCCTAAAAAGCTCTGTTATTCCTCTCCAGTCCTTGGCATTCCAAATTCAGTTCATTTTTTCCAACGGCCTGACTCCTTCCGGTATCAGTTCGTGACCCAAAGTGCGTTGTCTGTGCTTTATGAATACATTTCTTTTTATTTAATAAAACATTGTTTTATTTAAGCACCTCCATTACTTCCAGAAAGCCGCACATCGTGCTCCCCCTTGTTGCACTGTTGCATTTACTCCTACAGCGAGACTGGAACTCTCCAAAAGGGTGGCATAGCTGGTTCGACCGATGTATCAAAAGATATCTATCTCACCTTTTATAGCTACGTCGTGGTTCATGTCTAATATATACTTCTTCTTCTTGATACTCTGATACTCTACGTAACTGAAGGTCGGCGGTCAGTTTTTTGAACTTTTCTCTGTTGATTGCAAGTCGGAACAGTTCTTCCACAGACTTGATGCCAGTCCACTCTCTGATGTTCCGGAGCCAAGACATTTTTCTTCTACCAACTTTTCTTTTGCCTGCAATCTTGCCCATCATGATGGTTTGTAAAAGCCTGTATCTTTCATGCCTGAGAACATGACCTAGATAAGCCACTTTCCTTTGCTTGATGGTGCGCAGCAACTCTGTTCCCTTGGTCATACGCCTCAGAACTTCAACATTGGTGACTTTATCAGTCCAACTGATACGAAGCATACGACGATAGGTCCACATTTCAAAAGCCTCGATCTTTTTACGGAGGTCTGCTTTAATGGTCCACGCCTCACACCCGTAAAGGACAACTGGCCAGATATAACATTGTAGGAGTCTGGTAAATATATAGTGCACTTCCCATTTCCCAGCGAGCGCCTCCATTGTCTCTTAACAAAGTCACCCTAACCTTCCGGACTTCGGGCAAGCTTCCGTTCTTGTTGGAATTCTTTAGTTTTGCAAAATCTTTGGTAGCAGCCGCACTCCCCGTAGCCGTTACTCTCCCTTGAACTTTACTGGGCAAGGAAGGCCCCGGGACATATGCGCTGATATGCCACAACCTGCACACCTCGGTGTCTTTTTCTCTTCACTCAACTTGCTCTCTTGTTTCGCCCACCTAGCACCATTCCTGCTTCAGTTTCTCATTGCATTGACTTCATTTGCCTTACTTTGTCTTTTTGTTCGTATCAGTTCCGTTGGCAATCCACACCCTCCAAGGTGTTGGCCATAGTGATAACCTTGTCCAATGCCCTCTCATTACCCATTGTCAACACTTATGTCCGATGGCATGGATTTATCTAGTATTTGGTTCATTATGTGGTCATCAGGTTCTTCAAATATACACTTCCGAGCCCGATCCCTCAGCTCAACAAGAAACTCCTTGAAACGTTCCCCTTCATCTTGCTTGGAAACCGCGCCGTTCAAAAGTCGTGTTTTGTTCCAGTTCCATTTTTCCACTGTAAGCCGACTGATTTACTGTCTCCAATTCAATGGAATTCACAATCCCAATTTATTAGAATTCCTTAGTCTAATTTATTTAATGAAATTCCGTAGTCCAATTTCAATTTAATGAAATTCCGTAGTCCAATGTCAATTTAATGAAATTCCGTAGTCCAATTTCAATTAAATGAAATTCCGTAGTCCAATTCCAATTTAATGAAATTCCGTAGTCCACTTCCAATCGAATGGAAGACCACTTCCAATTAAATGGAAGACCACTTCCAATTAAATGGAAGACCACTTCCAATTGAATGGAAGACCACTTCCAATTGAATGGAAGACCACTTCCAATTGAGTGGAAGACCACTTCCAATTGAATGGAAGACAACTTCCAATTGAATGGAAGACAACTTCCAATTGAATGGAAGACCACTTCCAATTGAATGGAAGACCACTTCCAATTGAATGGAAGACCACTTCCAATTGAATGGAAGACCACTTCCAATTGAATGGATGACCACTTCCAATTGAATGGATGACCACTTCCAATTGAATGGATGACCACTTCCAATTGAATGGAAGACCACTTCCAATTTAATGGAAATTGTCGAATCAAATAAAATCAAATCATATTTTATTTGTTATACATAGGTTTACAATAGTTGGTTATAGTCAAATATAATAATACGCTATGCTTAGTCACTTAGACATACAAATACTAGGCAGATAGTTACCTTCTTCCTTCTCTTAGCGCCGCCCCAGCTCCAATCTGGGGTTCGCTTACAGATATTAGGCAGATGCTTACCAATTTAATTAAACAAGCAAACATTCAATATAAAATGTCAATTTAAATACATATTAAGATAATTAGAATCACTAATTCCAATTTATAATGGTCGAGTGGAATTCGCCATCCTCGAGACTTAGATCATAGACACCTCGATTCCTTCATTGGTATAAGGGTTGTATTGACACTCGTAGTGATGTTATAACTCCATCGGTACCTTCACTAAACATATTAGCCTCTACCCACAGCCTCGCTCACCCATCGCTTAAGAGGGTAGCCCATGGGTCACTGTGCTGCACAAGCCACTACTACATCACTGCAATACCTTATCATAATACCTCGTTTTATGAAAGAGTAACAAGTGCTCCTGACTCTGTTACATAAACAACAATATGCAGATCTCAATTTGAACAGGTTTAACAAATCAAATCACACAGGTGTCTGTATCTACGTTCAAATCTACTTATCGATATTAATGTTTCATTCACACCGTTATTTATCTCAATCTGAGGATTTATCAACATTCTATTGAAATTAATTCTGGCAAACCAGATCTTGAGTGATCATTCAAAATACTTTCCATATTCGTATTGTAGCGACCAACTACATAACACAACATTGACAAGCGCCATATACCCAATGACGACGAAACTACTACAGCACTACTCCCCCTATCGACGCGGGAAATATTCAAAAACGATCCTGAACCGCGATAGCAACTTTCGCGCGCTACGACGCATATATATATATACACAACTTCCAAAGTATGTCCGTCGGCCTGCAGGCCACCGAGCACGACCACCCAGCTTGGTTAGAGGCTCCTCCCTCTAGTTGGAGGAACACTACACCTTTATCCTCCACAGTATCTATTACGTAATTTTACAACCCCATTATAAGGATTTGTCGACTATATAATGAATGACTCACTACCTAAACACAGTTCCAAATTGGATATATTCAACAATAAATTAACTTTTAAGCACGATATGTTCAACATATTATGTCATGAGTAATGACTACTAACACTTGTAGTTACATAAACGTAACGTATGTTACACAATAAGTTTATTCCATTTTTTAATTCTTTCACTCTCCTACTTTGTATAATAAGATTAACAAAAAGCTTAGTATATACCCTCTAACAAAACATCACTGCCGCAAGAAGATCACTGAGTGGCTCTTGTCGTTGGATTACGATACAACTGAAAGTTTGTTTATTGTACAAAATAGGTAGACCATGACACAATATATAGGAGTCAAACACACACACACACACAGGCATACACAATTTCTTTTTTTTATTATTATATTTTATTTTATTATTATATTGCTTTTTTTAATTTTTTGTGATTTATTGTTATTTTTTGTTATTTCCAATTTAATGCAATATAAATAATTAATATTTAAATGGGAATTGTAAAGTCTGATCTCTTGTGAGAAAATTCAGTTGCTCAAATTGTGTACATTATCCTAAGGGGTGGAGACCTGGTGACCTAAAATACGGACTTGCGTCTAGTTTAGGCACCAGTCTCCCACAATATAATGTAAAGAAAAGCTTACCCATTTGTGAAGATTTATTTGTATATATTTTTTATTTATATTGTGGAGAGAAATAAATTATATATTATTATTATTATATATTATTTTTACAGGTCGTGATGAATACGCATATTTAGGAACCTAGTGCAGTTTATAATTCTATTGCTTAAATATGTTTGCCACAAATGTACTAGATTCTGTAATGTGTGACTAAATAAATAAATGAATTCCTTCGATATTCACCACGAGTAAGTCAAATTAAAATTAGTAACAACCCACGATAATTCGAAACGCCATTCGTATACGTATCCAACTCTAACACCAGAAAGACTTCATAAGTCAAAGTGAAGTAAATAATAATGTTCTGTAAGGCTGCTATTCCAATGCAGCCTCCATGTACTTTCCTTACTCTAAGATAATGACATTAAACCAGCAGTACACCGACTCCGAGTCAATTCAAAATAAATTATCTCATTTCGTTCATTACACAGTTTCAATGTCATAAAAAATACGAGAATAGTCCCTCTGGTTACATGTCTAAAAGGCGAGGTCACACACACCTATTTAAGAAATAAAAGGTCATCGTAGCTATTTAGTACAAGCTTACACTCTATGAACACAGTACGCACGATTCGATCAGTCACAACTTTAGCGCCGCTACCCTGCGAAGGACAGTCCAGACCGGGTTTATTATTGTTCTATGTTTAGCAGAAACTAACACAAGCTAAGTGTTGGTTCCAAACCAATATTACAACTATACCAGAAGAACTACCGGCACGTTTCACTCAAACCCCCTTGGCGACGGATTAAGGTGTTGGACTCCGCCGCCAAAACGCCCAGCGGGTGCAGAGGATAGGGAGGACGGCAACGCAACACACAGTAAACGGCTGTTCCAACCACAACAGTAAACAAGTGGGCCCAACAAGTACCCACACTAATAATTACATGCATTATTTCACTATATTAATTTTGTAAAAATCAAGTAAGGTATTTGAATATACAATGGCTTTGTTTATATAGTTCTTTGTCAATTCATACTACCCTTGACGATTTGGCTGTACTGAATTGAATAACTCATAGGAATTATTTTGCGTTAACAACGCCCTTTATCGTAACACAAGTCAATATCACTATAAAGCTATTATAATTTTAAATTAACGTAGCGTAATATGCTACACCGACATCTAAGCAGCGTATACCTTGTGCATAAAATTCAAAAATAGTCGCACTTTCCTTCCTTTTTTAAATATTATATTTGTTTCACTGACCTGTATTTATCCTCGTCGCCATTTGTAGTATTTGCTACCACTGCAAATATAACCACAACACGAATCGATGTAACACTGGCTCACCACTACACACAGTACCGAGGGCACGTCTAGCGCGCACCGCGCCTATCACCCGACTGACTGTCCGTAGACAGTGACAGCCACAGACTATACAGATATACTACTAGTGACAGGCGTCAAGTGACGCTACTTCCTCTACTGGTGTACATGAGACAGTGTAATGTATCTATTGCATAGATACAAACACTACACTACTCAACTGAACATTTGAATTAAAATTATTCGAAAAAAAATAATGTCTGGCTGCGCCAAAGTATTAAAAGTAATTGATTCCACACCTTAATCAATAATTACGGAAGGAACTCGCTTTCTTCTTGCGGTTTATGGAGTTCCAAAAAAATTACTTGCATTGATAAATTTCGTTACTTAACTTTTGTAAAAAATACGCCAAACAAGAAACAACACTATTTTTGCAAAAAAGGTTGTAGTGGCTACCATATGTGGCTGTACAAAAGTCGGGTTGCTGTATTCTCCAGCGTGTACCAATTGCCAAGGTCAGTCTTAATCAAATGTCCAGTTGAGTACAATACAGGAAGATTCCTGTGATTCTAATGAAGAGACCAATGATTCAGCCACATTTTAATAGTTTATGAACATCCAGCAAGAGGAAAGGTTAAGGTTTTATTTTGATAAAACTTGCCGTTTTCGAGAAAAATCCAAAAAACCTCAAATTTTGACATTTGACCCCGAATAACTTTTGAAGCACACATAGGATCGATGGGGATTTTTAAAACTTTATTTATAATGGTAAACCCCAGCTCTCCACCGATATTTGGCTCTCCGTTAATTATTGTTATTTGACCACTATTTTTATATCTAAATTGACCGGGCTATTATACGCCCCAAATATTTTGTTAGTCTAGTCTAGACTACAAACTCATTACAGGCTAGGTTTAGCAAAATATTTACAATAAATGTGTTTCAAGATTGTTATGAACGAGAGTTACACAGTTAGGGGGTTTAAATAAAATTAATTGTAGATACCGATTTGTACGAATAGTAAATACTTTGTTGAGTCGCGTAAATGGATTCGATTTTTTTTTTATTGAAGCCTACCAGAATGACTCCATGCCACCTGATTTTAAGCGTACATGGAGTCCCATAGCAAAAGTCATTATGCCAATAAAATATTAATAATGAATGGCCCCTACCTTGATGTCCTAGAGAAAACCTTTTTCACGCCCCGCTTAAAGGACCCGGGATCATAGGAATTTCCCTCTTCGTGTATGGTGATAACGTACCAGTGTTTGGACTATTTGCCAGCTTAGTGGTAAGAATAACATTTTTACTGGAACTCGATTTTCGATAGCATACTCAATAATGTTATCAAAAATCTCGCATCCCTTGAGGAACTTTGTTTGGTCATCCGATCTAGGACTTATCTAATATACATTTTTTATGTCTTTCGGAGAACCACTGGTCTCATACGGAGAGCAGTCTATTTAGCCGAAATCTCTTGTCATGATTCCCTAATTTATAATTCTACTATTTTGCCTTTGGATCGATGTCCTTATTTTCAGTCTATGAAAGCTGAATCATATGGAAATATAATGAAAATAAGGAGTATTTTATGGACAGAATATAAAGGCGATTCTCTGATTTGAGTGATGACCGAAGCGCCGTTCAAACACAAAAACAAACCTAATAAATATATTCGCAAAAGGGACGACAAAACTACATCCTTAATCAATTTTGTTATTTTTCTCCCTTTACCCTATTGATGGTCGGAATACATTGCATTGGATGCGCTGAAAGAAAACGTATTTCAGCGAATGAGGCAAGAATAACAAAGGCATGCAGAAAATTTTCCATTCCATTCGTGTTCCATTAGCCTCGCCTCGCGCCTTTGTCCGATATCAGCCATTCGAACAGTTTTTTTTTCCAATTCGTGTAATTTGTGCCCGAGGCGACTGCTGGGATACTGCTTTAGTGGTTCTGTGTGGACTCACCCTATACTTTTTGTTAAAGTCTTACAGATGGGTTAGTTTGAGAAGTGCTTAACGTGTTTTTGAATTCTGCTGCGTACTTTTAATCGTGTTGTTATTTTTGTCATGTTATGCTTTTTGTTTTACGATGTGTTTTCTGTGGTTGCTTTCATTTCATTGTTATGATATATGTTGATATAAATATCTTTCAAGTTAAGAGATGAATGGTCATGCTTACGTTCTTTGAATGGATTGTCCATATGGGCGAAATCTATTGCCCGTATACAATAGAAGATTCATTGTTATTTACAAGCTCACTTTGACCTAAGTAAGCAGTAGAATTAGTATTACAGATAGCTTATTCTTTATCAACTCGTTTTAAGTAGTGGTCGACCAATAGTATGAACTAATTGAGATGTTAAGAGCCCAACTCAGTATGATTTGAGAAGTGATGTGAACCCGTTCCTAATTGAAAATATTAATTATGATGTTATTAAAAAAATATAAGCAATTTCTTACCTTATCTGCCAGAAAGCGTTGAAGAAAGACAACATGTTTTCATTAAACGTTTGTAATAGATATGGGTCGATAATAATTTATGCAGCTGATCTTCAATATCATAATTATTATTATATCAAAATTTAATTTCGAGATAACATTTAAGAGGAAATAGCTAATACCAGATACAACATAGTAGGGGAACAATATAGGCAAACAGACTCTACATAATTACACATACAAAAAAGCCTCAGTACATTAAGAAAGACCTTATTCCATCCAATTTCTAGTAAAGATACTCCAGAGTACAGTCTGAGCTAAAAACTAAGGCATTTGTACACCACGCTCAATAAGCGAATAACAATCTGCGCCAAAAATTGAATTTCGAATATTCCACCATCTTTGTTTTGCTTGTGCACAATCTCTGTCCGGTGGTAGCCGTTATGAAATTTTTCATTAAGCTTAGTGTCAACTAGCGGCGCCTTTACTGTTTCTCCAGCTTTTGGGGTGCGGTGCCAGTGTTGGAGGGAAATTGAAGCCATGACAGCCCAGCTTTCTGAAGGACGCTCTTATTGGTGTTGGGGCGCGTGTAATGTGGATGTGTCTCAAATGTGTAAGTATAAAAAATGTGTTTGAAGTCTAGCTTTCGTGTTTTCATTTACTATGAAGTTTCGGTTAGGTTGCTACCTACTTTATTTGTGCTACCTAGCTTGATATGTGTTTAGGCCTATAGGTGATATTTTAGTGTTACTTCAGTTATAGGCATAAGTTTTCTTTATTTTTTTTGTATACTCACGTCTGTTTCTCCAAAGGGGTAGATAGTACACTCATATTTCGCCATATTATGATTTTTAGGTCCTACGTAATAGGGGACGAGTCTATTGCTGTTACCGGTCACATTGCCAGACTCCTTGCTGGTTCTGAGATTCCGAAAAAACTCAGTAACACTTTTTACCCGACCAGAGAATCAAACCCAGGACGTCCCAATCAGCAGACGCATACGCTCTCCACTTGAGCACGGAGGCAGGTTTCTTTCTATTATTCTAGATGTTTGATTTATCATCACCCACGAATACAAAGTACCTCAATTCCAGCCACGATCCACTGGGCCTCCTCTCACTGTGATAAACATTAGGCCTTATTCCACCACGCTAACCAAGTGTGGGTTGGCAGACTTTCCACATCTTTTGAGAACATTATGGAGAACTCTTAGATCCGCAGGATAGCTCACCATTTTAAGTTTGACTTTGAAAAGTCAGTAAAACTCGCTATGGTTTAAACTCCATACTCTCTGCTTAGCATCAAGCTCAGTGGTGTGCTATTGGAGAGGCCTATATCTGGCAGTAGAATACGGCTGATGATGATATAGTTAATTGTGCAAGAAGAGAGCACAGTTGTTTTTAGGGTTCTGTACCTAAAAGGTAAAAAACGGGACCCTATTACTAAGCCTCCGCTGTCTGTCTGTCTGTCCGTTGTCTGTCTGTCTGTCACCAGGCTGTATCTCATAAACCGTGATAGCTAGAAAGCAGAAATTTTCACAAATTATGTATTTCGGTTGCTGCTATAACAACAAATACTGAAAATAAAAAAATGAAAACATTTAGGGAGTCCCATACAATAAACGTGTTTTTTTCGTATTTTTTGCTCAAAATTACTAACGGTAACAAGTAGACGCTTAAAATTTTCACAGAATATGTAGTTGATATTATCCTTCTAAATAAATATTTAAATTAAAAAAAAGTAAATAATAAAGGGGGGCTCCCATACAACAAACGTAATTTTACAAGCCATTTGTTACTCGATCTTAATAAACAGGTAGAAACTTAAAAAATATTTAAGTATACATACAACAAACGTGATTTTCTTTTATAGATAATGGTTCGGAACCTTTCGTGCGCGAGTCCGACTCGCACTTGCCCAATTTTATTTGTTTCGGGTGCTGATTTTGAGTCCCGAGCAAGCGAAGGATTCGAAGATTGATTCACAAGCGTAGCGAGTGATTTAAAGTTAGAATCCAGAATGTAGTGAGGGACTCAACAGCACGAGATGCAAAAAACTTTGCTCTCGTGTAGCACACATAACTTTTCACCTCAGCAGTGAGAACACATATTACTTAGGAGACATAGAAATGAACAGGAATAGATTAAAATAACGTTTAACACGTTACGCTATACGCTATCAGCATCAGCGAAATTTTTATTCCCGCTATTTTTGTAAATCGCGTTTTGTTGTTAATTCGTGGCACTGAAGATTGAAAAATTAAAACGCTTCTTTTTTTACTTTTACCCACGCACGAATCAAAATCGCATTTTGTTCACTTTTGTCTCGCAGCAAAAGCGACATGTTTGAGCTGCTGAGGTAAAAAAGTCTTTTCTAAACATTTTGCCAGTACTTTTGACCATTTATGACCATGTCATACAAAGGATCACAACATCATCACGTGCGTAAAACCTTCTTAAAAAAACTAAAACTCAGTATTATCAAAAGTAATTTCGGCTTCGCGTCCACTGGAGCTCCATCACTAATATCGTTAGCGAGAGTTTTCATTAGCGCGGCGTTCGCGGCGTTTAGTGCCCGTTATGGTTTAGTGGACGACACGCTTTATTGTTATTATTACTACGTCACGCCATATTGGATGTACACAACGATTTTTCACACTGTCGTCTTTTATCATTATCATTGCTAGAATTTTTTTGGAGTTTGGGAAGTAATTTTTGTTAGATTTTGTATTTCTGGCAAAAAATAAATAGAACAGTTGTGACATCTACACAAACTTATACCAATTTATACGACTTTCACGTCGGGCAAATAAAAAGGTCAGCACTTTTATTTTACAATAATTACCTATGTGATTGAGAGTTACACGAGAAAAGTCTTTGTCGTATCAATTTCATTATATTTCTTATGCTAGGAAACAATTTTGTTTGACAGTAAAAGGATATTTTGATTTAGTGTATGTAAGTCCATGTAGTCCTAAGGCGTCGGGACGTGATGACCCCACCGCCCACTAGGGGAGTTACTCTGACGAGTAGATAGTCGTCATAATATCTCCCCCAGCGCAAGCAGTCAACCGAAAGATGGCGGTCAAACCATCCAAACCTGGCGGAAGTAAATCCCAAGATGCTAGATGGGCAGCAGCGTCCAGCACTAAAAAACTTCCGCCACTGCGATCGCCAATACGCCTGCCAAGCGTGGCGATTATGGCAAATCCCCCCAAATATGAACCATACCATTAAAAACCGGCCCCTAGTCCCCGGCGGCCTCGCTAGTCCTGGTTATGGTAGCGGCCATGGTAACGGCGGGGCAGATGTGAAGAATCTCCGGAAGAGATCGGGCTACCACCACCAACGACAATTGGCCCTGGCAACACTGAACACGCGCACACTGCGGACCGACGAGAAGTTTGTCGAGCTGGAAGAAGAATTGAGCAAGTTGCGATGGGATATCATAGGCCTATCTGAAGTCCGAAGACAGGAGGAGGACTCGATAGTTCTCAATTCCGGTAACTTGCTCTTCTACCGGCAGGGCGACCAACAGTCCCAAGGTAGTGTCGGGTTCATCGTCCGCAAATCTCTCGTGACCAACGTGGTAAATATCGAGAGTGTGTCGAGCAGGGTAGCGTACCTTATACTCAGAATATCCAAGCGTTATTCGCTGAAGGTCATACAAGTATACGCTCCGACCTCGTCGCAACCCGATGAGGAGGTGGAAGCCATGTACGAGGACATATCTCGGGCTATACATGGCTACAAAACCCATTACACCGTGGTCATGGGAGATTTTAACGCGAAACTGGGCAACCGCGACGGTGATGAGCTGAGAGGGGGGCAATTTGGTTATGGGCATCGCAATTCCCCGGGTCACTTGCTGGCTAGCTTTATGGAGAAGGAAGGACTCTATATGATTAATTCCTTCTACAAGAAGCGAGAATGCCGCAAGTGGACCTGGGTAAGTCCAGACGGTGCAACCAAAAATGAGATCAACTTTATCATGTTGACGAAGAGGCAGATATTCAATGATGTCTCCGTGATCAATTCACTTAAAGTGGGGAGCGATCACCGAATGGTAAAAGGCACATTGAATATCTGTACAAGCCTCGAACGGTCGAGGTTGATAAAGTCCACGCTCTGACCGGCACTGGTTCATATCCAAAACCCCGAGAGCTTTCAGCTCGAACTCAAGAACCGTTTCGAATGTCTGGATGAATGCGTAGATGTGGACTTGTACAGTAACGGGTTAGTGGATGCTGTCCATACAACAGGGGCTAAATTCTTTAAGCCCCAGAAAAGCCAGAGAACCAACAAGATCTCGGATCCGACCCTCGAGCTGTTAGAGGAAAGGCGCAAGATGGTTCTGCTATCCTCCGACGACATGCCAAAATATCGGCACCTCAACAGACAGATCTCTGAGTATCTTACTCGCGATCTCCGCCAATACAACACAAAGTGTGTTCGTAAGGCGATCGAGCAGAATAAGGGATCCAAAGTGTTCCAGAGGGATCTGTCTGTTGGGCAGAGTCAGCTGACAAAGCTGAAGACGGAAGATGGCAGAATCGTATCGTCCAAGCCTGGGCTCTTGGAGGAGATCGAATGGTTCTCTGGAAAGCTATGCACGACAACGCAACAACCCGCAAGCACTCCAGCGTCAGACCCTAGAGCTGGATTGACCCGACACTATACCGAAGATATCCCAGACGTCAGCATGCACGAGATTAGTGTGGCTCTCAAACAGCTCAAAAACAACAAGGCGCCGGGTGATGACGGAATTACGAGCGAGCTTCTGAAGGCCGGCGGTGCACCCGCTAGAGAAGCCCTCCGGAAGCTATTTAATTCCGTCATTCTCGAGGGTAAAACGCCACAGGCGTGGCACAGAGGTGTGGTGGTGCTTTTCTTTAAGAAAGGGGATAAAACCCTCTTGAAGAACTACAGACCCATCACACTTCTGAGCCACGTCTACAAGCTGTTTTCGAGGGTCATCACGAATCGTCTCGAGAGCAAGCTAGACGACTTCCAGCCTCCCGAACAAGCCGGTTTCCGTAAAGGCTATAGTACCATAGACCACATACATACGCTGCGGCAGGTTATACAGAAGTCCGAGGAGTATAACCAGCCCTTATGCTTGGCGTTTGTGGACTATGAGAAAGCCTTCGATTCGATCGAAACCTGGGCGGTGCTACAGTCTCTCCAACGGTGCCGGATTGACTACCGATATATCGAAGTGCTGGAGTGTTTGTATGAAAACGCCACTATGTCAGTCCGCCTCCAGGACCAGAGTTTGAAACCTATTCAACTCCAGCGAGGGGTGAGACAGGGGGATGTCCAACTTCGAGAAGGAGGTCAATCGTCGAATCCAACTCGGTTGGGCAGCGTTCGGGAAGCTACGACATATCTTCTCGTCCGATATCCCGCAGTGTCTCAAGACGAAAGTCTTTGACCAGTGTGTGTTGCCAGTGATGACTTACGGATCAGAGACGTGGTCGCTCACTATGGGCCTTATCAGAAGGCTCAAGGTCACTCAGAGGGCGATGGAGAGAGCTATGCTTGGAGTTTCCCTGCGAGATCGAATCAGAAATGAGGAGATCCGCACTAGAACCAAAGTCGACGACATAGCTCTCCGGATAGCCAAGCTGAAGTGGCAGTGGGCAGGGCACATAGCTCGAAAAACCGATGGCCGTTGGGGCAGAAAGGTTCTGGAGTGGTGGCCACGTACCGGACGACGCAGCAGAGGTAGGCCCCCCGCAAGGTGGACCGACGATCTTGTCAAGATCGCGGGAGGAGGTTGGATGCGGGCGGCTCAAGACCGGTCTGTGTGGAGAACCTTAGGGGAGGCCTATGTCCAGCAGTGGACGTCGTTTGGCTGATATGATGAGTCCATGTAGAAGTTAATAAGTACGACTCATAGAAAAAGGTCAGATATGCATTTTTTGTATTAAAAATACAAAATAGAACACAAAGGTAAAAGAGAAGAACGTCACATTTTTCGTCTCTTTGTTCCTTTCACAAAACAAGACGTTTTGTTGAAATTCTGTGAAAGGATGATAGATATTCTGTCAAGCGGGCCAGAAAAGCTCTACTACTGAACAACTTCAACAAGTGTCACTATAAGCCCATATTTGAGGTCGCAGGGTCAAATGGAAGAGAGATGTTAGCATACATATTATAGCTTTGCTTCTAGGGAAACCATCGAAAAGTGTACATATTACCATCAGGAAGGGGGAAAAGTTGAGGCATTTGCATGATGAGAATGTATAGAGTGTTTGGTATCACAACATTATATGTGCGAAGAGAAAAAAGTTTTATGTGGTACAAGCGTCTTCGCATGGGTTGGCTCGTGTGGGTATTTGTTATCGCGATAACACCACGCGCTGTAGCCCATATTGTATTATTGTGATGTATAAGTTATTTTATTGCTAAGTTGCATCGAAATTAGTTAAGTAGTTTAACGTGACAGAAACAAATATCAATCCAGAGGGATTATGGGTGAGAGACCCATCCGTGCATTTATCTAACCTTGCAAACAAACTATCTTAACATTTTTATGGGTGAAAAGTAAAGAATAACATTGAGTACAGAGCAAGAAATTTCCTTCAACATTAAATCCTTAGTAATGTAGAAATTGGTGTGTGACCGTAAATACAACAGCGATTCAATGTTTCTAGCATAGTGTTTGTATATATATTTCATATCCAACACAAAAAAGATTTATCCAAATTGGACGAGTAGTTCTTGAGATTAGCGCGTTCAACCAAACAAATAAACTCTTCAGCTTTATAATGTAGATAGGTATAGATGTGGATGTATCAATTCTCTAATTGCCAAAGTTTGCCAGCTAGCCAAATATAAGATACGAAGCTCTTACGCTTGTACTTAGAAGTTACAATCCACATTATGAGGAACGAAGCTGCCATAATTAAAACATTAAAACTCTTTAATTTTTGAGAATTATCTTATAGTAAGACGTATTGAAAATTCTCAGTTTGGAAATGCAGACCTTTAGCAGTGGTTTTACGCAGACAACGGAGAGAAGAGATATCTTATAGCCCAATGAGCACTAGATATAATGGCAGCATTATTTTGGATACCTACTTTCATTTACTTATCTAAATTTTGTTTCGGAAATTAAAAAAAGGACAAGAGCTAAAATTATTAACCAGCTTTTAAAAGCAATATTTCGCTGTACTTGACTAAGAATAATGGCGATAGAACTCTAAATATATTCGCGGACAAAAGCTGGCTCAATGCATAGTGCACGCGTATTAGCCTACATTTTCTAGAAGCACAGAATAGGTTAGGCAAATGAAAAAAAAAGGAAACATTAAAAAAGAAGGCCTTTTATACCGAATTTTTTTAATTTATGTATAACTATTTGGTTTTTTCACGGAAAAGTAATTTAAACATATCTGCATCGAAAGCCGGTAGTAATATTAATAAAATCCGGAAATGAATATGCAGATCATGTAACTCTGATAACTAATCACACAGCTAATAACCAAACTTAAATATTCTAGAATCGTATCATTCGTATCATCATGGTCTTTATCAATATTTGTCCTGGGTGGGAATCGAATCCACGACTTCTGTCTCAGCAGTCAGGCTTTCTAACCACCGGCACCGAAGCAATTGGCTTGGTACATATACAATTGACAAGGAAACAATATTAAAACTAATGCAATTTGTAACTTCAATTCATTTCTAATATGCCAGCCTGAAATAGCAAAAGCAATTTTGGTTTTCTTTTCAATTCTATCAAATGTATATCAACTAAATTTGACGAAGCGATTCTCGACCTTGTTCCTTGAAACTTTTCCTTTTCATTTCCCTTCCAGCGTTGCTAACTCATTTGCCCTGTATTTGTAGGCCCCTCATCAAAATATGCAAATCCAGTTCCATATCGGACATCCCTTTTCAGTAAACAAAAATGTACTCGGAGTGGCGTGAAAAAGATATTTAATTGAGTTCCTGATTAATAAGGGTAGAGCCTAACTGAAGGCTACGAAGGTTAGATGCAGGGAATTTAAAAAGTTTCACCAATGGGGTGAGAGGAAGCCTTAATTGTGTTTATCACTTGCTCTCTCTACGCAACTTTTTCTATCAAAAGTTTCCACTGTAGGCCGTCCAAAGTATTTAATTTCCCGCTAAATGTGATATTTTTGAATTCATTTTTAATTAACTCTCTGCTTAACCCCCCAAGTGATTACAGCACGCACGGTCGTGCTCTAATTCAAGTGGTCCCATGTGTTTGCAGCACGCTGTGCTCTAAAAAAGTCGTCCTATTGGTCGCGGATTTTTTACGTTTTGTTTTACTTCAACCAAGAAACGAAAGTAGTAACTATTAGAATAGTTCATATTCTATGCAACTAAATCGTTTTAGAAGGGTGAGGAAAACGAAACGCGCCAAAAAATATTGAAATATAATTATCTGTGTTTCAGTTACGAAAGCGTCCGCCATTGTTGTTTTTTGTGCCGCGATCTTTATAATAAAAGTTGTCTTGTGGAAGAAACCGGTGAATATTTTATAAAGATTAATTGTGAAGTGACATTATTCGTGACAAAGACACGAAATACAGTGATAAAAGGCAAAAACTTTTTAGAAGGGCTATTTCTACTCTTGAAACTTGCTATTTTCGTAATAGTTTTATGATAAATACTCTTTTAATGGTTATGAAAGACATAAAAGTACCCAGATTATTTATCTGAAAACATATTTTAGCAATTAAATACTAGTATTGTTGTACATTTTCACTGTTATCGTGTTTCAAATGGTAAATAATTCACAGCCACAGTGTTCGTTACAGTACAATGGCGGCGTGGCACGGCGAACATTTTGTTACGCGTTCGGATTATAATTTTTTTAGTGGCTTTAGATTCATTTGTTACAAATAAATTATGTATTGTGTGAAAACCTAAAGGTATATGTGATAATGTTTTTGTGTTTATGAACCAAACAAGTAATGAAATTCATTAATATGTGATGAAATGTTTGTGCGAACGAGTGAAAAAAAGCGAACTTCTAAGTTTGTAAGCCTGTTTTGCCAGAAAGGTGAGTATTTAGTTGTAATTAATGTTATTATTATGATAGCTGATTTAATACCCAACACAATGATATGTGATATAATTATATTAAGGTGTCATAATTAATTATTTTCCGGTAACCTATGCCAATGAAATTTTGTAGCAACGTGACCTTTCGCACTTGTGGCACTTTGCCTTTAGTTTGATCGCACCCAAGGGTTAAATACGTAAATGTTTCGCATAGATCTTTTGTGAGCGTGACATATTTAAATTCTATTGAGATTTATGTCGGCTTAAGAAAATGTGGCTTCCGTAAGTTTATATTTATGTTGGACTTGTGCTTTTTGTTTGGTCCCAATGAAGATATAATATTAATGCTTTCATATTTGTAACAAGAAAATGCAAACGTTTTATTTTAATATTCAAAGTACAAATTATGTTTATGTAGGTCGCAAAATTGTCGAGTAAAAAATGAAAAAGTTAGTAAACATAAAAATAAATAACTTGCTACTTTCGAACTGTGTTAGAAAGTTACGCTTACGTTTGCGGTCCAATGTTATTTTATGGCCAGGGTCTTTTTTCTTCCTTCATCATTTACAGCCTTTTCCAGTCCACCGCTGGACTTAAACCTCTCCTAAGTTGCTTCATAGTATGACTGTGAGTCAATGAGAGGCTTTGACTTACGGCAGTGGTGATCTTTTAACTAATCTTATAACATTTTTTTTTTCATCAGACCGAGTACTCGCGTAATATACACATTCATTTAAGAAATGTTATAAGGTACAAAGAAATACTTTCAACAACACAAAGCACACTCAGACTCAAAACAACAGTTTGTGGATCACACTAAGTGTTCTTCTGTGTGAGAGTGGAACCCACAACAGAAAGCTAGACTACTGCTTAAATCACTGTATACGCCATCCGTGCTGTCGAATAGTATTTGTAACATAGTATAGACAACGTTTCATAGCATTAGAACATACTAGAACAGTTACATAATACAATCTTCTTACAATCTTAATATGTAAAATCCTTGCGTTGACTGACTGACAAGCTACAGCCAAAACTACTGGGCGCAGGAAGCTGAAATTTGGCGTGAATGTTCCTTGGGGACCGTAAGGGTGCACTAAGAAGGGATTTCCCGAAATTCCCTCGGGATCGGCCAAAACGGGTAAAGTAAAAAAAATTGCAGGCGTAGCTGCTGGCGTCGTCTAGTCATCCATATATCCGTATGCATATATAAAATTCTTGCGGTACGGTACTGAATTTGTGGTACAGTAGAGGTGCCAAAGAAGCGATTTTCCGAAATTCCCTCAGGATCGGATAAAGAAGGTTAAATGAAAAACACTGTGCGAATCACCTTTTAGAAATATAAGTGCCCAAATCGCATGTTACGCAAGATTCACGCCAGGACGTGGAATTGCAGAAACGTCCGTTCTACCATACCACACCATAGTGCCTAAATGGCAGTGTAACAATGTGGTCCACAATCAGCGCGGCACCAGCCGTGGCGCTTGCCGCGACTCAGCGGCAACATTTCACGTACAGACACTAACGTAGCTTTTATCGACCCAAATGTACATGCATAAGGATGGTTGCATAGGGTTCCCACCAAGAACTTATGGTCCCAAGCCAACCTCACCTGCAAGTGGTGCACCTGCCGATCAACAGACGAGGCTCTGGCAAACAAAATATCCTGATAAGCGGCAATAGGCTCGCCACCTATTACGTGGGATCAAAACACTGGCGAAAAGTGGGCGTTTAATATGCCTCTGCGTACCCCTTCGGGGAAACAGGCGTGAGTCTATGTATATATGTATGTATGTTCACAGTTAAAAAAACAACATCACAACCGAAACTTTCCTTGTATGAAGGAGCCAAATAGATCTCAAGACCTAAAACGCACCCCTGTGATACGCTATTTATTCACATAATAAACAAACTTAACTAAAATTAACAGGATTCACGGCTATCGCATATTTCAATACATTTTCGTGTACATTTGCTCTGTTTTTAGCACAATTCCTTCGAGTTTGGTGCAGCGAACGGAACAAAGCACCGCACGAACTGTTGCGAACTAACTAAGAACGAAGTCGGCCAAGCTAAACGTTAATAAAAGCTTGTTTCGCATTTTTAACCTTATTCCCACTTTTGCTGTAATTGTTGAGTTATATTCCGTACCTACGGCTATCTAGCGTGACGAAAACTTTTCTCTTGGAAGTATTATAAGCAACGTCGTTGTAAATTTGGTACGGTTTTAAAATGAAAATCTGACTGGGTTTCTTTACATTTACTCCGATTCAAATCAGTTTTAGTTCAGGCATTTATTTTAGTTGTACATAATAACTTCACGCCTGTTATCCCCGAAAGGGTAGGCAGAGATGTATTACACACCCACTTTTCGCCAGTTATGTTTCGGTCCCAATGTAATAGGGGCCGAGCCTATTGCCATCTACCGGGCACATTATTAAGAGAGTGATAATTAACATATGAAGCGGCGATAGCCCAGTGGTGTACGTAACGGACAGCCGAGACGATGGTCTCGGGTTCGATCCCCAGCTACTCCGGGCACACACCTCTGACTTTTCGAAGTTATGTGTGTATTAAATATGTTAATTATCACTCGCTTATTTTAGTTGTATCTTTGTGAATCTGGTTTTATAAAAAGGGTATGGCTTCATTTCATTTTTTATTGACATATTGAATCATACTATGTTTGTACAGTCTAATAAATTAAATATTACGTTAATGCTTCACTCCTTTAATTACTAGCTTGATATTTTACTAGTTCATTACTTTCACTGCTCTCGTGCCTTTCTAGTGACAAACAAACTATTATATAGGCTCATCGGCCGTGCAGTAGTCCTAATCAGCTTGTTTGCGTTCCGTTAAGTAATCCCAAAAATATTTTGTATAATTCAGTTCTACCAAATTAAAATCACAGCATTCAGATCTCTTTTTCGCAATGCCAGCTTTATTTTAAACCTACACCCAATATTGTTCTTCACATTGATCTACCACACGTCAACAGAGTGGAGCAGTACAAAATTGTCACAGTGAACGTCACATCCACATCCCTTTCAACGTTCAAACACAATTTGTGACCGTTACAATTAAACATAAATAATCTTTTCAGAAACACTTGATGAAACTAATTATACAAGGAAAGAGCGTCGCAATTACAACCGTTTAAATGCTTTACAGCCAGTTTTACGATAAGTATAAAATATTTATTCCCCGTACATTTTATTGCTATTTCTTTTTAATTTGCAGCTGTTGCTAAGACTTCAAGTTCGTAAAGTCGATGTAAAAGTTGCGTCATCAGTTCTACGGAGCATAGTTTCACCGTTCGTACTTGGTGCTACGTGACTTCTTTTGTTTTAAGAAAATTCGTGAGGGTAGTGGAAATATAATTGCCGTAAATCGTGTAAGAACTTTTATGAAAAATAGTGATAGTAATTGTTAAAATATGCTATGTAATGCTATGGGCTAAAACTATTGTCCTGTGCCCAATTGATGAATATTATAAGTAATATTAGAATATTATAATTATTTGAGAGGAATAATAGTTAATGCAAATTTTGAACAATTGAGTTGCTACTTAACAACAACTTTTTCATTAGGAGACAAATAATATTAAAGTATAGATAACACATACGCAATCAAATTACGACCAGACAGAGAAGAAATAGTGCTCATCATAGAAAGTTTTGTCCTGACTGAAAATATAACTCATCACCTGCTCAGCATTCTTGCTCATGAACCACTGAACCCGCAAGTCTAAATAAATCAAATTGAAAGCATGGCTTCCATTTCCACTCCGAGAAAGTACTCTGTCTGTACAACGTAATTACTAAACATAGGTCCTGATCAATTAAAATCGGCCCGAGAGTTGATTTACATAGAAATAGGTAGCAGACGAGTTCGAACGCAGTTAGTGAAGTTTTCTCAAGTAGCCGTACACTGAGGTTATGCCATCTTGGTATGGCATTCTGTGTTATGCAAAACATAATGTTATGCTGCTATTAATGAATATATTACTTTATTATTAGTATTAGTAATAGTTATAGACAGAGCTTTAGTACATTATAGAATTAACCAACTAACGGTAGAGGAAAACATCGCGAGGCAACCTTCATGTCTGAGAGACATGTGAAGTCTGCCAACAAACACTAGGCCAGCGTGGTGAAAAAATATTCGGTAATTATTTCACGCAGATTTTTTAATAGGTTGTTGAAATCTTATTACACTTTCCTTCCTGTATGTATTAAAAGAGGAAACGTCTGCAATATCCTGGATGAAATGTTCATGTTATTTTATTTAAACACAAAGGTTTTAACAAGATCCCAAGTTAATATTTTATTGGTATTAATTTAATTATTATAAGACATTCATCACCAACAGCCCTATGTACTGTCCCACTGCTGGGCACGGGCCTCTTTACACTATGAGAAGGGTAAGGCCATAGTCCATAAGACATTGTAAAAATAATTTTCAAATAAGCCTGGCAGTTGAGATGATGATGCGAAAAGAGCTATATCATCGCCAAAACGGAGATTCGTGAGCCTATTGTTGTCCATAACGATGCCCTCTGTTGTCCATGGGGATATTACGGATTTAAAAAGTTCTTCGAGTGCGCATGTGAAAAGTTTGGGGGAGTGCGGGTCAACCTGTGTTACACCCTTTTCTAATTTTTAAATGTTGGTCCAAGACTGTCCAGTTTGATGTTTGGCATGCTGTTGGTATATATTTCCTTAATTATATTTATATATATGGGATAAACGTCATGGTTTTCTTGTGCGAAAAATATAGAGTTGTGTTTGAGGCTGTCGAATGCTTTTTGGTAATCTATGAAAGCTATGTAAAGTGGCATATTAAATTTTGTATATTTTTCTATGATTTGATAGCTGGCATGTAGGTGGTCAAAAAATGCTTCAAGATCTAAGCATGGCAAGCCTTGAGGTTGGGATAATGATGCATCGGTCCAAAACAAAAATAATGACCAATTGCAAAAAACATAAGGTCGATATAGATGGGCAAGAGATACATTATGTTGATGAGTAGGTATATTTACTTGGGCCAGTAAAGTTAGTCTCTTTCAAACATAAGCAAGATAAAAAAATCGACCGCCGGATCGAAAACCCCTGGAAGAGCTACTGGTCCATGAAGACGTATATGAAGGGCAACCTTCCAATGGTACTCAAACGCAGACTCATTGACATGTGTATCTTGCTCGTCCTAACTTGCGGAGCCCAGACGTGGTCACTGACCGATTCTCAGAAGTCCAATCTCAAGGTTTGCCAACGAGCTATTGAACGGAGCATATTGGGGATCAAGTTATCAGATCGAATCCGCAACACAACCATACGCGTTAAGACTGGCATCAGTGATGTTGGCAAGAAGGCCGCGAAATTAAAGTGGGATTGGACAGGCCATATTTGCAGAATGCATTCCGAAACACACACATTTCGCCACATGGTGGACATCGGAGGGACGTCATGGTTGAGGTAGACCTAGGCAACGTTGGTGAGATGAGCTGGATGCTTTTTCAAATACTTGGAAAGTAAAAGCTGGAGACAGGGACCTTTGGAGAAGTGTAGGGGAGACCTTGGCCCAAAAATGGGACAGTATAAGTAGGAAAGAAAAGAAAGCCAGGCAGTTTACACATTATATCTTGGTGCTCACTCTACTGAAACTCGTTACTGAGTATACAATTAAAATCAAATTCGTATTATCAACAGGAAAATGAAAAACTAAGCCAAGCTAATCTTACATATGACTAGCAGTAACCGCAGACCCGCCTTATTTAGGGCTACATGTACTGCTCCGCTTCCGAGACTTATAGCGTAATGTTATACAGTCTAATAAATAACCTATAACACTTCTAACCAGTAGCTCTTGAGGTAAGCGCGTTCAACCATGCAAATATACAAACAAACTCTTCAGCTGTATAATCTTAAAATATTAAATCCTTGCGTTACTGACTGACTGACAGACACGCTACAGCCGAAACTATTGAGCGCAGGAAGCTGAAATTTGGCATGTATGTTCCTTGGCGTCCGTAGGGGTGCACTAAGAGGGATTTCTCGAAATTCCCACGGGATCGGCTAAAACGGGTAAATTAAAAAAAATGCAGGTGTAGCTGCTGGCGTCCTCTAGTATTAGTATATATACTAAAGAAAGGAATTAAAAACAATTGCGTGAGTTTTTGTAAGTCAACTGTAATAATTTAAATTTGCAGCAAGCCGGGTTCTGACCCATCCCTTTAACAATTTCTATGCCCAGTACACGCCAGAGTCAAGTTTACATCGACCTGTAAATACATTCAATAGCATTTCTCCTCGTTGCATCTGAAAAATTTTAAATTTCCTGTACATTATGCATCACAATTTCGCAGCACTCGTGACGATATATCGAGAGTTGCATCGAAATATCGGCTCGAGTTAGTTCGTATTTGCGAGCGCAAATTGCTCCCTGTCCGATGCTTCGTCTACAAGGTAAATGGAAATAACAATAGCAAAAATGTCATAATATGTAATATTTTTCTGCATTTTAGTAACGTTAGAAATAGGATATTACTTATCTCAATAATTTTATTATATCCTGTAATATACAAAAATTAGGAGTCATTGGACCACTAGGCAAACAGACCAGATTAAGCTAGCGAATAGAAAAAGAAGAATGTCGATATCCTAAGAAAATAGGACAGAACGTTGTCAATATAAAGTGCCATTCTTTATAATTTGGCTACTAGTTAAATGCTGCTTTAAAAACTGCTCATTAGAGCTTAGTTTATAAATCGCTCGCCACAAAATCACATATTATATTTAAAATATTATTAAGTATTTAAGCGACTAGTACTCTATTTCTACATCATCATCATCGTTAGCTTAGCCTTGTCCCAGTTACGATTTAAGACCTTCGCCTTGAAGTCTGAGATCCAGTTTATCTATTTTCTGTATCATTTTAACTCTGAGATAAATGTAGAATACATCGTGAGGAAACCTTCCTCACGATGTATTCTTTCGTCGTTTAGCAAGCGATAATTAACAATTTCATTCAATTAGCAAATATTTTATGTTGACATAATTATCGGTGCGTGATTCTTTAAATTAGGTTATGTTTAGTTATGCGTAGGCTGTTATGTATAAATAATTTTATACGTAATTAGTATTCGACCACGGCTCTGCTTGCGAGGGACTATTTTACCTTTTTAGGGCGGCAATTTCCAGGAAATCCTCATTTTGTATCTACCATTAGTCTATACTCCCTAAGAAACAAATATTATGACAAATTTTAGCTTTTTGGCCTTTCGCAAGAATTTTATAAATTCATACATATGTACATATAGATAATCAAAAGTATGTCATTTAATCTTACTTACTTCTTTTATAGATAGGACAGATTGTGAGAATGGATGCATGCAAATATGGCTTTTTGTGACTTTTTCACGCAAAACCCATTGACCGGCTTTTTATAAAACTTTCGCATAATATGGCTTATACATCAAAATAACACAGGGGAAACCTACCTTACCTTTACCTAACCTTATACTGTACAAATAACCAACCCCGTATGAGTGTAGCTGCGGGTAAAACTAGTATCAAATTAGTCTTATAATTGTATTCGTAGAATTTTCAGATATAAAGGGAACCGATCGAACATCTAACATATTACAGCTATTAGTATGAATGAATAACTATAAGCTTTGGCAATCAACCTCAACGTTAATTAAGGCTGAGAACACATGGACAGTGCTGTAATCAATCATAGCAGGTATCAGAGCTGTCACCAGTCTCCATGTTTACGAGACGGTTATGAGCTGTCTTGATTGATTAACTGGTCTTTTGGACAACGATGTAAACCTTTGGGGATAATGTGAAAGATATGTTATCTGTACTTAGGCCCAGTTTCAACACCGTTGGAGAGACTTTATCTTCCAAATAAATATATTTAATATCGAACGATAATTTTGTTTGAGTAACTGTCAAATTAATTTAAGAATACCTTATCTGGCAGTGGTGAAATTAGCTATTATAAAGCTGAAGAGTTTGTTTGGTAAATACGCGATAATCTAGGCTACTGGTCCGATTTGAATGATTATTTTTTTTGTTGGATAGTCTAGTTATCGAGACAGGATTTAGTTTACATAACATCACGTTATATAGCGAAGCAGTAGCTCTTATTAACACGAGTGTAACCAGGTCAACAGCTATGTTTAAATAACACCGTTTATCACCTAGCGTAGTGGGTTCGATCGTCACAAGCGACAACACTTCGTGTACTAAACGATTTGTTGTTTAGAGTCTGTTTGCTATTTATGTCCGTTGTTTCTTAGGTCCTTGCCATATAGGATATCATCATCAGTCTTTAACAGTCCACTGCTGGACTAGGCCTCTCCTTTGATAGGAGGAATTGGCCTACTATACCACGCTGGCCAAACGGGTTGATATAGGGTTTGTATCAAGTTTTCCTTATCTTACAGTGTTGTCTCTGCATAATAAGTCTCAATATAATATACTTTTAGATTTTGTACGGCTCTAAGTCTAAATATTTATTTTTATTAAGATAATACGTAAATCAATATAAGGGCGTTACTAAGAACTGTATGTTCAATAACGCCCATGACAGGGTATTCGAAAAGTCTTTGTTTGCTTAATTTTAGATGACTAATAGCAGTTAGTTATTAGTTTTCTGTATTATTTTTTTGTCAATAAAACTATTTTTCTAAACAAATTTTTAATTCAATAATTTCATTAAATAATATAATAAATAAATAAAAAATAAAAAGCCTTTTATTTCTTGCATTCGACTTACAGTTTCAATTACAATATGCATGCAAAATTATTCACGAATTCAGTTATTTTTATATTATTAAAATAAAAATGTTAAAATATTAATAATGATTTAAAATATAAATTATGATTTAAAATATAAATAATCTCTCTCTCTTCCTGGCTATTAATCCCATATGGTGGTGGGGTCAGCCTTCCTTGTCAATCTCCTCCATTTCGCTCGGTCCTCGACATGTTCCTTGGATATCTGGCACTCCTTCATATCTCTTGACACTACATCTCTCCATGTCGTTTTAGGTCGGCCTCTGGATCTTTGACCGGGGATCGAGAGATGTAATGCCAAGTTTCCTACGTATTCCGGTGGCCTCCTTTTTACGTGGCCATACCATCGCAGCCTACTCTTCTGCATTTTGTCTGCAATGTCGCGTACACCCAAGCTGCCTCGCACGAACTCTTTGCGGATTTTGTCGAGCTTGGTTACGCCGCACATCCATCTCAGCATCTTCATTTCGGCCTTTTTGGTAACGGCCCATGTTTCACTACCGTACGTAAGAACTGGTCTAATTATTGATTTGTAAACCAAGCCCTTGAGTTTGACAGGCATTCTGTTGTCACAGATGACGCCAGTCACTTTTCGCCATTTTAGCCACGCTGTGGCTATCCGATGTTGAATATTAGCCTCTATACTCCCCGAAATGTGCATCATATTGCCCAGATACTTATATTGATCGCACATTGTGACTAACTGTCCATCGATCAAAATCGGGCTGTTATTGCTGGCGTCTGGTTCATTAAGGGACATAAATTGATTTTTAGTAACACTCAAACTTAGGCCACCAGTCTGTAATTGGTGTTTCCATGACAAAAGAGCCTGCTGCAACTCGGCCCGGCTCTCGGTGCATATGGCTACATCATCTGCATATATAAATGTCCATGTCGCTGAGTGTTGTGCTGCCTCAGTGAGAGAGTCTAACGCCAAGCAAAACAAAAAGGGGCTCAGTACCGAACCTTGATGCACACCCTCTGTGACCGCTATTGGCTTTGTTACCCCTACTACTGTCCGAACCATCGACCTCGCACACCCATACATGTCGGCAATAATGCTGATGTACTGTTCAGGGACGTTCTTTTTAGGTAGACTCCACCAGATCGTTTCCTTCGGAACTTGATCAAATGCCTTTTCCATGTCCAGGAATGCAACATACAATGGTCGGTTTTTGGCACGATACTCCTCTGCGATCGTATTAAGAGCAAACATTGGGTCGGTGGTCGATAAGCCGGGTACGAAGCCATAGTGGTTTTTTGAAAGTTTGCACTCGGATCTTAGGCGACTATCAATCACTCTCTCGTAAAGCTTCATCGTATGGCTTATGAGCTTGATACCGCGGTAGTATATATTTATGTCTACCCATTGTCTAGTACCCATAGTACAAGCTTTGCTTAGTTTGGCACTAGATTGTGTCATGTGTATGTGGTAGAATATTACTATGTTTAATCTATAATTCTTCGAAACTTCCAGAAAATCAATTTACTGCTATCCCGACATCACATTTGGAAAAACAGCCTTTATCTGTACAAACGTCATTTGAAGCTAAAAACTCGGCAAGAAACACCGCTGACTCTGATAAAAAGATTAGTGAAAGAGAGGCCTTTTATTCAGGCTATACTCAGGCTTTATCTACTAAACGGTGGATCAGGTTGTACCAAAATAATGTTGTATGGAGGTTTTTCTATTTTGTATTTATCTTGCAGAAACGGTTAAATTAAAATAAAATGTGTAGGTGTAGCATCCTCTAGTCATAAATGTATATGGTTCTTAGCATTAAAATCGAGAAACGTAGTAACTAATAATACTATATTGATTACAAACACTCGAATTAGACTTTTATTGTCATCAATAGTGCCTTTGTTTAGTTCAACTTTTAACGTGAAATATAGCCATCACTTGAATGCAATTAGAATCGGCAGCAAGTTCATTAACGATCGACGCTTCATATTCTTTCAAAAGCAAGCCTTTATTAACGAAAGAGCGTTAATTGCTGGATCAGAAACGTTTCAAATTCAGTGAATTTTCAATCAACTTTTAACTCTTACTTGACCTTAAAGGTGGAGTAAAATGTACCTTAATGGGTACCTACATTTTTAAAGGAACTTATTGCTAAAACATAGTTCTATCTCCAGAACTTTAGGATTCAGTGACATTAACATTTGATCCGAGTCTAAATTTGCTGCTGCCGTATTTAAAAGCTATTCTTCTATGTATTCTGCTTCTTAACGCGTTCATTTGCACCTAAGCATGAGCATGAGCATGAGCCTGTGTGATATTGGTGCCCAACGTGGGGCAAGAATAATTCAAAACTAAATCATAAAATTCTAACTTAGATATTTCTTGAATTATGACATAATTGCACTTTTCAATCTTCAGACAGTGTGAAGTTCCTTGTTGTCGGATAATACAATTAAATTAACCTCTTTATCTCCTTAGCCACCCTCAAGTACAAATCACAAATAAAATATCATGTTTACTACTGTTATCAAAACAAAGTACTTATTCTATCAGCAACCAAAGATGGCCATTGGACAATTTACTTACGACGGCAATAAAAACAAAGGCAGCTATAGGTAATGGAATTAGTCGAAAGAGGATGTCAATGGGGTTACTAAACATGCTGGAATTGAAGCAATAGTCATAAAGAAGGTGTACATGACAACAAGGACGGAGGATTAACGAAAGCTTTCTTTCTAGAGGTCGTAAAAGGATGTCTTGTTTGTTTTTTGTGTTCTGTCTGAGGATAGCTATGTTTCGACTAGCAACTTAACTGTAACAGGACAATTTATTCGCATTTCAGTGAGATTTTTGATGTGCCTCTTACTGCAAAGGATATTTCATAATTTACCGTGATCAATATAGCGTAGGGGGTTAAACGATGGCTTCACCCTTTACTACTGCACCGATTGTTTTGAGTTTGAGACTCCATTAGTCACCATTTTATGTGATTTATTATTTGTGGTTTCCAGTCTGAATCTATCCTTAGTGTTCGTTGATCGAATGTTTGTAAAATCCTCTGTGACGCAAGATGTACTCTTAGTGCGGGAGTTGTCGAAGAAAACAGATATATTTAATTAAAATTTTAAATCTGTATATAATAATATGCATGCGTTACTGACTGACGGACAGAACGCATAGCCGGTACTGTAGGGTGCGAGCAACTGAAATTTGGTATATTATGTTCCCTTGGGAACGTAAGGGTGCATTAAGGAGGCATTTGCCAATAATGCCGAAGCGATCGGTAAGAAATGGTTAAATTAAAAAAGAGTATTCGGGTGAAGCCGGGGGCATCCTCTAGTATCTTATTATTACCATCAGTTCTTAACTCAATCATAAGCTGTTCAGTTTTTAATGTAGCCAAGTGTGAAGATGGTTCTATTGCTTAATTTAAAGTACGTTATATACCATACGGCCTGTCCGGTTTAGTGAGGTCGGCGGTTGGATGAATATTCATGAGATTAACCGCCTTGCACCCACCGGCCGTCGCCATTCGCTAGCCGGACACAGCCCTGAAATAATATTGTCATTTTTACTCGACATGTATTGATTTTTGTGTGCTTTTTGGTACGAGGGTTAGCGACATATCTTTGTTATTCGTGTGTTGTT
Source organism: Euclidia mi (assembly GCA_944739405.2). Taxonomy (NCBI): domain Eukaryota; kingdom Metazoa; phylum Arthropoda; class Insecta; order Lepidoptera; family Erebidae; genus Euclidia; species Euclidia mi. The sequence goes on from OX123185.2 coordinate 98,050,112, forward strand.
TTTTCTACGTAGAAGGCGTATCAGGAGGTATCTGCTTCATAACATAAGCTTTTATACGTATAAAAAATATCACAAGGCGATATCCTGACGTTGACTTAACGTGAGTGCGTGCATGAAACTAAGGAAGCGGACGCATAAACAGACAACGCTCTCGGTATAAAAAGCGCTCGCGGCACCCACCCATAAGACCAGTTTTTATCTAGGTAGAGATGAACCGGGCAACTGAGGCAAAACAACCTCTGACCATGGGTACCTATTTGTATATATAGTGCGTCAGTGGCTACATAGAAAAATACCTATTTTGTATGCCACTGAGGAATGGTGGGATTCTTAATAAATACTTTTGATATCGTTCAAAATTATTTTTATCTGTTTTCTTTTTATAACGGAAGTGTTCTCGAATCTTGTCTTATTTAGAATGGTGCGCGATATATTTTTATTTAATTTAACAACGGTCTTCAAATAACTAGATACAAAGTATTCGCAAAAAGTAATATGTCTTAGAGTCTTATATGCATGACGCTAGCAGAAGGTCCGTCCACAAACTTTCTCGTTCGTGTTTCACGTCGGGAGTGCATGTCTTGTGACTGTAAATTCTTTGCTAGCGCACGCCAGTTCGATAAAGTGCGATAACGAAACAAAAATACAGAATACGGATATCACCCCGTGTGACTCGACTTGGCAAGTTGTGGTGCGGCTGTTCGTTTAGAATATATAGCTTAATGTGTCCGCAAAGAATAAGATAAAACAAATATTACAATAGATAGATACTTCTCTCTTTTAGTTTAATTTATAGACTCACGCCTGCATCCCCGAAGGGGTAGGCAGAGGTGTAGTATCACACCCATATTTCGCTATGAATTTTTAGGTCCCACGTAATAGGGGTACAATGTTACTGGGTTTTTCCGAATACTCAGTAGCAGCCCGGAGTCTGGTGATGTGCCCAGTAACGGCATGTGGGTGTAACATGTACACCTCTGTCTACCCCTTTGGGGATACAGGTGTGAGAAAATAAAAAAAATAATAAAAAAAAACGTAATAGGGGCGAGCCTGGTAAATATATGACATCTTAAAAACCAAATACGCCATGAATGACCTAAACTTTTAGTTTCTAGTCAACTCTGGTGTCAGAGTTTAGCGACCGCTGAAAGGCCTTCAATATAGCCTAATGATTCTCATCTTGAGATTGGAACCGAGACCGACGGCATAACGTGCCACCCGAAGCATGGAGGATTGGCGGCGCCCTGATGTAAATACCATTGCAAGATTTCTGCCCATCAAAGTGGTGACTTCTGAGCACGTTGCTTAATTCTTGCAATATATTATTACGAACGGTAAGTCAAGTCACGACTTGAGCGTTATAAGATATAGATGGATATATACTATTTTCTTGGGTTTATGCGAATGTAACACATTGAAGTTAAAGTACTGTTTACGGATTATATCGCGATATATTGCTTTGACTGACATTCCATTTTAATCGAATGGTCTAGAAACTGTATTATTTATTACAATCCGATGTGTCGGCTATTGAACAGGAGTCGTGGTTGCGTAAAACTGTTTGCCGCATCCGACACTTTGGTTTCGGTCAGTTTATAATAAATAATAGATATAATGATCGAATGGTAATGAAGAAATGGAGCCAAATGTTTATATGATAGTACTATACTATAATACTCATGATACTATTGGTTTTGGTGGCATTTTTTTTAGATTTAAACTTAATAAAACCGATTATCTTAATATATAAAATCCTTGCGTTACTGACTGACTGACAGACACGCTACAGCCGAAACTATTAGGCGCAGAAAGCTGAAATTTGGCATGCATGTTCCTTGGGGACCGTAGGGGTTCACTAAGAAGGGATTTCACGAAATTCGCACGGGATCGGCCAAAACGGGTAAATTTAAAAAAACGTGCAGGCGTAGCTGCTGGCGTCGTCTAGTTTGGCAATAAAGACATCTATCAGATAATCTTATTTTTATAAAGACTACCACCGCTTGATGGCACTGGTGAGTTATTGAAGTAAGCTCATCACAAAAACTACATTATACTTAATCTAAGTTTGCTTATTTGAAAAGCACTGCTTCGTAATAATGTTTAAAAATTAACTACTTACTATTCCCTAGCTAGATATAAAAACAACCAATATTTCCGAAATCAATATAAAACTATAAAAACGTACTAAACTAAAAATCCGTCACAGCTTGCGCGAAACATAAACGAGATATACAATATAAAGAAATAACAAAACGTAATAATACTATTGGTATATCTGTCGCAAAGGCAACTGAAGAGCGGCGTGAAATTCCCAATCTATCACAATAAAAACGCGGTATAGGTTCAGACAATAAACGTCGTACAAAGGGTCTAATGGAAATGTCCGTCAAACGCGGACGCACCGCAAACACTGCCGCATTTAGGAATAAGGACCCATGCACATAGAACGTAGTATGTAAACAAAATTGAGAGTACATGTAAAATGTGAGTGAAAACATTTAGGAAGCATTTGGTAGTCAAGTAATTTTTATAGCATCACTCCTTTATTCCCGACGGGCTAGGCAGAGGTACACCTCTGCCTAGCCCGTCGGGAATAAATAAAACCGGTAGTCAATATTACAATATTGACCAACCGGTAGTCAATATTACAATATTGACTACCGGTTGGCGCAGCGGGAGTGTAAGCGACTGCTAAGCCGAAGGTCGCGGGTTCGATTCCCGCACAGGTCCCACATTTGTGTGCATGAACAGGGATGTTTGTCTTGGTCTGGGTGTTTCTATGTATAATATGTACGTATTTACAAAAAAAAAGTATATGAGTCTGTTTATCATTATCGGAAAATCCCTTCGGATCTCCGACTCTTGGGGAAATGAGAGCCGGAGTATGTGGTGTTACCACTAAAAACCACCTCGACTTTCTCATGTACCCGTGTGTCGGAGGGTCGGGTATCGCCGAAGCATTCGTTGCAACCCTCCGACGGGTATTGACCCGCCAGATGGTCAGGCGGGCTCCGAACAAAACCTCCTTGGCGGCTGATGAAGGTGTTGGGCTCCACCGCCAAAACACCCAGCGGCCGCAGAGGATAGGGAGGACGGCAACGCAACACCGCATCTCTTCTTCCTCTGCGGCCCCACCGCGACGCAACAATGGTGCGCCCCCATTTGGTCCCGGGATCGTGCTTAGCTTCACCGTGGGTGTACCTCAAATCCCCCACGGTTACTGAGTCCCTCCACCACGACAAGGTGGAGATCCCACGAGGGGGATTATCTAGTACCCATAGTACAAGCTCTGCTTAGTTTCGGACTAGATGGTGTGTGAATGTGGTAGAATATTATTATATTATTATTGTATAATATTACACCAATATTTCGCCTTATGAATTTTAGGTCCCACGTAATAGGGGGCGAGCCTATTGCCTTTACCGGGCACATTGTCAGACTCCGTGCTGCTACTGAGAATTAGGAAAAATTAGAACTAGTTCAGAATTTTGAGTGCGGAATAGCTGTAATGGTTATTCGGACAGACTCACGTGTGATCCTTTAAGGGTGTCGTGTTTTGTTTTTTACGTATGAAATCTTAAAAAGCAAATACGCCATGAATACCCCAAACTTTCAGGTGTTCAAATCTGTCAACCAGATGATATCTACCCTTTTCTCTTTCATACCCATCCTCAATCCCTTATCCGTCATCCTCAATTCCTCATCCCTTATCCGTGTGGTGACGGATTAAGAATACGGAATGTTACCACCCCATATCATCTCATGTCGTAAGAGCCGACAGAGGGAGGATATTATGCAGAGAACAGCACTGTAAGAGAAGAAAAACTTGATACAAACCCTATAACAACCCGTTTGGCCAGCGTGGTATAGTAGGCCAATTCCTCCTTTCAAAGGAGAGGCCTAGTCCAGCAATGGGCCGTTAAAGGCTGATAATGATGATCCATCCTCAAACAGTCCATCCATATATTCTTTGATTCTGAGAGGAGACTCTCACTTTTCGTTCCTCCACCTTTATATTCATCACTTGTTTACATATCATCACTTCGCAAATCATGTCCTTACCATGCCTAACGATTTTGCTTCACCTTTTTGTCTATATGCGTCACTTTCGGACTAACAACATAAGATATTAATGCATAAATAATGGAACATATTACATATTCCAACCCACATAAGCTACACATTTGTGCAACAAACTCAATCAACGATCAGTAAACTTCTTTCAACGTTTCCAACACTAATATTCTCGTTAGTGAAGTAAATCGAATTGCAGCACAAACTTGGTAGCTTAAACTCTTGTACTTGTACAGGGTCCAATCTTATTTACATGCATTACGCATGCAGATTAGTTGCAAACTTCAACTTGCACACAAGTCAAAGAAAAAGTTCCTTTGCCTCCCCAAAGTAATATTCAACTTGTTCGGACAAGTTTCTAATGAACTACTGGTTACTGTGTATACTGGTGCAATTTTTATGAGCAGGCTTTGAGGTACGCCTGTTTTAGTCTGATTATGTTAATAATATGGAAATATCGGAGGCCATATCCCCTATTCCTTCTCCCTCATGCCACTCCTTATCCTATCCCTTTTTCCAACCCCAAGGGGCGGCAACGCACTTGTGACACCTGTGCTGTTGCTTGTGTCCATGGGTGGCGGTAATTGCTTACCATCAGGCGATCCGTCTGCTTGTTTGCCGTCTATTACTATAAAAAAAACATGGAACCTTAATATGAGGAAATACCATCCAAAGAGACAGACAAATTTTCTTTTGTTCTTCCTTACGATGGGAACCTAGATGACGGGCTCTTCTTCAGCCTTTTGGAGGAGACGATAGAGTAGGGAGTAGTGCTGGATGTCCTCTTTCGAGTACTACCAAAACTATAAAAAATCAGCATGCAAATTTTTTTTCATTTGAATGCCATACGTTGTTAATACTGGTTTCCTGCTTTGATATCGAGTATAACCGATATGCTATGAGCTCGTGTTTAATTCGTTCGTCAGCAGGATCCAATCAGCCGTACTGTTTTATTTCTGTGCTCTATGATACCGCTGTGTTTTGATTACAATTGCGACTTGGGTATAAGAAAGACCAGTTTGGGATGTTCTTTAAAGATGAAATGGTATGAATTTTGTTTTCTTCTTCGTCTCGCTTTTACTATATATATTTGCAGAGGTGTAGATTCTTATCTTCTGTAATATTTGAACTGCCTCCGTGGTCCAGTGGTTAGCGTTGGCAACTGCTGATTGATATTGGGTAATGGCAATAGGCTCGTCCCCTATTACGTGGGACCTAAAACTTTATGGCGAAATAAGGTTGTATAATTTACACCTCTGCCTACCCCTTCAGGGATACAGCGATATTAAAATAATAAAAAAATAAATAGTATTTGAATTACTCATTTAATAATTAAAACCAATGCCAAATTAGACAGTGGCTAGTGGTCAGAGCGATGATGTTAAATAGTGCCCGCAGAACTTTTGGCACTGCAACGACGCAATGGAAACATTTGGTAGACAAGATGGAAATAAAGGAAATTAGTTTGTAAGTCAGGTACAGGCTTCCACTTAATAAATATGTTACGGGGCCCTTCCGTCCGGTGGGTCGGCCACCGCTATACCTCACAGTATAATGGCAATACAACACTCTGCGCTTTGTCACGCGCTGCTGCGTTGACTGCCTCCTCTTTTTACGCCCCCTTTTCTTCTTGAATGGCAGCTTCAAGAAATGGTTCCGGTCAAACAGCGGCGTCTTCGTTCCCCACCAACTCACTTTTTGAGGTGGAGTCCGCTAACATCCGCGGACTCCATTCGAACCTCAACGCCGTCCACCATCATCTCGAGACGGCACGACCGACCATGCTTTTCTTGACCGAGACTCAAATACGCCGTCCTGACGACACGACTTATTTGCATTATCCCGGTTATGCACTGGAGGATAACTTCCATGCAAAAGCCGGGGTATGCTTGTTCGTCAGAGCGGATATTTGCTGTCGACGTCTACGCTGCCTAGAGGACCCGTCCTTTTCTGTCCTATGGGTACACGTAAGTCTGGGTTCATTGGCCTGGATTTACGTGTGCCTTTACCATTCCCATACCGGAGATGCCGAGACAACTGGACTGTTTGACTACTTAAGTCAGGCAGCAGATAATGCGCAGGAGCAGTTCCCGACCGCCGAGTTGGTCTTTTTGAGAGATTTCAATGCCCACCATGACACCTGGCTGGGCTCTTCCAAAACGGACCACGCGGGACGAGCTGCTCACGCATTTGCTCTAACGCATGACCTGACTCAACTGGTACTCCAGCCCACCAGGATACCAGATATATCGGGTCAAGCGCCCTCGTTGTTAGACCTTGTGATGACGAGTAACCCGGCCCAGTACAGTGTGACGGTACAAGCCCCTTTGGGTTCCTCTGACCACTTTCTGGTTCACACTACAGTGCCATTCGCTTCACCTCCATAACCAGTGAAGACAAAGCGACGCTTGTGGCACTACTCGTCAGCGGATTGGGATGGTCTGCGAGACTATTATGCTATATTGTCCATCCCGTGCTCTTTACGCTGCTTTGGTGGGAGGGATCTGTCGGAGAGTGCGTCTGCTGTTGCTGGGGAAATCATCTTGGGTATGGAATATTATATTCCATCTACTGACGTCTCCAGCAGCAGCTGAGTACGGCCCTGGTTCGATCGCGAGTGCGCCGATGCTGTTAAACAAAAACAGTCGGCTTACCGCGCTTGGATCAGGGCTCGGTCTCGTCACGATCCGAATGTCCATCTCATCAAGGCAGCCTATAATAGAGCCACCAAGGTCTGCAAACGGGCATACATAAGAGCGGATGCACAGCGCATTGCACGGTTTGGTCAAGAACTCTTGTCGCACCCCACGGGCAGCCGGGGATACTGGCGATTGGCCAAAGCCGTGCAATCTAATTTCTGCCAGCCTTCACTGGAAATCAAAATCTAATTTTCCCCAAAATATTTGACTACCAAACGCTTCCTAAATATTGTTTTCACTCACATTTTACATGTAATCTCAATTTTGTTTACACACTACGTGCTATGTGCATACAAACATACATATGTATGCATGCATGAGAAACTTGATGGGAGTGAATGAAGCAAGAGAGGTATGTCAGGATCGTCTACATAGACACACACCTGTTTCCCGGAGGGGTAGGCAGAGACTACGGAACGCAATTTGCAACGATCCTGACATACCTCTCTTGCTTCATTCACTCCCATCAAGTTTCTCATGCATGCTCTTCTGTTTAGGGTACTTTTGACCTGTCCTTGTTTTAGGATGTCTCCAATCTGGTCAGAGAACGTCTGCCTAGGTCTTCCCCTTCGTCCTGTCCCATTCACATTTGCATTATTCGTTACTATGATTGTGCAAAAACTACAAATATTTTGGCCACAAAACCCAGATACCTATTGTGTACATATTGTAAAATTGTAGTTTCCCGGTATTTCAGTCCGTCTCTTTGAACGCGATAAAGTAAAAAAAAACGTACGGTTGACGTTTTTTAAACGAATTTCAACAATAGATACTGTGGTTTCCAAAAAAAGCCTTTGGTGTATAATTCATAATGCCGGCGCTACAGGCGTAGTCTAATCGCTTTGTAAAGTATCAAACACATGTAACAAATTTGATTAATCAAAGCCCTCAATCGCTTATATCAGAGAGGATTATGTGTCGACATTGTCACAGCTTATACACCTGGGATGTTGATCCAGACACGCGCGTCTTGTGACATCCACCTCTGATAAACCAATTTAATATTGGTTTATAGCATCATGGGAGCTTACAAAAACAAATACCTACATATATCTATACTAATATATAAAGTTTATTTGGTTCTCCCTGTTTCCTTCACCTTCCCGTCTTGCCACGTCATTATCTTATATCATAAACAGAATGCTTTAAAGATGAGGAATTGATTTGTTCCTTTTCATCTTATCTGGTGCTTAATAGTCATATTTATTACACCCGCGTTAGTTGGGGCTAGTGCTCCGCATCCGTTGCTCAGCGTAATGTTATATAGCCTCTATATCTTCTTTCTCTTAGCGTTATCTCAGTTTCAATCTGGGGGCCGCTTACTAGTCTAACCGGATTTGGCTGAATATTACCTTTTCCACAGAGCGACTGCCGGTCTGACCTCCGCAACCTGAAGGGATAGCGATATTCCATGGTTTAGACTAGTGCCAGTTTATTTAGAAGGTACTGACGCCCTGTAACGACTGTCAAAGATCTTCATGACAACCGGGACCGACGGCTTAACGTGCTCTCCGAGGCACGGGACAAGCGATAATTAACAATTTAATACGCACATAACTCCGAAAAGTCATTGGTGCGCGCCGTGGATTCGAACCCGATACCCTCTGCATGGCAGTCTGTTGGTATATCCACACGGCTATCGCAGAAAATTGGCTAATAGTAAAGCAGTGATAGCTGAGTGAAGAGAGCGGCAGACTGCTACGCAGAGGGTCTCGGGTTCGATTCCACGGCACGCACCGATGACTTTTCGAAGTTAAGTGCGTATTAACCGCTTCAAGGACAGTAAACGAGATACAATAGACGTATTATTATTATGACGTCTATAGATGTCAATTGTCCTTCAAAGTGTTAAATTGATAATTATCGCTTGCTTATCGGCGAAGGAAAACATCGTGAGGAAACCTGCATGTCTAAAGAGTTCTCCGTAATGTTCTCGAAAGACATGTGAAGTGCCAACCCGCACTTGGCCAGCGTGGTGGACTATGGCGTTACCCTTTTCATAGAGAAAAAGGCCTGTGCCCAGCAGTGGGACAGTATATATACAGGGCTGATGATAATAAAATTGGCTATATAATACAAAAATGATTTTTCCAGGACCAGTAGTTCATGATTAGTGCGTTCAACCAAATAAACTCTTCAGGTTTATTACATTATATATTAGTATAGATATAGGTATTTGTTTTTGTAAGCTCTCATGATGCTATAAACCAATATAAAATTGGTTGATCAGAGGTGGATTTCACAAGACGCGCGTGTCTGGATCAACGTCCCAGGTGTATAAGCTGTGACAATGTCGGCACATAATCCTCTCTGATATGAGCGATTGAGAAGGGTTTTGATTAATCAAATCCGTTACATGTGTTTGATACTTTATAATGGCGTTGATACACCTGGGTATTCACTTGTAACAGAATAGCGAGCATTCGCTGTTTTCTGTTTTGTCGAACCGACCATTTTCACGATCTTCTTGCGAAAACTCTAAATTCAAATAGTCCGTAGAATATAGAAAAAGTACAGAAATCACACTACAACAGCAGTTTTACCCAATATGTTTACTTCAGTTTCACTTATGAATTATTTCTAGAGTAAGAGTAAGATACATAAACAAATAATGTTTCTAAATAATAAAATGCAGATTTTAATTTGACAGGTTTAATGAATCACACAAGTGTCCGTTCTTACGTTCAAATTTATTAATAAATACCTATAGAGAGTTTATCAACATTTTATTGAAAGTAATTCTGAGTAAACCAAATCTAAGGATCTATTTTAAACATTATCGATATTTTATCGATATTTATTCTGAGTAAGCCCATCATTAGTCAAGTAAAAATTAGTGACAAACTACGAAGATTCTTCCCTAGATTAAAACCATAAGTCAAAGTGAAGAAAATATATATTATTGGGTTTAACCGCCATTGTAGCGCGAATTTTATGTATTATCTATATTCTAAGGCTCGCCTGAATATTCGTGAGAATGCTCGCTAAAACACACTGATTTGTTTTGTAACATTCGCGAGAATGCTCATTACAGGTGAATTTTATTTTTATTTTATTTTTATTGAATAGGTACAGTAACAGGATACAGATTAATTTGTATTTAATCTATGAACAGTATACAATACACAAATCTGAAGCCCAGTTAAAACTATACACAGCATTTTTAGTAAACACTTGAGATTAAACTACTACAGAAATAAAAAAATAAAAACAACAAATTAAAAACAGCAGACACTAATACAGAGGAATTCAAAGTTAAATTTTATGAATATATATGTATTCTTTTAATTTACAATAACATGCCTTATACTAATTTAGCAAAAGTGCTTTTGTATTTATTGAGCTGGTTCTGGAAAATGTCAACCTGGGAACATATAGTATTATATTGACTACACATTCGTGAGATTGGATTGTTTTGGGATACATTATTGTTGCTAGTGGGAACGGAAAAAAGTTGTTGGATACGCACAGATCTGGTAGGTATCTTGAGTTGGATACGACCTTGGAAGTTGACTATCGAGTTTGCCATTTACAATCTTGTGTAGGGTGCACATGTCACTCATCCATCTTCTGTTCTTAAGACTGGTCATTTCAAAGTAACAGAGTCGACTCTCATAGTCTTGAAGTTTACGGCGTAGGCCAAACTTATTAGATAGTGCTCTAACAAAACGTCTCTGAACAGCTTCTGGTCTATATATATGACTCATGTAAATGGGAGACCATATTGATGAATAATACTCAAGCGTGGTTCTTACTAATCAATAGTACAGAATGATTAAAGATTTTACTTGCTTGAATGGTCTAGCATTTCGGAGCACAAAGAATAGCATTCAATTAGCCTTATTACATATGTGGTCATAGTGAGGTATAAAAAACATTGCTGAGTCAAACAACACTCCCAAATCACGCACCACTTTAACCCTATCTATATGATTCCGACCTGCGACTCCCTCTATATGATATTGGTATTCTAGCTTCTTCTTGTTTTTAGTAAAACTAATAGCTAGGCATTTTCCTGTATTGAATGACATCGAATTTTCATGGCACCATACAACAATTATATTTAAATCAGATTGGAGGCTTTCACAATCACGAAGATCAGATATACATCAAAAGATTTTTATATCATCAGCATAAGCCAAACACTTACTATCAATTTTATCAAGTAAGTCATTTATAAATATTAAAAAGAGAAGAGGACCCAGATTGGAGCCTTGTGGGACTCCAGATGTCGCAAAAAATGGGCTTGACTCATATCCACCAAGTGCTACAAGCTGTGTGCGATTTAGTAGGTACGATGTAAGCCATCTGTACAAATTGCCATGTATGCCAACATGTTGTGCCTTTATAAGCAACTTCAAATGGTCCACGCGATCAAACGCTTTTGAAAAATCTGTATATATTGAGTCCACTTGCTGTTTTTGGTTAAAGCTAAAGTAAATGCTCAAGTTTATTAGCGCCATAAAGCGATTAGACTTCGCCTGCAGCGCCGGCATTATGAATTATACACCTAAGCCTTTTTTTGGAAACCACAGTATCTATTGTTGAAATTCGTATAAAGAAACCTTCGGTGGTTTTGACTTTATCGCGTTCAAACAGACGGACCAAAAGGCCGGGCAACTACAATTTTATAATATGTACACAATAGGTATCTGGGTTTTGTGGCCAAAATATTTGTAGTTTTTGCAAAATCATAGTAACTATTAATTATAAAGCTTGTAAAAACTGAAACCACTAAGCAGCGACAGCCGAGTGGAGAGACCGACAGACTGCTACGCAGAGGGTCTCAAGGTCGAGTCCACGGCACGCACCAATAACTTTTCGAAGTTAAGTGCAAATAAAATTGTTAATAATGGCTTGCTTATCGGTGAAGGGAAACATCGTGAGGAAACCTGCATGTCTGAGAGTTCTTTAAGGTTCTCGAAAGACAGGTGTAGTCTGCCAACTCGCACTTGGCCAGGTGGTGGACTATGGCCTTACCCTTCTCATGGAGAGAAGAGGTCCGTGCCTAGCAGTGGGACAGTATATATACAGGGCTAATGATGATGATGAAAAACTGAAACCGCTGAAATTGTTTTTTTATTTTATTAGCTATATTTGTCATACACCTCTTATTACCTCTTATTAAATAAAATACAGCGTACTAGGCGCCTTAACACTACGTTTGGTTATTCCCACAGCGCCAGTTCTGCTTACCAAAATTGGCCCACTCGGCAACGTCATCAGATCTCCGGCTTCATCGTTCGAGAATTGGTTGAGGTCGGCCCTAATGCCTCTAATCATTATAGAGATATATATCATAATAATAATAATAATAATCTCACCTCCTTTTCATGGATGACCTCAAACTATTTGCCCCCATTGACCTCCAATTAACCGAGTTACTAAAGATAACTGAAAGCTTTAGTAATTCAATTAAGATGGAGTTCGGTGTTGATAAATGTGCGGTCATGCATGTAAAGCGAGGCAGGAGTGTGGAATCTGATAGTATAGAGCTCTCCGATTTCACACAACTTAGATCTCTCTCTGCAACGGAAACCTACAAATATCTGGGTATGTCGCAGGCATTAAACATTGATGACGCTGGCATGAAACAAGCGTTGCAGGCACGTTTCTTTGGCCGCCTGAAGAAAGTCTTAAAAAGCTTTTTATCGGGCGGAAATAAGGTGCGTGCCTGTAACGGTTGGGCCATGCCCGTCTTAATGTACTCCTTCGGCATACTCAGATGGACTCAAACAGAATTGGACGCCTTGGATAGGAAAGTTCGATGTCTACTCACGACATACCGGATGCATCACCCGCGTTCGTCGGTGATGAGATTGTACATCCCGCGCAAGTGTGGGGGTCGTGGCTTCTTGAGTGCCAAGACCCTCCACAATCGCGAGGTGTGCAATCTCAGAGAATACTTTCTCCACACCGACGCGGGTGTGCACCGAGATGTGGTCGCAGTGGACAGAGGGCTTACCCCGCTAGGTCTGGCTAAAGAGAACTGGCGCAAACCTGCCGTACTTGGTGTAGAGGAGCGCAGGGAAGTATGGAAAGGTAAAGAGCTGCATGGACGTTTTTACCGGGCCTTGCATGGGCCCGACGTAGATTTCTCAGCGTCGGTGTCCTGGCTGCGTTGTGGCGATCTTTTCGCCGAAACAGAAGGTTTTGTCTTTGCGATTATGGACGAAGTTGTCATGACGAACAACTACCGGAAGTATATTCTAAGGGATGGGACGCTGGCTGACATATGTCGGGCATGTCACCAGCCTGGTGAATCGCTTAGACATATAGTATCCGGTTGTTCTCGTCTTGCCAACGGCGAATATTTGCATAGACACAACCAAGTAGCCAGGATTGTCCACCAGCAACTTGCCTTAAAGTACCAACTTGTCGACTCTGAAATACCGTACTACAGGTATGTGCCCGACCCAGTTCTTGAAAATGGTCGTGCTACTCTGTATTGGGATCGGTCTATCATTACTGACAGAACTATAGTGGCTAACAAGCCGGACATTGTGGTGATAGACCGATTAGAGCGCCTTGCAATGATCATCGACGTCACCATACCCCATGACGAGAATCTCGTGAAAGCCGAAAAAGATAAACAAATTAAGTATTTGGACCTGGCTCACGAGATTGTCGACATGTGGGATGTTGACTCGGCGATCATTGTACCGATAGTCGTGACCGTAAATGGTCTTATTGCCAAGAGCCTCGACCACCACCTCAAGAGGCTCTCGTTAGACGGCTGGATCAAGTCCTCTATACAGAAGGCAGTATTGCTGGACACGACACGCATCGTACGGAGGTTCCTCTCTCTGGAGCCCTAACCACCGGTAGCTTGGTCCCTGTGCCCGATACCGGTGGGTCTCCGTGGTCCCATTTTATATATTTAATTTATATTTTTAATGTAATATTTAAGTCTGTAAAATGTGATCATGAGAAAAATATTAAATAAACGGCATAATAATAATAAAACATTCAAGATGACAACTAACGTCAATGACATATCAACAAAGAAAATTGTAAATAAACACTATAATATAAATACAACGAGGAAATGAGATGTTGACGAGGGCTAGAGCTGCTGCTGCACGTCATACACCCCCGGACTCGTCGCTCAGCTCCGCCTCGCAGCCGCCGGCACCTACAACAGAGTTGTCGGCAATCACAGAGGCGTCGAGCTCGTCGAGCGACGAGTATTTCTCCCCGCCGACGTCGCCAACACCTGTACGCCGCTGTGGGAGAGGCCGGCCACCGCTACGCTTGGGACCCCGAGACCCACCAGTTTCGAACAGGGCCCCCGCTGCCGGTGGTAATGTGCACCGCATGAAATGGACTAAATCCATGAACGAAAACGTCATGCGGGCATATTTTGTGGCTACAGAGGGAGGTACCAACCTTACGGCGTATCGTGACCGCATGCTGCCTCTGTTTCAGGGCTTGGAACCGGCTGTCAACGTTTCGGCACAGCGACTGTCGGATCAAGTGCGGGCTATCCAGCGATGCCGCCTGCTGGATAACGACGCACTTGAGAGGCTACGCTCTGGCTTAAAACGTAGCCCTCCTATCACTTCTTCTACGTGTAGCGATACACAAGTTTCAAATATTGTCACAAGCAAAGGACTGTTGAAGAGGTGCATAGTAGGGATACACAAGTAAGTACCCAGTACATAGATGAATTAAGGAGTACTTTGGAATGCACTATTCGGGAGTATCGTTTTGTGAATAGAGCGGATAGGCCCCGCTTACCACGTTTGCCCACGCACAAGAAAAATATAGCGCTGGTGTGTGCCCTGGATTCACTATTGTCCACGTATTTAGACAATAGTGAAGATCTTAGCGATACCCACTCGATTCTGTACTGTGCGGCTGTTACAGCATGTCGAGTGGCAGGTATTAAAATACCAAATGGTAGTAATTCTGCCCCTCGAACCAATGCTGTACCGGCCTGGCAGTGCAGGATTGAGCGTCGTATCGCTGAGACCAGGGCGCTCATCGGAAAGCTAATTTGCTTCAGGTCGGGCAATACAAGACCGAGAGTGATGCGTTTTGTGACTCGGGCGTTCTCTGGCACGGGCCTTAGTCGCCAAGAATACGAGTCACGAGTCACAGAACGCATCGACTACCTGAAGCAAAAAGTTTGTGCGTGGGCAAACCGTATAAGACGGTACAAAAAGCGGGTGGACCGATACGCCCAGAATAGGGCATTCCAAAAAGATGAAAGGTGGGTATATAGAAGTTGGGAGCGAACCAATTCAGGTGTGGATGATGGGCGTCTGCCAGATGTTGAGGCAACGAACGCTTTCTGGCGCAGCATTTGGTCGATGCCCATTAGCCACACTGAAGGTAATTGGTTTGGGGATGTTAAGCGAGCATGTGAGGGAATACCCCAAATGCAGCGCGTAGCCATAGAAACAACAGATGTAGCTTGTGCAGTCCGTTCGTTATCTAACTGGAAATCAGCGGGACCGGACGGACTGCACAACTTCTGGTTGAAGTGGCTACGTAGTGCCCATGCTCGGTTGGCATCCCAATTCCAGGCATCTTTGGAATCGGGCTCGATCCCAACTTTTATGACAACTGGTCTCACTCACCTGCTCTTTAAGTCAGGTTGTACCACGGACCCCAAAAATTATAGACCAATTACGTGTCTACCGACTATATATAAACTTCTTACATCCATTTTGAGGACAAAGATGTTATCACATATTAGAAATAATAACATTATGTCAGTGGCTCAAAATGGATGTAAGAATGGGGCCCGTGGTACAAAAGAGCTACTCCTCTTTGACATGGCCATTAGCCAGCAGGTGCGCCGCAACCGAAAGGATCTGGCGACATGCTGGATAGATTACAAGAAGGCCTTCGACTCCGTGCCACATACATGGCTCTTGAGGGTGCTGGAGTTATATAAAGTCGATATAACTCTATGCGTTTTCTTGAAGGCATGTATGGGACAGTGGAGTACGGTCCTACGCTATCCAGGATGTCGGCAGATTCGCGATTGCGGTGCTCCTCTTAAGATCGAACGGGGTATATTCCAGGGTGACAGTTTGAGTCCCTTGTGGTTTTGTCTAGCTCTGAATCCTCTCAGCACTTTGCTAGAGGGTTCTGGGTTAGGCTATCGGCTGCAGCGTAGGGGTCAAGTTATCTCCCACCTCTTTTATATGGATGACCTGAAGTTAATTGCCCCCTCCACTTTCCAATTGACAGCGTTACTAAAAGTAACTGAAACTTTTAGTAATTCTATCAAGATGGAATTTGGTGTGGGTAAATGTGCGGTCATGCATGTAAAACGAGGTGGGATTGTGGAATCTGAGGGTATAGAGCTTTCAGATTCCACACAACTTAGATCTCTATCTGCGTCCGAGACCTACAAGTATCTGGGTATGTCGCAGGCCTTAGGTATTGCTGAGACTGCCATGAAACAATCATTGCGGGAGCGCTTCTTGGGCCGCCTGAAGAAAATACTGAGAAGTTTCTTGTCAGGCGGCAACAGGGTGCGTGCCTATAATGGTTGGGCCATGCCAGTCTTAGCATACTCCTTTGGCATACTCAGATGGACTCAATCAGAACTGGAAGCCCTGGACAGAAAGGTCCGTTGTCTATTGACTAAATATCGGATGCATCACCCGCGGTCATCAGTAATGAGGTTGTACATCCCGCGGAAATGTGGTGGTGGTGTTTCTTAAGTGCTAAGGACCTCCACAACCGTGAGGTGTACAATCTTAGAGAATATTTTCTTAAGGCTGATACGGGTGTGCATCGTGATATTGTTGCTGTAGACAACGGACTTACCCCGTTGGGTCTGGCAAAAGAGAGCTGGCGCAAACCTGTTGTACTTAGTACTGAAGAGCGCAGGGAAGTATGGAAAGGCAAAGAGTTGCATGGACGTTTTTATCGGGCCTTGCATGGGCCCGATGTAGACCTCATGTCATCAGTAGCCTGGCTACGGTTTGGTGATTTATTTGCAGAGACCGAAGGTTTTGTTTGTGCAATTATGGACGAAGTTGTCATGACGAACAACTACCGTAAGTATATTCTGAAGGATGGGACTGTTGACATATGTCGGGCGTGTCACCAGCCCGGCGAATCCCTCAGACATATAGTTTCCGGTTGTTCTCGTCTTGCCAACGGCGAATACTTGCACAGGCACAATCAAGTAGCCAGGATCGTCCATCAGCAGCTTGCCTTAAAATATGACCTTGTACCCTTTGAAGTACCGTACTACAGGTATGTGCCCGATCCAGTTCTCGAAAATGGTCGTGCCACTATGTACTGGGATCGATCTATCATCACCGATAGGACTATCGTGGCTAACAAGCCCGATATTGTGGTGATAGATCGATCAGAACGCCTTGCAATGATCGTTGATGTTACTATACCCCATGACGAGAATCTCGTGAAAGCCGAAAAAGATAAGGAAATCAAGTATTTGGACCTAGCTCACGAGATTGTCGACATGTGAGATGTGGACTCGGCGATCATTGTACCGATAGTCGTGTCAGTTAATGGTCTCATTGCCAAGAGCCTCGACCACCATCTCAAGAGGCTCTCGTTAGACGGCTGGATCAAGTCCTCTATACAGAAGGCAGTATTGTTGGACACGACGCGCATAGTTCGGAGGTTCCTCTCTCTGGAGCCCTAACCACCGGTAGCTTGGTCCCTGTACCCGATACCGGTGGGTCTCCGTGGTCCTATTTTATATGGTTAAATTTTTTTATTTATTTAAGTGTATAAAATTCTACCATGAGAAAAGACGTAATAAAGAGGAATAATAATAATAATAAATCATTTATTTGCTGAAATATGGTGGTACATAGGATGTTAAGTCAATGTAGGTATAGTGCTGAAACATATTCCACCCTCATTTCGGGTATGCAAAATATAGTTTTACATTAATTTTATAAATGGAATTATATACTAATGGAATTCGAATTACTACAATATCTAGCTTATAATACAATATTATCACAATGGTTTCATTATAATTATAACAAATATTTTGATTATTATTATAAAACAAGTCACGAGAATAGAGTATTTTAGTGGGCACCAAATCGGCACGTGCTTTTGTTCAAAAAATCTTTGACACTGTAAAAACTCTCCTGGATTAGCCACTTTCGCAAGGCACTACAAAACTTATTATACGGCAGGTCGGTCATTCCCTTGGGTAAAGAATTATATATTAAAGGTGCCATATAGGTACAGTTTTTCCTAAATAGTTCAAGCTTAGGTACAGGCATTTTTAGAGGTAGGTGATTAATTTTGCGTTTAAATGTGTTGTCGTTGGATGCAAAAAGATGGCTGTGGTATTTGACAAATTTGGCTGTTTCGTAGATATATATGCACGGTACGGTTAGTAGGTTTTTTGACTTGAAAATTGGTTTGCATGATTCTGACCAGGCCATGCCGTAGAGTGCTCGAATGCATTTTTTCTGAGCTATCAATACTCTAGCAATGTCACAAGAATTACCCCAGATCACTATGCCGTACCGTATGATGGAGCATATGTAAGCATGATATACCTTGATAGAGGTCTGTCTGCTTGTCACGTCTTTTACTTTTCTAAGTGCGAAAATAAACTTGTTTATTTTTATGCATAAGCTATTGACATATTCTTTCCATGAAAGATGCGTGTCGAGAATAATACCTAAAAATTTTGCACTATGTATTTGTTTGATTTCAGAATTGTTGTAGCTAATATTTAATTCAGTGTTTTTACTCTTATAAGTTTTAAAGTTGATTAGTTTGTTTTCTCTATGTTTATTTTTAATTTGTTTATTTCTAGCCATTGTATGACATCTTCTAATGTTTTAGATATTTCTGTTTTAAAAGTAACTATATTTTTGCAGTCCAAAATTATGGTTGTGTCGTCTGCGAATAGGACGCAATTATGTTTAAGTGCACGTGGAAGGTCATTAACGTAAATAAGAAACAACAGGGGCCCCAGAATGCTACCCTGAGGCACCCCAGAACTATTAGCTCTTTGGTATGAATCAAATAGTACCACATTATTTGTGCCAGTATCAAATTTAGTAATTCTAGCAAATTGTTTCCTGTTTTGTAAGTAGGACTGAAACCATTGCAGAGACGATCCTCTTATACCATATTTGTCGTGTTTTGATATAAGTATTGAATGATCAACAAAATCAAATGCTTTGCTGAGATCTAACAGTAAAGCTGATGTTGGGATTTTCTGGTTAATATTATTAATGATGTTGTTTATTAAGGTAAAGGTTGCTAATTGCGTTGATCTATATTTCCTGAAGCCGAATTGTTCCGGTGCTAAAACGTCATATTTATCGAGAAAACTGACTACTCTTTTAAGCATAATTTTTTCTAAGATCTTTGATAAAACCGGAGTCAGGGCAATTGGCCTGTAATTATTTTTGTCTGATTTTAGTCCTTTCTTATGCAGTGGTTTTATTATTGACAATTTGAGTTGATCTGGAAAACATCCTTGCTCCAATGATAAATTTATAACGTGAGCCAAAGGCTCCGAAATGAATGGAGCAATACGTTTCAATAGTTCTGAATTTATTTCGTCATAGCCCGCTGACTTTGAGTTTTTTAATGAAATTATTGTATTAAATACTTCTTTTGCATCCGTGGGTTCTACAAAAATACTGGAATCGTTGCTGTTAACATTGGTTGTACAATACTGAGACTCAATATTAGCATAAGCAGAATCTCTAGAACATTGAACTATATCTATAAAAAAATTATTGAAAACGTTAGCTATTTCGGGTCCAGATGTAATTGTACTACCGTTGTCAACAATACTCTCAATGAAAGCAGCAGATCTAGGAACAGTACCATCAACATAGCGTTTCACTACGTCCCAAGTTGCTTTACCTTTATTTTGAGAGTTGCTGATGTACTTTTGGTTACAGAGCGACTGAGTACTGTTGATACATTTTCTTAACAATCTCGAATATTTTATATACGCTACTTTATTACTAATACTTTTATTTAAATAATAGTTGTATCTCAATGTTCTTTTAGTTCTACAACTGCGTTTTAAACCTTTCGTTATCCACGAAATTCTACCAGCTCTTAAACTATTTCTTCGTCTTATTATGGGAAAGCAAAGTTTAAGGAATAATGTCAATACTTCGTGAAATTCATTAAAGGCCTCATTCGTATCTAGTTTATTAAAAATATCAGAAAAAGTTAAACTACCAATGCACTCTACAAATGTATTTAGGTTACTTTTACTATAATCACGCCCAGTTGTAAAATAATGTTTAGATATTTTTTCAATTTTTTTGGTTTCAAATTCAATAGTTTGTGCAGTATCATGATCCGATAGACAGAACTTGTGTGTCCTTCCTACTGCTGTAGGAATATTACTTAGGATATTGTCTATGCATTTATTTATGCGTGTTGGTTCCTGAATGTGACATTGCAGTCCATAATTCGATATAAGTTCTAGAAATTGAGTACTAGCGCTATCGCGAACCAGTATGTTGATATTAAAATCGCCACATATTATTAATTTACGCTGTTTGTTGCGCAACTTCGAAAGCGTTTCATTAATTTTGTTAAAGAATACATTTATATTCGAATTTGGAGTTCTATATATACATATAATAAATAGTTTTAACTGAGTCATTTCTAGACCGCAAATTTCAAATTCTTTTTCAATACTTAATCTGTTAATATCACACAGTTCCGAGCCTTTGAAATCATTTCGCAATAGAATACAAGAACCCCCTCTCCGTTGCGATTGCCGCGAAAAAATAGTTGACACGTGATAATTATTTAATTTTAGAAAATTTTCCTCACCTTCAATTATAAAATGTTCAGTGAGACATACTGCGATAACACGTTTATTTTCCTCATGTAATTCATTAAGGGCTAAGTCTAAATCATTCATTTTATTGAGTGCACCTGCAATATTTTGGTGCATAACACTACAGAAAGAAAAAGGATTGCAATTATTTACGAAAAAACTGATCTTTGTTATTATTGGTTAGTACGTAAGATTTATCTATGGAATTATCATTATTTGTGACCGCTGGGAAATAATAGGGTATTGTACCTTTAAGAGATTGAGGTTTAGATGGAGAAATCGTAGTGGAAAAACTGTTAGAGTCCTGGAGAATGTAGTGCCTTAGGGTATCAAAAATAATTCTCATGCCATGTCCATTTAGTACACCACTTCGCTTATAAAACATTGTGCTGTCATAGTTTAGATCTAAATTGGAATCACATAATAAAGCATAGTTATGTTTACAATTGTCTTGGTATAGCAAGTTATTGAAAATCTCAACCCTCGAGTTAAAAATATTATTATAATCATTAAATTTGTAGGTAGGCAGACATAGTACAATATTAGTGTGGGTAATTGACATTAAACTTTCGCGTATGCTTACAACTAAATCATAATAATTTACAGTTGACTTAAAATCATGTTCTCCAATAAAAATTACACAGTAGTCTTGTTTATCGAAGTTCAATAGTTTGCTGTTGACATTTTGGAGTAATTGCTTAATTCCACAATTGGTTGAAACAAAATGGCAAACTTCATAACTCGGAAAATAATTTAGTGCTAATGTGAGAATATTATTAACTTTGTTACTACTAATAAAACATAGTTTTTTACGTGGACGATTGAACGCTAAGATCTGACGGGAATCTAACTGGGAGTTTGAAGGTACCGCTGGTTGTAGATCATTGCTCAACACCTTGGGTTGTTTTACTAATGAAGTCGTATTCACCCGTGATGTCACGGTGGATGGACTGGTGGCGCCATCTGTTGTTGGGTCACCGGTAGGCGTATTTTGGCCAAGATCAGTCAATGTGTTGTCCTCGTCGTCAAAGGTCAGCCTCATATTATTTCTTGACACTTTGTTACTCGGCGTTATCGTTTGCGTCCCGGGATCCAAACAACTGCTATGAGATGTTTGTGATGTGAATTGTTTTAGTGATAAGTTTTCTTCAGTTAGTTTTTGTATTTCTATGCGTGCGCTTTCGAGTTCACGTCTTAATTGTAGTAATTCTGCCTTCAAGTCTTCTTTATCACTATCATATCCCGTAGACAAGTCTGGTAAGCTTTGTCCTCTTATCTCAGAATTTGTGGATTCAAAAGAGAGATCAAATGATTCATTCAACATTGTTTTATGCCGACGTATAGTGATATTTTCGTCTGCCATTCTGATATCTTAATAATGTAGATTTGAATTTTGCTAGATACTAACGACACCTGTCGATTACTGGATGCAATTTATATTTTTATGTGATAGGTGTTGTTTCACTTCATATCGCCATTCGATGATAGATGTCGTTATTTGAAAGTGTTTATTAGGAAGAAACATGAACAAAAATACTTTCCAGTTCCGGGATTCGATCTTAAGCGTCGACGTGCTCAATGCCACACAAGTAGTAAGCGTAGCCTTTACGCCACGAACTAACTATTTGAATCGACGAAATTACGGAATAGATTCTACGTTTTCTTGAGAAACCGTTGATTTGAATTTTGTCAACAATTGTCGTTCACAATTATTTTTTTAACAAAAAGTCACTTCACGGGCAATAGTTCATACACTGCTTTCTTCTGATGCTTATCTTTACGATTTAAATACCGTATTTGTTCTTATTCACGCAATTAATGTCACTATTTCAGATTTATTATGTCTATAAGTACCGAGTTAATAATTCGTTTTATGGCACTAATTCTTGATATTTAACTTAGATAACACTTGTACAACTGAATTGACACTTTAACTTCCTATTTAACTACTAATTACGACTTTTAATGAAGGAAAACTATTTTTTATTAATTTAAATATGTGGAGCACAGAATTTTAAATGTTTACGTGGCTAGTAACCAATCATATAAGATATATGAATTCACAATGGTGCAGGATGGAGGTGGTATAATATACCCTGGTCTTTCTTCAGAAACGATTAAAATAATCACTGCTATATAAGTTTCGGAGATCGCTTTCACTTTACGGCGGCAATTACGGCTTGGTATCATGACACTGACGCGTGTCAATCTTACAGGATCTGACGCATGCTTGCTAAATAAGTGGACTAAATTTTTAATAGTGATTGAGGTGATAAATATTGATACGGAAAGTAAAGGTCGAATAAAAAATATTCTTTAGTTTTTTTTAGTAGGTTTACGTCACTAATAGGGCCTGTAGGCATTATGTACATAAGTGTTAATATAAATGGAAGCTGATTTCGATATTTTTTTAAAAAAGGACAGCACTTTTATGAGTTTAAACTTGTTGTAACTCATTATAGTGTATGGGCATTCTTTTTAATGAATTATTGTAAGTGACTGCATTTTGGCCAGCCCGTTGGTCTAGCAGTCAGTGGACCTGACTTCTACACCAGTAGCCGTGGGTTCGATGCCCACCTAAGACAAATTTGGCTTAACTGTATCTATAAAATGCATATATGGAATGGAGCGCAAGAATGACAACGAAAATCGACTGGTCTCAGCTGCCTCACGTTACTTTCGATGGCACTGTTATTCCGATACAAGATAGGGTAAAGAATCTCGGTATAACAATCGACTCTACATTAACGTGGCGATCGCAGATACAAGAGGTGAGCCGAGAGGTGTTTGCCTCAGCAGGTTCATTGAGAAGACTTAGAAAGAGCTATGGCAGCTTCCCATACATCATTTTAGTTAATCACCAAATTTAGCATCTATAAATGAAATATACCTTGTTTGATAGAATATATATTGCTGATTCTAAAGGTAAAAAAATCGTAACTGTAAGAGGTCAGATTTTTGAGTTATTGTGCTTAGAATTTTTATAGGTAATGTCATTAATAACCGTCTATTAAGTATATTGCTGCATCAAATAATAATTTATTGGTATATAAAACTGAAGGAGCTCGATAGCATAATACTATTTATGGCCACTAGTAAACATTATTAACGATTACGCAAGTTAAGCAACCCCAGGTGTGGGCACCACTTGGATTTGTCTTAAGCTCCTCTGTAAATAGAGAGACCAGTCTGTTATCATGACATATATAGATATCGGTCGTTGAAATCAGATGCTCTTATGCAGCTTTAAACATATGCTATCAATATTGACTATTTATTTACATACTGAACGTTTTTTCAAAGAAAAATAAAACAGGACTGATTTCCCAAAAAATATATAGCCTATGTCACGTGAAGATTCCAACAATAGCCCACTCACCGAAATCGGTTCAGCCGAAGTTATGGCGGAATAAAGAAACTCACATACATTTCATATTGCAATTCTCTGTGACATTTTGACGAAGCCTATTGCGGATAACCGTATGTATATTTTTATTTCATAGTGCATGAATAAATGAAATATGATTCATGATTATAAAAAAAAACGATACTTACACTACTTTTTTGGGCAATCGTGTAAAATAGTGAGCCGACGACGGTTTCTTAACGTGTTACTTACATAGGATTACCAAGGATAAAAATATGTTTCAGGTTACCTAAAGTGTATGGAAAAAAGGTAGGGTGGATAGTAAAAACACAAGATTTCATTTTACAATATTTTATTCTTCATCATCCTCTATAACTAGCACATCTTCTAAAAAGGCTGCTGGTTCAAAGATATTTCCTTGGTGTCTAGCCCATCCCAAATACCAAACGATGGTCATTACATAAGCGCAACATCCTAGCGTACGCATGTACAGTTAACAGTTTTTTTTACTACTATATCTATGGTTAACACATAAAATCCGTGTGGTCATAAAGAATCTGCCGTGGCCATGACCACTCATTTTGGCTGTAGAAACCGGGTACACAACAATATCCAAGAAACAGGGCATTAACGGAATCCGCACAAGTCACAAAGAGGCAATATCAGAGTCCATAAACAGTCCGAGTCATATAACAAGAAGCGAAAACAGAGTCCTTGAGCAGTCCGGGTCAAAAAAATACAGAAAACTGGGCAAAAGCAACGAAAACACTCAGAACACAAACAAACAAGCGCGGCGGCGTTAGCGAGATGTGAAAAAAGTCGAAATGTCAAATGTCATGTTGTATTTATTTTATAGCGATAAATGGCAGTCTTTTAGTCACCGCCCAGTACTACTTTAAATGTCGAAAGGAGTTTTTAATAATGTACTTTATTTAAAATCCGCATAAAAATAGACGTAACAAGCAAAAAATAGTATTAGTCATATTAATAAACAATTTAAATCTCTTAATCTATAAAAAAACATTCATGATTCTATCTTGGAAAAATAATTATTTACTCTGGCAATCTTGTGGCTTTCTGACAAACCAAACTCAAACTCAAACTCAAAATCATTTATTCATTTAGGCCACAAAGTGACGCTTATGAACGTCAAAAGTTAAAGTTAATTACTAGATGATTCTACATTTACATTTACTGCCACGTTCGCAATGCAATACGTAGAACCACGAGAAAGAACGGGCAATAAAACTCGTGGCCACTCTTTTTAACTGCCAGTATAATGTTTACATGTTATATTTGTAAGGAGCTGCAACTGTTTCACATTGTGAGTTATCTACTATTGCAAAAGTTAATAGTTATTGATATCATACTCAAGCAATAAATTATGTTCATTTATTAAGCCTCCCAAAGTGAATATGGTGAAACAGGAGCATCCACTTACGTCTTTTGATGTAAGCAACTCGCGAACATGACTGTTCTGATCTATGGTGGAACAGTATGTTCCGAAAAGTAATGCAGCAATTTACAATCTATTAGTTAGCAGTTCATGACCACGAGTTACCCTCACCTTACAAATCCAATAAAGAAAATAAAAAGAAATGGCCATTACGAAAATCCGGAAATCAATTAACATAATAGCTATTTTTAATTTTAATCTTTTTATCTAGCCTTATCTAAATTCGACTAAAATATGGAAAAGCGTATAAAAATATTTCATGAATTTTGGTTGTAATCAGTTTTTAAGACGCTTTTAGTGCACTGAACTAAAAATCTGCCATAGCTCTTTTCTCCCAACTGCCACCAAAATTGCACTTACAAAGTCTCTTCTTTTACACAAAACCAGCTAGACAAACTTGAGCGCCTTCAAAATCTCTGTAAACGATTCATATTTGGACTTCGCAAATATGATCATGTTTCACAATTTCGAACACAGCTCAAGTGGTTACCTATACGACATCGCTGGAATGCTCACATTCTTTTTTTACGGTACAATATACTTTTGCAACCCTTCAACTCCTTCCTATCTTAAAGGACGATTCGAATTCCTTCATGATACGCATAACCGTTATTTAAGGTCATCAGAAAATATGAAACTGAAGATGCCGGTACATTCCATCATTTTCTGTCACAGCTGTTCGTCTATGGAATGCATTACCGTTACATATAAGACAGGCTCGGACGGTAACCAGGTTCAAATCCTTAGTTAAGGAGTACTATCTATCATTATGATATTTCTTGTTTCTTTCCGTTCCACTAAGTATATATGTATTAAATATTATTTATGTATGTATATCTATGTATGTATATGTATTTATGTATGTATATGTAAATTGTTTTAGTATTATATATCTTTATATATATTTAAATATAATATATATCTACATACATTTTACTAGTACGCTTACAACTACCATTTCTATCCTACCAATAATATCTCCATCCAAAGGTTGCCTGGTAGAAATCGCTTTTAGCGATAAGGCCGCCCATTGTACTGTATCTTACATGTAAATTTCTGTAACATATTTGTAAAAGTGTACAATAAAGTGTATAATAAATAAATAAATAAATACTAAAATTTTATGTCGGCCGTGTGGTTGACGGCATAGAATACAAGTGTCACCACCCCCTATATTCCCGTGGGTGTCGTAAGAGGCGACTAAGGGATAACACGATGCAAATACCATCTTTGCGTAGAGACGGAAAACTCGACATCAAACCCTATACGACTGCCTCGTTGGTCTCGCGGCATAAATGTGCGCGTGGGATCGGGAGGTCCCGGGTTCGATCCCTGGGTCGAGCAGTGTTATTGGGTTTTTCTGTCACGAAATTCTCAGTAGCCGCACGGAGTCTGGAAATGTGCCCGGTACGGCAATAGGCTCGCCCCTTATTACGTGGGACTAAAATATATCTGGCGAAAAGTGGGTGTAGAAATACACCTCTGCCTACCCCTTCGGGGATAAAAGGCGTGACGATATGTTTGTATGTATGTAAAATTTTATGTTTATCAAATAGTTGCTCATGTATAGGCTCTGCCTAGTTTAAGATTTTTTTGTAGATTTTTTATTTTATAGTCTCACGTCTGTATCCCCGAAGGGGTAGGCAGAGGTGTTAATATTACACCCACATTTCGCTATGAATTTTAGCTCCCACGTAATAGGGGACGAGACTTTTGCCGTTACCGGGCACAATACCAGACGCCGGGCTGCTACTGAATATTCGGAAAAAACCCGTAACAATTAGCCCGACCCGGGAATCGAACCCGAAACCTCCGAGCAGCAGTCGCATATGCTATCCTTTGGGCCACGGAGGCGGTTTTGTAGATTGTATCACAATATTATTATTATAAAATTGCACCGTCGAACTGTAGGTAAGCAACAATGCTCGTGAACTTGAACACAACATACAACAACAATATGTAATCGGTTTTAAGAATCCATAAAACGTAGTGCTATTTCATCATCATCATCAGCCTGGCATAGACCACTGCTGGATACAGGCCTCTCCAATGGCACGCCACTGAACTCGATTTCCGTACCCTAGCATCCTATTCAATCAGCCCCTAATAACATAAAAGAGGGGATGACAGAAACATCGGGCTGTCGGACAGAAACGGACAGCTAGGGCCTTTGAGGCCGAAATTAAAAATTCCTCGAATCCATACATTAGAATCGCCGGCTTAAGAGGTTGATAAAAAACAACGTTATTTTTCCTTGCTTGGTTTTATTATAGTGTTTGGTGGGTTTCTTAGTTTTGTGAAATGTACGGTGAATTTCACATTGATATAAACGTGGAATGTAATAATAATCTTAGATGCTTCGTTTGTCAAGTGACATTATTTTTGTATTTACGGTGGTCTAAATTGTATAATACTTACTTGCCCTCGACAGTACGAACTTGAAATTGTAACCTTTTGTAAAAGGTTCTTTATGTTTTATACAACTACATTAGAAATTGTACATTTAATGGGCTAACAATGTAGACACCAACTGACTACCATGCAGAGAGTTCAAACACAAGGCGCACGCCACAAATATCTCGAAGTGATGTGCGTATTCAATCGCCGGCTAAGTGCAGACGGAAGACTTCATTTGGACGTCTTTTAATAATCTTAAGAAAACATAAGAAATAATGGAGAACCAAAGTACTATTCGGGATTAGGTTTTTTAACGAGATCCCGAACTAGGAAGGAATTCTATGATTTTACATACAACGGATACAAAGTATACCCAGTCTCGAGACAACAATTGATGGTTCACACAAAGATTTTCTCGTGTTTGAGGATCTAACCCACAATACTCGACACAGTGTGAAGCGGTGGCAGCTTAAACCACTACGTCAAACTTAGACACCTGCTGGCTGATCAGTGTAGGAACGGACCTTTACTTTTTTACCGTAACTTGAGTTTACTAACAATCGTATTCCAAGCCAAGAACCTGCCAGACCTCTTACAACCGTAACTCGCTACGAAACGTAATATCTGCCAACAATTGAATCTACATTTCAAAATAAATAAAAGAGACAGTTGTATAATAAAAAGGAACATTCCATTACTTTATTTGCATAACACCAATTTGCTATGCTACTTCTTATATCTCAAGTAACTGGGAAATAAAGAGGCGGTTAACATAAAACTTAGATTCAACTTTAATATGCGTTTACTTATTACTTCACATTATATGTTGAGATTATGATGTCATTAATTAGCTTTCTAAATACCAAGGACTATGGATATATTTTATATTGTAGTGTCCGCCTACCTAATTTTGTATTCCTTATTTATGTTATAATTATAAATATATATGTCATACAATAAATAAATAATATAAGTAATAATTTAGAATTTTATAAATTACGGACGCGAAACCTATGCTCGCTTGCTTATGCGCCGCGCTATATGCTACTCGCTTACCTACCTGCTTTTATGTATGCTAAATTTTTATCATCGTAAATTAAGACTTTCTGTTTTCTCCTTCTGTGTGCTGTCATTACTGCTTCATTCTTATTCCTTCTGTTATCTGTTGGTGCTTGTACATAAACAATAAACTGTGTGTGCGTGGACTTAAGTGTTTCCTTCACAACATCGTACCTGAGAACCAGTAAGTACCAGCTAAGCACCTCCATACTGCTAAACTGGTAACCTCCGGACGACCGCCGATTCTCGTCACGAGAAAAATGTTGCGATGAGACCGGCTCGGAAAGCTAGACTGTCCCCTCTTGTCAAGGCTGAAGAAGTGACACCATTGGATGCCAAGAAAATAAAGATCAAGGTGCCACCTTTCTCTTTCGAAGATCCAGAACTATGGTTTGCATTACTGGAAGGGCAGTTTGAGAACTACGCAATACGTGATGACACAACAAAATTTGCGCAAGTCATTACCAATCTCGACTTTATTCATGCGAAAGCCGTGAAGGATCTGATCGTCAATCCTCCTGATCGTAATCGGTACGCGAAAATCAAGGCAGAATTGATAAATCGGCTCTCGGCGTCACTCGAGAAGAAAGGGAGACAACTGCTGACTCACGAAGAACTTGGAAACCGAAAGCCATCAGAGTTTCTACGCCATCTGCAAGACCTAGCTGGACCGTCTGTACCAGCTGACGTCGTCAAGACCATTTGGAGCCAACGCCTGCCAAGCAGCATTCAACCACTGGTGGCGTTACAACTGACACTTGCGTTGGAGCAGTTAGTTGATCTGGCAGACCGTGTACACGACATTGTTACACCTTGCAATGTGGCAGCGGCATTGACGAGCTACAACAGCGGTATCGCCAGTGAAATAGCTGAGCTGAGGAAGATAGTGGAACGACTGGCAATCAAGGTCAACGAGCAAGGTCGTGCTTCACATCAGAGGGACCCTGCTACTAGATCCAGGCCAGCGCAGAGAACAGGATGACATCGCTCCAGATCTCGTTCACGATCGAGGTCTCAGAGTACAAAAAGTTTCCACTGTGCTAGTACCATCATACTTTTGGAAACAGGGCAAGTAAGTGTATAAAACCATGTGATTTTTCGTAAAACGTAACGGGCAGTCGGTAATGGCGGCCGGCGACTGTCCAGGTTCGGGTCGCTTATTTGTAACCGACAGGCGTTCAAATATAAAGTTTTTAATAGATACCGGCAGCGACGTTTGTGTTTTTTTCCTCGTTCTTTAAAAGAACCCCGTCATAAAACAACTTTTGATTTATGTGCAGCAAACGGTTCAACAATACACAAATATGGTTTTATGCACTTAGTTTTAAACCTAGGCTTGCTCCGCGACTTTGTCTGGAAATTTATTGTGGCGGACGTCACTAAGGCGATTATTGGTGTTGATTTTTTATCACATTTTAATCTCATTGTAGACATACGTGGTAAACGCCTTGTTGACGTTTGCACTAATTTGTTTGCCGTAGGTAAGCCTGCGTTGCGAACTGAGAATATTTTTGCAATTAAGGCTGTTGTTATTATCTCAGTATCCTGACATAGTCAATATATCTGGTATGCATCGCACACACAAACATAACACAGTACATCATATTTGCACTACACCGGGTCCGCCAGTATTATCTACACCACGTAGGTTAGCGCCGGATAAGTTAAAAATTGCCAAAGCCGAATTCGATGCTATGTTACATATTGGTACTTGTAGACCATCAAACTCTCCTTGGTCTTCACCTCTTCACCTCGCTCCAAAGAAAGACAACAGTTGGCGTCCGTGCGGTGACTACCGCATGCTAAATGCGCGCACTGTGGCTGATAAATATCCAATCAGACACATCCACGATTTCGCCCACAGTCTTGCAGGATGCACAGTTTTTTCAACGATTGACCTGGTCAAAAGCTTCAACCAAATACCAGTCAACGTCGATGATATTCCGAAGACTGCGATCACTACTCCGTTCGGCCTATTCGAATTTCCTTACATGACGTTTGGACTTCGAAATGCCGGACAGAGATTTCAAAGGTTTGTGGACGAAATGCTTCGGGGCTTGGATTTTGTCTATGCATATATCGACGATTTTTTGGTCTACTCACCAGATGAGCTGACGCATCAACAACATCTGCACCAGCTGTTTACCAGGTTACAGGAATACTGAATGGTTATAAACGAAGGTAAGAGTGTTTCCGGTGTTCCTGAGGTTGCTTTCCTTGGATACAGGATCTCTGCTCAGGTAACTAAGCCACTACCATCTAAGGTTGAGGCCATTCAAAATTGCTTAATCCCAAAGACCGACAAACAATTACGACGATTCCTGGGCATGGTGAATTTTTACCGTCGTTTTATCTCAGACGCAGAAATTCATTAGGCTAAGCTTAATGCTCTTCTCACAGGCTCCGTGAAAGGTTCCCATCCAGTCCACCTCACGATTGAGGAGCTGGAGGCTTTCAACGCCTGTAAAGACAACCTATGTAAAGCAGCATTGTTAGCTCATCCCGTTTGCGATGCCAAGTAGGCCTTAGTTACAGATGCATCGGATAAGGCTATAGGTGCTGTTCTTCAACAACTGAGAGAGACTTCCTGGGAGCCATTTGCGTTCTTTTCTCGTAAATTTAGTCCATCCCAGTAGAAATACTCTCCTTACGATGGAGAACTCCTCGCAATTTACGAAAGCGTTAAGCATTTTCGTCACATGCTTGAGGCTAGGGGATTTACGATCTTCACTGATCACAAGCCGCTGACCTTTGCCTTAAAATCTCACAAAGGGAAGTGCTCGCCTCGAGATTTGCGTCACTTGGATTTCATTTCACAATTCACAACTGACACTCGACACATATCAGGCAAAGATAATGTGGTAGCTGATACGTTATCTCGTGTCGAAGCTGTAGAACCCCCCATTGAATTGCAAATTTTAGCTGAAGCTCAAAATATCGATTGTGAACTGAAATCCCTATTAAACAGTAGTACATCACTACGTCTCAAAATGGTGAGCATGCCCGGTGTGGTCAGAGGGCTATACTGTGATGACAGGGACGGGAAGTTACGACCGTATGTACCGACACAGCTCAGACATCAAGTCATCAGTAGCTTGCATTCACTGAGTCATCCCGGTACAAACGCAACAGCTCCGTTAGTTTCAGGTCGCTACGTATGACCCGGCGTGAAACGTGACTGTCGTGAGTGGGTGCGCAATTTCCTTGCATGCCAGCGCTCGAAGGTCTCAAAACATGTTTTTTCTCCTTTGAACACCTTCAAGCTTCCCAAAACAAGATTTTCCTTTGTATATAGATCTTATTGGACTACTCCCTGTTACACAAAATTTTCGGTATTGTCTTACAGCTGTTGATCGCTTCACGCGATGGCCTGAAGTAATACCAATTACCGATATTACAGCTGAGACAGTAGCTAAAGCGCTATTGCAAGGTTGGATCTCACGTTTCGGTTGTCCAGAAGACATCATAACCGACCGTGGGAGACAATTCGAATCATCTCTGTTCAGAAATCTGTCTCAACTTATTGGCTTTCAGCATCGCAGAACTACGGCTTATCACCCACAATGTAATGGGCTAGTCGAGAGATTCCATCGACAATTGAAAGCAGCAATCGTGTGCC
This sequence comes from Euclidia mi, assembly GCA_944739405.2. Taxonomy (NCBI): domain Eukaryota; kingdom Metazoa; phylum Arthropoda; class Insecta; order Lepidoptera; family Erebidae; genus Euclidia; species Euclidia mi. The sequence continues at coordinate 98,082,572 of OX123185.2, forward strand.
ATGGCAGCATTTCTTGGGTGGACGCATTACCACTAGTTCTTTTAGGCATTCACAGTGCCATTAAAGAGGATCTCAAAGCTGATGCTTTGAGATCCTCTTTAATGCTGCAAGCAGCTGTTTTGCTGTATTGTGAACCTCTCCGACTTCCAGGCGTCATTTTTGAGCCCAAAGAAGATCAAGTCTACGACATGTCCGATTATGTGTCCCGGCTACGTAAGTTTGTTAAGGAACTCCAGCCTTCATCAACCAATCAACATTGCGAAAGACGTCCAACCTTTAATTTTAATCAGCTTGCCACATCGTCCCATGTATTTCTCCGAGACGACAGTAGGGTAAGTTCACTGACACCAGTGTATTCCGGTCCACACGAAGTTTTGGAATGAGGTGAAAAGGTATTTAAGATATTGTATAAAGGCAATCGGGTAACAGTATCCACAGATCGCCTAAAACTGGCCTATATACTGCGTGACCCACATACCACTCATACACCAATCACACAACATACAACAGACACACCTCAACAATCTCTCAGATCAGACATAAGACACAAATCAACTACCTTACACTCCCCATAAAAACACGTACAGACTCACCAAGCTTACCAGTTCACACAGACGATCATACAACCAGAACTAGGCCAGGCGCAGGGTTAGGTTCCCTGACTACTATCGCCCGTAGTGGCGGTCTCAAGGGGAGGCTGATGTAGTGTCCGCCTACCTAGTTTTGTATACTTGTAGTGTCCGCCTACCTAATTTTGTATTCCTATATTTATGTTATAATTATAAATATATATGTCATACAATAAATAAATAATATAAGTAACTAGAGGATGCCAGCAGTTACGCCTGCATTTTTTTTTAATTTACCCGTTTTGGCGAACCCGTGGGTATTTCGGGAAATCCCTTCTTAGTGCACCTCTACGGTCCCCAAGGAACATACATGCCAAATTTCAGCTTCCTGCGCACAATAGTTTCGATTGTAGCGTGTCTGTCAGTCAGTCAGTAACGCAAGGATTTTATATATTAAGATAATTTAGAATTATACAAATTACATTTAGGCCCACTTGCACAACGATTCTTAAATTGAATTAAGGTGTATTAAACGAGAAAAAAAATATTAAACACCACTAGCGTCTTGCACAACGAAATATTTGTCAAGTAATATGATTTAAGAACTGTCAAAATTAATTGCCGAAAATCGGCTGTTTAGTGGCTAATTTCATTTAAGAACTGTCACACTGATGTTGGCATCTTGTCATTAGCAACGAAAATTATCAATAATTATATAACTGGACCGGACGACGCAGCAGGGGGAGGCAAAGGGAGGCCTATGTCCAGCAGTGGACGTCCCTAGGCTGAGAAGATGATGATGATGTTATAACTGATAACAATGTACCTACTTGTGTTATTGTTAACCCTACAATCCTACACTATTTGGCGCACATGTTATTCCTACACTGGGGTGCTGGAACACCCCATACTAAAATGACTGTAATCCTTAAAGTAAAAAAAACTATTCATGAAATTGTATATGGTACTGTTTGAGGATCACTGCAATGGACTAAGTTGGCATCCGGTGACGGTCCTCCAAATGTTCATGTATCAGTTCCAAACCTAATTTCAAAACTGTCTGCTGAAACTTAATATTTGGCTTATTATTTGATCTTGAACACTTGTAAAGAACCCAGGAATTACAACTGGTCCCAACTTCTATTTCTTCCTCGCTAGATTTGTGGTCTAGAATAGAGCTTATTTCTTCGTAATTCAAACCTCTGACAGTCATTCGAAACAAAATAAATAAATTTAATTGAATTTTACCTTCATAATATCTAAAAATATGTTTTTAATTCATATAAGGCTATTGTTTTAATAAATAATCAAATTTAATAACTTATTACATATAAATGCATCAATCGTAATAAATAAATAATCTTACGATTTTACTACACTGGGGTACTGGCGTACCCCACAGCACTTATATAGGCGACCACACAACGCGGTCCCTCGTCACGGTATTGACGTAACGCGAGCGGTTGACACCAAACTAAAATACTCCGACGCGCGAATTCGTGGATATTAAAGAAATTGAGATATTTAGAAACCAAATTGGTGTGGGGTGCACCTGCACCTCATGTAGGGTTCTAGGGTTAGTGCTCAAAAGTTTCTAGTTATTATTTGTCAATTGTCATTTCGTTGCTAGGCGACGACAATGCGTTTTGTTTTAACTCAAAGTATATATAGTCTAAGGTTTTATGCCAAACCATACGCATAACATCGTTAAAATCGTAACAAAAAGACTTCATGCCATGAAACAAAACGTAGAAACTACTTTACCGACCTCATAAAATATTTAACTAAATCTAAGCGTTGTTGTCGTTGTGCAAGAGGACGCTAAATACTTTTAACTTAAATTATTTTATGCTGTTAATTCTGTTAAACAAATTTAAATTAAGGAGTGACTTAAATCAAACGTTACGCAAGTGGGCCTTAGTGTAGCTATGTTAATTTTAGATTGTTATGTAAAATATTACACGTAATTAACCCTTTGAAAGACAGTGAACGCCGAAAGGCGTCACAATAACAAAAATTTTAAAGTTTCATTCAAAGTGTGTCGTCATGTCCGCATAAGGACACAGAAACCTAGTTTGTTATTAAATAATTAGTACGCCGCGCGGCGATGCTGTGACGCGCTAACCTGCTCCTGCGCACCGGGCACGGGCCACGCCCACTCACATTCCACAGCACGGTCGCGCCATAGTAAAAACAGAATAGTAAGCTACCTAAGGCCGCTCGGCGAGTTAATTGCCTACTCTTGCGATGACGCACGGGTTGTCACGTGTTTATACCGCGGCGCCGGCTTTGTCGGCGCGCGCGCTTTTTCGCCGTTTTTTAAGTGATTACGCTGAATACTACAGAATTTAAGCTTGCATATATTTTTTTTCAAATACCTACCGACTAGCTTAGCGTTATTTAACTATCTAAATGCCCTTTATAGCGAGAAAAATGTAACTAGCGAGAAAAGTTTAATTTACTGTCGTTTAAGACATTGTATAATATTAATAACGTTTATTACAAAACTGAATGTACATAAACAATTCGAGCGGGCGAGCAGTGTAGTACCTATATGAATGCGCGCGATCAGACGCGCGGCGCATCCCTTCGCCGAGCTTGCCGCGCTCGTGAGATTGTGTGCGTGAAAAGTGCGTGCGTACGACTCACGCGTACATTCAAACCAGCGCGGCGGCGGCGGCGGCCGATTTGTATGAAGCTATCCTACTATTCTGTTTTTACTATGGTCGCGCGGACAGTCGATATCTAGCTACGGACGCAAAACCTATGCTCGCTTGCTTATGCACCGCGCTATACGCTACTCGCTTACCTACCTGCTTTTATGTATGCTAAATTTTTATCATCGTAAATTAAGACTTTCCGTTATCTCCTTCTGTGTGCTGTCATTACTGCTTCATTCTTACTCCTTCTGTAATCTATTGGTGCTTGTACATAAACAATAAACTGTATGAGCGTGGACTTAAGTGTTTCCTTCACAACATCGTACCTGAGAACCAGTAAGTACCAGCTAAGCACCTCCATACTGCTAAAATATTATTTTCGAGATTTTTCATGATAATTTTTTTAATAAAAATATTACTATTGCTTGAATTTTTATAGTGCTACCTTGAAAGTCAGAGGAGTTATACACAAAAATTTAATCCAGGAATTAATAAAAATCCTTTTTCACTGGTTGTCTATTGAATTTATTCGCTTCCCATTTTTTTTTAATGTCTCTTGCTGTATTATAGGCTTTACGACGATAATGATCTCTCTTTCATTTAAATAATAATACTAGACTATGCCCGCGGTTACACCCGCGTTATTTAAGGCTACTGCTCTGCTCCCGTCGCTCATAGCGTGATGTTATATAGCCTTCCTTGATAAATGGGCTATCTAACACTGAAAGAATTTTTCAAATCGGACCAGTAGTTCCTGAGATTAGCGCGTTCAACCAAACAAACAAACAAACTCTTCAGCTTTATATATTAGTATAAGATACATATTGCAAGATGAAGTCCCTTTTTCTTCCTGTTCGTCTGTATGAACGCGATATGCTTAAAAACTAACGAACTAATTACGGTTTGTACGGTTTTCACCAATAAATAGGGTGATTCCGGCGGGTGCTTTAGGTGCATCATTCAAGTGGGTGGAGGCACGGGCCAAGTCTAGTTTTTTACAGAGTATTGATATGCATTTGCCAAATATTTTCAGGGGTGAATATACTACTATAACTTAATACAAATACATGGAAAATAACCCACAAAAACTATGTTTCTTTTTTCGTTATCATCCATTTAAAAAACCAGCTCGATCGAAGAACTGTATACAGGTTATCACAAGACCTATGACCAAGCCGAAGTCTACTAGTTTTGCACATCACGCCAACTCATACTAAGCACAAAATAAATAATACCTGGGACACGGTGTTTTTTTTAAATAGACATATTTTCAAGCCGCAATTTAAAGTACGCGCGTGCAATCCTCGACATACACAACAATAACGTGGCACGATACACTAATAGTGGCGACCGTACACGAATGGAGACACGCAAACAACGTGGTAACAGAAGAAAAACTCCGATGGGCCATCGATAGCTTCCATCCCTTTAAAGCAGCCGGACTGGACGGCATCTTCCCTGGGTTAATACAGGGGGGGGGGTGGGGGGCGGGATTCGGCCTTAAAAGACTCCTCACAATCATGAGGGCTAGCTTGGCCCTCCGATATGTACCGAAGAGATGGAGGGAAGTCAAACTAATCTTCATACCAAAACCAGGCAAAACAGACTATACCAATCAAAGACTATACCAAAGTCCTTTAGACCAATAAGCCTGACCTTCATGCTTAAAGCCTTGGAAAGGCTTTGCGAGAGGGAACTAAGAAGTGGGGCGTGGGGCTCTTAAGCACCTACCCCTACATGCCAACCAACATGCATACAGCTCAGGGAAATCGACGGAATCGGCCTTACATCAGCTCGTGAACTATATAGAAGCTGCTATACAACAAAAAAACATCTGTCTAGGCACCTTCATCGAAATAGAAGGAGCCTTCGACAAGACAAACTTCTCCAGCATAAGCAATGCATTAGCCAGGCATGGTGTGGATCAGATGCTCATACAGTGGATCCAAAACATGCTCAGCAAAAGGGTGGTACACCTGCACGGTGACACTCAGACAGCCTTGATAACTAAAGGTTGCCCGCAGGGAGGTGTTCTCTCCCCGCTACTGTGGAACTTAGTCATCAATGAACTCATAGACAAACTCAATGCGAGTATTTCTACACAATAGGTTACGCAGATGATCTGACCATTCTCACTTCAGATAAGGTAACTAGTTCAGTGTACAACCTTACCCAACAAGCCCTACGCATAGTAGAACGGTGGTGTAATGAGTACGAACTCTCTGTAAACCCGACCAAAACTGAACTAGTCATGTTCACACACAAACGCACTCTGGGTCCCTACAAACTGCCCAGGTTATTTAATAAAGAGCTTAAGCTGTCTACCGAGGTCAAGTACCTGGGTGTCACTCTTGACAGCAAATTGACATGGAACAGCCATTTGGAAAAAAAACTCAATAAAGCCAGCATTCGTCTTCTGGCAGTGCAAGAAGATGTTAGGTAAACGCTGGAGCCTAACCCCAAAAATTGTCTTATGGCTCTATAACACAATAATACGTCCGATGGTAAGCTACAGCGCAGTAGTTTGGTGGGCCCGGACCAACCTAATAACGGCCGCCAACAAGCTTCAAAGGCTTCAAAGAGTTGCATGCCTAACGGCCACGGGCTGCATGAAAACAACGCCAACAGCGGCACACGAAGTGTTGCTGGACCTGCCTCTATTGCACATGTTCATACAACAGGAAGCAAGCTTGTCGGCGGTCCGGCTAAGAGCTCTGAAGCTCTGGAAAGACACTAACACACCGCACACTAGCAACTTAAATACACGCTTTAAAGAAGTTCCTCTCACACAAGCCATTGGCGACCGTATACCGAAACAATTTGTGTTCGACAAGAATTACAAAATCCAACTGTACGAGGATCTACACGAAGGAGCAGTTAACCACAACGAGCTCACGATCTTCACAGACGGGTCAAAAACGGATACAGGTACGGGTTCAAGAGTATTCTCCGACGACCTAAACATCAACATGCTGCGATGTTGATACCGCTGGAAGCATACAACACGGTCTACCAGGCCGAATGTTTTGGCATAATCCTAGCTGCCACAGCAATCATGGTACGTGAGGTAAGGGAACGATCCATTAGGATCCTCTCAGATAGTAAGGCTGTCCTCTCAGCCCTCAAAAGCCATACTATCACCTCGGCACTCACGCTTGAATGACACCAGAAACTAACAGAGGTAGGTAAATAAAACAATTTAACACTGCAATGGATTAAGGGCCACAGTGGCTCAAGAGGGAATGACGCAGCCGATGTATTTGCCAGAAGTGGGGCCACTTTAGAGGTAGTGGGACCCGAGCCCATTATACCCCTCCCTTCTGGTTTTCATCGCAACCTGGTAAGGAATAGGACCAGGACCCAACACAACCAGTTCTGGATTGGTATTGAAACATGTAGGCAGGCCAAGGAGGCTCTTCCCGCAGCAGACGTTAAGATAGCCAAACAAGTCCTCCGGCTGTCCAAACAACAACTGCGGACAGTCACGGCCGCCTACACAGGACACGGATTCTTTAATAAACACCTATTTACTATAGGTATCACCGACAGCCCGCTGTGCAGGGCCTGTATGGCAGCAGACGAGACGGTAGCCTATCTGCTCTTCGACTGCCCTGAGGTCGCACAGTACAGGCAGCAGTACCTGACCAGATACAGCACCCTGAGGGAGGCAGTGGGCCACATCAAGAGTCTGCTGCCCTTCCTCGAAGAGCTGGGGTGGCTCGAATGACGACACCGTTTCCACCCGCAGGCAAAATACATGCCAAGACGTGGAGTTCACCATCAAGTATCAAGTAGTGCAATCCTCGAGATAACTACTTAAACATGGGTGCATAGGACATCTATAGAATAAATTGGCGGGGTAAATGCCTCGATTTTACAATATTTCCTGAACCAGTAATTTTCCAGGTATGTTGCCGAAGTAAAAATGTTCGTAATGATGACAATATGGGATTTCAGTTTTCGTTAAGGATCTTTTTACACCCCGTATAATATATGATTATTACTTGTGAAAAGATTATTATTAAATAGTTTGGCCTACGATTAGCTGCACATATAATTATCGAAGGATTTTCCCACACAGATAACACAATTTTCCTTATCTTGCTCAGTATTGCAGAAAACCGAACTTATCCTTCTCCCAAACAAACCCTAACTGCCAAGAACATGTGTTTTCTATAGCAAACATTATATTACACCATGGGTAAAAAATTGTGTATGAAAGTAAAATCCATATAGCAGGAATGGCTTCAGGGTTCATTTAAATTGCTAGCGTTTATAATGTTGAGTGGGATAAATTGTGTGTTTTTTATTTAAAATGTGTTGGAAGCTTGTGCTCTTTCTATGTTAGAAAATTTTCCGGGGTAGAACGTTACGGATTTTGTATTGCAAAATGTGATGTTCTTGTATTTCTATCATCTAGGTTCTATAATGGATAAAATAATAAATTGCTATGAAAAAATATAGTGAAAGATTTAAAAACAAAAATCATTTTAAATTATGCTGGGTTCTTGATAAAAGTAGTAAATCAAGTTATGTTGACGTACCAGGTATTTGATGATTTTGTTAATGATTTAATATTTTTAGTGTTCGATTATTATTCTTTCATGTTATAACTTAGTTGACTTAACTTAAGATTCACTTAACATTTCACTCAGCAACTTAGGTCCTCCAAAACTAATTTATGAACGCAGTAAAATATTCCATCTTTGAGTCAGCCTAAAAGTCAATACCAATTATGATATCCAGTGCTTTACAGCCTCACATGATGTAACAATCCAATTTCCAGTCCAGACCCGTGTCAAACCAGAGTCATCCAAGTGAATCGGGGAGGCATTAACTGCGGCTACAGAACGGAAAATCGGATCAAATTGTTCGCCGCAGGCAAGTTTCCCGTTTCGAACGCAGCGTCATCCCTGCACTACGGTTTGTGTAGGATTAGTCTGCAATGATTAGTGTTTTGGAGCTAATTATGGTCGCAAACATATTTTAGTGGCTCTCTGGGACTTGTGGTTTGTAATAAAATTGTAATGGGTAACCAAGATCCAATACGCGAATGCCTTACAATCAATAATTCAACATTACATTCAACAATTCTTAAAATTCGTTATCTAGTTTAATAATTATTTACGTAGACTTTATAGATAGAAATATATACTTACGTTAAGTCTCGTAGGTACGATTAAATTATATAATGCTAGCTGACCTTGCGAACTTTGTACTACCGTCGTTTTTAAATGTTTTCTATTATTTTTAAATATTTTTTTCATATACATACCTTCTCCTGACAATAACGAACACAAAAAAGCTAGATTTATTCCAATATTTCGATGATACATTTTTATTTCTATAGATTTTATGATCATTCTAGTCCAGCCAACATTTTAGTGGCTTCAAGAGAGAAATCATCAAGTTTGCACTAGTTTAATTAGATAGCATCGCAGTCCCACTTGCAACAACTTTAAAAAAAGCAACACGTCACAGAATAACAGAAAATCCAATCAATACCTCCGCAGAAACATTATATTACACACATTCATTCAAGTGGTCTTTTATCCCAACAACAATTAACGTTAAAACGACCTCAATGGCCGGATACAATTTACCGCTAACATTGTACCTAAAAACCGGATGATTAATTTCTACACACATTTCCTGGGCGTTCCATCGGTCGTTTTTAAATGTATGCTCCACTTGGTTGAAACAGGTGTTACGTGAAAAGGTGTTATAATCCTAATGTTAAAACCTTTTCCACTTTTCTCTACCTAAGTTAAGTGGATAAGTACAGATTGTGGAAAAATATTTTCTTGTTTTCCTTTTGCCGTTGTGTGTTTTCTGTTAGGTAATGTTGGTGATTATTATTTTTAGTAAAATAGGCCTCAAAATGTACCCTCACTGCCTTTGGTAGTAGTTTACGATTCAGCACTAGTTTGACCGATCATCATTTTAATTTTCTGAAGAATAAGTCCAGGTACAAATTGGGATAATTGTTCTAATATAACTTGGGCCAAGTGTCTAAGACTTTGGACATTAAAATTGAACTTGTAACTCGATAATAATCTTATTTTTAATTTCAATGTCATACACATCAAGCTACTACTTTCTGGTAACTTAAGAAGTTACTATAAATATATATGTAGTGTACCTCTACCTCATTATTATTATATAGTGTAACAAAGGAGACCTTCCAGGTGTCCACTGTAACGTTGGACTACCTTGGGGTGTTTAAATGAAAAATTTGAGTTGAATGTTACAATAAAAATTAATTTAATTCGTCAAGTAAATCTAACATCATTTAGCAAAGCGTTTTACTTACGAAAAAATTACAATAAAATGCTATTCGAAAAGGTATAAACAGGGTCGCGTGATTCGGCGATGGTAGGGAATTTGTTGAGGGTCCGCCTGCCCGGTGGTCGTCCAGGAAAGCTGGTCACTTAGCTCGGTCTGAAGGCGGCGAAAAAAAGAGAACTCCCATCGCCGCGCGGCCGTATTTATTGTCCGTTGCAAGGCGCGGGCGGCGGGGTCGACCGGGCCGAGTGATGCGTCAAGGATTGACGTCACAATAGTTAAGCGCATCTCTCAACTCCCGTCGCCCATGGTCACATTGCATAGCTTTATTAATAATAATTGAAAAAAATCGCATGTATATTCCTTAAAAAGGTAAATCTTTGTAGAGGTGCACTGAGAAGGGATTTCCTAAAATTCACATAATTATGTACAGGCGTAGCTGCTCCCATCCTCTAGTAGACAAGATTTATTTATGGTTCCTCTTTTTGTGGCATGTCCAACAGTGGACTGCGATAGGCTGATTGAGTTTAACATTAAGAACTCTCTTTGTCACAGTAACAACTGTACTCAGTTATACTCTTTCAGCAAACACATTCAAAGGACGAGAGCTAAAATTATTGACCAGCTTTTAAAAGCAATATTTCTCTGTGCTTGACTAAGAATAATGGCGATAGAACTCTTATATATTCGGTGACAAGACCTGGCTCTGAGCTGAGTGCACGCGGATTAGCCTACATTTTCAGAAAGCACAGAATATGTTATGCAAATGAAAAAAAAAGGCTTTTAAGTAGAAAGAAGGTTTTTATACCTAATACGTATATTTTCTTTAAAACTGGTCAGTTTTTAACGGGAAAATCATTGGGTTTATTTAAATGTAGGTACTTCAAGAAGAGACTGATTGGAATATCTACATCGAAAGTCGGTAGTAATACTAATAAAATCCTGTAATGAATATGCAGATCACGTAACTCTGTTAACTGATCAGACAGCTAATAACCAAACTTAAATATTCTAGAATCGTATCATTTGTATCATCATGGTCTTTATCGAGATTTGTCCTGGGTGGGAATCGAATCCACGACTTCTCTCTCAGCAGTCAGGCTTTCTAACCACCGGAGCAGTTAGTCGAGTATATACAACTGACAAGGAAATAATATTAAAACTAATACAATTTGTAACTTCAATTAATTTCTAATATTTCAGCCTGATATAGCAAAAGCAATTTCGGTTTTCTTTTCAATTCTATCAAATGTATATCAACTAAATTTGACGAAGCGTTTCTCGACCTTGTTCCTTGAAACTTTTCCTTTTCATTTCCCTTCCAGCGTTGCCAACTCATTTGCCCTGTATTTGTAGGCCCCTCATCAAAATATGCAAATCCAGTTCCATATCGGACATCCCTTTTAAGTAAACAAAAATGTACTTGGAATGGCGTGAAAAAAAGATATTTAATTGAGTTTCTGATTAATAAGGGTAGAACCTAACTGAAGGCTACGAAGGTTAGATGCAGGGAATTTAAAAAGTTTCACCAGTCGAGTGAGAGAGAGCCTTAATTGTGTTTATCACTTGCCCCCTCTACGCAACTTTTTCTATCAAAAGTTTTCACTGTAGGCCGTTCAAAGTATTTAATTTCCCGCTAAATGTGACAACAAGGACATTTTTGAATTCATTTTTAATTTACTCTCTGCTTTAATACGTAAATTTTTCGCATAGATCTTTTGTGAGCGTGACATATTAAAATTCTATTGAGATTTATGTCGGCTTAAGAAAATGTGGCTTCTGTAAGTTTATATTTATGTTGGACTTGTGCTTCTTGTTTAGTCCGAATGAGGATATAATATTAATGCTTTAATTTTTGTAACAAGAAAATGCAAACGTTTTGATTTAATATTCAAAGTACAAATTATGTTTATGTGGGTCACAAAATTGTCGAGTAAGAAATGAAAAAGTTAGTAAAGATAAAAATTAATATATTGCTACTTTCAAACTGTGTTAGAAAATTACGCTTACGTTTGCGGTCTAATGTTATTTTATGGCCAGGGTCTTTTTCCTTCCTTCATCATTTACAGCCTTTTGCAGTCTACCGCTGGACTTAAATCTCTCCTAAGTTGCTTCTTAGTATGACTGTGAGTCAATGAGAGGCTTTGAGTTACGGCAGTGGTGTTCTTTTAACTAATCATATAAAAAATATTTTTTATTAGGCCGATTACACGCGTAATATACACATTCATCTAAGAAATGTTATAAGCTACAAAGAAATACTTTCAACAACACAAAGTACACTCAGACTCAATACAACAGTTTGTGGATCACACTAAGTGTTCTTCTGTGTGAGAATGGAACCCACAACAGAAAGCTAGACTTGTGCTTAAATCACTGTATGCGCCATTTGTGCAGTCGAATAGTATTTGTAACATAGTATAGAAAACGTTTCATAGTATTAGAACATATTAGAACAGTTACATAAACAATCATCCATACATCCGTATACGCGTATACATATATAATTTTTTTGCGGTACGGTACTGAAGTTGTGGGACAGAAGAGGTGCCAAAGAAGCGATTTTCCGAAATTCCCTCGGGATCGGGTAAAGAAGGTTAAATGAAAAACACTGTGCGAATCCCCTATTAGAAATATAAGTGCCCAAATCGCATGTTACGCAAGATACACGCCAGGACGTGGAATTGCGGAAACGTCCGTTCTACCATACCACACCAAGTGCCTAAATGGCAGTGTAACAATGTGGTCCACAATCAGCGCGGCACCGCAAGCGACACAGCGGCAGCATTTCACGTACAGCCACTAACTTAGCTTTTATCGAACCAAATGTTCACGGTTAAAAAATAAAAATCACAACCGAAAAGCTTTCCTTGTATGAAGGAGCCAAATAGGTCTCAGGACCTAAAACGCCATTTATTCACATAACAAACAAACTTAACTAAAAATAAAAGAATTCACGTCTATCGCACATTTCAATACATTTTCATGTACATTTGCTCTGTTTTTAGCACAATTCCTTCGTGTTTGGTGCAGCGAACGCAACAAAGCACCGCACAAACTGTTGCGAACTAACTAAGAACAAAGTCGGTCAAGTTAAACGTTAATAAAAGTTTGTTTCGCATTTTTAGCCTTATTCCCACTTTTGCTGTAATTGTTGAGTAATATTCCGTACCTACGGCTATCTAGCGTGACGAAAACTTTTCCCTTGGAAGTATTTTAAGCAGCGTCGTTGTAAATTTGGTACGGTTTTAAAAGAAAATCTGGCTAGGTTTCTTTACATTTACTCCGATTCAAATCAGTTTTAGTTCAGGCATTTATTTTAGTTGTATCTTTGTGAATCTGGTTTTATAAAATGGGTATGACTTCAAGTAATATTTTTATTGACATATTGAATCGTACTATTTTTGCGCAGTCTACTAAATCAAATATTGCGTTACTACTTCACTCCTTTAATTAAAAACTTGATATTTTATAGTTCATTACTTTTACTGCTCTCGTGCCTTTCTAGGACAAACAAACTATTATATAGGCTCATCGACCGTGCAGTAGTCCAAATCAGCTTGTATGCGTTCCGATCAGTAATCTCAAAAAAAATTGTATGATCTAGTTCTAAAAAATTTAAATCACAACATCCGGAACTCTATTTCGCATTTCCAGCTTTATTTTAAGCCTACACCCAATATTGTTCTCCTCATTCATCTACCACACGTCAACAGAGCTGAGCAGTACAAAATTATCACAGTGAATGTCAGTTCCCTTTAGACGTTCAAGCACAATTTGTGACCGTGACACTGCCTACAATTTAACGTAAAGAAGCTTTTCAGAAACACTTGATGAAACTAATTATACAAGGAAAAAGCGTCGCAATTACAACCGTTTAAATGCTTTACAGCCAGTTTTACGATATAAAATATTAATTCCCCGTACATTTTATTACTATTTCTTTTTAATTTGCAGCTGTTGCTAAGACTTAAAGTTCGTAAAGTCGATGTAAAAGTTGCGTCATCAGTTCTACGGAGCATAGTTTCACCGTTCGTACTTGGTGCTACGTGACTTCTTTTGTTTTAAGAAAATTCATGAGGGTAGTGGAAATATTATTGCCGTAAATAGTGTAAGAACTTTTATGAGAAATAGTGATAGTAATTGTTGAAATATACAATGCTATGGGCTAAAACTATTGTCCTGTGCCCGATTGATGAATATTTTAAGTAATATCTATATATTAAAAGAATTTGTGTTTTATAATACGAGTCGGCCAGCCCGTTCTACCCAACCGATTTGCATGATTTTTTTTTTAAATAAAAGTTCTCGGTGAATAGATGTGTCATCATGCATTAGAAATTATCTAACTTGCACATTCATCAAGTTATATGCAAAAACAGTTTTCTCCCATATATTTTTTACGTTTTCGTAGCCGTAGTCAATGACTTTCTGCTTCTATATATCTGGTTCTCATTGAGGTAAGCGTTTCGTTATAGGCCTATAACACGCGCTGAAAAGAGCTCTTTCATTTGATGGTATGCTCATTTAAATTGGGTAAGTTTGAAGGAAGATAGGTGTGGACATTGAACTTATTTTTCAATATTTTCCTATAAATTTTTTAAGATTCCATTGCTTTCCCTCTACATGAACGGTTCTAAATTCAAAAATATTTTTATGGCATCTAATAAGTTCCTTGCGGTAACTGCCAGGAAAAACCGTTATGCCTCCTTAAGGCGACCTTGCCTTACTTTCATACGGGTGTGAGTGTGGTGGTGTGTAAAATTATACCCGATATTAGTAAAAGTATCACTATAGTGAATTATCGCTGATTGCAGGTAATATTCCCCGAATGTTACCAGTTAACCCTTAATGTTGGGTGAACTGATTTCTGATGTTGAGGATCCCTTATATCCCTATCCCTATCTTTTTAGGGTTCCGTACCTAAAAGGTAAAAAACGGAACCCTATTACTAAGCCTCCGCCGTCTGTCTGTCTGTCTGTCCGTCTGTCCGTCTGTCTGTCACCAGGCTGTATCTCATAAACCATGATAGCTAGAAAGCTGAAATTTTCACAAATTATGTATTTTGGTTGCCGCTATAACAACAAATACTAAAAATAAAAAAAATAAAATATTAAGGAGGGGTCCCATACAAAAAACGTGTCTTTTTTCGTATTTTTTGCTCAAAATTACTAACTGTTACAGGTAGACGCTTTAAATTTTTACAGAATATGTAGTTGTATATTACCTTTCAAAATAAATAATTAAATTTAAAAAAAGTAAATAATAAAGGGGGGCTCCCAAACAACAAACGTAATTTTTAAGCAATTTGTTACTCGATCTTAATAAACAGGTAGAAACTTATAAAGTATTTAAGTATACATACAACGAACGTGATTTTCTTTTATAGATGATGGTACAGAAAACCCTTCGTGCGCGAGCCCGACTCGCATTTGCCCAAGTTTTTTTGTATCGCGATGAAATCCAGTTACTGACTGTCCCTCAAAGGGACCCCTCCGCCAACTCTGTACCGAGTTTGGGGCAGGTGGAGAGGGGGTGTGTGGCTCGGCTCTCCCCCCTAGATGTTCGGGCATACCCACTAAAACATCGGGGTGTTCCTCTATCGACCCTCATGACGGGGTCGCGGTAACGAAGTCAGTATACCCGCGAGCCGAGGCATTTTCCCCAAAAGTAGTGAAAGAACAATGCCCATTTTTACCCAGACGCCGGCCCAGATGTGGACAGTCAAAAATCGTAGTATTTGTTATTGCATTCGATAAGAGAGTGTTAAACTAGAATTTTGAGATTGATTAGAGGTCCATCACATTCATAGTTTTATTACAAGAAGTACTTTTATATGCTGACAAAACATTAGGTGTGTACCCACTTTTATTAGGAGAGTTAAAGTATTTCGTAGTTTTGAGTAGAAAGGAATGAGTTAATCATTTGGTAAGAGTAGAAATCCGAAAGAAAAAGCCAGAAGTCGTAAAAGATCCAAAAACATAAAAAGCATTCACAATGTGCACGAGCAAAACAAATAGATAACAAACAAAATAAACTGAATATGACATTATTGACAGATACTTAAGAGTCAAAAAAGTGTTGCTATTTTACAGTTTTTAAATGATATTGATTGATTAATCGATATGGATTTCGGACATAGGTTATCTATATATTTGGTTCAAAATCGAACTTATTTGTAGTTAATCGCATATATACCTTAAAAATACACACATTTTAAATGTTTAAGGACCAAGTAGAGATTTGCTATTAACTCAAATCATTTTGACTAGAGAAAATGTAAAATCGATAAAGAAGAGGTGATCATCGATTTAATATTATGATTTCTTTACTGGCAATTTCTGATCTATTACGTGTTGGCTATTTAGACATTAACACATCTTTTTAAACCTATTTATTGAATAAGTTTCTCAGCACACCTTCAGTAATGCCTATAAATTAAGTTATAAATAACAAGGATTATTCAACAATTAATTGAAACTTTATTGTGCTGTTCATGAGTTTCAAACTGGGCCAGAAATGGGCATTGTTCGCCTAATGTTGGGAAAATCAACCCTACAGACGGGTAAATTACTTTTTATGTTAAGAAAATTTTTGTGTCTTTAAATTAGAAGTATTTAACTGTTACTCAATTTATCTCTGATTATAAATACTAAAAAATACTGACTTGCACACTAAAATACTAATTGCACCACAAAATATACTCACAAAATATTTCATAACGAACACCTGTTTATTGACCGTTGCAAATTTCTAATAATAAAAATAAACCTTTCAATTACAGAAGCATATCAGTTTTTTTTTACTTTTAACAACCAAATAAATTAATAAGCTAAGTTGACGGAGCCCTGCTTCGCAGGGCTCCTATTTTTGGGCTAAGGGTCAAAAGAGAACCTAACATAACCTATTAAGTTTTCTGAGTGGATAAGTTTCCCGAGCGGATGAGACTCTTCATATCAAATGATATTTTGTAGAAACATCGTCATATTTGGTGTGCAAATAGTATTTTAGTGTGCAAGTGAGTATTTTAGTGAAATAATAAAGTTTCTTAGCGTAACGCACTTCAGTGTGTTACTTAAGATATTTGATGCACTGTTAAAAATATCCCTTTTTAAATTACGGACTTTCTTCGGGCATCTTAATTTTTTTTTATGTGGAACATATTACAGCGGTTCATAGTACTATTGTCATATAAGTACCACTTGTAATATATAATTATATTACAAGTGGTAGTTATGGTAGAAATTGTAGCTTTGGTAAGAATAGTAGTTTTGAGAGAAAAGGTACTTTTGACAGCACCGGCGGTTTTGGTAGAAATGGTAGTTTTGAAAAAATGCTAGATATGATAGTGTTAGTACGAATAGTAGTTTTGGTACAAATAATAGTTTTGATAGGAATAGTATTTTCGGTAGGAATAGTAGTTTTGGTAGAAATTGTATTTTTGGCATATATGGTAGTTTTGGTAGCAACGTTACTTACGACCTTGAAAACCACTGAACCAAATTTGATGAAACTTGCTCTGTTCCCTAAGTTGGAGTAAATGTTAGTCAATGCAAGAAACAGTCTCATTCCGATCATCTTTGAAATTTTGTATATTTATTTGAAAGTCCTAACAGATTATCATATATTATATGAAAATGACGCAATTCCAATAATATTACATACATACATATCGAATTGATATCCTCCTTTTTTGAAGTCGTTAAGAGCTTCATTTCAGTTATACAAATTATATAATTATATATCCCTAATGCACGGCAAACCATTCAGTAATGCCAAGGTGGAAATTTCACGATACCTAAGGTGCATGAGAAAATAAGTTTTGTGATATATATATTTTTGGTAAGGATATCATCTTTTTACTTATTAGATAAGGCTACTATGTACTCATCATACCTATTTAAGAGCTTTTTTATAATAATAAAATATGCTGTGGAGCAGCACGGGTCCTCTAGTTAGAATATTATAATTATTTGAACATTTGAGTTTAACATAACAACATACATGTCATAACAACAACTTTTTCATTCGAAAACAAATAATATATATAGATAACACATACGTAATCAAATTACACCCAGACAGAGAAGAAATAGTGCTCATCATAGAAAGTTTAGTCCTGAGTGGAAATATAACTCATCACCGGCTCAGCAGTCTTGCTCACGAACCACTGAACCCGCAAGTCTAAATAAATCAAATTGAAAGCATGAATTCCATTTCCACTCCGAGAAAGTACTCTGTCTGTACAACGTACTAACTAAACATAGGTCCTGATCAATCCTGGCCCGAGAGTTGATTTACATAGAAATAGGTAGCAGACGTGTTCCAATGCAGTTAGTGAAGTGTTCTCAAGTATCCGTACAATGAGGTTATGCCATCTTGGTATCTCATTCTGTGTTATGCAAAACATAATGATATGCTGCTATTAATGAATACATATTACCACATACAGTTATAGACGGAGCTTTAGTACATTATAGAATTAACCAAGTAACGGTAGACGAAAACATCGCGAGGCAACCTGCATGTCTGAGAGACATGTGAAGTCGGCCAACCCACACTAGGCCAGCGTGGTGGAAAAATATTCGGTAATTATTTCACGCAGATTTTTTGTATAGGTTGTTGAAATCTTATTACACTACAATGAGATGTTCATGTTGTTATATTTAAACGCAAAGGTTTTAACAAGAGCCCAAGTTAATATTTTATTGTTATTCATTTAATTATTATGAGACGTTGTAAAAATAATTTTCAAATAAGCCAGGCAGTTGAGAGGATGATGCAAAAAGAGCTATAGCAAAACGGAGATTCGTGAGCCTACTCTTGTCCATAATGATGCCCTTCGATGACCATGAGAGAAGTACGGATTTAAAAAGTTCTTCGACTGCGCATGTGAAAAGTTTGGGGGAGTGCCGGTCACCCTGTTTTACACCCTTTTCTATTTTAAATGTTGGTCCAAGACTGTCCAGTTTGATGTTTGCCGTGCTGTTGGTATATATTTCCTTAATTATATTTATATATATATGGGATCAACGTCATGGCTTTCTAGTGCGGGAAATATAGAGTTGTGTTTGAGGTTTTCGAATGCTTTTTGGTAATCTATGAAAGCTATGTAAAGTGGCATATTAAATTCTGTATATTTTCTATGATTTGATTGACGGCATGTAGGTGGTCAAGAAATGTTTCAAGACCTAAGCATAGCAAGCCTTGAGGTTGGGCTAGTGACGAATCGGTCCAAAACAAAATAAAAACCAATTGCAGAAAACGTAAGATCGACATAGATGGGGAAGAGATACACAGTTAGTCTCTTTCAAACATAGGCAAGATAAAAAAATCGACCGCCGGATCGAAAACGCCTGGAAGAGCTACTGGTCCATGAAGACGTATATGAAGTGCAACCTCCCAATGGTACTCAAACGCAGACTCATCGACATGTGTATCTTGCCCGTCCTAACTTGCGGAGCCCAGACGTAGTCACTGACCGATTTTCAGAAGTCCAAACTCAAGATTTGCCAACGAGCTATAATATTGAACGGAGCGTATTAGGTATCAAGATATCAGATCGAATCCGCAACACAACTATACGCGTTAAGACTGGCACCAGTGTGTTGGCAAGATGGCCGCGAAATTAAAGTGTGATTGGGCAAGTCATATTTGCAGAATGCATCCAAGTGCGTTCAACCAAACAAATATACAAACAAACTCTTCAGCTGTATAATATTAAATCAAATCAAATCAAATCAAATTTATTTATTTGTTTAAACATGAGTACGTATAAACATGATAGGCATGCAAGGTGTTAAAAAGTACAGGATTGTTCGTCATGTTTTTGCCTGTGTAGCGTACAAATATTTCACATAAAATCAAAAATAAAAACAATATATCTATTACACAAAAAAGACAGTAGAGTGATAATATTCTCTTTAACGAATCAATTAATTAAAATAAATAGATATTATAAAGAGGATGTCAGGCCAAGATAAAATATACAATGTCATAAGTTATCTGAAATTATAATGTAAAACAATAATAATAAATGTCAATTTAAAAATAGTAAAATTAAATACAGTATAATTATATAAAATAAAGATTACAATCTGTCATTTAAGAAATCTGTTACCTTATAATAGGCTCTTTCAATCAATAATTTTTTGACCTCTCTTTTAAATAGTTGGACATTCAAATCCTTTAAATGATTTGGCAATTTGTTATATACAATCGGCCCCATACAGATAACACTGTTCCGCATAAGCGTTGTTCTCGAACTGTGTAAACGTTTCCTATATTCATCTCGTCTGTTGCGTATTACTGTATCTGATAGTTTTGGAAACAGATGGGGATTGTTTTTTTACAAATAAAGCAACCTCTAGAACATATAGTGACGGAAGTGTAAGAATTTTATGTTCTTTAAACAATGGCTTACAGCTATCAGAACAACGAATTTTGAACATAGCCCGTATACAACGTTTCTGTATTTTGAAAATCATGTCTTTATTTGTAGAGTTCCCCCAAAATATGATCCCGTACCGCAGGGCTGATTCAACCAAACCATAATATGCTGTGAGTATAGCGTCGGTGTTAACTGTTGAAGAGAGTTTATGAAGAGCGTAGAAAGCTAATTTTTTTACTTAGTTTTTCAATAAGATCCTTCCAATTTAGTCTTTTGTCAATTATTAAACCAAGAAATCGAGTACTATTCACTTCATCTAGCGTTTTATCGTTATAATTTATACTTATATTATAATGTTCCTGTGATCGTTGACTAAAATGCATTATGTTAGTTTTATCTATATTTAATTTTAAATTATTATTATTAAGCCATGATATGATTGATGTCAGTGAATTCGTAATATCAGTTTGATAATTGTCAATATTGTTACACGCTATAGTTACGGTACTATCGTCTGCAAATAAAGTCATTGGTTGTCTGGTAGCGATTGGTAGGTCATTTATATATATTATAAAAAGCAGTGGGCCCAGTACACTGCCCTGGGGAACACCATACGAGGTATAACGCTCATTTGAGGAGTATGTTTCTTGAGTTTTTGTTTTAAAGTTAAATTTACTTATTTCTATTTTTTGTCTTCTCTCAGATAAGTAAGACTTAATTAAACTTGAAACATTGCCTCTTATGCCATAGGATTCCATTTTTTTTACTAAAATATTATGATCAACGTGGTCAAAAGCCTGTGACATATCACAATAAAGGGCACAAACGGGCGACCTTTTATCCACATGCGGCAGGACATTGTATATAAAATCATATATCGCCATATTAATGGTTTTATTTCGACGAAACCCTTTTTGTTCCTTGCATAATATGTCACCTTTTTCTAAGTAGCCATTAAGTTCGTTGTAGATATATTTTTCAAATATTTTTGAAAATATAGGTATCTATATATATATAGTTTTCCATTAATTGCTTGTTTTCCTTTTTGTACACTGGCTTTACAATGGTCAGTTTAAGATCGTTTGGGAATTTACCGGTTGATATACTCAAGTTTAAAATATGGCTGAGTTGGTGGCAAATATCATCATTGACTGCCTTAATAATTTTTGTTGAAATGCCATCATATCCAACACTATTAGTGTTTCGAAGATTTCTTATAATTTTATTTATATGACAAGGCAAACTGGGTGCTAGAAACATCGATTTCACTTTGTTACTTATTAAATGAGTTACATTTTTATCCGTATCTGTAGCTGGGCATACCTTATCAATATAATAATCGTTAAATGCATTTGCTATGCTCGTAGGATGCGTGATACAGCAATTATTAATTTTAATATTAGATATTGATTCTTTTGGTGTATTTAACCTAAATTTATTAATAATTTGCCATGTTGCTTTACAGGTATTGTCTGCAGTTTTAATTTTATAATTATTCTGAGCACGTTTTGTTAAATTTATTATCTTTTTGAATAATTTAGTGTACTTAATATATTTCAATTGATTAACGTTTGTGGGGTGCAACCTATACTGCCAAAGCAAATTCCTCTTACGCTTGCTGCAGATTTTTATGCCACGTGATATCCATCCCGGTTTACTGTGAACCTTTACTATTATTTGAGTTTCTGGGAAGCACAGGTCATAAAACAGTTTAAAATTATTTATAAAATTCCGGTATGCTACAGTTGGATCATCAGATTCATAAACATCCGAGAAAGATAAGCTCTTAATGCATATTTGAAATTTTGCAATATTATCAACACTATAATCGCGTTGAGTTCTACGCCAGAAATTGATTTTGACTTTCTTTTTTACTGGTAGCCTTATTATTTGGGCGGTGTGGTCGGATAAGCCGAATTCTAGCACTTCCGTCTTACATGGTTTATTGCAATTATGAGCAAAATTGTCTATACAAGTATTGCTTACGAGTCTTGTTGCTTGTTTTAGCGCTAATTTAAATTTATAGTTCAGTAGTATACATTTAAAATCTAACGTTATATTATTGCACTTCAAAACATCTATATTAAAATCCCCAGCAATGAGAATATTTTGACACTTAAGTTTACATGTGTATTTTAGGACCTTTTCTAGCCTATTAAAAAAAATTTCAAATTATTATGTTTTGGTATTCTATACATGCAAATCAAAACAATGTTACAATCGATCAGTTCTACAGCACAGCACTCAAACACATTAGGTATAGAAAAATTACTCACTGCTGAAAGTTCTCTAAACTTATGCGAATCATGTACTAAAATACAAGCTCCACCTCTATTACTATTTATTCGACTGAAAGTTGCAACTAAAGTAAAGTTTGGTAAAGTACAGTTTATCTCAGATCCTCTTGACATAAAATGCTCAGTAACACAGATTACATCTACAAATCGGTTTATTTCTGCTAGTTCTTCTAAATTAACCAACAAGGCGTCCGACTTATTGAGTAGCCCCGCAATGTTTTGATGCATGATGCATAGGTATTTAGTGTCGAAAAAACATAGTCTCCGATTCTTTTTCATCCTCTACGTTGATAACGCTAGTTACTGTACTGTCGTCGGTCATGTTATTGTATTTTATATCGTCGATGAGGTATTGCAGATCTCGAAATATTAGACGTATGCCATTGTTATTTATGCAGCCTGATCCATGATGAAACATACTGTAGTCAGCTTTCAGATTACAATTTGAATCTAAAATATATGCATGTTTATGTGTGAGCGCATCTATATATAAGAGATTATTGAAATGTTCCACTCTCCAGTTGAACATACTTGTACTATACTTGCTTAATTTGTAAGTGGGCAGGCATATTATCAGATTAGTGTGTTTAATTTTTTCTAATATATTTCTCATATTCAATATTAAGTGAGAATAATTGTAGGTGCTATTAAAATTTTCGTCTCCAATTAATATGATACAATAATCATTCGTCGTAAACTTTGTAAGCTTTTTTTCAAGCCCTTGCAGGGTTTCTAGTATTGAGCAGTGTGGCGTAATATAGTGACACAATTCTGAGTAGTTTTCTAAAGTATTTTCTGCTATTGTAGTGATCTTGTTTCCTTTGTTTGTGCTAACTATACATATTTTTTTAGGTGTGCAATTTTGCTTGTTTTCTGATGCTTTTGGTATTTCTTCTGAAAATTTGTTGTATAGTAAGCTAGGTTGTACTGATTCGTTTGATTTATTTGTAACTTTGTTTATCAGTTCTCTTTGTTCTTTTGTAATTCCAGTAACTTTCTTTGGGGTCATTTTATGTTTTACAGGACTATTCGATATTTTTTTTAACAATTCGTTCCTTTTCTGAAGCTCTTCATTCCTTTTTTTTAATTCAGTATTTTCTAATGACAACATTTCAATTTCTTTGTGAGCGCTTTGCAGCTCTGCAGTAATTTGTTTTATTTTATCTTTACATTTCTTTAATTCATCCATTTCATCGTCAGATAAATCTGGAAGACTATTTGCAGTTTCATCTATAGTTTTTGACAAATTTTGAGAGTCGTTTGGGTCATATGTATCAGATCTTGTGCGCGTACGACGGAACGTAATGTTTTCAAAGAAATTCATATCTTGTTGTTTTTTTTTTTCTTTGAATGCAATAATAATAGTGATAATGGATGATGGAATATTATAATGTTTGTTTTATGTATTAAAATTTTTTGACGTGAATAATAATAGTACATATACTAAAGAAAGGAATTAGAAACAATTGCGTGAGTTGTTGTTAGTCAACTGTTATAATTTTAATTGGCAGCAAGCCGGGTGCTGACCCATCCCTTTAACAATTTCTATGCCCAGTACACGCCAGAGTCAAGTTTACATCGACCTGAAAGTACATTCAATAGCATTTCTCCTCGGCATCTGAAAAATTCTAAATTTCCTGTACATTCTGCATCACAATTTCGCGGTACTCGTGGCGAGATATCGAGAGTTGCATCGAGATATCGGCTCGAGTTAGTTCGATATTTGCGAGCGCAAATTGCTCCCTGTCCGATGCTTCGTCTACAAGGTGAATGAAAATAACAATAGCAAAAATGTCATAATATGTAATATTTTTCTGCATTTTAGTAGCGTTAGAAATAAGATATTACTAATTTCAATAATTATATTATATCCTGTAATTTACAAAAATTAGGAGTCATTGAACCACTAGGCAAACATACCAGATTAAGCTAGCGAATAGAAAAAGAAGAATGTCGATATCCTAAGAAAATAGGACAGAACGTTGTCAATATAAAGTGCCATTCTTTATAATTTGTCTACTAATTAAAAACTGCTAATTAGAGCTTAGTTTATAAATCACTCGCCAGAAAACCATGTATTGTCTTTAAAATATTATTTAGTATTTAAGCGACTAGTACTCTATTTCTGCATCATCATCATCGTTATCTTAGTCTTGTCCCAGTTACGATCGAAGACCTTCGCCTTGAAGTCCGAGGTCCAGTTTATCTATTATCTGTCGCCATTTTTTGTCTCACATTTCTTTCACAAACATAGAGAACTCTGAGATATGTAGGTTTCGTCACGATGTATCCTTTCGTCGTTTAGCAAGCGATAATTAACAATTTCATTCAATTAGCAAATATTTTATGTTGACATAATTTTCGGTGCGTAATTCTTTAAATTAGGTTATGTTTAGTTAAGCGTAGGCTGGTATATATAAATAATTTTATACGTAATTAATATTCGACCGCGGCTCTGCTTGCATGAGACTATTTTACCTTTTTGTGGCGGCAATTTCCAAGAAATCCTCTCTTAGCATCACCATTAGTCTACACTCCCTAAGAAACAAATATTATGACAAATTTCAGCATTTTGTGCCTTTCGCAAGAATTTTATAAATTCATACATACATGTGGATAAACAAAAGTATGTCCTTTAATCTTACTTACTTCTTTTATAGATAGGACAGATGGTGAGAATGGATGCATGCAAATATAACTTTTTGTGACTTTTTCACGCGAAACCTATTGACCGGCTTTTTATAAAAATTTCGCATAATATGGCTTATACATCAAAATAACACAGGGGAAACCTACCTTACCTTTACCTTACCTTATACCGTACAAATAACCAACCCCGTATGAGTGTAGCTGCGGGTAAACCTAGTATTAAACAAGACTTATAATTGTATTCGTAGAATTTTCAAATATAAAGGGAACAGATCGAACATCTAACATATTACAGCTATTCGTATGAATGAACAACTATAAGCTTTGGCAATCAACCTCAACGTTAATTAAGGCTGAGAACACATGGACAGTGCTGTAATCAATCATAGCAGGTATCAGAGCTGTCACCAGTCTCCATGTTTACGAGACGGTAATGAGCTGTCTTGATTGATTAACTGGTCTTTTGGACAACGATGTAAACCTTTGGGGATAATGTGAAAGATATGTTATCTGTACTTAGGCCCAGTTTCACCACCGTTGGAGAGAATTAATCTTCCAGATACATATATTCAATATCGAACGATATTTTTATGACATAACATAACTTCACGCCTTTTATCCCCGAAGGGGTAGGCAGAGGTGTACTATACGCCCACTTTTCGACAGTTATGTTTAGGTACCAATGTAATAGGAGGCGAGCCTATTGCCATCTACCGGGCACATTGTTAAGCGTAACAATATTTGTATGAGTAAATGACAAATTAATTTAACAATACTTTATCAGGCAGCGGTGAAATTAGCCATCAGTATTATAAAGCTGACGAGTTTGTTTGGTAAAAACGCGGCAATCTCAGGAAATTGCTGGTCCGATTTGAATAATTATTTTTATGTTGTTTATCAAAGAAGGAGGCTTTATAACATTACGTTATATAACGAAGCAGTAGCTCTTAATAACGCGAGTGTAAGCAGCTCAGCAGCTATGTTTAAATAACACCGTTTAGTACCGAGCCTAGTGGGTTCGATCTCCACAAGCGACAACACTTCGTGTACTCAACGATTTGTTGTTTAGAGTCTGTTTGCTCTCTATGTTCGTTGTTTCTAAGGTCCTCGCCATATAGGATATCATCATCAGCCTTTAATTTAGTTTATTAGTCTAGTGCTGGACTAGGCCTCTCCTTTGAAAGGAGGAATTGGCTTAGTGTACTAAGCTCTGGCCAAACGGGTTGGTATAGGGTTTGTATCAAGTTTTCCTTCTGTTACAATGTTGTCTCTGCATAATATGCTCCCTCTGTCGGATCTTACGGATTCGGATCCATGGGATGATATGGGGTGGTGACAATCCGTATTCTTAATCTGTCATCACACGGACCATACCATATAGGATAACAAAGCAGATTTACGAATGAATCGCAGCTGTTATCATAGGTCAACTTTAGATTCATCGTAGGAGGGAACATTGTAGATACGTGCGTCAGCTAGGAATGCAACGTAGTAGAGGAATGGGGCTGGTGATGTCTGAGGTTCTATATATACCCTTCAGTAGTGAGCCGAATTTGCTAAATTTGGTCAACCGCATGAGCGCCTTCGATGGCCGTCAATGATTGTATGGCATAATACCCTGAGGCTTTTGGGCACATTTTGAGTAAATAAGATTGTGTTGTCATTTTATTTTATTATTTGTTTGTATATATTCATTATGTATCCAATAAAAGTATTTTCTTTCTTTCTATCGGACAACACCTTCATATGAGGCGTATTAGACCAAAAGAAATTAACGCATCTAGAGCTCTTTTAGCTGCTACTAAACATACGAGAACGGAATACGCCATGACTTTCTCAACTTGACTCTTAACTGCACGGCTTATTATTTCTGTAAGACGGCGATTTGCCACATAAGGGCCTCTTTGCAAGGCGCACACCTCAAGCATGGCTTGTTAGCAGTTGCGACGAGCGATTTGTGGCAAAGGAAATACTTTTGTGTGGGTACGGGTGTGTGTGTGAATACATGTGAAATGAACACGTATGTGCACCTCTTTAGAATATTCTAGACTGCATAATGAGTTGCGGAAAAGTTGGGAAAGTAGAACTTCGTTTTTAAGGTTCCGTAGTCCACAATAGGAACCCTTATAGTTTCGTCATGTCCGTCCGTCTGTCCGTCCGCAGCCTAGCTCAAAGACGCCTGGTGCTAGAAAGCTGATATTTGACATGAATATAGACATACAATATTGCAACAAAACTGTAGAATAAAATTTAGGAAAATATTTTTTTTAAGGGTATCCCCCCTACATATATAATGGGGTTGATTTTTTTTTTGGTTGAGTACCCCATTGTGTGAGGTATCATTGGATAGGTTTTAAAAAAATATTATTAGTTTGCTGAAATCATTTTTCAATCAAGTGATTGGTTTGTCAAATATCAAGCTTTGAAGTGAAAAAAATTGTTAGACTCAAGTGTCCCCCTCTGCCGGCTAAACTATTAATTTGGAAGAGATGAAAAAAATCACAAATATAGTACATATAACGAATTTAAAAGGAAAACTATCACGGCTAAGTAGACATCACTAGTTTATGAGTAATCGCCGGTTAACTTATAAATACCTATTTCTGTGAGTTTACATTGGGAGCGCTGGCCGTTTTTAGTCCCATGTGAAACAGAAGTTATTATCAATAATGACCATTATCGGCAACTACGGAACCCTACATTGCGCGTGGCCCGACACGCACTTGTTTATATTTTGGTATGCTTTTTTTTATTCTGTGAAATATGAAGTAGAAATAGGCGGTCGAAATTATTTCTACCTACTTAATGAGTTGAGTTATGAATGACGTACAGAACTTGAAAATGAAAAATGAAATGAAAAATGATTTATTTCTGCCACAACCAGACAAATTACGTGGTAAAAGAAAGGTACACACAGAATAAAAAAAATATATATAAAAAGAAACAAAAAAACATCGTTAACAGCTATAGTAACATTAAAAACACGCTAAGGCCTGGGGGCTAATCGTGCTATTTTCAAACGTTCAAACGTTGACAACGTAACGTATTTGGTGAACGTTTGGTTTTAGTTTGGCTGATGTCAAACATGGTATCGTGCTAATTGTATTGAGCGTTCGAACCGTAGACAGAGAATCCTATAGACACCGGCAAAGCGTGTCGCTGAAAGGGACAAACATAGTACGTCACTCTATATTCAGGGTTACCGAGTAAGGCAAAAATTACCCCTATTTATAGATACAATTAGAAAATAATATGTAGTCCGAAAAGTAACGTTGCCTTATTGATTTTATCGGCATAGGATAGATATAAGATACTATTATGCTGTCAAACGCAAACTAATTTGGACTTTTCAACTAATACTCAGTCAAAAATAAATTATCTCGACTTTTCAATACCTACAATAAAATATTCAAATACAATCCCACTTTTATTCATTATTTTGATGATATACTTAATTTTCGAATTGTTCTAACTTATATATATAAAATTAGTAGGTATGCTATTTGACGCAAAAATGTGATGACGTCATATGTTGCTATTTCAATGCAAAATTTATAGAAAAGTATCGTTTGTGACATTTCGTTGTCGGTAGTTAAACTGGCATTTCATAGGTGGTTATGTATGTACGTACTGGATTTGTAAGCAAATAGTACAACATTATTTATGATTAATTTTTATATATATTAAAGGACTATGGGCAAAAATGTATGGGCTCCGTCCCCATATACCAACACACATGGAACTGATGCCAATGTCTACCTACCTTAACTATCCACTACTTGATTAAAATCCTGTTTTTACCTACTTAAATCCGTGGGATATATAAATAAAAAACAATTTATTATTATTAATTAACATATATTTTCATTTTACACTAAACTTGTAAGTTATTTTGACATTATGATTATATTACAGTACCAAACAAACAAGTAATTTAATATTTTAATAGTGAAAATACGTTGCAATGTATTGATTCGTGGGAAACAACATTATGTTATTGGAAATTGTGTACTTACATGAATATTTTAATTATCTTCCATTTCAATATCTGTTTCTCCTTGTATACTGGTGGAGGAAGATGTTGGAATATAGGACTTGGTTTCCTAAAAAAGTTAATCATCTTTAAGACATTAATCATTACAAACCAGTAGTAGGAAGCTGATGTTTACGGAATTTTTCTTTTCGTGTTTTTTGTATTCTAATATTCTGAACAAGATTCATATTCTTCTTTCTCTTTGCGTTTATCCCAGTTTCAATATGGGGTCCGCTTACTAGTTTAACCGGATTTGGCTGAATATTAGCTGGCTTATAAATCTGGCTCAATACTTAATATGTCATTTACTGAATATTTACCAGAATAGGCACAGCATTAGGAAATAGCAGCGTAAGTTTCTTCTTTTTAATTAACATTGTCTTCTCAAAATGTAGGCTGCAAATTTTTGATGACGGTTTGGTGTCCAATCTGATCGGCCTTTAGCTATAATCCAATCGCGACGTAACTTCTCATGTTCAGGAAAACTGAAACAAGCCATTCAAACTTTGAAATACTTTTTTAATAGGCACTGCAAATCTCAAAATATTATACCCTGTTTTTAATTACCCTCAAAAGAGGGTAATTATATAAAGAAAAGTTGGCAACACTAAAGATTTGTTATTGTAGTGCTTTTTACAAGGATAAATTAACATCTAGAATTCATTATACACAATTCTGAATATAATATAATGTTACTGAATGCCTAGTAACAGATAAAGAATGGAATACTTACGAATGAAAAGACAATCCTGGTGTTTTCATTCCACTATCACTTTTACACCCTATAACATAACACCGCATGTTTTTTTAAACATGAACACAAAATACAACACAAGTCTCAATAGTTCACAACACAATATAGCTCGAATTACTTTATTGTAGCACGTAAAAACTGTATTTTTTATGGAGACGACAGCTGCCTACATGTCAGCTGTCAAAGTTTGTTTATCTAAGTAGTTAGCATACCTACAAAAAAGTGGCACGCTCGGTGAAACAAAAAATCTTATCATGCTGTTTCATTTCTTTCCATTACATCGGCATAAGTTGCTCTTTTTCCTGTGTGAGTGTGACAAAAATATCACTTAGTCTATAGGATTCTCTGTCTACGGTTCGAACCAAAGAGATTGGATGGTTTAGACTAGAGAGAACATGCCCTATAAATTTCCTTATACCGAACGTGCAACATGTAATGTCAGTTGGTCTTAGTTGGTTAATCATAACGTCAAATTATGCGTCTCATTTAAAGAGGCATAGACTCTTTACATACTCATATCTTTGACTACATTCTCTAAATAGCCGTGCTGTGATCTGTCATCAGTGTAAAATTTGTTGGACGGTTGTGTTTTCATTTTTAATAACTTTTTTGCATTTAAATAATAAGTAAGCTTATAATATTTAAATAGTGTACTCATTAATTAATACACATCGTGGATGTGATATCGGGATGTGGATTCCGCTATTCTCGGAACGGAAATAACAGGAGAAACTTTATCTTCTAGCAGTGAGTCGGAATTTTCCAACAAATTTATTTACTTTTCTCGTATTAATGCTATAATGAGTGTTAAGTTTACACAATATCATTGTATTGCAAATGAAAGGAACAGCTTGCATACGTATGTGTTAGGAATTTAACCCACAAATTGTTATTTTGTACATTTATTGATTTAATAGCCTTAGTGATGGGATTTGACAGTGAAAGGAGATATCGATGTTTTTTGAATGAGGGATAAATACGGAAACTAACTATCGGACATGAATGTAAAACTGTAGCTGGAAGCGACAGCGGGTAGCCGCGGTTGCTAAGTTGGCAATAAACAAAGACGTCCAGCGGTCTAATTTTCTATCGCGCGTTTGATAGTAAGCGCAGTTTAATGTACATAATTTACTTAGATACCTACCTTAAAAGTAGCGTCTATTAACCTAAAGCCAAGTGTTTCAGTGTACGCACGTGTGTGTAGGCTTACATTTTTGCATCTATAAAATAGTGGATGGATTAGGGATGTGAGTAGCATTTTTTATTATTAAGAAGGTGTTTTTTATTACAGGTTGCCTATTAATGACGTCACAAGAAAACTTTGGATAAATGCCGTTGGACGGCCTAGTTTGATTTAGCAGAAGTACCATCGTATTTCTTCACGTCATTTTGAGAAAGACTGTTTTTTAAAGACAGAAAGCACCTGGCGTCGTTTAAAACCGAAAGCTTTTATGCCCACTGCTACATTACATTTATGCCCGGACATTGCACACCTGGTAGAATTATTTATCCAAAGCTAAACAAAAAGTTAGTTTGAACATATTAATAAAATATAATAATTACAACGATTTTAATTAATCTACCTACTTCTATATTATTTATCATATAAGTGCGATCCTGACTGATCAAAGACGTATTGCCTTGTAGTCCGCTACATAAATCATTATCTGGTCCCAAACTAAGCATATCTTGTACTACGGGTACTAGACAATCGATAAACATGCATATATACTTTTCTGTAAATATATTACATATTATACATAGTACCATCCAGACCAAGACAAACATCCACATTCATGCACACAAATGTTTGACTTGAGCGGGAATCAAACCCGCAAGCTTCGGCGTGGCAGTCGGATTACCTACAACTCTAAAAAAATCGAGCAGTGTCCAACGTTAGCGATAGCAAGCAACGTGATATGATGCGACGCAAACAAATTGCCAAAGCCTGCCGTGCCGCATTAGCCAATCTGGTATAATTCGTACAATACATAATCTAAGTGACAGTTTCTTAGCATCGCATCGCAACGCATCGTTCATTAGTTTATGAATACTTTTTGTCAATAGATTTTATGGCTAAAACGAACAATTAAACACGTGATTTTTTTAGTACTGTCTGTCTGGCAAGTCTTTGCAAAGCACTGTCCGGCGTCAACAGCAAAAACTACAATTTCAATATTTTAGTTGTTTACTTCTACGGCTTAAATATATCGACACATACTGAAGTTAGACATTTGACCAAAAATATTTATCGATAAATCATCACTGTTACGAACAACACTCGGTTTAATAACTCTATGTTTTGTCTACTGTTTGCCTACCACGATGCTGCTAGAAGAGCGTGCTGCTAAACCTATCGACAGCTCTTTCTATCATACTGCATGTGCCATTAGAAAGAAGATATCAATCATAGCAACCGCTGTTGTTATTTAGTGTTACTTCTATGCCTTAGGTTATATTTCTTTGGTTCGAACCGTAGACGCGACCCTTACGTTGGGCTTACGTCAAACGTTTAGTGCTTGACACCGGTTTTTGAAAATAGTAAGTACTATTGTTATACTAAAGAGGCTGTAGCGACATCGCGCCATGTGCAAGCACTATTTTAAAAAGACAATTAATGTCATTATGTGAATGTCATTTAATGTCAATAAATATTATAATATGAAATCATGAAATAATTTTATTAAAATTACATATACGGTAAGTACCGAAATATTGTTTACTTTTGTAATAAGTGATTTATGCAAAAAACAATTAATGATCACACTTGTTCATGTAGAAGTGGTTTTTATTACACTAGAGTAACGAAGGTGAATTCAAATGATGATGCACCACAACATTACCGCAATTGCAGCTTCCTATGCTATTAGTCGAGCCCAATACGAATTGTATATGATCGTTACAATAAACAACACCTATTTTTCAGATTTGGAATAATATATAGAGCAGAGAAAGATGCTAAACAAACCCCGAATTGTCAGCGTTCGGCATAATAGTCATCCTTTCTATAAAAGAAGAGATAGACGAAAAGCTGGAGAATTTGAATTTGGCTGACTTTCTAACTTCTCAGGTACGCATTTCAATTATCATTACGTAAGATCCTACAGTATTTACTCTCATTCTGAACTTGTCTCATAATATGCATAAATACCCAACAAAATAATGTGAGTACATTATACTTAAACACAAGATATAGCGCACGTATGAGAACAATATTAATCTTAAGTTAAATGTCAGCGGGTTTAGTTATTTTGGTGGGATTTATATTTGAGTAAATAATTACTGAATAATTTATGTTTTAATTTTGTTCACAGTAGCCGAGGAGTAAGCAGAATAATAAGCCGCTCGTTAGCACAACCACATGGACATAATTGCAAGTTAACAAAAATGAGCAATTTGCTATGAGCCAAATTGAGACCATCATCACTTCTTGGACATTGAACAAGAATAATATACTATTAATTAGTTTACTAAACTAATGTAAACCAAACCAAATACATAATTACTAGAGGACGCCAGCAGCTACGCCTGCATTTTTTTAAATTTACCTGTTTTGGCCGATCCCGTGGGAATTTCGGAAAATCCCTTCTTAATGCACCCCTACGGTCCCCAAGGAACATACATGCCAAATTTCAGCTTCCTGCGCCCAATAGTTTCGGCTGTAGCGTGTCTGTCAGTCAGTCAGTAACGCAAGGATTTTATATATTAAGATTACTGTGAAGTTCACGCTGTAACAATGGCCTAACAGATGTTGTTTGTTTCAACTCTACTTAAAATTATATTTTGTATCAGATTTCATCATCTCAACACAGTGAATAAATAAAATCGAAATGTGAAATTGGAGCTTGCTTTTTAATATACACATCTAGTCTATTCCTTTAACTATCTATTGAAGTGGTCCAGCGGTAGTCTGGGTAACACTGGATCATCAGATGTTGGACTCGATACCCGATTAGAAAGTACGCTTATGTTAGCTCACACACTTGTATCACATCCTGCTGAGTCAGTGGTTAGTCTCCCTTGTAGATCGGCTTATTGGTCTAGTGGTACCTAACCCTGACTGCTAAGACGAAAGTCATGAGTTCGATTACTATCCAGGAGAACTCTTTGTGCAATGAGCAAATTACCATAACTATAATACTCGTATGTGTATAAAAGCAATATTTATATATATTGATCAATTGTCTGACTACCATGCCACTAGGTTGTGCCTAGTTTGGGATCACACCGCCAGGTGTCACAGAGAATTAATTTATTCTTATGTTTCTCTTCTTCACAGATATTTTCTTACAATTCACTTAGAAATTCACCCGGTCTAAATGGTCACTAAGGACGAAAGGCGGCACCTACCCTAACCACTCTCATACTAGTATGGGCAGGTGGTACTTGATGGGTGAACTTATTAGATGGATATTCTCTTAACAGACTCCAAGGCTGTTACTTTTACTATATATGCAAAGTGGGCAACAGTGATGTTTTGTCATGGCGGGTCTCGTGGCAACAAAGACCCGGGGCAGGTTTTCCCGTGATTATGCCTTTGAAATTTCACCAAGCGAATAGCTCCTGAGGCCTTCCCTTCGCTGATCGGTCAAAGCGAGCCAAATTTAAGAGCCCTGAACTAACTAGTCAAAATAGGCTGGCCAAAGACTAGGCTCTGACCGACTCATTGAACTATTAGGCACCCACAGATTACATGAATATTACAATTCTGTGTCAGCACCGCATTGCGCGCTTCCCACGCACGCACATTCAACTCGCTGCCACCCAGCCCTAATCTAAAACTTAGGTCTGTTACCCGACCTAACAGATTGGATTCCTAACACGACAAATCTTTGTATGATGAGCACTACGCTTTTGTCTGTGTCTTGGTTAAATTAAATAATTACAATACCTATCTAGGTACTTAGGAAAAATAATTATAAATGAACGTTTATCAGTCGTCTACTTGCTGTATACAGGCGTCTGAGAGCGCAGTGACCGAGTAGGAGAGAGGCAGTATTTTCGCTTAAACCACCTAAAGAACCTATAACTGTGACAGTATTATGTGTATGGTATACGTATATCCACATAATATTATTGTTTCAGCCTTTCAAAAGTGAATTTCTAGGAAGGTATCGCATCGAGATGTAGCCTTTTTGATGAGATACCTTCCTAGACATTGTTATAAATATAGGGCCAAGCAAGCTTGACGCCAATCTTGCAATAATGAATTCTACCGCAACAATAAGCTATACCAAAGAGATATCTATAAAAATTGCCTTATATGAAAGAATGTTGTTCACTCATTTAAGTTGCAATCAAACGTATTATAAGCATATGCCACGAAATTGATAATTAATACAAAATTATCTTAATAATTTTCTCAAATTTAAAATATTATATAATTGAAAAGTTCGTCGATAGGAACTTTTGGTTTGACAACGTATGAGACGGTCGCGAACGTAACGGTTTTGGTTTAAAACGTTGTCAAATAATAGCGCGATACCATGCAACAAAGAGAGTTCGCTCGCACGCTGTCACCTAGCTGTCACTGAACGTATCTGCCCTACAAAAACCAAATCTTTTACGTTCAAATAATTAGCACGATACGAAATGTGCATAACGTAACGTTTTCGGTTGAAGTTTGGTTTTGGTAAATACGTTGACGTTTAGCACGATTGCCCCCCAGGTCGTGGCAGGAATGGGACCCCGTTCAGCATAACACCAGACTCGCTGGCACTGATATTCTACGGGGCCCTGCTAGTGAGTCACGAAGGCGCAAAACAGTGGATACACAAATACAATTATACATAGCAATATTTACCTACTTAAAATGTGTACAAAGTAAACAATAACAACATCACGCATTATTAGCATCGCGGGCGCGGGCCGCGCGTGCAGCATGGGGCGGAGTCTACGTCGCGTCAACCGGCGACAAAAAGAGACAATTGACAACCGACAGACTGCTCACCGCACTTGACCCTCATTGGTTTATATATATTGGTTTATAACTAGTTATACTGGCGCAAAATACTAGTACATAATAGTAAAAAGAAGGCATGATGAGTGTCTTGACAAATTCTTATTAACGTGTATAGAGTCATAGGTACGTAATTTGGGTTTCAATTAGATAGACATTTAAAAACATTGGGGCTTTGCTTTTACACTTTCTGTTGAGGTATCGATTTGGGAACTGTTTAGCAGTTTTATCAATCATTATTGTTTTATCTGTCTGTATATAAAATCCTTGCGTTACTAACTGACAGACAACGCAAGAAGCTTAAATTTTGTATGTATATTCCTTGGGGATCGTAGGGGTGCCTCTAAGAAGAGAATTCCCGAAAGTCTCACGAGATCGAACAGAAACCATTAGCTCTAGTCTACAATAAAACTAACTTGTACAATGTGGGTTGGGGGGAGGTTTGAACTATCGATAAATAGTAGTACATTTACTGAAGTTCAATACAAACGCTGTCATAAGTTATGTTTTAGTACAATCTTTTATGTTTTAACATAACATAACTTTACGCCTTTGTCCCCAAAGGGGCAGGCAGTATTACACACCTACACTTCGCTAGTTATGTTTCGGTTCCAATGTAACAGGGGGCGTGGAGCCTATTGCCATTTACCGGACACATTATTAAGCGAGCGATAATCAACTTTTTTAATACATACATTACTTCGAAAAGTCAGAGGTGTGTACCCGGGGTACCTGGGGATCGAACCCGAGGCCATCGTCTCGGCAGGCCGTTACCTGTAGGTAACTACACGGCTGTAGTGTACTACAGCTGGACTAACGCCACTTTTTTTTCTATGTGTTGTTATCCAAGTATCCGAAGACAGCGTTTTGTTATGAATGTAATATTGCAAGACCCTCATTCTAGATAATGTGAGCCTACACTTTGCACGTTGTGAACAAATATTATGCTATCATTATACGCGCCACATATTTTGTTAGTCTAGTGAAGATTACAAACTCATTACAGGCTAGGTTTAGCAAAATATTTGCAATAAATATGTTTTAAGATTGTTATGAACGAGAGTTACACAAAATTAATAGTATATACCAATTTGTACGAATAGTAAATACTTTGTTTAGTCGCGTAAATGGATACGTATTTCTTTTTTTATTGAAGCCTACCAGAATGACTCCATGCCACCTGATCTTAAGCGTACATGGAGTCCCATCGCAAAAGTCATCATGCTAATAAAATATTAATAATGATAGCATGATGGCCCCTTCCTTGATGTCCTAGAGAAAAGCTTTTTCACGCCCCGCTTAAAGGACCCGGGATCATAGGAATTTCCCTCTTCGTGTATGGTGATAACGTACCAGCGTTTGGACCATTTCCCAGCTTAGTGGTAAGAATGACTTTTACTGAAACTCGATATTCGATAGCATACTCAATGTCATCGAAAATGGAGCGTCCCTTGAGGAATTTTGTTTGGTCATCCGATCTAGGACTTATCTAATATACATTTTTTATGTCTTTCGGCGAACCACTGCTCTCATACGGAGAGCAGTCTAATTAGCCGAAATCTCTAGTCGTGATTCCCTAATTTATTATTCTACTATTTTGCTTTTGGACCGATGTCCTTATTTTCAGTCTATGAAAGCTGAATCATATGGAAATATAATGAAAATAAGGAGTATTTTATGAACAGAATATAAAGGCGATTCTCTGTTTTGAGCGATGACCGAAGCGCCGTTCAAACACAATAACAAACCTAATAAATATATTCGCAAAAGGGACGACAAAACTACATGCTTAATAAATTTTGTTATTTTTCTCCCTTTACCCTATTGATGGTCGGAATACATTGCATTGGATGCGCTGAAAGAAAACGTATTTCAGCGAATGGGGCAAGAATAACAAAGGCATGCAGAAAAATTTCCATTCCATTCGTGTTCCATTAGCCTCGCCTCGCGCCTTTGTCTGATATCAGCCATTCGAACAGTTTTTTTTTCCAATTCGAGTAATTTGTGCCCGAGGCGACTGCTGGGATACTGCGTTAGTGGTTCTGTGTGGACTCACTCTATACTTTTTGTTAAAGTCTTACAGATGGGTTAGTTTGAGGAGTGCTTAACGTGTTTTTGAATTCTGCTGCTTACTTTTAATCGTCTTGTTATTTTTGTCGTGTTATGATTTTTGTTTTACTTTGTGTTTTCTGTTGTTGCTTTCATTTGATTGTTATGATATATGTTGATATAAATATCTTTAAAGTTTAGAGATGAATTGTAATGCTTACGTTCTTTGAATGGATTGTCCATATGGGCGGAATCTATTGGCCGTAAACAATAGAAGATTCTTTGTTATTTACAAGCTCAATTCGACCTAAGTAAGCAGTAGAATTATTATTACAGATAGCTTATTGTTTATCAACTCGGTTTAAGTAGTGGTCGACCAATAGTCTGAACTAATTGAGATGTTAGGAGCCCAACTCTGTATGATTTTAGAAGTGATGTGAACCTGTTCCTTATTGAAAATATTAATTATGATGTTATTAAAAAAATATAAGCAATTTCTTACTTAATCTGCTAGAAAATGTTGAAGAAAGACAACATGTTTTCATTAAATGTTTGTAATAGATATGGGTCAATGACAATTTGTGCAGCTGATCTTTAATGTCATAATTATTATTATATCAAAATTTAATTTCAAGATAACATTTAAAAGAAAATAGCTAATACCAGAGACAACGTAGTAGGGATACAGTTCAGGAAGAGCACGACCACGGGAAAACCAATTTGAACTTAAAGAAAACAATTTATTAGTCACCAATAAAACTCAAGTAGCACATATGTTCAATAGTTTCTTTGCGAGCATACCTTTAACAATTACTAGCTGTTTACAATCATCATCTTTAGACGCTGGAAATTTTTTGCTTAGCAGTGTACCTGAATGCAAGAGCGTGTTTAGATTCGAGCACGTTCCCCGCGAGATATATTGATCGCATATAATTCAATTAATATTAAAAATACCGGTGACTTTTGGGGCATTTCAATTAAAATTTTAGGTACTATAGTTGAGACTGTTGCGCCTTACCTATCTATAATTTTTAATCAATGCTTTGACCTAGGCGTATTTCCGGATTTGATGAAATTCAGTAAAATTATACCCTTATTCAAATCTGGCAGTAAAAATGAAATTAATAATTTTAGGCCCATATCTATCTTGCCGGCATTTCGTAAAATATTTGAAAATATTCTTTTAAAGCAGCTACTAAACCACTTTAATTTAGATAGTCTGCTTCACAAAGATCAATACGGATTAACTAAAGGTAGATCCACTACTGATGCGGGTGTTGCTCTCATAAAACACGTTTAGTGCTTGGAAGTCATCAAAGAATGCTATTGGAGTGTTCTGTGACCTATCTAAAGCATTTGACTGCGTTCAGCATGACACGCTACTGTGTAAGCTCCGCCACTATGGCGTAGAGAAAACCGCACTTAGTGTTGTCGATTCATACCTGCGGCAGAGAGTTCAGTGTGTCGATGTAAATGGGACTACATCCTCTAAATTACCTATACAGCTAGGCGTTCCACAAGGCTCAATTTTAGGTCCTTTTCTATTTCTTGTATGTTTGTGTTTATTAATGACTTACCTTTTTATTTAAAAAACATCTGTGATGTTGTACTTTTTGCAGATGATACGTCACTTATGTTTAAAGTAGATAGGAATAGAAATCAATTTAATGATGTAAATAATGCACTATTACAAATTACACAATGGTTTACAGCAAATAACCTAGTACTTAATTCTAGGAAAACTAAATGCGTTAAATTTGCTTTACCTAATGTAAGACAACTGGCACCTAATATTATGCTAGATAGGGAGGAACTTGACACAGTAGACTCTACAGTGTTCCTAGGTATTACATTAGATAATAAGTTACAATGGGGTGCACATATAGCATGTCTTGCAGGAAAGCTAAGCTCTGCTGCGTATGCCGTCAGAAAAGTTAGGCAACTTACTGACATCGACACGGCTCATGACTTTTACTGGAACTCGATTTTCGATAGCATACTCAAGTCATCGAAAGTCTAGCATCCCTTGAGGAATTTTGTTTGGTCATATCGGCTTATTTTAGCTATTTTCACAGTGTTATGTCCTACGGCATTTTGTTATGGGACAAAGCTGCGGATATTCAGAATATCTTCGTTCTACAAAAACGAGCAGTAAGAGCAATATACATGTTAGGTGCAAAAGATACTCTTAGGGAACGCTTTAAGTCTATAGGAATTTTTACAGTAGCCTCGCAATTTTTATTTGCTAATATTTTGTACATTAGGCAAAATATAGGTTTATTTACCACAAAAAGCGATATACATAACATAAATACTCGAAACAGGCATAAGTTATATGCCCCTTATCATCGTTTACATAAAGTTAATAATTATTTTGTTGGTATTTTATTGTATATACGAATACCTAGGTATTCGTATATACAATAAAATACCAATTAGTCTTTTAGAATTACCATTTAGAACATTTAAAACTAAAATAAAAGACTGCCTTATTAAGAAAGGGTATTATACTATTAATGATTATTTCAGTGATAAGGATATCTGGTCACTTACGCTAGACAACTCATGATCTTTATACCTAATTAGAATTATATAGATACTTTGCATTTTTCAGTTAATATAATATTTCTTTATATAATATTTCTAGTTCTTTTAAATTACTGTTCATGTATTATTAGGTCATTCAACTTAGGTACTACATTTACATTTGCATTGTTGTTCCACTAATTTTATTAAAATTTTACTGCACTGTAAGATGAAGATAACTCGTGATTATGGGCTGTAAACTAATGTTTTAGTAATTTTGTGTATTCATATACAGTCACTTCTGAAACATATATTTCCACCATAGTTATGAACATGGTCGCGAGTTGTCTACATTATAAGACGTAAGTGGATGCTCCTGTTCCACAATATTCACACTGGAAGGCTACTACAGCAGTTAAATTGGTAACGGCATTAATTATTTAAGTATTATGTATGTTCCTAATTACTATTTACAAGTAATTAATTACAATGTGAAACAGTTGCAGCTCCTTACAAAAACAAAATATGTAACATAACACTGGCGATTAAAAAGAGTGGCCACGAGTTTTATTGCCCGTTCTTTCTCGTTGTTCTACCTATTGCTTTGCGAATGGGCAGTAAATGTAAATGTAGAAGCATTAAGTGATGTACATTAAAATTTCACGTTCATAAGCGTCACCTAGATGAATAAATGATTTTGACTTTGACTTTGACTTTGACTTTTGACTTTGACTTTATACAATACATAGACAAACATACAACATAATTACACATACAAAAAAGCTTCAGTACATTAAGAAAGACCTTATTCCATCCAATTACTAGTAAAGATACTCCAGAGTACAGTCTGAGCTAAAAACTAAGGCATTTCTACACCACGCTCAATAAGCGAATAACAATCTGCGCCAAAAATACAAACGGTGCGAATTGAATTTCGAATATTCCACCATCTTTGTTTTGCTTGTGCACAATCTCTGTCCGGTGGTGGCCGTTACAAATTTTTCATTAAGCCCAGTGTCAACTAGCGGCGCCTTTACTGTTTCTCCAGCTTTTGGGGTGCGGTGCCAGTGTTGGAGGGAAATTGAAGCCATGAACGCGGCGTGTGCATCGACAGCCCAGCTTTCTGAAGGACTCTCTAATTGGTACTGGTGCGCTTGTAATGTGGATGTGTCTCAAATGTGTAAGTATAAAAAATGTGTTTGAAGTCTAGCTTTCGTGTTTTCATTCACTATGAAGTTTAGGTTAGGTTGCTACCTACTTTATTTGTGTAACCTAGCTTGATATGTGATATTTCGGAGTTACTTCAGTTATTGGCATATTTTTATTTTCTTTTTTTTTTCGTATACTTACGCCTGTTTCTCCAAAGGGGTAGGTGGAGGTGGAGTTATAGTACACCCATATTTCGCCATATTATGATTTTTAGGTCCTACGTAATAGGGTACGAGTCTATTGCTGTTACCGGTCACATTTTCAGACTCCTTGCTGGTTCTGAGAATCCGGAAAAACCCAGTAACACTTTTTACCCGACCCGGGAAGTAAACCCAGGACGTCCCAATCAACAGACACATACGCTTTCCACTTGACCACGCAGGCAGTTTTCTTTCTATTATTCTAGATGCCTGATTTATCATCACCCATGAATACAAAGTACCTCAATCCCAGCAACGAGCCACGGGCCTCCTCTCACTGTGAGAAACATTAGGCCTTATTCCACCACGCTAGCCAAGTGTGGGTTGGCACACTTTCTATATCTTTTGAGAACATTATGGAGAACTCTTAGATCCGCAGGATTGCTCACCATGTAAAGATTGACTTTGAAAAGTCAGTAGTACTCGCTATAGTTTGAACTCCATACTCTCTGCTTAGCATCAAGCTCAGTGGTGTGCTATTGGAGAGGCTTATATCTAGCAGTAGAATACGGCTGATGATGATATAGTTAATTGTGCAAGAAGAGAGCACAGTTGTTTTTTGTTTCGAGTGCTGATTTTGAGTCCCGAGCAAGCGAAGGATTCGAAGATTGATTCACGAGCGTAGCGAGTGATTTTAAGTTAGAATCCAGAGTGTAGTGAGGGACTCAACAGCACGAGATGCAAAAAACTTTGCTCTCGTGTAGCACACATAACTTTTCACCTCAGCAGTGAGAACACATATTACTTAGGAGACATAGAAATGAACAGGAATAGATTAAAATAACGTTTAACACGTTACGCTATACGCTATCAGCATTAGTGAAATTTTTATTCCCGCTATTTTTGTAAATCGCGTTTTGTTGTAAATTCGTAGCACTGAAGATTGAAAAATTAAAATGCTTCTTTTTTTACTTTTACCCACGCACGACTCAAAATCGCGTTTTGTTCAGTTTTGTCTCGCAGCAAAAGCGACATGTTTGAGCTGCTGAGATAAAAAGTATTTTCTAAACATTTTGCTAGTACTGTTGACCATTTATGACCATGTCATACAAAGGATCACAACATCATCACGTGCGTAAAACTTAAAAAAAAAACTAAAACTCAGTATTATCAAAAGTAATTTCGGCTTCGCGTCCACTGGAGCTCCATCACTAATATCGTTAGCGAGAGTTTTCATTAGCGCGGCGTTCGCGGCGTTTAGTGCCCGTTACGGTTTAGTGGATGACACGCTTTACTGTTATTATTACTACGTCACGCCATATTGGATGTACACAACGATTTTTCAAACTGTTGTCGCCTCTTAACATTATCATTGCTAGAAATTTTTTAGGATTTTTTTGGAGTTTGGGAAGCAATTTTGTTAGATTTTGTATTTCTGGCAAAAAATAATGAGAACAGTTGTGACATTTACACAAACTAATACCAATTTATATGACTTTCACGTCGGGCAAATAAAAAGGTCACCACTTTTATTTTACAATAATTACCTACGTGATTGAGAGTCACACGAGAAAAGTCTTTGTCGTATCAATTCCATTATATTTCTTATGCTAGGAAACAATTTTGTTTGACAGTAAAAGGATATTTTGATTTAGTGTATGTTAGTCCATGTAGAAGTTCTTAAATACGACTCATAGAAAAAAGTACAGTTATACATTTTTTTAGAAAAATAAAATACAAAATAAGACACAAAGGTAAAAGAGAAGAACGCCACATTTTAGATTTCTAAAGCCTCTTTGTACCTTTCACAAAACAAGACGTTTCGTTGATATTCTGTGAAAGGATGATAGATATTCTGCCAAGCGGGCCAGAAAAGCTCTACTACTTAACAACTTCAACAAGTGTCACTATAAGCCCATATTTGAGGTCGCAGGGTCAAATGGAAGAGAGATGTTAGCATACTTAACCCTTAGCTGGTATCGCCTTTTTTGGCAACACTACCGGTATCGTGGGTCATATTTTACCCATACCAAAAAATCTGTTGTAGAACGTAGATTGTTTTATTATTTGAATAAAATATGGTTAGTTATGAAATAAAAAATATTTTTTTTACAAATTTATCTTGGTTTAATTTTAGAATATAAAAAAATTATCATGTTTTACACGCATTTGTAACCAACCAAATTTTTTGGCACTTTTTGGTTAGTGTGAACTTAAAATATAAAAAGAAATAGAAATGTAAGAAAAACTTTTACTAAAAGATATTTATAGCACTTCTCATATCTTT
This sequence comes from Euclidia mi, assembly GCA_944739405.2. Lineage (NCBI taxonomy): Eukaryota > Metazoa > Arthropoda > Insecta > Lepidoptera > Erebidae > Euclidia > Euclidia mi. The sequence continues at coordinate 98,126,379 of OX123185.2, forward strand.
ATAATAACAAAAAAATAAATTACTTCTAAGATCAGCATAAAATAAAAAAAATTACAACCAAAATCAAAACTTCTTCCAAACTAACAAGCTTACATATTTTAGTCTATAGACTTTCTGACAACTGGAACAAATAACATCTTGGACGGAATGTGTCTTAAAAATAATATGTAAACATTTAGACCATTTTAGAGAATGCTTTTGGTTATTTTTCCAATCGCTAAATTCACTAAAACAAAAAATGTTACAAATTACACTCAGTAAAAAAAGTTACTTATTTGGTGTCGTGGGTCGAACGTGACCCAGCCGGCTACTTATCTCCGCTCCTAAGATAGTCGCAGCGCTACACGTCCGCCCCCCGCCACAGCTAGCGACGCACTGAGAATACGTAGAAGCGCTGAGTCGTAGCATAAATATTAAAAGAATAATAACCGAAAATGTTCGCTTCTGGGTCAAATTTGACCCACGATACCTACTAAGGGATATTATAGCTTTGCTTCTAGGGAAACCATCAAAAAGTGTACATATTACCATAAGGAAGGGGGAAAAGTTGAGGCATTTGCATGATGAGAATGTATAGAGTGTTTGGTATCACAACATTATATGTGCGAAGAGAAAAAGTTTTATGTGGTACAAGCGTCTTCGCATGGGTATTTGTTATCGCGATAACACCACGCGCTGTAGCCCATATTGTACTACTAGACGATGCCCGTGGTTACATCCGCGTTATTTAAGGCTACTACTCCGCTCCCGTCGCTCATAGCGATATGGCTATACATGTTATATAGCCCATAGCCTTCCTCGATAAATAGGCTATCTAACACTGAAACATTTTTTAAATCAGACCAGCAGTTCCTGAGTTTAGCGCGTTCAACTAAACAAACAAACTCTTCAGCTTTATATATTAGTATAAGATTGTGATATATAAGTTATATTATTGTTTAGTTGCATTGAAATTAGTTAAGTAGTTTTACGTGACAGAAACAAATATCAATCCCTCTATCCATCCGTGTATTTTATCTAACTTTGCAAACAAACTATCTTAGCATTTATAAGGGTGGAAAGTAAAGAAAAACATTGAGTACAGAGCAAGAAATTTCCCTCAACGTTTATTCGTTGGTGAAGAAATTGGTGTGTGACCGTAACTACAACAGCGATTCAATGTTTCTAGCATAATGTTTGTATACATGTTTAATATCCAACACAAAAAAGATTTATCTAAATTGGACGAGTAGTTCTTGAGATTAGCGCGTTCAACCAAACAAATAAACTCTTCAGCTTTATAATGTAGATAAGTATGTGGATGTATCAATTCTCAAATTGTCAAAGTTTGCCAGCTAGCCAAATATAAGATACGAAGCTCTTACGCTTGTACTTAGAAGTTACAATCCACATTATGAGGAACGAAGCTGCCATAATCAAAACGATAAAACTCTTTAATTTTTGAGAATTATCTTATGGTAAGACGTATTGAAAATTCTCAGTTTGGAAATGCAGACCTTTAGCAGTGGTTTTACGCAGACAACGGAGAGAAGAGATATTTTATAGCCCAATGAGCACTAGATATGGTGGCAGCATTATTTTGGATACCTACTTTGATTTACTTATCTAAATTTTGATTCGGAAATTAAAAAAAGGACGAGAGCTGCAATTATTGACCAGCTTTTAAAAGCAATATTTCGCTGTACTTGACTAAGAATAATGGCGATAGAACTCTAAATATATTCGCTGACAAAAGCTGGCTCAATGCATAGTGCACGCGTATTAGCCTACATTTTCTGGAAGCACAGAATAGGTTAGGCAAATGAAAAAAAAGGAAACATTAAAAAAGAAGGCCTTTTATACCTAAAATGTTTAATTTCTGTAAAATTATTTGGTTTTTTTCACGGAAAAATAATTTTAACATATCTGCATCGATAGCCGGTAGTAATATTAATAAAATCCGGAAATGAATATGCAGACCATGTAACTCTGATAACTAATCACACAGCTAATAACCAAACATAAATATTCTAGAATCGTATCATTCGTATCATCATGGTCTTTATCAAGATTTGTCCTGGGTGGAAATCGAATCCACGACTTCTGTCTCAGCAGTCAGGCTTTCTAACCACCGGCACCGGAGCAATTGGCTGGGTATATATACAATTGACAAGGAAACAATATTAAAACTAATGCAATTTGTAACTTCAATTCATTTCTAATATGCCAGCCTGAAATAGCAAAAGCAATTTCGGTTTTCTTTTCAATTCTATCAAATGTATATCAACTAAATTTGACGAAGCATTTCTCGACCCTGTTCCTTGAAACTTTCCCTTTTCATTTCCCTTCCAGCGTTGCCAACTCATTTGCCCGGTATTTGTAGGCCCGTCATCAAAATATGCAAATCCAGTTCCATATCGGACATCCCTTCTAAGTAAACAAAAATGTACTCGGAGTGGCGTGAAAAAGATATTTAATTGAGTTCCTGATTAATAAGGGTAGAACCTAACTAAAGGCTACGAAGGTTAGATGCAGGGAATTTAAAAAGTTTCACCAATCGAGTGAGAGGGAGCCTTAATTGTGTTTATCACTTGCCCCCTCTACGCAACTTTTTCTATCAAAAGTTTCCACTGTAGGCCGTTCAAAGTATTTAATTTCCCGCTAAATGTGACAACAAGGACATTTTTGAATTCATTTTTAATTTACTCTCTGCTTTAATACGTAAATTTTTCGCATAGATCTTTTGTGAGCGTTACATATTAAATTTCTATTGAGATTTATGTCGGCTTAATAAAATGTGGCTTCCGTAAGTTTATATTTATGTTGCACTTGTGCTTTTTGTTTAGTCCGAATGAAGATATAATATTAATGCTTTTATTTTTGTAACAAGAAAATGCAAACATTTTGTTTTAATATTCAAAACACAAATTATGTTTATGCAATACGCAAAATTGTCGAGTAAAAAATGAAAAAGTTAGTAAACTTGAAAATAAAAACACGCTATGTCGAATCGTGTTAGCAAGTTGCACTTGCATTTGCGGCCGGTTATTCGATAGTCAATGATTTTTTCCTGCTTCATTCATCATTTACAGACTTTATCAGCACATGGCTGGACTTAAACCTTTTCTAAGTTGCTTCACAGTTCCTCTGTGAGTCGGAAATAGGATGATTTGGCGTACTGTACCACGCTGGCGAGTGTATTTTTGTCTAAAATGAATTGTTAAGAGACCTAGCAGGTTCACAATTTAAAGATTTGCCTATAAAATGCTATAATCAGCATTTCACTTACGGACACTAATTTAGCTCTAATAGCCAAATGTTCACAGTAAGAACAATAACATTTCAAAAAGCTTTTTTTTGTATGAATGACCTAAATTGATCTCAGGACCTAAAACACGCCCCTGTGAAACGCCATTTATTCACACAGCAAATAAATTGAAAATTTTCATTCTGAACCCAAGTACAATTATTGTGGTGTTCCACAAGGGAGTGTTTTAGGGCCTTTGTTATTTATAATTTACATTAACCATCTCCCCCAAGCATTACAAAATCGTGACTGCGTTTTGTTTGCCGATTATACCACAGTAATCATAGAAAGTGATAATATTACTAACTGTGGAAATCAAATAAGTAATGCAATAGTTGATATTAATAAATGGCTCAATATAAATAAATTAAAAATAAATATAGCGAAAACAAAACTAATTCAGTTTAAGTCTATCAAAGCCAAACACAGAGACATAATTGCTAAATTCATTATCCAATTAGTTGAACAATCACGTAGCACAAAATTTCTAGATATAACAATTTATGAACATCTAACATGGAAACCGCATGTTGATAATATTTGCAAGAAAATTAATAAATTTATTTTTGCTTTAAAAAAGGTAAAATAAGTGGCTTCAAGACAATGTTCCTTGTTGATATATCACGCATTCGTCTGCTCCATAATTCACTATGGTACTTATTCTAGTTTGTGGCTACTCATCAGAAATGAGCCGGGTATTTACTGCTCAGAAGAAATGTCTCCGGGCAATATTTAACATGCAATGGTCTGATTCATGTTGGCCAAAATTTAAGTAAAAATATCTCTTAACTGTACCTAGTATTTATATGTATGAAGTAGCAAAATTTGTTAAGTGTAACATAGAACTGTTCGAAACTAATAACAATAAAAAAACGTGGAGTCAATCAGACCTACTTGAAAATGCCCGTACCTCACTTAGAGATGTTTCGTGTAAGAAGTGTTTACATGGCGCCACTTATTTTAAATGCAATGCCTGAAAATATAACCAACTTGCCACAACATAAATTTTGACATGGCTGATTGAAGAATGTTTTTATTCAGTTAACTAGCTGTTTCCCACGGTTTCACCCGCGTCCTGAGGGAACTTCTTCGCGTACCCGTTTAATTTATAGCCTAAGTTACTTCTCGGTACATCAGCTATCCCCCAGTGAAAGTCCCGTCAAAATTGGTCCAGCCGTTCCAGAGATTAGCAAGAACAAACAGACAGACAGACAAAAAAAAACATTTTAGTATAATTATGTACCGTGTATACATCCATATGCATTAAGTAAAAGCGGTTATTTTAATATTACAAACTGACACTCCAATTTTATTTACATACATACATACATAGACTCACGCCTGTTTCCCGGAGGGGTAGGCATAGACTACGGAACGCCATTTGCAACGATCCTGACATACCTTTCTTGCTTCATTCACTCCCATCAAGCTTCTCATGCATGCTCTTCTGTCTAGGGTACCTCTGAATACAATTTTATTTATGTATATGTATAGATGTATAGATGACTTTCTTAGAAAAAACGGTTCCCAATCCTACCTAAACTAAATTTTACAATTAAGTATATTGATAACTGTCAAAATATTTGCAGGCTATTTTGATATGGCGAAAGGTCTTATGCTCATTGTGTTTTTATTGTCACCTTTGTATTTACCACATTTTATGCAAATAAACGTAAGTAGTAAGTATACTTACTAACAAACAAAGTTGAGTAAAATGAACAGCATTCAAGTGTATCGTATATTTCAATACATTTTCATGTACATTTGCTCTGTTTTTAGCAGAATTCCTTCGTGTTTGGTGCAGCGAATGGAACAAAGCAGTGGACGAACTGTTGCGAACAAACTAAGAACAAAAGTCGGCGAAGCTAAACGTTAATAAAAGTTTGTTTCGCATTTTTAGCCTTATTCCCACTTTTGCTGTAATTGTTGAGTTATATTCCGTACTTAAGGCTATCTAGCGTGACGAAAACTTTTCCCTTGGAAGTATTTTAAGCAGCGTCGTTGTAAATTAGGTTTTACGGTTTTAAAATGAAAATCGGACTGGGTTTCTTTACATTTACTCTGATTCGAGCCAGTTTTTTTTTTATAATTCTTCTACTTAGGTATATCTTTGTGTTTCTGGTTTTCTAAAATTGGAATATTTTCATTTTATTATTTTATTAACAAGTTGAATTATGTGAGTAAACTGTGCAAATATTGAATATTTGCACAGTCTACTCAATTAGTAAATATAACTGCTATACTCTTATTGTTTGATGTTGTATACAATTATACAACATCAAACAATAAGTATTACATTAAGTATAACATATTTATTATGACAATAATATATTACTTTAAGTATGTACTCTCATGCCCTTTTAGTAATACAACGATTAAACCATCATATAAACTCATCGACGGTACTTATATGCGATCCGTAAGGTAATCTTAAAATACTTTGTATGATCTATTTCTATGAAATTTAAATCACAACATACATAACTCGATTTCACAATGCTAGCTTTATTTTAAACCTACACCCAATATTGTTGTCCACATTCATCTACCACACGTCAACAGAGTTTAGCAGTACAAAATTGTCACTGTGAATGTCACTTCCCTTTCAACGTTCAAGCACAATTTGTGACCTTGACACTTCCTACAATTTAACATAAAGAATCTTTTCAGAAACACTTGATGAAACTAATTATACAAGGAAAAAGCGTCGCAATTACAACCATTTAAATGCTTTACAGCCAGTTTTACGATATAAAATATATATTCCCCGTACATTTTATTGCTATTTCTTTTTAATTTGCAGCTGTTGCTAAGACTTAAAGTTCGTAAAGTCGATGTAAAAGTTGCGTTATCAGTTCTACGGAGCATAGTTTCACCGTTCGTACTTGGTGCTACGTGACTTCTTTTGTTTTAAAAAAAATCATGAGGGTAGTGGAAATATTATTGCCGTAAATCGTGTAAATTTTTTTATGAGAAATAGTGATAGTAATTGTTGAAATATATAATGCTATGGGCTAAAATTATAGTCCTGTGCCCTATTGATGAATATTTTAAGTAATATTAGAATATAATAATTATTTGAGAGGAATAATGATAATGCGAATTTTGAACATTTGAGTTATTACATAACAACAGTTTTTTCATGACATGATGAGATGAGACAAATAATATGTATAGATAACATATACGCAATCAAATTACGCCCAGACAGAGAAGAAATAGTGCTCATCATAGAAAAAATTTTTTCCTGAGTGGAAATCTAACTCATCACCGGCTCAGCAGTCTTGCTAATGAACCACTGATCCCGCAAGTCTGGATAATTCAAAGTGAAAGCATAGCTTCCATTTCCACTCCGAAAAAGTACTCTGTCTGTACGACGTACTAACTGAACATAGGTCCTGATCAATCCCGGCCTGAGAGTTGATTTACATAGAAATAGGTAGCAGACGTCTTCCAATGCAGTTAGTGAAGTGTTCTCGAGTATCCGTACACTGAGGTTATGCCATCTTGGTATGTCATTCTGTGTTATGCAAAACATAATGTTATGCTGCTATTAATGAATACATATTACCACGTACAGTTATAGACGGAGCTTTAGTACATTAAATAATTAACCAACTAACGGCAGAGGAAAACATCGCGAGGCAACCTGCATGTCTGAGAGACATGTGAAGTCTGCCAACAAACACTAGGCCAGCGTGGTGGAAAAATATTCGGTAATTATTTCACGTAGAATTTTTTGAATAGGTTGTTGAAATCTTATTACAGTATCCTTCATGTATGTATTAAAAGTGGAAACGTCTGCAATATCCTGGATGAAATGTTCATGTTATTTTATTTAAACGCAAAGGTTTTAACAAGATCCCAAGTTAATATTTTATTGTTATTAATTTAATTATTATAAGACATTCATCATGAACAGCCTTATGTACTGTCCCACTGCTGGGCACAGGCTTCTTCTCACTATTAGAAGGGTAACGCCATAGTCCATAAGACATTGTAAAATAATTTTCAAATAAGCCTGGCAATTGAGATGATGATGCGAAAACAGCTATATCATCGCCAAAACGGAGATTCGTGAGCCTATTGTTGTCCATAACGATGCCCTTTGTTGTCCATGGGGATAATGCGGATTTAAAAAGTTCTTCGAGTGTGCATGTGAAAAGTTTGGGGGAGTGCGGGTCAACCTGTGTTACACCCTTTTCTAATTTTTAAATGTTGGTCCAAGACTCTCCAGTTTGATGTTTGCCGTGCTGTTGGTATATATTTCCTTAATTATATTTATATATATGGGATAAACGTCATGGTTTTCTAGTGCGGAAAATATAGAGTTGTGTTTGAGGCTGTCGAATGCTTTTTGGTAATCAATGAAAGCTATGTAAAGTAGCATATTAAATTCTGTATATTTTTCTATGATTTGATAGCTGGCATGTAGGTGGTCAAGAAATGCATCAAGATCTAAGCATGGCAAGCCTTGAGGTTGGGCTAGTTATGAATCGATCCAAAACAAAAATAATGACCAATTGCAGAAAACGTAAGGTCGATATAGATGGGCAAGAGATACATTATGTTGATGAGTAGGTATATTTACTTGGGCCAGTAAAGTTAGTCTCTTTCAAACATAGGCAAGATAAAGAAATCGACCGCCGCATATACAGGTATTTTCACGATCTACGCGGCCAAAATTATATAATGCTTAATTTAATGCTTAATTGGTATCTTAACACTGTAAATAAACAAACAAACTATTTTTTCACCTCTTCCAAATTAATAGTTTAGCCAGCGGAGGGGGGGGGACACTTGAGTCTAAACATTTTTTTCACTTCAAAGCTGGATATTTGACAAACCAATCACTTGATCGAAAAATGATTTGAGCAAACTAATAATATTTTTTTAAAACCTATTCAATGATACCCCACATAATGGGGTACTCAACCAAAAAAAAATTCAACTTCTCTATATATGTAGGGGAGATACCCTCAAAAAAATATTTTTCTAAATTTTATTCTACAGTTTTGTTGCAATATCTTATGTCTATATTCATGTCAAATATCAGCTTTCTAGCACCAGGCGTCTTTGAGCTAGGCTGCGGACGGACAGACGGACGGACATGACGAAACTATAAGGGTTCCTTGTGGTCTACGGAACCCTAAAAATGGGCACATATCGCCACATGGTGGACACCGGAGGACGTCGTGGTCGAGGTAGACTCAGGAAATGTTGGTGAGATGAGCTGGGTGCCTTCTCAAATACTTAGAAAGTAATAGCTGGAGATAGGGACCTTTGGAGAAGTGTAGAGGAGACCTTTGCCCAACAATTGGACAGTATATGTTGAAAAAAGAAAAAGAAAGCCAGGCAGTTTACACATTTTATCTTCATACTCACTCTTCCGAAACTCGTTACTACATACTACAGGAAAATTAAAAACTAAGCATCTTACACATGACTTGCAGTAGCCCTTAATAATGCGAGTGTAATCGCACACCCGCGTTATTTAGGGCTAGAAGTACTGCTGCGCTTCAGAGACTTATAGTGTAATGTTATACAGTCTATTAAATTTGCTATAATACTTCTAACCAGTAGTTCTTGAGGTAAGCGCGTTCAACCAAACAAATATACAAACAAACTCTTCAGCTGTATAATATTATTTCGTATACTAAAATGAGTCAGGGGGTGCTTCTATCTGTTGGTCTGTCCGACCATTAGACAGGGCTTCGAGTACGCGCTCCCGGCTCTCCTATTTACTGTAGTCACTACCCTATATTCATCCAGTGATTACAGTACCCCAGCCTACAACCCTCTTCTTCCTTGTCATTCCATCCTATCCATTTACCCCGTATCTACTATCACCTTCCTCTATAACGACAACATTCCCAAGGAGGGTTGGCGTCAGGCAGGCGGCCGGCTGGTAAAATTCATGCCAAAACCTTTTGCAGTATGGCCAAGTATGTACATGAGTGCGATAGGATTAGGGCGTCCCGCAGGCGACGCGCAGGGGCAGCACCCGGCACCTGCGAGAAATATGCAAGGGTTGTTGCACTACTCCGGGCTAGTGCAACATAAGAAGCAAGCCTGTGACGTAAAGGTGAGGTATGCAAGTTGGAACGTAGGTACGATGACTGGAAGAGCTAGAGAGTTAGCTAGTGTTTTGAAGAGAAGACGAATAAATGTGGCAAGTTTGCAGGAAACAAGATGGAAAGGTACGAAAGCTAGGGAGATCGGTGAAGGATACAAGTTTTATTATTGTGGCAGTGATGGCAAAAGAAATGGTGTGGGAATTGTGTAAGACGAAAATCTGAAAGATAATCGATTTTAAACTTTCGCGATTTGTATACATCATACAATTTTATTTAAACGGGTCTTATTCGCGATATTTAATTAATTTCAGGTATAAATACCTATGTTTTACCGACGTTTCGGCCGTCTTACAACAGCCTTGGTCACGGCAGGACTGATGTCATCTCAGCATCGTCCTTGTGAAGCGCGGGTTTCGGCAGCTACCCTCACTTGTTTTTTATTTTTATTTTTATCCGAACTGTCGGTACGTCGACACACAACACTTATGACGTCTACACACTGATGAGCTGTGTTACTGCGGCGGGGTTTACATTTATTGATTACTGGATTCCAAGTTGTAGACAGTCTGTATCCATCTTCCCGGTTGAAATTTTTATGTCTTTTGATTTCAACCGCTTCACGTACTATCCTGGAGTAATAGTGACGATCGGTAGATAAGACCTTTGGCTGATGTAATTCGATCCAGTGGTTTGTTCCAGACTCCAACAAATGCTCAGCGATGGCAGACTTATTAATTTGTCGGTTTTTTACAGCTGCGATATGTTCCTTGACCCTTTCAGCGATGGTTCGTTTTGTCTGTCCGATATAGGAACTACCACAACTGCAGTCGACCTTGTAGACGCCAGGTGTTTGTAGAGGAATGACATCCTTCGGGGTGCGCAGATATCCAAGAGTGCAACAATTATCGGGGAATAAAGTTAATGCCTCATACTATGAAAGTATGGGAGAGAGTAATTGAGCGACGCCTGCGTGACGAGAGTGAGATTTCACGAAACCAATTCGGTTTTATGCCTGGTCGAGGTACGGTGGATGCCATTTTCGCTCTTCGCCAAATATGTGAAAAATACAGGGAGGCACATAAAAACTTGCACATGGTGTTCGTCGACCTTGAAAAGGCATATGATCGAGTGCCCCGTGAAGTCTTGTGGTGGGCCCTGAAGAAGAAAGCAGTGGCTGGGAAATACCTGACCTTGATTCAAGCCATGTACGCTGAATGCCGAACGCAGGTCCGATCCGCAGCTGGTATCACAGCCAGATTCGATGTGGCCGTAGGCTTGCACCAAGGGTCGGCCCTTAGCCCTTACCTCTTCCTGTTAATTATGGATGCTATATCATCGGACATACAGGAAGAGGCACCCTGGTGCATGTTGTTTGCCGACGACATCGTTCTGGTAGCAGAGAGTGGACAGAAGGTGCAGAGCAAGCTGGAGGAGTGGCGGCAGAGATTGGAGAATGTAGGCTTGAGAATAAGCAGAACCAAAACGGAATATAGGTTCTGTGACTTTGGCGGTCTCTCCAGTCCTATACCGGTTACACTCGGCGGTACACCTCTAGCAGTATGCTCCGATTTCCGCTACCTAGGTTCACTCCTGCAAGATGACGGCGAAATTGATCGGGATGTTAGGCAAAGAATCGACGCAGGATGGATGAAATGGCGACAGGTCTCAGGCACAATATGCGACCACAAAATGCCTGTGAAATTAAAGGGCCGTATGTATAAATCGGTTATAAGGCCTGTCGTATTGTATGGAGCTGAGTGTTGGGCTACAAAGAAGATGGATGAGAAACGATTGCATGTGGCAGAGACGTTAGAGGTAGTATGAAATGAAATGAAATGAAATGAAATGTTTATTTCGCTTGCTGTATGGTAGATTACAGTTGTTGTGTATTACGGTTAGCACATCACATACTGCGTCGGAAAAGGTGTCCGACATGCAAAATATTTATTACATGTAATATTGAAGACAATTCATTCTTAATTTATAGAATTTTCATTATTAATTTTAACAAAATATACCAATAATTATACATTCATGTCATAAATAATACATTAATGTCATAAAGAATACATTCATGTCATAAAGAATTCATTCATATTATAAAAACACTTATCTACCAGCCACTTATAAAGTTTTGTCTTAAACTGTCTTAACGGTAACTCTCTTACACTTCTATGCAGATTATTATAAATTTTTACTGTCATAATGTAACAATTTTTATGACAGAGAGCAGTTTTTCGGCTAGGTATTATTAATCTTGTTGGATCTCTGTTTCTTATTTTAGAGTTAATTTTGTCATTAAATGTTTTAAATAATGGACCATGTTCCTTAACAAAACAACCAGCTTGAAAAATGTACATAGACGTCAGGGTTAACATATTAAATCTTTTAAACAGAGGTTTACATGATGTGAGCGGACCTACTCCACAGATTGCTCGTAAGCATTTTTTTTTGAACAATAAATGCTCTATTTACATCGGTAGAGTTACCCCATAGAAGTAGCCCATACCACAAAACAGAGGCCACATAACCATGATATGCTGTCATAGCTGTCTTTTGTCCTTATGTATATCTTAACCTTTTTATAGCAAAAACAAACTGATTTAATTTTTTACATATTTTATCGATATGTGCTTTCCAACTACAATGGTTATCAATAGTAATGCCTAAAAATATTGTATCACTTACCGATTCTATAATTTCATTTCGGCATGTCAGTTTATAACTAATATTATTTTTATTATTGTAATTAGCAAATGTAATATACTTTGTCTTTGATGTATTTGCATATAGATTATTATTTTCTAGCCATTGTAGTACTAATTCAATTTCATTATTAAGTATATCCTCGTAATTCTCCTTTTTATCTTCGTGTGCTATTATGAGTGAGATATCATCAGCAAACAAGACGCATTGATGCGTAGTAATGGATGGCAAATCGTTAATATATAGTAAAAAAAGTAATGGTCCCAATATGCTACCTTGAGGAACGCCGAACTTATTAAATCGACAATTGGATTTATAAGTGGTACATTCAAGTGCATCATTTAAGCTTTTGATTTCAACATACTGCTTTCGATTTTCTAAATAGCTTTCTAACCAATTTAAGGCTGGACCTCTGATTCCGTATGTTTCACATTTTTTTAAAAGCAACTTATGAGCCACAAAATCAAAGGCTTTGGTCATAATTATCGAAAAATACCACAGTTACAGGCACCCGTTTATCAATAAAATCTAACACGTTTTGAACAAGTTTAAAAGCCGCCAAGGTAGTGGACTTTTTCTTTAAAAAACCGTTTTGTTCTTTTTAATTAAGTTGAATTTTTCCAAAAAATCGCTAATTCGTTTATGCATAGTTTAGAAAGTGGCGCCCATAGCTAAAAAGGTGAAAGGGAGTCGATTGGCCTGGTATGGACATGTTATGCGGAGAGATGAGATGTATGTAGGTAAAAAAGTGATGGATATGCATGTAGCAGGACGAAAAGGGAGAGGACGGCCAAGGAAGAGATGGATGGACTGTGTGAGGATGGATATGAAAGAGAAAGAGGTACGATCGGATGACTGGTGACAGAGAAGTATGGAAGCGAAGGACATACTGCACCGACCCCAAATAAATTGGGACCGTGGCAAGACAATGAATGATGATACTAAAGAAAGGAATTAGAAATAATTGCGTGAGTTCTTGTAAGTCAACTGTAATAATTTAAATTGGCAGCAAGCTGGGTATTGACCCATCCCTTTAACAATTTCTATGCCCAGTACACGCCAGAGTCAATTTTACATCGACCTGAAAATATATTCAATAGCATTTCTTCTCGTGGCATCTGAAAAATTCTAAATTTCCTGTACATTCTGCATCACAATTTCGCAGCACCCGTGGCGATATATCGAGAGTTGCATCGAAATATCGGCTCGAGTTAGTTCGTATTTGCGAGCGCAAATTGCTCCCTGTCCAATGCTTCGTCTACAATGTAAATGGAAATAACAATAGCAAAAATGTCATAATATGTTATATTTTCTGCATTTTACTAACGTTAGAAATAGTATATTACTTATTTCAATAATTATATTATATCCTGTAATATACAAAAATTAGGCGTCATTGGCCCACTAGGCAAACAGACCAGATTAAGCTAGCGAATAGAAAAAGGAGAATGTCGATATCCTAAGAAAATAGGACAGAACGTTGTCAATATAAAGTGCCATTCTTTATAATTTTGCTACTAGTTAAATGCTGCTTTAAAAACTACTCATTAGAGCTTAGTTTATAAATCGCTCGCCATAAAATCACATATTATATTTAAAACATTATTAAGTATTTAAGCGACTAGTACTCTATTTCTACATCATCATCATCGTTAGCTTAGCCTTGTCCCAGTTACGATCTAAGACCTTCGCCTTGAAGTCCAAGATACAGTTTATCAATTTTCTGAGGCCATTTTTGGTCTCACATGTCTTTCACAAACATAGAGAACTCTGAGACAAATGTAGAATACATCGTGAGGAAACCTTCCACGATGTATTCTTTCGTCATTTAGCAAGCGATGATTAATAATTTAATTTAATTAGCAAATGTTTTATGTTGACATAATTATCGGTGCGTGATTATTTAAATTAGGTAATGTTTAATTATGCGTAGACTAGGTTATGTATAAATAATTTTATACATAATTAGACTTCGACCACGGCTCTGCTTGCGTGGGACTCTTTTACCTTTTTATGGCGGCAATTTGAAAGGAATCCTCTCTTTGTATGTACCATTAGTCTGCACTCCCTAAGAAACAAATATTGTGACAAATTTCAGCTTTCTGCGCCTTTCGAAAGAATTTTATAAATTCATACATTACATATGGATTAACAAAAGTATGTCATTTAATCTTACTTACTTCTTTTATAGATAGGACAGATTGTGAGAATGGTTGCATGCAAATATGGCTTTTTGTGACATTTTCACGCAAAACCTATTGACCGGCTTTTTATAAAACTTTCGCATAATATGGCTTATACATCAAAATAACTCAGAGGAAACCTTGTCGGCCCGTATACACATACGGGGTTGGTTATTTGTACGTAAGGTAGCTGCGGGTAAAGTTAGTATTAAACAAATCTAGGCTAGTATTAAAGAATTTGCAAATGTATAGGGAACCGATCGAACATCTTACATATAGCTATTAGTATGAATGAACAAGTATAAGCTTTGGCAATCAACCTCAACGTTAATTAAGGCTGAGAACACATGGACAGTGCTGTAATCAATCAAAGCAGGTATCAGAGCTGTCACCAGTATCCATGTTTATTTGACGGTTATGAGCTGTCTTGATTGATTAACTGGTCTTTTGGACAACGATGTAAACCTTTGGGGATAATGTGAAAGATATGTTATCTGTACTTAGGCCCAGTTTACCACCGTTAGATAGGCATTATCGATTACAATATTTGTATGAGTAAATGACAAATTAATTTAACAATACCTTATCAGACAGCGGTGAAACAGGCCATGGAGTTTATTTGTTTGAACGCGCTAATTTCAGGCACTTCTGCCCGATTTGGAGGTAGCCGTAGGTCGTCTATTTATCGATGAAAGATTTAGGCTATATAACATTACGTTATATACTGAAGCAGTAGCTCTTAATAACGCGAGTGTAACCAGCTCAGCAGCTATGTCTAAGTAACACCGTTTAGCACCGAGCGTAGTGGGTTCGATCTCCACAAGTGACAACACTTCGTGTACTCAACGATTTGTTGTTTCGAGTCTGTTTGCTCTCTATGTCCGTTGTTTCTATGGTCCCCGCTATATAGGATAACAAAGCAAATTTTCGAATGAATCGCAGCTGTGATCATAGGTCGAGTTTAAGTTCATTGTAGGATGTAGCAACGTTGCAGATACGTGCGTCAGCTAGGAATGCAACGTAGTAGAGAAATGGGCTGGTGATATCTGAGGTTCTATATATACGCTTCAGTAGTGAGCCGACATTGCCATATTTGGTCAACCGCACCAGCGCCTACGATGGCCGTCAATGATTTCTGAGGCTTTTGGGCACATTTTGAGTAAATAAGATTGTGTTGTCAATTTATTTATTCTTTGTTTGTATGATATTCATTATGTATCCAATAAATGTATTTTCTTTCTTTCTATCGGACAGCACCTTCATATATTATAAGAAATGACTCAAATAAGGCGTATTAGACCTAGAGGAATCAACGCGTCTAGAGCTCTTGTAGCTGCTACTGAACATATGAGAACGGAATACGCCATGACTTTCTCAACTTTACTCTTAAGTCATTAACTGCACGGCTCATTATTTCTGTAAGACGGCGATTTGCCACATAAGGGCCTCTTTGCAACGCGCACACCCCAAGCATGGCTTGTTAGCAGTTGCGACGTGCGATTTGTGGCAAAGGTAATACTTTTGTGTAGGTACGTGTGTGTGTGAATACATGTGAAATGAACACGTATGTGCAACCTCTTTAAAACCTTCTAGACTGCATAATGAGTTGCGGAAAAGTTGGGCGAGTAGAACTTAATTTTTTTTGTTTGCTTTTTTTGAATTATGTGAAATATGAATCGGGTGCAAAGGCGGTCGAATTTATTTGTACCTTCATAATGAGTTGAGTTATGAATGAGATACAAAACTTGACCCTCATTGGGTTTATAACTAGTTATACTGGCCCAAAGTACTAGTACATAATAGTAAAAAGAAGGCAGGTTGAGTGTCTTGACAAATTCTTGTTAACGTGTATAGAGCCATATGTATATTTTTATTATTATTTTTATTTATTTAGATAGGGATTTAAAAACATTGGGGCTTTACTTTTACACTTTCTGTTCAGGTATCGATTTGGGAACTGTTTTGGTTAGCAGTTTTATCAAACGTTATTATTTTATATGTCTGTATATAAAATCCTTGCGTTACTGACTGACAGACAACTCAGAAGCTTAAATTTTGTATGTATGTTCCTTGGGGATCGTAGGGGTGCCTCTAAGAAGAGATTTCCCGAAAACCTCACGAGATCGAACAGAAACCATTAGCTCTAGACTATATACCTACAATAAAACTAACATGTATGTGGGTGGATAGGGATGAACTATTGATAAATAGTGATACATTTACTGAAGCTCAATACAAACGCTGTCCTTAGTTATGTTTAATTTCAATTTTTTATATTTTAACATAAAATAACTTCACGCTTTTGTCCCCAAAGGGGTAGGCAAAGGTGTATTACACACCTACACTTCGCAAGTATTGTTTCGGTCGCAATGTAACAGGGGGCGAGCAGCCTATTGCCATCTACCGGGCACATTATTAAGCGAGCGATAATTAACTTTTTTAATACATACACTACTTCGAAAAGACAGAGGTGTGTGCCTGGGGTACCTGGGGATCAAACCCGAGGCCATCGTCTCGGCAGTCCGTTACGTACACTACAGCTGGGCTAACGCCACTTTTTTTCTATGTGTTGTTATCGAAGTTTCCGAAGACTGCGTTTTATTATTAATTCAATATTGCGAGACCCTCATTCTAGATAATGTGAGCCTACAGTTTGCACGTTGTGAACAAATATTATGGTATCATTATACGCGCCACATATTTTGTTAGTCTAGTCTACACTACAAACTCATTACAGGCTAGGTTTAGCAAAATATTTACAATAAATGTGTTTCAAGATTGTTATAAACGAGAGTTATACAGGTAGGGGGTTAATACAAAATTAATTTTATGGATCCGTATTTTTTTTTATTGAAGCCGACCAGAATGACTCCATGCCACCTGATCTTAAGCGTACATAGAGTCCCATAGCAAAAGTCATCATGCCAATAAAATATTAATAATGATAGCATGATGGCCCCTACCTTGATGTCCTAGAGTAGTATTTCCCAAACTATGGTCACTGGTGGATCTAAAAGCAGCTAAGAAGTGGGTCTCAAGATTGGAATTTTTGTTTGATCGGTTGGAGCTAAGACAACCACTGTCCTAGAGAAAACCTTTTTCACGCCCCGCTTAAAGGACCCGGGATCATAGGGGTTTCCTTCTTCGTGTATAGTGATAACGTGCCAGCGTTTGGACCATTTGCCAGCTTAGCGGTAAGAATGACTTTAACTGGAACTCGACTTTCGATAGCATACTCAATGTCATCGAAAATCTAGCATCCCTTGAGTAATTTCGTTTGGTTACCCTTTCTAGGACTTATCTAATAAACATTTTTATATCTTTCGGAGAACCACTGCTCTCCTACGGAGAGCAGTCTTTTTACCCGAAATCTCTAGTCATGCTTCCCTAATTTATTATTCTACTATTTTGCCTTTGGATCGATGTCCTTATTTTCAGTCTATGAAAGCAGAATGATATGGAAATACAGTGAACATAAGGATTATTAATTTATGAACAGAATATAAAGTCGATTCTCTGCTTTGAACGATGACCGAAGCGCCGTTCAAACACGATAACAAACCTAATAAAAATATTCGCATAAGGGACGACAAAACTACATCCTTAATAAATTTTGTTATTTTTCTTCCTTTACCCAATAGATGGTCGGAATACATTGCATTGGATGCGCTGAAAGAAAACGTATTTCAGCGAATGAGGCAAGAATAACAAAGGCATGCAGAAAATTTTCCATTCCATTCGTGTTCCATTAGCCTCGCCTCGCGCCTTTGTCCGATATCAGCCATTCGAACAGTTTTTTTTTTCAATTCGTGTAATTTGTGCTCGAGGTGACTGCTGGGATACTGCTTTAGTGGTTCTGTGTAGACTCACCCTATACTTTTTGTTAAAGTCTTACAGATGGGTTAGTTTGAGGAGTGCTTAACGTGTTTTTGAATTCTGCAGCGTACTTTTAATCGTGTTGTTATTTTTATCGTGTTATGCTTTTTGTTTTACTTTATCTTTCTGTTGTTGCTTTCATTTGATTGTTATGATATATGTTGATATAAATATCTTTAAAGTTTAGAGATGAATGGTCATGCTTACGTTCTTTGAATGGATTGTCCATATGAGTGGAATCTATTGGCCGTATACAATAGAAGATTCTTTGTTATTTACAAACTCACTTTGACCTAAGTATGCAGTAGAAATATTATCACAGATAGCTTATTCTTTATCAACTCGGTTTAAGTAGTAGTCGACCTGAAATAATTGAGAACTTAGTAGCCCAACTCAGTATGATTTCAGAAGTGATGTGAACCCGTTCCTAATTGAAAATATTAGTTATGAGGTAGTTAAATTATTGCCTTATCTGCTAGATTTATTGCCTTATCTGCTAGAAATCGTTGAAGAAAGACAACATGTTTTCATTAAATGTTTGTAATAGATATGGGTCGATGACAATTTATGCAGCTGATCTTCAATGTCATAATTATTATTATATAAAAATTTTATTTCGAGATAACATTTAAAAGAAAATAGCTAATACCAGAGACAACATAGTAGGGATACAATACATAAACAAACAGACTCTACATAATTACACACACAAAAAAAGCCTCAGTACATTAAGAAAGACCTTATTCCATCCAATTTCTAGTAAAGATACTCCAGAGTACAGTCTGAGCTAAAAACTAAGGCATTTGTACACCACGCTCAATAAGCGAATAACAATCTGCGCCAAAAATACAAACGGTGCGAATTGAATTTCGAATATTCCACCATCTTTGTTTTGCTTGTGCACAATCTCTGTCCGGTGGTGGCCGTTATGAAATTTTTCATTAAGCCCAGTGTCAACTAGCGGCGCCTTTACTGTTTCTCCAGCTTTTGGGGTGCGGTGCCAGTGTTGGAGGGAAATTGAAGCCATGAACGCGGCGTGTGCATTGAAAGCCCAGCTTTCTGAAGGACTCTCTAATTGGTACTGGTACGCTTGTAATGTGGATGTGTCTCAAATGTGTAAGTAAAAAAAATATGTTTGAAGTCTAGCTTTCGTGTTTTCGTTTACTATGAAGTTTAGGTTAGGTTGCTACTACCTACTTTATTTGTGTAACCTAGCTTGATATGTGTTTAGGCCTAGAGGTGATATTTCAGAGTTACTTCAGTTATAGGCTAAGTTTTCACGTCTCACGTCTGTTTCTCCAAAGGGGCAGGTGGAGGTAGAATTATAGTACACCCATATTTCGCCATATTATGATTTTTAGGTCCTACGTAATAGGGGACAAGTCTATTGCTGTTACCGATCACATTGCCAGACTCCTTGCTGAGTTCTGAGAATCTGGAAAAACTCAGTAACACTTTTTACCCGACCCGGGAATCAAACCCAGGACGTCCCAATCAGCAGACGCATACGCTATCCACTTGACCACGGAGACAGTTTTCTTTCTATTATTCTACTAGATGCCTGATTTATCATCACCCACGAATACAAAGTACCTCAATCCCCGCGACAAGCCACGGGCCTCCTCTCACTGTGAGAAACATTAGGCCTTATTCCACCACGCTAGCCAAGTGTGGGTTGGCAGACTTTCCATATCTTTTGAGAACATTATGAAGAACTCTTAGTTCCGCAGGATTAATCACCATGTTATGTTTGACTTTGAAAAGTCAGTCTTACTCGCTATGGTTTAAACTCCATACTCTCTGCTTAGCATCAAGCTCAGTGGTGTATTGGAGAGGCCTATATCTAGCAGTAGAATACGGCTGATGATGATATTTTTTTTTAATTTTGCCTGTACTTTTGACCATTTATAACCATGTCATACAAATGTCACAACATCATCCTTTAAGAACGGTAAAACCTTAAACAAACTTAAACTCATAAGTAATTTCGGCTTCGCGTCCACTGGAGCTCCATCACTAATATCGTTAGCGAGAGTTTTCATTAGCGCGGCGTTCGCAGCGTTTAGTGCCCGTTACGGTTTAGTGGACAACACGCTTTACTGTTATTATTACTACGTCACGCCATATTGGATGTACACAACAATTTTTCACACTGTCGCCTCTTAACATTATCATTGCTAGAAATTTTTGAGGATTAAATTCTAGGAGTTTGCGAAGCAATTTTTGTTAGGTTTTGTATTTCTGGCAATATAATAAGAACAGTTGTGACATCTACACATACTAATACCTAGTTATACGGCTTTCACGTCGGGCAAATAAAAGGTACACCACCTTTATTTTACAATATTTACCTACGTGATAGAGACTCGTCACACGAGAAAAGTGTTTGTCGCATCAATTTCATTATATTTTTATGCTAGGAAACAATTTTGTTCGACAGTACCTAAAATTATATTTTGATTAAGTGTATGTTAGTCCATGTAGAAGTAAATAAATACGACTCATAGAAAAAAGTACAGTTATGCATTAAAAAAAAAATATATACAAAATAAGACACAAAGGTAAAAGAGAAGAACGCCACATTTTAGATCTCTAAAGCCTCTTTGTCCCTTTCACAAAACAAGACGTTTCGTTGATATTCTGTGAAAGGATGATAGATATTCTGTCAAGCGGGCCCGAAAAGCTCTACTACTGAACAACTTCAACAAGTGTCACTATAAGCCCATATTTGAGGTCGCAGGGTCAAATGGAAGAGAGATATTAGCATACATATTATAGCTTTGCTTCTAGGGAAACCATCGAAAAGTGTACATATTACCATAAGGAAGAGGGAAAAGTTGAGGCATTTGCATGATGAGAATGTATAGAGTGTTTGGTATCACAACATTATATGTGCGAAGAGAAAAAAGTTTTAGGTGGTATAGGTATCGCCTAATTTCTTGTACCCTCTGAAGTTGCTGCGTTAGGTGTCAGCGGGACAGGGTCGGGTAGCGGGAGGGGACTTCACGATTCGTAGCGTGACGCATACGGCTATGATTGGTCGCATTCGGATAATTATGTTCTATTGCATTTTTAATTTGAATGTGTTCTTTCGTAAAGTACATTTACTAAGAAACGCGCCACGAAACTTAAAATTATCTATTTGATATTGGTAAGGTATGTTGTGTTTTTATTCGCATTTTGTTGTTTTAGTTACATTTGTTGATTGTTATTTTATACTTACCTATATACTCTTATAGTTCTGTGATATCCACTTACTATTTTGTTTAATTGTTTGTCATCTACCAAAAATAATGTTAAGGAAATAATAAAAAAATTATGATATAAAACGACACAATGTCACCAATTCAAATAATAATTCAAAGTGATATATAGAGATATTCAAAGTATATAATGTCATCAATTTAAATATATATTTTTTTTTTTTTTTTTTTTAGCCTGTACATGTGTCCCACTGCTGGGCAAAGGGCTCTCCCTTGGACCGCCATTTAAATTTAAATAATACTTATTTAAAAATAATTATTCTAAATTTCAAATAATAATAAGAATGTCACAAATAATAGTTGGAATTCATTATGTCAATGTTACAATTACAACAATTATATTACATTATTTTGTCATTAAAATATTCATCAACAGAATAATAGGCTTTATTTATAAGAAACTCTTTCAATTTGTTTTTGAATAATTTCAAACTTTCAGCAGTTTGTATACAATTAGGTAACTTATTGTATATCTTGGGGGCCATCGCAAATATGCTGTTGTGATAAGGTAGCTTTAGCTTGAACTAGTGTAGTTTACCAAGTCTTCGGTTACTAGTTATCTTTGAGAATTTGGACCAGTTTTTCATAACAAATAACGCTGTTTCAAACATATACATGGATGGCATTGTCAATATTTTTAACTGGATGAAGTACGGTTTACATGAGTCAGTAGAACAGATATTACATATTGCTCTTATGGAGCGCTTTTGAGTCTTAAAAATAGTTCTTTACCAGTTGCGTTGCCCTAAAATATAATTCCATAGTTCATTGTTGATGCAACCAATCCGTGAAAAGCGGCAACAATTGTGTATTGGTTAACATTTTACTCAGCATGTGTAGCGCATATGCATATTGATTTAATTTGCCACAAACCTGTACTATTTGTTTATTCCATTTCAGAGTACTTTCAATTTGCAAGCCTAAGAATTTAGTTACTTTAATGTCACTAATACGGTTATTGTTGTATTTGATATCTGTATCCTTTATTTTGTCCTTTTTTGAGCAAAATTCATAACAGTAGTTTTACTTAGATTAATTTTCAGATTTAGCGATTCTAACCAATTTACCAATGACACAATATTGCTTTCAATATTTGAGTTAGTGGTATGAGGATTATCATGATTAAATACGACGGTGCTATCGTTGGCAAACATTACCATAAGAAATTTCGTAGCGGATGCAAAGTCATTAATATAGATAATGAATAGCAAAGGGCCGAGTGGAACTCCGTATCTCATAGTTCTAGCATTTGACTTGTAAGAAGTTTTTATTTTGGTTTTAAGGCATATTTTATGAATAACTGTAATCTGCTGGCAATTGCTAAGGTATGACTCTATTAGTGTAGATACATTGCCTCGGACACCATAGGCATTTAATTTATCAATAAATATTTTGTGATTCACATAATCAAATGCCTTTGTCATGTCCATGTACAGTGCTTGTACTGGCATTCTTTTGTCTATTCTAGAAATAATAATATTTAAAAAGTCATATATAGCTACATCAATGGATTTATATTTTCTAAATCCTTTCTGGTTGTCTGTAAACAGATTATTTTTTTCTAAGTAGTTATTTAAGCTGTTATGAATGACTTTTTCAAATATGTTTGAAAATATGGATATCATGTTTTCTTTATCATCTTTTTAAAGAGCGGCTTTACCAGGCATATTTTCAGCTTTTCGGGGTATACACGTTGCGCGATACAGTTAGCTATCATATGGCTCAATATAGGTGAAATTGGCACCAACACTAGTTTAACTATTTCCGTACTAATGCCGTCGTATCCTGTGCTTGTTGTTTTTTTTTAATTCCTTTATTATATGGTGTATATCTTGGGGTATTGTAGGCTACATAAACATAGATGTAGGTTTATTACTAAGAGACGCGTTTTACGCGCGGAAATTCTCAGTAGCAGCACGGAGTCTGGTAATGTGCCCGGTACGGCAATAGGCTCGCCCCCTATTACGTGGGACCTAAAAATTCATGGTGAAATGTGGGTGTGTTACACCTCTGCCTACCCCTTCGGGGATACAGGCGTGAGTCTATAAAAAAACATAGAATCATTAAAAGCTTGTGCTATTGCGGAGGGGTTCGTTAATGGTAGGTTATTAATTTTTATTTGATCTATATTATTCTCAGGTAATCTATGTTTGTTTCCGTTAATTATTTTCCAAGTTGCTTTACTTTTATTCTTTGCAGAAATTATATAGTTTATATTTTGTGACCTTTGTGTAAATTGTATTATTTTCTTTAGTCTGCTCGCTAATAGTTAATTTTTTTTTTCTATGGTGGGCCTTTGTTTATACTTCTACAATAGCTCACGTTTTCTTTTTGAACATAATTTAATGCCACGAGTAATCCATTTTGATTTAGCTTTGGTAGCAATTTTTACCCTAATATTAGGAAAATATAAGTCATAGAATAGCAAAAATGTGTCATGAAATATGTCAAAAGCTGTATTTGCATCCGTTGCTTCTTATAATTCAGTAAAGCTGAGATTATTTATGCAGTCAATAAATTTATTTACGTTTTCTTTAGAGAAATCGCGCCTATTTGTAAACCAGTAGTTAAATTTGCATGTTTTTGAAACCGGGCATTGTAATAATTGGGCTGTATGATCAGAAACCATTAGTTATAATATTTCGCTTTTACATCCTCGTATTATGTAAGAAATTGTCAATACACGTGCCGCTGATCAAACGAGTTAGCAAATTAAATTCAAATTTCATATGAAAACCATTTATAAATTGCTTAAATTGTTGTGAATATGTTGTAGATCTTATCATATAAATTTTAAAATCGCCATATACTATATATTTTTGTCTTACTTTAAAAGCAAACAAATTTAGGATATTTTCTAAACTGTTAAGAAATATAGCAGAATGCTGAATATTCCTCTACCGTGAATCGATAAGGAACATGGGGATGAATTTACATAGGTAATATATGTTTCCAGTTTTCAACATCTTTTTGCCTGAATATTAGACCTTGGTTCACATTTGGTTCATTACTTTGTTGTCACAATAAACTAAAAGTTAATTTATTTGTTATGGTAACAAAAATATGTATATTCAAATATAATTTTTTGTAAAGATTTTCGGTTTGACTGTACCTGCGCAAACACCTGCATGGTTCAACTTCAGAGAGCACTAGAAGTTTGGTGAAAACTATACAAGCGTCTTCGCATGGGTTGGCCCGCGTGGGTATTTGTTATCGCGACAACACCACGCGCTGTAGCCCATATTGTACTATTGTGATGTATAAGTTATATTATTGCTAAGTTGCATCGAAGTTAGTTAAGTAGTTTTACGTGACGGAAACAAATATCAATCCCTTTATCCATCCGTGTATTTTATCTAACGTCGCAAACAAACTATCTTAGCATTTATAAGGGTGGAAAGTAAAGAATAGCATTGAGGAAAGAGCAAGAAATTTCCCTCAACATTAATTTGTTGGTGAAGAAATTGGTGTTTGACCAATACAACAGCGAGTCAATGTTTCTAGCATAGTGTTTGTATACATGTTTCATATCCAACACAAAAAAGATTTATCCAAATTGGACGAGTAGTTCTTGAGATTAGCGCGTTCAAACAAACAAATAAACTCTTCAGCTTTATAATGTAGATAAGTATAGATGTGGATGTATCAATTCTCAAATTGTCAAAGGTTGCCAGCTAGCCAAATATAAGATACGAAGCTCTTACGCTTGTACTTAGAAGTTACAATCCACATTATGAGGAACGAAGCTGCCATAATTAAAACATTAAAACTCTTTAATTTTTGAGAATTATCTTATAGTAAGACGTATTGAAAATTCTCAGTTTGGAAATGCAGACCTTTAGCAGTGGTTTTACACAAACAACGGAAGAGATATCTTATAGCCCAATGAGCACTAGATATGGTGTCAGCATTATTTTGGATACCTACTTTGATTTACGTATCTAAATTTTGCTTCGGAAATATTACCTTCGTACCACAACATAAATATGAATATATTATATCATTCTTATATGCATTTTTCCAAGCATTTGAGTGAATTTTTTATTTAAAGCCTTGAGTCTTTTGACGGCCTATTCGCCTAGCACTTTGGTATAATATTTTGGAACAAGTTACTACAATATGCAAGTATAGTCAGGTTCAGCAGCAGAGCCACCACTCGAAGACAACGATTTTTGACACTCAAGTCCCGAAGTCTTGGAACCCGCAATGAATTCTATCAGAAGTATACTGGACGACCTGGAAAATGAATAATCAACTTCCCTCTTTTGAAAAGCGGCAGAAAAGTAACTATGAGATCATCATCATCAGACTTTTAAAGTCCACTGCTGGACTAGGCCTCTCCTTTGAAAGGAGGAATTGGCCTACTATACCACGCTGGCCAAACGGGTTGGTATAGGAGGGTTTGTATCAAGTTTTCTTTCTCTTACAGTGCTGTTCTCTGCAAAATATGGAGCATCTTACTCTGTCGGCTCTTACGACACCCATGGGATGATATTAGGTGGTGACAATTCGTATTCTTAATCCGTCACCACACGGACAACAACTATGAGATATAATGGTTAAATGAGATATTTAAGCACCACAGACAAATACTCAAACTTTAGCACCTCAACGACCAGTTAAGGTGCTGTAGTTGGAGTAAGAGTGTATATGTTTGTTATAGAGCTACTGCTTTGGCATTTTTGGTTTAACAAGTAAGCGGAAAGCGCACTTCAAGACGAAAGTGTTGTTGTTTGTTTGTTTTGTTTTTCGTGTGAGTGTGTGGCCAACTCTGGTGTCAGGGTTTTCTAACCGCCCGAAGGCCTCCGACATGGCCTAACGATCCTCATCCTTAGACAAGAACCGGGACCGACAGCTTTACGTGCTCTCCGAAGCACGGTGGCGCTCAGATGTAAATGCCACACCCGGTCATTCGTCCAAATGGCGACCTGTGCAAGCGTTGCTTAACTTAGCTGATCTGTTACGAACCGCAAGCCTAGTTTCACTATGAGCGCTACACTAAGTAGTACTTGCAAGTGTACTACTAAGTGTTGTTTGCAATCGGGTAACGCTAGAACGAGTATTATTGATAATTATGATACAAGTATTTTACACTCATGCATTTGGTATTTCATGGTAGGTATGTAAATTTTTTTGACTAATGGACTAAAAGGAAGGCTTTGTACTTTCAGAAGTGTAATGGAGATTAAACCCACAGGATGGAAAGATATATGGCATTAATTAATCCTTAAATGCATGATTTTTTATATTTAATCGAAAAGAATATATTTTATTCAGGCTAATGGGTATGTTAATGGAAAAATAGCGGAAAAAATCAAAAAACATATTTTAAGTTCTTTTTATTGAAAAAAGCTTGTGTATAAAAAATGAAACAGTATGCATTACAGGGTAAAAAAATATAAACTTAACCCTGTGTTTCAATTGTTATGAAATAATACAAAAAAAAATTTTTTTTAAACAAAGGGATTACCTACGTCACATTTTGAACACTTTATAGAGCTCAAGAGCTTACACCGAAGATACTAACACTGACAACGCCTTGTATCAGTTGTGATTGGTTCATGTTCAACTTTGTCAAGACGTTCTTTAGGCGGCATTGCTGGCATGATACCTTATTTTTTTATCTTTTTGGCTATTGCTTCTTTAAAACTTGAGCTAGGTCTTCCCCTCTTATTCTCTCTGTGTATTTCATATTACAAAGAGTTCAACCAAGTCAGCGCCAAACTCTCCCAAATCCATAAGATTTTTTGGGTTGGTTCCCTTTTGGTTTTAGATAAAAAACTTAGGAATTTATAATGGTAATATCTAAAAGGTGATAAAATATTCGCAAATTCCATTTCTTTGTATATGTATGCAGTATCGACCTAAAAAACTGTCCATCAGGTCAACCCCACCCATATGCGAATTATATTCCTCTATCAGTCTTGGGCAAGGGATGGTCACCACTTTTTTCTCGTATCTCTCGATTGTCTCAATGGGATCTGCTCCAACTTTACTTTCGCTGTAAAAAGCAAATAAAACCATGCATAAACATTCAACCACCACCAAAACGATTGCATACGCTAGCACACAAATTATCATGCCGTTACTGCATACTGTATCATTTTTGAAACGGTATTTTTTTTGAGAAAAAGTCATATAATTCAAATATATATAACCAAAAAGCAGAAACAAATTCAAAAAATATATAAACTTACCAATATGTTTTTTTTTGCACGAAAAAAAGTCCACTCAATGTAATTTTAATCGCAAACTGCAAATTTGAGTAAACGGTAGTTCGCGGCAATAACGCTTAAGTATTTTGAAAATTACATTTCGAATCGCGCGTTACTCTATAACCGTTATTTTTTTAATTCACTTAATCGATTATGGACCAAGACATCATACTGCCAGACAACCAAGTCCACAGAATAAAAAAATATTGCTTGACAAGGGCTTAAAGTTACTGTATCATTTTTGATACGCCATGCATTTAAGATTACTTTGTTCCTACTCCTTGCGATGCAGAATACATTCCTTGTGCGGGAGATGCCTTATAATTAATTAGAGGAGACCGGGTATGGTTGTCACACTGGTTGGTTGTCACACTGGTTGGTTGTCACAGAGGCCATAACAGACCATTAAACGGCGTGGTAAGAGCGAGGACGTAGCACGTCCATTCGTACCTCATGTCAGCGCACTCCGACATGCTCTTTAATGGACTTATTCGACCACTCGGTTTTCTGTTATGACCTCTATGACAATAAACCCGTGTGACAATCATACCCGGTCACCCATAGAATGTAAATTCAAAGCAAAAGTAAAAACATTTTATGTAGTTGGTTAAATGCTGATTTCGCCCTACATTTTTTTAATTCGTTAGTGAGATTAATCCATGATTTTAATTATGTTTTGTATTATATTTAGAATGCAGTCGATTTACGTCGAATGCACAACATTTTCACTATTTTCACAAGCGAAATTGAATTTTACATTTCCACTGACGTTAATGAGGTATTTAATGTGCAAAAGAGATTGCCATGAATTCAAATCAACTGATTAAGCTGTTGTTTTGGTTCTTTGTATTAAATTGACGTAAAGTTCGAGATTATTTTGATTGCATGAATAGAAAAATAATAAAGGCCAATTTGTCCCAATATGAGAAACTGATGTCGTAAGTTATAATTTTTATTGCTTGTTTTATAAAAGTCTAATTATCTTCTATAAAGATTTGTTGAAAAAAAGAAGGCAGCGATAGATAGATAGATAGGTGATACCAACAGACTGCCATGCAGAGAGTATCGGGTTCGAATCCTAGGCGCGCACCATCTACTTTTCGGAGTTATGTGCGTATTGAATTATTAATTATCGCTTGTCCCGTGCCTCGGAGAGCACGTTAAGCCGTCGGTCCCAATTGTCATGAAGATCTTTGACAGTCGTTATAGGGAGTCAATACCTATCTCTGAATAAACTGACACTAGTCTAAACCATGGAATATCGCTATCCCTTTGGGTTGCGGAGGTCAGACAGTCAGTAGCTCCGTGGAAAAGCTAATATTCAGTCAAATCCGTTTAGACTAGTAAGCGGACCCCGGGTTGAAACTGGGATAACGCTAGGCGAAAGAAGAAATATTTGTTGAAGAAAAGTCCATAAAAATGAAACAGGGCTGCTGACATTTTATGTTAAGTAATTCCCATAACGTACCATTAGTTCATTGATTTTAGACCATAGTTCCAATGCAAAACAAACATTGAGTAATTGAATTAAATAAATGATCATTTGTTATTCATCATGACTCATCATATCAGCCAAACGACGTCCACTGCTGGACATAGGCCTCCCCCAAGGTTATCCACACAGACCGGTCTTGAGCCACCCGCATCCAACCGCCTCCCGCGATCTTGACGAGATCGTCGGTCCACCTTGCGAGGAGCCTACCTCTGCTGCGTCGTCTGGTACGTGGCCGCCACTCCAGAACCTTTCTGCCCCAACGGCCATCGGTTCTTCGAGCTGTGCCCTGCCCACTGCCACTTCAGCTTGGCAATACGGAGAGCTATGTCGGCGACTTTGGTTCTACTGCGGATCTCCTCATTTCTGTTTCGATCTCGCAGGGAAACTCCAAGCATAGCTCTCTCCATCGCCCTCTGAGTGACCTTGAGCCTTCTGATAAGGCCCATAGTGAGCGACCACGTCATGACTAGAAACTTGGTAATTAAAACAAAACATTTTTGGATTATTACCTACTAAACTTTTAATAAATTAAATAAAAAATATAATCACAAAAAACTTTTGCTTATCATGTCACCCGCCAGTATCCCAATTGTGAGTAAATTAGTTTTACAAATTTTAATTAGCTTAATCCTAAGCAACTTCGAAAGCCCTTTCAAATTTAAAGCTTGACGTTCCCGTGTCCCGGACAAGTCTTCATGGTCCCGGCGGTAAATCCTGTGATTGAATACATACCGGGGCAACTCTAATTATAGCTAAGCACGAACCGAGAGGCGATCGTAAACGGAACCCAGTTTATAGCTCCGTTGAGACTTCTTACCCCTTTTTGCCCTATTTTACCCACTGTTACACCGCTTTACCCCTTTACGTGTTTGCACATTCGCACCGTTAAGTTGTTAAGATCCTTTTGTTTACTATAATTAGGCGTTCCCCGTTCTAATTGGACTGGTAATAATATGTGGGAGTATAGATCGATTTATGTTTCAGTTTAAAGATGGTCTTAGGGCATTAATTATTTAAGACAATTACACGTGATTTTCATTACTTTCTTATTCTGTTTTCTTCCTTAGCAAACATTGAAACTTCAGCGACTTAGCGATTGACCCGGTTATACAAAATATTTCATATTATTTTATATTTTATAATAGCTACTAATTTACACTACAATTTTATATTATTATTTTTACATAAAAATGCAGTGCGCGGTTTTATGCTCACAATACTTCTAGAATTTTGGCGAATTCACACCAAATTGAGTGGGTTACAATACACGGATAACTTTTCCTTTGTCGGGTTGTCCACTGAATCTCATTTATATGCATAGTGCATCCGTACGTAACCCTACAGGTATCAATTAATAATAATAATAATAATAATCATTTATTTTCAGGTAACAAGAACCCATAGATATATACCTTATAGACTAACATACATAAAATATCATTATAACATATTATAGCAAAACAAACAGGTGCTGTTTACGGCTTCATGTTACGCTGAGTGGTATTGCGTAACCTCTCATGAAAACGCCGATACACGACACCTTTCGGCCAAAACTCTTCCTTGAGGAAAGTCTCGAGATGTTGAGTCGGCACCCGCACCACGTACGACTTAAAGTTGGTCTTCAGGCGCAGGTATTCTACGACCTCCTCGTCCTTTGTGGAGTGATGCAGCCGAGAGACGTACAACTGCGTGGTTGGTACGGCGGGACGCAGCAGCATGTTCGGTCCCACTAACCCGGTACCACAAAGGTTACGACAAGTTGGTTTCTTCTTCTTCTTCTCCACCTTTATAAAACCATCCTCGTCACATGTCTTCGGTTTTGGGGCACGTAGCTCCACAACCTCGTTATGAGAGGGTTCAGAAGGCTTCTGTTGACCCCCTTTTTCATCCGGCCGATTCTGCTGCGTTTTGCTTTTGGCAGCAACATTGGCATAAGCACGCTTAGTCGTCGATGCATCAACACTCGTCAAAACCTTGACCGGTGTCGATGACCCGATTTCAGCAACATTACGCGTCCCAGCGCTTGCATTACCGGCGATAGGCGACGCAAGCAAATTCGCTGACTCAAAACTGCTGATGGATGCGTTTTGAGCCCCACGTCGTGTGTTAACGTTCGACACGACTGGCGACCTACTTGTAGAAATAGCGTTACGTAATAATACTACTTCTGCACGTAGGTCACTTATGGTGCTGTCCGACTTCTCTAACTTGGACTGCACCTCGGCCAGGCTGGATTTCAGGGATGTGATATCCTTCAGCAACCTGGTTACATCGACGTGGTCGAATGTGACGGGGGGCAGCTTGTGCAGATCCTTCGCCACGAACGTAGGCACGTCGTCAGGGTCGGTCACCTTCAATAACGAGATGATATCCT
This sequence comes from Euclidia mi, assembly GCA_944739405.2. Lineage (NCBI taxonomy): Eukaryota > Metazoa > Arthropoda > Insecta > Lepidoptera > Erebidae > Euclidia > Euclidia mi. Next base: position 98,157,854 of record OX123185.2, read on the forward strand.
GGATACTCTTCTCGGTGCCATCCCTTCGCCGGGACGGCATCTCGGCTAACTTGCCCAGGGTCTGATAGAGTAGCTTCTTGCTACCACAAACGTCTTCTTCTTTGAAGTTGGACTTGCAGATCTGCAGAATGCTGACCTCGTCCATGGTGTCGATGGCATTTTGTATAAACGCCAACAACTCGTTGGCTATGAGTTGCTGTGAACAGCTCATAGTTACAGTATCGGGCAACGTATAGCCGCTAATTACATTTATTAAATAATAATTTAATACGCGCGTCACAGCGCCGCACGTCCGCACTCGACGGGTGTGCGTTGCGATCAAGAATTGAGTATTATTTGGACTATGACGAAAAGCCGTACCGGTGCGTTATCACGATTGCATCCGAGACTTAAACGCCTCGGAGCCCGGGGCCACGGGCCGGGTTTATTAGTAACCAGATTTGACAAAATATCCTATACAGCTTTATATCTATCTGTATATATAAAATCCTTGCGTTACTGACTGACTGACTGTCAGACAAGCTATCTCCAAAACTATTAGGCATAGGCAGCTGAAATTTGCATGTATGTTCCGAGAGGACCGTAGGGGCATTCAAAACTGTTACTCCCAATCCCGAGGGAATTTTCCGAAATTCCCTCGGAATTTCGGGAAGAAACAGTTCAATTAAATTAATAATAAGAGGGCATTGATGCAGGCCTTCTTTAGTCACAAATAAAAAAGATAATAAGACAGCATAGATATTCGTCTAAAAGTACAATTAGTATAGATAATATATTATTATAACTTTAATCTGGTAAAGGAACTAACCAAGTAGACGCCCAAAACAGTTTAAACTCCCCAAGCCATCTATCAACTTAATTGCCCTAACAATTTCCAACATTTTTAATTTCATAATACGACGAAGTGTAATTGGAAGTTCTGAACAAGACACCAATCTGTGTAATAGTTCAGCTCTGGAACTGTGCCAGCCAAGTAGCGATGTAGTCCAATAACACAATAGCATAGCAATAGATACACCTCTATTAAGCCTGGATGTATCTTCTACTAAATTATTGGCTTGTGGGATTGCGAATTCAGTGAGGCTGAAGAGTTTGAATTGTGGGAATGAGCTACGGAATATTTTGGAAGAAGAGTTCGAAATTTGCTCAAAGACTAACTGGCATAGAATGGCTCTGATTAGTAAATTAAAAATGATTTGATATAAAGTGACATAAAAGCTAATTTTCTGTCTGGTTAAACCAGTATGTGAACTGGCCTTCAAGACAAAAATACTTGTATACAATTAATGCAATCGAAGTAATGCTAGGACGAAGATGTTGATGATAAAGTTACATAAAATTCAAAAGCAGGAATTCTAAAGTATTGCCGGTTCATACAACCTAGGACAAATAATTCAGTCACTATTGGAACAATGTATGTATAAGGTATCTAATAGATTGTATACTTAGCCCATTTGCTACGGTTACGGTCACCCTTAATCTATCCTGCCTATCACTTACTACAACAGCTACTATCGCTTCTACATCCTTAAGTGCCATTTGAAAAAAGTATTCGTCCCACAGTGACACAGTGACCTTAGATACCGCCCGTCAGCTGACATCCCATTTCGGTGTCGGTGCCGCGCATGCGTTCTTCTTCTCTGATGCGGGATGTTACATACGTTCCCAACCCTATTTATTCTGCAGTACGCCGCCGGCTGTCGTAAGGGGTGGATGTGTCAAACCCCTTCAACGCGTCGTGCCGCGTAATTCGAATGCGGTTGTGCGAATACTTTTGACTCGTTCCAGTGTGGTGTTTTGCGGAATACCGTTCCAAAACTAAATGTGGACTTTGGTTTTTGTTGTACTACTTCGAAATAGGTTTTAAGGTGAGTTTTTCTGTTACGCAGCTTAATTATATTTCGTATCGTGTTCTGATTACTTATGTTCACATTCATAACCGCCATTATTGTACCTGTATCACCGGTTAAGTGACGATATGGGGTAAAATTATTCTTTCATAAATGTTTCGATTTTATAAAATTTTGCAGAAAATATAACATGAAAATCTAAATTCTTTTCACCTTATAATAGTTCTACATTATCGTAATAGCTAACAGGAAATTTTAATACGATGTGCCTACGAAGCCGTATTTTTTACGTTATTTATGAAATGTTGGACTGAAACATTCATACATATTATATTACGGCTGTCAAGTTTGCGGATGACAGACAAGCGGCTGTCATATGATAAGATCTACACAAACCTTTTGCCTTTGGCATGATCATTCTCGTTTTGGGTTAACAGGAATTTCACTGAAAAGGCAAAGCAAAATGGAATATTTTTACATAGGCACATTTTTCCGTTCACCTTTCTGATTTAGGAGTATAAGAAGAATTTAATATCTACCAGAGATGAAAATCTTCTTCGGTGCTTTGAATCAGGAAAGTTGATTGTGATAAGGAAATACTTTTGTAAAACCACAATGGCAAAGATAAAACGCATTGTCAACAGCATTCTTATTTGAGTAAAGATTGTTTTTTATAGTACTAGCTTTTGCCACCGGCATCGCCCACGTGTAGGTAGGGTATCGGGACGAAAAAGCCCATGTCCTATTCCAATATATAAGTTTTATTACTACAAATATTCATGAAAATTTGTTCAATTGGTTTTACGTGAAGGAGATACAATCATCCGTATCTACATCCATCCATCCGTCCTCACATACTTATGCAGTTAGTAAGGCTATGATATACATATAATGAAATATTATATTCATACATTATCAGTAATATGAGTAATAACAAATGGGATATTTATTAGCTCACTATACGTGAGTATAAATTCTATGTAATAAATTCAAAGGTAGTAGGGGAAAATACGGATTGCTACGTAATAATATTCAAATAAAGCAGAGCTTACATTAATTGGTTACGGTAATGAGGCGATCTGTCTAATTGATCCAATGTGCTCGTTCTCGCGTCAGATTTTGAATGTTGTTGATGTATGTATACCTAGTAACTAGGTATATGTCAGTAGTGATGGATTCAATATCGTTTCTGTTTCATCTTTTTAAACTATATCATCTTCTCGAGTATGTTGCTTTCTATAAATTAATCCCAAAAGATTGTGGTTTAGTTGGTTAATGAATTTTGATGGGATTACAATTTGATGATGATTACACCTATTTATGATTCACATAATTATTTATATTTATATTCAAATGACGTTGTGCAGTATAATTTAGTTTTTTGTAATATTTGATAATAATGTTATCTCTGCCATGTTTTTCATGATATGGTAGAAAAATTTATAGCATATTCTACGATCTCTTTTTGATATCTTTTTGTATTTTTGACGCATCTTTTGAAGTATTGTAACTTTCTGTGACCTTTAGTGGCTCAGGTACATACAATTACGTTATTGAACTATCGTTTTTACTGGCACTAGTGTGGGTCAATGAGTGGGCTGTTTGGATGCCTGTTCCTAATATTTATATGTATTCGTTAGGCTTATACTTAACATCAAAATACGACGAGGAAAATGTGACATTTAATATATCGAATTTTTTTATATATCGCGTCAAGGATTGACGTCACAAGTTTCTAGTAGCAAGACATGTTTAACAACAGTAATATTTATGTTACACGTCTATATATTTTTATTTTTTTATTTTTGTGGTAATAGGCAGCAGACGAGCAGATGGATCGCCTCATCAGGCGATCCATGCTAGTTTGCCATGTCCATGGGCAGCGGTAATTGCTTACCATCCACAGGCAATAGCAATACCACAGGAGTCACAAGTGCGTTGCCGCCCTTTGGGGTTAGGAAAAGGGATAGGATGAGGAGTAGAATGAGGGAAAAGGAATAGGAGAGAGGGCCTCCGGCAACCTCACTCACCGAACGAAACGCAACAGTTAGATACTGTTACTTTACGTCGATCTTCTGTGAGAGGGCAGTACTTCCCCGGTCGAACCGGTCCATTCATGCTGAAATCAGCAAGGCTTTACTACCTTGGAATATCTCGTGATTATTTGAACAAAAATTGGTTAAACACCAGCCGTGTTCACGAGAGGTCATCTTATATTATGACGTATAAACGCGTTATATAAATATTCATATGCGTATAAATCGCGAAAGTTTTAAGTATTCATGCTCAACAATATTTCAATTTATATTCAAAAGTAGGCAGGTAGGTATTGATTGCGGGTACTCCATTTATTTACGACATGTTTTCTTTTGTGGAGCGTTTAATAATAATTCAGATCTATGTCATTAGCCGTAAGGTAGCATTTTTGTTGGCTTTGAAATGTTTTTCGTGGGAGTCTTCCGTATCAACAAACCTTCATAGGTAGGTTGATAAGGATTATTCCTATGATAACAATCGCGAGGCATTATTTTGGTTCTTTTTTCAATTGGCACACCCGACGTGCCTGTGTTAAAATATTGTAAAAAAATATTTATTATAATTAATTTTTAATTATTGCCTCCTCGCGCAACTCAGTAACATGTTTACGAATCTTGTTTTTTCTATGCTTGATCTTCCATAGTTATTGATCAGTCTATTCTGATCACTTGTATATTTAGATTTTAACCTCAATATCTAAAAAAGATATCTCGCTGAAGAAGTAGGCAAAAGTATTTTTAATGATAGAAGGATGTCTGTTACTCATTTACTCAAAAACTAATTAATGGAATTTCTTAAAACTTAGCACCAATAAGCATAAAAATAAGACATAATTATGCTACATTTTGTCATTAAAACACTTACGAAAGCGGACCCGAGCGTTTTTGAATAAAGTCGTCATAAAATACATACTGCTAGGAAGCAGTAGACCTTCCAGACTTTTCGACGGCCTGTCAAAAGCTCTGTAATTGAAACTGATCAGCCAAAGTGAAGATACTTATATTTGTTAGGATTACTTATTATTACCCGGATATTGACGATCTAAATTACCGTTAGAATATTGAACGATATTTTATTTTTCAAACAACAGCGAAAGATAAAAGTTTAATGAACAAAACATCCAAATTATTACGATATAAATTTAAATTTCCGCTGGATAATTTAACACATAAATTAATGTAGACATCAAGATAAGTAAACTGTTTGCTAAATCACTATAATTATTTGTACTTTACAAAACCCTGGGGCATAAAAACAATAAAGCATGTAGCCGCCATATTAAAAAGATAACTAGATCGCAAACATAAAGTAACAAAAAACTAATTTAGAAAGCAAACTCTTGAGATTTTCTTGAGAATTTATCGTGTCTCAGTAACGAATGATAATAAATGTGTGGATAATAATATACAGTTATTTTCCTCCTAAGTTGAAAGAACATATATCTTTAAGTTAAATCCATTTTGGCGAAGGGGTTAGTGGGGATATTGATTATGAAAAAAAAATATGTAAAGGGGAATGAACATGTTTTTGTGAAATCTGAAGTCGTGTGTACTATCGCTATTTATATCGTTTGACATAATTGATGTAAACAATCTGCAATGTGTTTCCTTTGAGATATATGTGAGCATATACTCTTCTTTTAGTGTTAGATGTTAGCAAGTTACATTCATAGTGTACTGGCTGAGATAGTAATAAGTTAAGGCGCTATAAACTTGAGCATTCACTTGTAATGAGCATTTTTGTGAATGCAACATTACTGAAAAACTAACGAGAGCGCTTTAGGGATTATTCTAAGGAGTGTTTTTCTGAGTTTTCCAGTGAAAGAACAGTAAATTTGCTTCGAACTTCTTGCAGATTAGAGCATTGGCTAGAAAGATCATGAAATCGATCGTAGCGATGTTTGACTCTGTTCGTTGTTCCGCTCGACAAATCTTAAAGCGGCGAATGATCGATGTTCTTTTAGAAGTGAATACTCAAGTCTATCAGTACCTTAGCGGTTGCCTCGGATTTGGCGCTATGGTGAGTTTTGCGGGTTCCATGCACACAGTGTTCAACTGTATTTGTAATCGAGTAATTGTTGTTTGGCGTCTAGGTTTTTGGTGATTGTAGTTTGCATGTTTGTAAAATAAGTACTGAATACATTTCTAATACTGCTTTCATTCTAGTCTATATATATATAGTTTAATAGCATATCAAGAGGGTTACAAGAAAACTTTACTTGCACAGCTTGAGCCGAGGCGTTTCTTACTAAACTATGAACAAAACAATACCATATTTATAAGACTTTCCTACTTAGATATGTTAGTCACTGACGCCCACGAACTATTAAATAATTTATATAAATAAACAAAATATGTGCTGCAACCATTTTAAATTTATAAAAATGACTCGAGTGCCTTTTTTCCAGCTTATTACAAACTTAGCTACCATAACCAAACATATTCACCAAGTTATAGAATAAAATATATCTCAGTGCGGTATTAAAAATGTTATTTCATGTGGCTGAACTCGCTATCACAATGATTCTGGGCTATTTCAGCCGTCTTTATTTCAATTGTTAAAGCTACACTAAACCCTAGACAGCTAGTACTGAAGCCGTGTATACTGTATAGTACCACAATATTTAGTGCCACAATGTTTAGTGCCACAATATTTGGTGACGCTATCTTCAAAGCAATAAAAACCTTGAGAAGTTTGGTCATTGCGGCCTTTTGAATGGGCAAACTTTATGCCCCAAGAAAGGTCAGAAGCCTTAGAAGCTTTATCCATTTATATGTGTTAAAAAAGTCGTTATCCCTTGTAAGGCATATTACGATACTTTAATGCTGAAATACTTTGTACATGTTGTATTGGATTCCTTTTCTAATTTTTACTTTGAATAGGCTATCTTTTGCAAAGTATTTGTCAAAGTAATTTTGGTCCTTTTTAGGGTTCTGTAGGGTATGGTGACGCTGGGGTTCCTCTATTATAGTTACGCTTTGTCTATTTGTCTGTTTGTGGTTTGTCTTGACCTGATGGTTTTGGCATTCCGATAAACCCGCAATAATTTAAACTACAATTTTGAAACATTCTCCGGGTTGCTCCGTATTAAAGTTACTCGTCAAAAATTATTTGCCCTTAAAACCTAAATGTGAAAGAGATTTTTTCATCATTAAACGTGTAATCAATCATTACGCGTCAGGGTCTACCACCTCAATTGCAGTATTTGGGTGTGTAAACTTTTTATGATATGTCACACATAATGAAAATACAGGGAAAATTTGCATAGCTAATAAGTACTTTGGTAAAGCGTTCCGTACTGGACTTATATATTGAATGGACCAGGCATCTAAAAAAAAGTCGATAGCAAAATAAGTAGTCTCTGTGGAATCACTGTTTATTTGTTCTCAAAATAAACTCTTTGAGGATTTGTTTCCTTAAAATTGTACACCTTCCGTAGGTGACACTTATAATGTAATAATTCACTGATGCTTGAGTTTCGGCATGGTAATATTCCAGTAGTGCCAATCCTGCTGCATGCTGTCGTATCGTGTCCATTTGAATAACTTTAAAATCTGAATTTCAACAGCAAAAAGACATAATATTCGTAATGTTGAATAATGCTCTATTGCTTGGTTTAAAAAAACATTTTTTTAGTTTCTTAAATTCTAATATTTAAAATAATTATGTTAAATAAATCTTCTACATTTGAAGTAAAACGTCGCACATTGTCGCTTACATACATAAACAGTTTGGAGCAGCGCAAATATCTTTATTCTCCAGTACTCTGTAAACACATCCTATTTGCTCTGTGACATTTCGAGACTTGGAGTAGAAAGTTGTATTCAAATATATTTCCCGTTGTTTTGTAGATTTGCACCTCGAGAAATGTTTAGAAATATAATGCGACTTTAAACCGGTTATTTTCAGTCAAGCAATGATGTAATAATAGAATTTGAGTGCTTCTAGCCTTCGACAAAGCTTTGAACTTCACCTTCTTCAAGGAACACTTCACTTATTTTCATCATGTTTTGTTATTAATACTGTAGATATAATATGTATATTAATAAAACAATAAGTAAAAGAGTAATTATTTTCCATAAAAGAAGCAATATTTCCTCACCTGCTGCGGATAAGTGACTGTATTTAACGGTGCTGTTATGGACACTAATCGGTAGGCGTCCTTTCATATTCTAGATTAAAACTCTCAAAGAGCCTCTACGCGTTTGACATATTATGTCTCCGTGTACGCCCACTAAAGGGACAAGTATATTTCTTACAAATTAGAATAATACCCATGAAGAGAAAATTCGACGATAAATATAGTAGGTACTACATTTTATATTTTTGTTGCAACTTAATTTTGGAAACTCCATGTACCCTGTTTCGTTAAACTTGCCTAGATATATGGCAGCCCAGACCCTAAGATTCATCACATGGATTTATGAGTACATAGCAACGTAATGAAAACACTGTCACGCACTTATCTGGGTGAGACTCGCAGGGGTCCAAATTAACACATCATTTAGCGCTCACCCTTTTTCATAACTACCTATTTGAGGTCTTTCGAGATGCTGGCAGGTCCTTGGGAATTAGTAAATTTTTGTCGACGGGCTCTTAGGTAGGAGCAACGTGGCTAGTTGATAATGACAGCTTAAATAACCCGAGTGGGGTAAATGAGGGGGATAGTGAGTCATGTGATGTTATATCTGGAGGATATGATGACGTGTGTTTTGGAAGTTTTCCTTGTTGAGGTAGATTTGAAAAATTTCGTTGTATGTAGCTGTATACATAAAGGTATATAATAGTTGAGAAGTATAAACAAAATATTTTTTACAATCACGATATGCATGTTTGTGTCCAACATAAAGATTCGATCACATTCTAGTTCAGACATATAAGGTTTTAGAGATTTAAATTTCCACAATGGATTAAGAAAGCTAGTCATTAAATAATTTGCCCTATAGTTATCGGTGAAGACCACATAATGCTTCTGTTTTCTGCACATCACCTGATCAAGTGCCTTGGAAGACCTCTGACCTATCACCTCCAGTCCAATAATTCCGACTGCGGATACATGTAACTGAAGTTTTTTCTAACCATGTTGGAATATTTTTCAAGATACCCATACAGAACATTTTTCTGAGGTAGTAGATGTCTTTAAAAGCATTTTATACTTTATTCCTTATTACCTATAAAGTAAACTTAATAATAATTATAAAATAAACACAGTGTGCTGGCACATCCAGTTTATTATTAAAACTTTACGATCTGAAAGTTCCCTTCTATTCTTATGCTATTAAACAAACTTGGTAAGCTATAACTAATCTGTCCTCGTCAGTATGGGATGAAAGAGATTTAGTTTCATAATATATTCTTTTAAAAATTTATACTTGGGAACAAAACTGGTGAAGTGACAGTAGAGTTCATAGATTAATGGTTCCGTACCGTCTTATAAGATGTTATAGTACGTCGTTTCAAATTCAGAATACTTTTGTGAAAGAATCAAAAGTGCACTGTTATAATATGTAAAAAAAATATGTCGCGTCGTGGGTGGCCGAGTTGCGAAGCATCGGGTCTTCTTCACGATCCGACATAGTTTCCAGATAATGCGGGCACAGTTGTGGGTACTCGAGCAAAAGATAATTTAGCTTCAATCAAAATAGCTTTATTATAATTTTACTTAACAACTTGAAACTAGAAACAAACACGTGCGTTGGTACTGAGCGTTCGCCAAGACTGTCCGAACTAGAGTGTGCGCACTCGGTCGCCCCGCCACCAGTCTTCCCGGCATCCCCTCTACCGACGATCGTGTCCAAGCGGTAGTGCGCGCTTGCGTTTCCGTTTACGATATTGATGGTTTACGAAGCTTGTTACTAGATGGCGCTGACTGTTGCATCAAAGCGCCATCAATCCACGACACGGCCATCACTGACTAGCACCCGTCCTCGGGTGTAATTCCTGTGGACAAAATATACTCTGAGAGTAGTCAAGCTCGGCTATCCTGCCAATAAAACAAAGGAATCTGATTCTCATTGGTACTTTATTTCATCTTAATCTAAGTACACCAATCAACTCCTATGATTTACAATTCCTCGTCATTGAGGATACATACACAGTGCTTCCTGCAACACATCATTCTTTGGAAAAGATCCGATCAACAAGTTAAACTACTAAAGAACGTTATTCCAACAGTTCCATTACTCTTTACGATAACTGTTAAGCAATGCATACTCAACTCTTTTTGTGATCTGTGCACAAACACAAATCAGAATCGCACCAACGATTCTTAACAATCTGCCACCACATATGCTACAACACATGAGGGGCTCTGTGCTCCAACACAGACAAGAATCGCACCAACGATTCTCAAAAAAAACTCTTACGCAATATGTGCTACAACACATAAGCGCTCTGTGCACCAACACAGACAGAAATCGCACCGACGATTCCTTACAGACCCATCGCCACATGTTACCCATGAGGTGCGGTCCAGACCCATCGCCACATGTCACTCATGAGGTGCGGTCCAGACCCATCGCCACATGTCAGTAATGAGGTGCGGTCTACAATTCTGAGCATGAGTATACAAGCTATTCTTCTAACTATGACATCTAATTCTCTAGGAACTTGGTGATCGGGGATCTTTCTCACGCGATCATGGGGGTATTTGTATGTTCGCTTAGAGTTAAGCGCCTTGAGTAGGTATCTATTTCCATCTAACACCTCAATTATCTTAAAAGGACCTTTAAATTTAGGATCAAATTTTCTTTGATTCCTTTCTTCATTTTCTATTAGAACATAATCATTAACAGCTAACTTAGAAACATGAGCCTTACTTTGGTCAAATCGATTTTTATCGTAATTAGCATTTTTCTTAATATTCTGCGTCGCGTGCTCTCTAATCTCATCTAGATTAATGTCAGTCACATTCTCATCAGCGGTCACTAAACCAAGTGGTCGTGCTACTTTTCCAATCATCAACTCGAGAGGGCTAGATTTAGTTACCCTATTAATAGTAGAGTTTATGGCCAATTGAACCTCTCCTAACGCATCCTGCCAAGAGCGATCACGACTAGTCTCTACAGCTGTCAACATACTCTTGAGGGTACTCATTACCCTTTCTACCTGACCGTTAGCGCGGCTGCCTCCAGTAGCTATCAAGTGCAACTCTATGTTGTTAGAAGAACAGAAACTAGAAAATTCTTTACTAGCGAAACAACGACCTTGATCAGCTACTATGCGTTTCGGTGCGCCAAACAATGCAATACAGAACTTAACAGCACAAATACTACTATTAGTGTCGATGTTAAGCGAATGACGGAGTAGAACAAATTTGGTGAAAGCATCTATTATGACAAACACGTACTCTTTGATGTCGTTTTTCCCAGACAGTTTGCCAGAGGCGTCAATATGAATTGTGTGCCATGGAATATTGAACTTGGGAATTGGGTGAAGTTCGGCTTGAACTTTACCAGTGTGGGGTTTTGATACTTTACAAGTGATACAGTTGTCAACGAATTTCCTCACATATTTCGACATTCCTTCAAACCAATAGTACTCGTAAATCTTTTCAAGGGTTTTCTCCCATCCTAAATGCATGACGGACTCGTGGACATTATTAATCACTGACCACCTAAGTGATCTTGGAACAATGGGAAGACATCGAGTGCGACCATTGCGTTGAATCTTACGGTACAAAATATGCTTACGAATTTCGTAAGTTTTGCGAGTTTCCTCAGGAAAAACTTCATTACGAAGATCAGATACAATCTTGCTAATCTCTTCGTCCTTTTCCTGCTCAGCTTGCAACCAGTTACTAGAAAGCTCAGCTAAATCGACCCGCTTTTGTTCTACACGTGTGATGGCTCCTTTAGAGGCAGGCAGAGGATTTCTAGAAAGGAAGTCTACATAGGTCATCCTACTGCCTTCACGGTGAACAATCTCAAACTCAAACGACTGCATGTAGGCCCACCAACGATGAACTCGTGGAGACAAGTCAGTTTTATTTTTAGATGCTTTAACAGAACTGCAATCTGTCACAACGGTAAACTCGCGCCCTAGCAAATAATGTCGAAAATATTTTATGGCATTAAAGACTGCTAACGTTTCTAATTCAAATGAATGAAACTTTGACTCTGTTGGGGACGTGCGACGACTATAGTAAGCAACTACATGTTGTTTGCCATTAATCTTTTGAATAAAAATGGCACCATATCCTTCAGCACTAGCATCGGTATGTAACTCGATTGGATGAGCAGAGTTAAAAATTGTTAGAACTGGCTCACTGGTTAGGTAAGATATTATTTTCTGACGAATGGCCTCATGACTCGGTTCCCAACAAATGGACTTATTCTTGCCACTTGTTAAACGAAATAGAGGAGCCATCGTTTTTGAGAACTGTGGCACAAATTGTCTAAAATAAGTGGCCAGTCCTATGAACTGTCTCAGTTGAGTGACGGTTGCAGGTAGGGGAAGTCTCGATAAAGCAACAATTTTATTAGGGTTGGGTCTGATCTGGCCGTCCTCAACAACAAAGCCTAAATATTCAACCCGTCGCTTAAGAAACGAACACTTACTAAAATTCAGAGAAAAACCGGCTTTTGTCAATTTATCGAGCACAGTACGAAGACGAACTAAACTCTCCTGAACACATGATCCTATCACTAAAATATCGTCGACGTATGTAACAGCATAGCTATGAGCCAGATCACCTAGTGCTTTCATCACTGCACGCTGATAAACTGAGCTAGCATTTTTCAAACCAAACGGCATAGTCAAATATTCCCACTGACCGTCTGGCGTGACGAACGCAGTGCGCTCTATTGATTCAGGGTGCACTGGAATTTGATGATACCCTGATAACATATCGAGACACGTGAACCATTTAGCACCACCTAGCCTAGATACAAGATCCTCTATCAATGGCAGTGGAAACCTATCCGATACAGTGTTGTCGTTCAGTTCTCTGTAGTCGACACACATGCGATCTGAACCATCTTTCTTCTTGACAAGCAACACTGGGCTAGAAAAAGGTGAACAACTTGGCCTAATAACACCAGCTTCCTCTAATTCACGAACTTTAGCCGTAACAACTTCGCGTTCACTCGCACTAAGCCTATATGGACGACGATTTACCGTACGACTAGGATCTATGAGCCTAATTTGCAACTATCCTGTTGTTACCCTGGATCTAGAAACACCAGTAGAAAACGATGATGAATATTCTGACAAAAGGTTAATTAATTGAGCACGATATTCTGGCGGAATGTCGGTATCAACCTGATCGAAATCAACACGACAAGTGGAATCGTTTTTGAGGTTATTTGAAACATCACATAACCTAACAACCTTAGACCTACACAAAACAACGCTATTAGACGTCATACTAACGTTAAATCCCTGATCTAAAATCTCACGGCCGATTAAAATATCATTTTTAAGACAACTGTCCGGTACAACATGAAATAAGATCTCTAACCGCAGATCATTGATCATAACCTCAGATAAAATTTGTAGGGTACTATGCACACTACCTTGACCGATACCAGTTAATTTTACCATGTTATTTACACGCTTGCCACTAAACTTAGACGCAACACGATCTTTAATGAGAGAGCACTCGGCGCCAGAATCGTAATAAAATGGATATGACTCACCAGCATTCATCAGCGTGCCACTAGGATTACTGACGTAGCAAACTTCAACACGTCGCTCGCTGCTCGCCGCTGCTGCAGGTGCTGCCCCGCTTGCCATGCCGGTGCCTTCATTGCTACGTGGGCACTTCGTAGCAAAATATCCGGCGTTGCCGCACCGGAAACAGATGATGTCCGAACGCGGCTTTTGTCCTGCAGAACTTGATGACGAAGTGGAGGCATTGGATGCCTTGCCTTTCGCCTCACTTCTTGATCGACAGTCTGCCGCTCGGTGACCTACTTTGCCGCAGTTGTGACATTTCAGCGACGTTGATTGGAACTTCGATCGCTTGAACTCGGGACCGGTGTCGGTTGAGTTACTCATCGAAGCTTTCCTCTTCAAAAATGAGAACGCTTGAAGTTCACACTGCAACTTGTTTCTGTTGTTTACGTCGGTAGTAAATGCCAACCTTTGATTGCGCCCATCAAATTATATGAGCAAGCACAGTAGATATGGCTATCTGCTCAATGCTCAAGTTTTGCCAGCGTGATGTGAGGGTAGACAACAATCGGGCGGCATACGCAGCATAATACTCATCTTCTTTTGGCTTGCTACTTGTCATTTTGACAAGAGTTGCAGCTGGTGTGTCCACGCAATCGTAACGGGATAAAAACAGGCTTTTGAAGTCACACCATGTCATACCCGCGAACGATACTTGCGCTAGCCAACGTGATGCACTGCCTTTGATAGCCTTGCTTAAGGTGATGATTAGAGCACTGCCAATAAGCGGTACTTCCGATAAGCACAGGTCCGCTGTTGTACACCAAGCACGTGCGTCCACGTCCGGCTTATCCGGGTCAAATTCAGGCAAAGAAATATGCTTGGTACCTGTCGGCCCCTTGATGGCTTCTATCAAGGACATCATATTCTGATTTTGAGCAACCAGCAGCGTACGAAGTAGATTCTCGTCGCACCGTGACGTCATAGCTTGATTATGCGATATTTCTTCGGGTTCTTCAGCTCGAGTGCATCCCAGTTCTGATGTCGCGTCGTGGGTGGCCGAGTTGCAAAGCATCGGGTCTTCTTCACGATCCGACATAGTTTCCAGATAATGCGGGCACAGTTGTGGGTACTCGAGCAAAAGATAATTTAGCTTCAATCAAAATAGCTTTATTATAATTTTACTTAACAACTTGAAACTAGAAACAAACACGTGCGTTGGTACTGAGCGTTCGCCAAGACTGTCCGAACTAGAGTGTGCGCACTCGGACGCCCCGCCACCAGTCTTCCCGGCATCCCCTCTACCGACGATCGTGTCCAAGCGGTAGTGCGCGCTTGCGTTTCCGTTTACGATATTGATGGTTTACGAAGCTTGTTACTAGATGGCGCTGACTGTTGCATCAAAGCGCCATCAATCCACGACAAATATATATTTGCACTTGGTCAACAAATACCCATCTATTACGCATGCAAAAATATGCTGATTTTGATAATTTAAATGACATGTAGCCGTCAATGTGATTATTACCTTAATAGAATTATTTCAATAATTAAAAACAAACAATTCTAAGTAGCCCTTCACTTGCCTGCACTTTACTTAAACCAAAGTTATTCAATAAATTAAAATATCCTGTACACTTCCACCGTACTGCTAATACATTTCACCGGAAGAAAATTACCACTCCTACTCCACAATATAAAAGTTATCATAAAAATTAACATAAACTGTTTCATTCTTGTTCCTGTTGTGTAACATATGTAGATTTCATTCATTACTATGTGTATAACATATTTTTACAAACAAAGAAATGCATGTTTGATATCCGAGATAGTTGAGTTCAAAGGAAAAAAGGGTGAAGTAAATATTCAAAGCGGTGGTGGCAGAAAACTACTGGTAATTGATGAAGGTTTTGTAATACAGATGTAACCTCCAAATACATGAATCAATTGATTATTTGATCGAGTAAGTGGCTTCTGAGAACCAATAGTTTAGCATCAAGCAAGTGTTCGCGTGACCTGCAGTAAACAATTCTACATATATGGTAAAGAAAGTTTATATCAAAAACACATGAGTGAATTTTCTTCAAAAACGCGGTATTTGCGTTTTTTTGCAACTAAGTTTACAGCAGGCTATATTATTATTGTTCAATAAAGCAACAAAAGTGGCCCTTCTGTTTTATTATAATTTTTAACAGCTTTACATCTAAAAGACGACATTGAATATTTATATATTCATTCGTTGCTGTGTGGACAGGGGTCAAGTCTATTAGATTCAACCAATGACAGCAATTAATTCAAACGAACTATAATTATCATTGTCTTTGGCAAGTGCTAGCCCATCACAAAAGGTTTTGAATTCTCACTTAAATAATTTCAACTGTAACCTTCACTTATTCCAAGTCTAGTTCGAAACCCAAAGGGACTTTTAGTCGGTTAAGTTAAAGGATTGAAGGCGTGGGACAAGGGTCTTAACAACTTGGTTTTCCCTTCGGCTTTACTTATTTGAGTGATGGTGACACTAAAATTGTATTGTAAAGGCTTTAACTTTAGATTAATTAATCAAATATATTCTAAAGGAAGTTTTCGGTATGCAAGATTTGGTTGGCAAATATTTTACATGTATTATACAAAGATTAATGTATACATATATTATATGTATTGGGAAAAGAGGATTTACATATTAATAAGTATATATTTTTTTAAATCTCATGTGACAAGACTATATGCGTTGTTTCATTCATCATAAGGGAGCTCTGATATCTTATTAAAATCCTACTTATAGTTCACTAATTGCCTATGTCTCTTTTTTCCGTGTGGTCACGAATTAGGAATACAAAGTATTATTATCACATTTTATTATGTGGATGTCGTACGAGGTGACTAAGAAAAATACACGAAGCAAAAAAAACTTAAATCATTGTTTATATATATTTTTTTATAGACTCACGCCTGTATCCCCGAAGGGGTAGGCAGAGGGTTACCATTACACCCACATTTCACCATGAGTTTTTAGGTCCCAAGTAATAGGGGGCGAGCCTTTTGCCGTCACCAGGGAAATTCGGGAAAACCCAGTAACACTTTTGCCCGACCCGGGAATCGAACCCGGGACCTCCGATCAGCAGTCGCATGTACGCTATCCATTAGACCACGGCGGCAGTCTTAAATCATATTTGTATAAAAAGAGACGGAAACCTCGGCATCAAGCCTAAATCAGATTCTACTCTTTCACTATCTTTAACCACTAGGGTACAGTAGGCCCACAGAAATGAATCGACTAGAATGGTGATAGTCACTTAATTCCTTACGATGCATGCGTGGCACTAGTTCAACAAGCCACGCCCACTGCGTTGACATGGCGTCGGCCAACTAGTGAAGAGACACACATTGTCAGTTATCGATAACGTTATAATACTACGTATACATCGTTATAACAAATATTTTGTAGTGTTTAAAAAGTGGGTATATTGAGAGCAAATGAAAGACTTAACTTTAATTAATTATTGTAATGACAACACAGCCACAGTCTGTCCTTGAAATAATAAATATTTATTAAACAATTGTCGCTTACTGACCGTTGCCCTCAAATTTTTTGTTAAGTAGCGTAACCTGTGTCTATATATCTATCAGTTACTACGCGTATAAGGTGGATAGTGTGATTTGCATTATTAACTATCTGTGTACAAAATTTCATCTAAATCCGTTTAGTTCTTGTTGTGTCATAGAACAGAAACTATTCCAACTTAATTATTTATAATTATTAAATATAATTAATAATATCAGCCGACCGAAGATATACATAATTTTTTTTTTCATTTCAAGTGAGTTAATTATATTAATAATAAATTAAAAGGAAATAATTTACAATAAAACTACGTTCACAATATTTATCGATAACTTTTCATGTTCGTGAAAGTAAAATCACTAATTCATTCAACGGTTGAGTCACTATTGTCACTAACCAATCACAGCGCGTTCGCCTTACCTGAGTGTGCCGGTGCCGCGGAATAGTTAGTTATTCAGCGTTATTGTGATTCCCGTTTGTTCGACGTACATTACGCGCCCACTTGATGTTTTTATG
This sequence comes from Euclidia mi, assembly GCA_944739405.2. Lineage (NCBI taxonomy): Eukaryota > Metazoa > Arthropoda > Insecta > Lepidoptera > Erebidae > Euclidia > Euclidia mi. The sequence continues at coordinate 98,175,434 of OX123185.2, forward strand.
TACGCGCGATGATTAGTAAAAGTAATGTATACGTAATTTGTCGAATAAATATACGAATTAGATGGTGATTGACGAACATGGTAGAAGTGGAATAATTATTTTAAATCTTAATATATTTCGTTTATTACAGAATTTAGTACTTATAAATGATACGAAATCCCTCCTTTCTTTAAGTTTACTTCCACACTTTTATTACGGCAGTTTGCGACCGCGCAATATGGCATATTTCCGTATTTTTTTTTAATATTTGCAGCTCGTAGGTATATTCACTGGTGGCGCGTGGCGCAGTGAGCGCCCGCTTAGATTATCAAGCAATATATTGCTTATGGCCGTCACGTGGACCACGCCTACTTCACCATTCTAGTAGATTCATTTCTGCGAGTAGGCCAATAGCTCCTGTCGACTCACATGCGTCACAGCGTTTGTGACGCAAATTAGGAGAAGTCTTAGTCCAGCAGTGGACTGTGAAAGGCTGTTCTAGTAATACTTCACCCAAATGTGGAATTAAAGCCTTGGGAATATAAGTATAAATGTTTATGTTGATACGAAACATTTTTCGTTGTATATTTATACCCATACAGATTTACCATAATCAAACATTTTCCTTTTAAACATTACGATACGTACTCGCTTGAACAACAACAAATTCATATTATATGAAATATTTACTGTTCGATAAATTGAACATTGTTTTTTACATTTTAACGATCAAAAGTTGTATTTCCACGCTTTGTCCTTTTCAAAAGTAAAAACGTATTTCCATTTGAAAAAACACAGCTGCCCTAAAATGTATAATGGATTGTAAAAGCTCGACCGAAACCATTTCGCATCAAACATTCGTATTAAAGCATAAATTTAATGTGAAATATCAAATTGGGCTGTACCGTCATTGTCGTACCATATTTCATTTCGGCTACTAACCAAACTTAGCGCAACAAACATTAAAGAAAATTTACAATTCGCAGGCCTAGCAGATCGTCGAAAGGAAATAAGATTTTCAAGAAAAAAAACAATAATATTCCGTATCCCTTTATAAACTCATCTGAAGTTTCAGAAGATTCATTTTCGAAACGTTTGTGAATTATGCCCCTTCTCTTCAGCTTCTCTTTGAATTATTCCTGTGTAGGAATACAAGGTCTATACAAATGGCAAGATCTCAAAGGAACACTTGAAACGACCTTGCAGAGGAAAGTGGCAGTCGAACAATAACAACCGGACATTATTTTAAATGACTAGGCCCGTTAAGTAATTCAGGAACGCTTAAACATTTAATGCGGGACGTAAGGTCCTCGTCTACTGAATGACAACCCAACGAGATGTTTGCCTTCCTTGGGACTGTTTTATGTTTATGGGAGATAAGATAGCCAAACAAGTCCTTCGGCTGTCCAAGCAACAACTTCGGACAGTCACGGCCACCTACACAGGACACGGATCCTTCAATAAACACCTATTTACTATAGGTATCACCAACAGCCCGCTGTGCAGAGCCTGTATGGCAGCAGACGAGACGGCAGCCCACCTGCTCCTCGACTGCCCTGAGGTCTCACAGTACATGCAGCAGTACCTGACCAGACACAGCATACTGAGGGAAGCAGTGGGCCACATCAAGAGCCTGCTGGCCTTCCTCGAAGAGCTGGGGTGGCTCGAATGACAAGACCATTCCCATCCGTACGCAAAATACAAGACGTGGAGTTGCGGAAACAGCCCGTGCGATCAAGTATCAAGTGTGTTTATTTCTTGAATGCTTGATAGATATTGATCAGTCTATTCTGACCACATGTATATTTAAATATAATTATATTTAACCTAAATATCGAAAAAATATATCTCTCTGAAGAAGTAGGCAAAAGTATTTTGGATGACGGAAGGATGTCTGTTACTCATTTACTCAAAAACGAATTAATGTAACTTGTCAAAACTTTGTGTATTTTGTACATAGAAATAACATAATTTTGCTACATTTTGTCATTTAAGCCGAGGCCTACACAGGCGGACCGGAGCGTTTTAGAATCAAGTTATCATAAAAAAACATACTGCTTCCTGGCCTTCCAGACTTTTCGACGGCCTGTCAAAAGCTCTGTAATTGAAACCGAGCAGCCAAAGTGTAGATACTTATATTTCTTAGGATTACTTTTATTACCCGGATATTGACGATCTAATAATTTAGATGAGATAAAATGTTTATTTTTCAAGCAATAACGAAAGATAAAAGTTTAATGAACATAACATGCAAATTATTACACTATAAATGTAAATTCCCGCTAGATAATTTAACACATAAATTAATGTAGACATCAAGATAAGTAAACTGTTTGCTAAATCTCTATAATTATTTTGTACTTTACAAAACCCTGGGGCATAAAAACAATAAAGCATGTAGCCGCCATATTAAAAAGATAACTAGATCGCAAACGTAAAGTAACAAAAAACTTATTTCGAAAGCAAACTCTTGAGATTTTCTTGAGAATTTATAGCGTCTCGGTAATGAATGACAATAAATGTGTGGATAATAGGATATATTTATTTTCCTCCTAGGTTGGAAGAAAACATATCTTTATGTTAAATCCATTTTCCAAAAGGGGGATTCGTGGGAATATTGATTGTGAAAAAATTGTAAAGGCGAATGAAAATATTTTTGTGAAATCTGAACTCGTTTGTGTATTTTCGGTATTTGGATTGATATTGAGCATTCACTTGAAATGAGCATTTTTGCGAATGCAATATTACTAAAAACCAACGAGTGCGTTTTAGGGAGTATTCTATGGAGTGTTTACACTCATAGTGTACTGGCTGTGATAGTTTAATAGTTAAGGCTCTAGAAATTTGAGCATTCACTGGTAATGAGCATTTTTCCGAATTCAATATTACTGAAAATCGAACAAGTGCGTTTTAGGGAGTATTCTATGGAGTGTTTTTCTGAGTTTTCCAGTGAAAGAACAGTAAATTTGCTTCGAACTTCTTGCAGATAAGAGCATTGGCTAGAAAGATCATGAAATCGATCGTAGCGATGTTTGGCTCTGTTCGTTGTTGCGCTCGACAAATCTAAAAGCGGCGAATGATCGATGTTCTTTTAGAAGTGAATACTCAAGTCTATCAGTACCTTAGCGGTTGCCTCGGATTTGGCGCTATGGTGAGTTTTGCGGGTTCCATGCACACAGTGTTCAACTGTATTTGTAATCGAGTAATTGTTGTTTGGCGTCTAGGTTTTTGGTGATTGTAGTTTGAATGTTTGTAAAATAAGTACTGAATACATTTCTAATACTGCTTTCATTCTAGTCTATATATATATATAGTTTAATAGCATATCAAGAGGGTTACAAGAAAACTTTACTTGCACAGCTTGAGCCGAGGCGTTTCTTACTAAACTATGAACAAAACAATACCATATTTATAAGACTTTCCTACTTAGATATGTTAGTCACAGACGCCCACGAACTATTACATAATTTATATAAATAAACAAAATATGTGCTGCAACCATTTTAAATTTATAAAAATGACTCGAGTGCCTTTATTCCAGCTTATTACAAACTTAGCTACCATAACCAAACATATTCACCAAGTTATAGATGAAAATATATCTCAGTGCGGTAATAAAAATGTTATTTCATGTGGTTGAACTCGCTATCACAATGTTTCTGGGCTATTTCAGCCGTCTTTATTTCAATTGTTAAAGCTACACTAAACCCTAGACAGCTAGTACTGAAGCCGTGTATACCGTATAGTACCACAATATTTAGTGCCACAATGTTTAGTGCCACAACATTTAGTGACGCTATCTTCAAAGGAATAAAAACCTTGAGAACTTTGATCATTGCGGTCTTTTGAATGGGCAAAATTTATGCCCCAAGCAAGGTCAGAAGCTTTATCCATTTATATGTGTTAAAAAAGTCGCTATTCCTTGTAAGACACATTACGATACTTTAATGCTGAAATACTTTGTACATATTATATTGGATTCCTTTTCTAATTTTGACTTTGATTAGGCTATCTTATTCAACGTATTTGGAAAAGTAATTTTGGTTCTTTTTTAGAGCTCTGTAGGGTATGATGGCGCTGGTTTCCTCTCGTATGGCTTCGCCTTGTCAGTTCGTCTGTCTGTGGATAGTTGTCATAATTCCAGAGCTTGCATCCAAGACTTACACGCCGCGAGGCCCGGAGTCTGCTTACTATTCTTGACAGATTTGACAAAATAGTTTTGCCACAGTGCGACTGCCGTCTAACGTCCGCAACCCAAATGGATAGCGATATTCCATGGTTTTGACCAGTATCAATTCATTGTAGGGTACTGACTCCCCGTAGCGACAGTCAAAGACCTTCATGACAGCCGTGACCGACGATTTAACGTGCTCTCCGAGGCACAACAATTTAATAGGCACATAACTTCGAAAAGTCAGTAGTGCGTGCCGTGGATTCGAACCCGATACCCTCTGCATGGCAGTCCGTTGGTATCTCCACTATCTTTTATCTATACTATCGCTGCCTTCACTATATGTATTATATATATGTGCTTATGGTATTTGATTCTGAAATAAACTACAATTTTGAAACATTTTACGGATTGCTTCGTACTAAAGCTACTCGTCAAAAATTGTTTGCCCGTTAAACCTATATGTTAAAAAGATTTTTTCATGATTAGACGTGTAATCAATAATTAAGTGTCGGGGTCTACCACCTCAGTTGCAGTATTTGGGTGTGTCCACTTTTTGTATAGAGGCACACATAATGAAAATATAAGAAAAATTGCCTTAGCCATTAAGTTGTTTGGTAAACCCTTCCTGACTGGACGTACATACATATGTACCTACATATTGAATGTACAAGGCATCTCAAAAAATATTAATATTTAGAAGATCCATAGGAAATTAAGTAAGGCCTATATATATACTATAATTTCAGATTGATTCAACAATCTGAAATTTGGAAATCAAAATTTGATCTTCTAGATGTAAGTCCCAGCGTAGGTGAAACTCGTTTAATAATTCACTGAAGCTTGCGTTTTGTTAAGGTTATACTCCAGTCGTGGTTGTTCTGCTGTATTCTATCGTATCGTGATATAGGATAAATTTGAGCTATAACAGCAAAAAAAGATATTCGTGATGTTGAAAAGTGCTCAAATGCTTGGTTTAAAAAAGCAAGCCCAAAGCTGGCAATTTAATTCTCTTTTAAGATACCTTCTTATGTTAACGTTTTTATAGTTTCTTTAATATTTAAAATATGTAAAATAAATCTTCTACATCTGAAGTTAAACTTCGCACATTGTCGCTTTCATGCATATATCAGTTCGGAGCAGCGCAAAGATCTTTATTCTCCAGTACTCTGTAAGCACATCCTATTTGCTCTGTGACATTTCGAGACTTGGAGTAGAAAGTTGTATTCAAATATATATCGCGTTGTTTTGTAGATTTGCACCTCGAGATATGTTTAAAATCCCTTACCTTGTGTTAGTAAAAGACACTCTTATATTAAACTTGAAACGACTGACACCTACGTGTGCAGCCGTATCCAGTGAACCAGCATGGGGCTGTCCCATCTATCACACAATACACTCAGGATGCTGTGGGAGCTAGCACGTATTCTACCTAGAATAGAAGCGCACCGTTTCTGTATAATTGCATGGAAACCATCAACCCTGGCCTCGGTGAACATCCCGGAAGCGCTACAAAACCGTGGTAGACCCAACAGCGTCCTGAATACATTGTTATACTGGACACGCAGGGCGTTGTATGCCCTCAGCGTATACCTGACCCACAGACTACACGTCTAAAAAGACTGGCAGTACGCTCTGAAAAGGGTTATTTTGACTTGCGTCCTACAACGTGCAAATCTGCGAATAAGCATATTACCTCGGACAGCCATCGCCCTGCCCGCCGATGTCCAGGTCATCATTCAGTTCATGTGTGACCCAGTGGCCCAGGTACTTAAACTTTGTTACTCTGATTATCGGAGTATTATTTATGATGACATCTGGCACGTTAGTGTAACATTTGGTGCCTGCCTTGAATACCAGTCATTCGCATTTTTCACATTGTACCTGAGTCCCTGAGTGACCGTGTAGTCTTCACACATCTTAACAAGACGCCTGAGTGCGCTTATTGATGGACTCAGCAGCACCCTGTCGTCAGCGTAACTTATATTGTTAACACAAACGCCGTCAATGTGAAAGCCTATACGGGTGCTGCTGAGTTCAACAATCAGCTCATTAATGTAAAGGTTTAAGAGACGAGGTGAGGTAATACCCCCCTGACTCACTCCGCACTTCAACCCATACACATCGGACAGAGTTCCACCCCACCTGACATTGTTCGTCTGATTCTCGTACCAAAACTTAAATTAGGAAATAACAGTACAGTCAACGCTGCTTTCCTTCCGTAGTTTTTCCCACAAGATATCGTATGACACCAGGTCAAATGCCCTCGATAAATCCAGAATTGGTATTAATTTTAAAGTTATATTCGCTTTCCTCATGAACGCGTAACGTTATTACATTGAAATCATTGAAATTCATAGCAAATAATTGGGTTTATAATACCTTTAAACTGTAATAAAATCAAACTTCTATCTCAACGCAATCAAAAGAAACAGCAATTTTACTATATTTTCAAACTCGCAACTACTGGCAAGGGAATCAACACCTACAGAGTACTTCCCGTAAACTCAGATTTTTATAATTTGGTACTAACCAACGCCTTATAGCACAGATAAAGGAAAAATTGCGAAAACCGTAAACTTTTAGTTACATCATATAATTACATCATAAAATATTTTTAATAATTTTAAAGGTGCTACCCCTTTCCTCATGAACCCGTAGAGGTATAAAATTGAAATTAATATCAAATGCTCAAGTCAAAAAAATACAAAATATTAACATTGCCTTCACTTTACCTCTTAGAGAGTGCAAAATTTGTAAAAGCCAATCCAAATTTATTTTCAAGATTATCCGAAACCTTCCCTAGAAATTGACGCAATAAGTATAAACTCTGACTTCCCGAATCAAAGACAACATTAATGCATAAGAGTATCTTTTGCATGGCACCAATCTTAATATATAAAATCCTTGCGTTACTGACTGACTGACAGACATGCTACAGCCGAAACTATTGGGCGCAGGAAGCTCAAATTTGGCATGTATGTTCCTTGGGGACCGTAGGGGTGCACTAAGAAGGGATTTCCTGAAATTCCCACGGGATCGCCCAAAACGGGTAAATTAAAAAAAAATGCAGGCGTAGCTGCTGGCGGCCTCTAGTAATTTATAATAAGTTACGAATATTGAGGCAAAATATTGTCATCTGATTCATTTAAAAATATACTCAAAAAATGTTTTACTGATAAAGCCTACTATCAGATTTCAGAATTTTTCTCAGAACAAGAATTTTCAATTTAATGAGCGTGAATCATAATGTAATTGTAATTTTTCGAATATTATCACAATTTTATTTTTATTGACTACCTTGATTACCTATTATTACTTTTTATTTCTACTGGACATTAAATTTCATTTTAGTTATAAGTAAAGACTGTACAATTTTTATTAATGTTGACGTAATTTATTTTGTATAATATCTTATTATTATGAGTATATTTATTTTTAAATTATATAATTTGTTAATTTTCATTATCTAATATTGTTAATAATAAAATGCAATTAATACTAACTACACAATCATATAATAATTGAATACTTTCTCGGACAAAGTTATTGTAATGGCTCGTAGCAATATCTCTCTTATTGTACGCCACTGTATGAGGCTGAACGTGTATGAACTAAACTATACTTTCTTGACATCATACATTCAATGTATGTATACCATGTTCAAACAAATAAATGATTCTTATTCTTAAAACGTACTTCCAGTCGATCTAGAAACTTTTTTTTTTGTTGTCTACGGTGGGAGCTCTCCTTATGAGCCATCTCAACTCGACGCCAACCCGACTGTGAGTGTGATCGACCGGGACTGGCGGAGGAGGTGTGTGTCTCCCCTACAGGCGTTCGGGGCATACCCACTAAAACCACCGCAATGTCTCTACGGGTCCCGTATGTTGGCGGGGTCACGCGATTCGCGGATAGCAAACTTTTCCGCGACCACGCCACTTGGCGAGCCCCGTCTTCTTGGGGGATGGCGCGGACACTACGCCACCTCTTGCCTTTTGGCGGACGGGGAGCAGCCCCAGCGCTTACCGTCCACAGGCTCTAAAACCCAGCGGCTGCAGAGGATAGGGAGGACAGCAACCTGACAACACCGCATCTCCTTTTCCTCTGCGGCCTCACCACGACGCAGCAAATGGTGGGCCCCCATTTGGTCGCGGGAGAGAGGGCGCGCGGCAACGCAACACCGACACTCCTCTCCTCCCGCGACCGCGCCCGACTGCGAGAGACAGGCAGAACTGTCCCCCACACCCGCACCCTTGGACGCATCCTACGCAGGCCCCACCCAAACCCACGTGGAGCGTCCAATCCCGGGATCCCGCTAAACTTCACCATAGGTGTCCAAGTCACGGTTACTGAGCCGCCTCACCACGACAAGGTGGAGATCCCACGAGGGAGCGATCTTGAAATTTGAGCTAGAATCTTGAAATTTGGCATAAAGTAATGTTTTAAAGCACATATATAATACCTACAGGTTTGTACGGAACCCTCAGTGTGCGAGTCCGACTCGCACTTGACCGGTTTATTTATGAAGGTATTACTAACGTTTCCTATACATTCATCAGTTTTCTATAACATATACTGTAGATATTATATTATTATTAATAATATAATACAACAACCCACAGAAATAGTCCCTTACCTGCTGCGGCTAATCCGTGACTGTACTTAATGGTGCAGTTATGGAGACTCCTCAATTTATAGGTGTCCCATCATTTTCGAGATTAAAACTGTCAAAGGGCTCCTACGCGTTGGACCTATATCTCCGTGTACGTCCGCCAAAGGGCCGAGTATTGTTGCAACACGTTAGTATGATACCCGTGAAAGAGAAACAAATAAAACTAATCGTAGGTAGGTACTCAATTTTATATTTTTTGTTGCCACTTAATATTGGTAGCTCCATGTACCTTGTTTCGATAAACTTGCCTTGATATATGGCAACCCAGACCCTAAGATTCATCACACGGATATATGAGTACATAGCAACGTAATGAAAACACTGTCACGCACTTATCTGGGTGAGACTCGCAGGGGTCCAAATTAACACATCATTTAGCGCTCACCCTTTTTCGTAACTACCTATTTGAGGTCTTTCGAGATGCTGGCAGGTCCTTGGGAATTACTCAATTTTTGTCGACGGGTTCTTAGGTAGGAGCAACGTGGCTGGTTGATAATGACAGGTTAAATCGCTCGACTGGGGTAAATTAGGGGAATAGTGAGTCATGTGATGTGATCTGGAGGATATAAGGACGTGTGTTTTGGAAGTTTTCCTTGTTGAGGTAGATTTAAAAAAAAATTGTATATAGCTGTATACATAAAGGTATATAATAGTTGAGAAGTATAAACAAAATATTTTTTACAATCACAACAGTAATATGCATGTTTGTGTCCACCATAAAGATTCGATCACATTCTAGTTCAGACATATAAGGTTTTAGAGATTTAAATTTCCACAAAGGATTAAGAAAGCTAGTCACTCAATAATTTGCCCTATAGCTGTCGGTGAAGACCACATAATGCTTCTCTTTTCTGCACATCACCTGATCAAGTGCCTTGGAAGACCTCTGACCCATCACCTCCAGTCCCATAATTCCAATAGCGGATACATGTAACTGAAGTTTTTTCTAACCATGTTTGAATATTTTTCAAGATACCCATACAGAACATTTTTCTGAGGTAGTAGATGTCTTTAAAAGCATTTTATACTTTATTCCTTATTACCTATAAAGTAAACTTAATAATAATTATAAAATAAACACAGAAGTGCAGGCACATCCCGTGTATTATTAAAACTTTACGATCTGAAAGTTCCCTTTTATTCTTATGCTATTAAACAAACTTGGTAAGCTATAACTAATTGTCCTCGTCAGTATGGGATGAAAGAGATTTAGTTTCATAATATATTATTTTAAAAATCTATATTTGGGAACAAAACTGGCGAAGTGACAGTAGAGTTCATAGATTAATGGTTCCGTACCGTCTTATAAGATGTTATAGTACGTCGTTTCAAATTCAGAATACTTTTGTGAAAGAATCAAAAAGTGCATTTTTATAATATGTAAAAAAAATATACTTGCACTTGGTCAACACATACCCATCTATTACGCATGCAAAAATATGCTGATTTTGATAATTTAAATGACATGTAGCCGTCAATGTGATTATTACCTTACTAGAATTATTTTAATAATTAAAAACAAACAATTCTAAGTAGCCCTTCACTTGCCTGCACTTTACTTAAACCAACGTTACTCAATAAATTAAAATATCCTGTACACTTCCACCGTGCTGCTAATACATTTCACCGGTAGAAAATTACCACTCCTACTCCACAATATAAAAGTTATCATAAAAATTTACATAAACTGTTTCATTCTTGTTTCTGTTGTGTAACATATGTAGATTTCATTCATTACTATGTGTTTAACATATTTTTACAAACAAAGAAATGCATGTTTGATATCCGAGATAGTTGAGTTCAAAGGAATGAAGGGTGAAGTAAATATTTAAAGCGGTGGTGGTAGAAAACTACTGGCAATTGATGAAGGTTTTGTAATACAGATGTAACCTCCAAATACATGAATCAATTGCTTATTTGATCGAGTAAGTGGCTTCTGAGAACCAATAGTTTAGCATCAAGCAAGTGTTCGCGTGACCTGCAGTAAACAATTCTACATATATGGTAAAGTAAGTTTATATCAAAAACACATGAGTGAATTTTCTTCAAAAACGCGGTATTAGCGTTTTTTTGCAACTAAGTTCACAGCAGGCTATATTAATATTGTTCAATAAAGCAACAAAAGTGGCCCTTCTGTTTTATTATAATTTTTAATAGCTTTACATCTAAAAGACGACATTGAATATTTATATATTCATTCGTTGCTGAGTGGACATGGGTCAAGTCTATTAGATTCAACCAATGACAGCAATTATTATCATTGTCTTTAACAAGTGCTAGCCCATCACAAAAGGTTTTGAACTCTCACTTAAATAATTTCAACTGTAACCTTTACTTATTCCAAGTCTAGTTCAAAACCCAAAGGGACTTTTAGTTCGTTTAGTTAAAGGATTGAAGGCGTGGGACAAGGGTCTTAACAACTTAGTTTAATTTGAGTGATGGTGACACTAAAATTGAATTGTAAAGGCTTTAACTTTGGATTAATTAATCAAATATATTCTAAAGGAAGTTTTCGGTAGGTATCCAAGATTTGGTTAACGAATATTTTGCATGTATTATACAAAGATATTATTACATCTTAATGAATGTATTTTTTTAAATAATAATGTATTTTTAAATCCCATGTGACAAGACGATGTGCGTTGCTAATAATCAGCAAAGCTGATTTCTTATTAAAAACTTCAGTCCTTTTATGTCAGTGTGGTAACGCATCCAGAACACAAAGTGTCACTACCCCATTTTATTTTGTGGCTGTCGTAAAAGGTGGCTAAGATACACGAAGCAAATCATACCTCTGCAAAGAGACGGTAAACTCAACATTGACCCTATACCATCTCGCCTGGCCCGCGAGCTATAGTAGGCCAAAACCTCATGATGACTTACAAGCTCTTTACACAAATTACAAAATATCAAATCCAGCTCTGGACTGTGATTGGCTGTAATAGTAGTACCTCGCCCGAATGGGGAAAAGCCCTGGGAATATAAGTATAGATATAAATTTGACGAACAATGTATTGTTATGTATTGGTACTCATACTGATTTTCCATAATCAAACAAAGTTCCTTTAAACATTTCGATATAATATACTCGCTTGAACAACAACAACTTCATATTATATGAAATATTTACCGTCGATAAATTGAACATTGTTTTTTCCATTTTCAGGATCAAAAGCTGTATTTCCACGATTTGTCCTTTTAAAAAGTAAAAACGTATTTCCATTTGAAAAAACACAACTGCCTTAAAATGTATAATGGATTGTTAAAGCTCGACCGAAACCATTTCGCATCAAACATTCGTATTAAAGCATAAATTTAATGTGAAATATCAAATTGGGCTGTACAGTCATATTTCATTTCGGCTTCTAACCAAACTTAGCGCAACAAACATTAAAGAAAATTTACAATTCACAGGCCTAGCAGATCGTCGAAAGGAAATAAGATTTTCAAGAAAAATACAATAATATTCCGTATCCCTTTATAAACTCATCTGAAGTTTGTGAAGATTCATTTTCGGAACGTTTGTGAATTATGCCCCTTCTCTTCAGCTTCTCTTTGAATTATTCCTGTGTAGGATTATAAGGTCTATACAACTTGAAACGACCTTGCAGAGGAAAGTGGCAGTCGAACAATAACAACCGGACATTATTTTAAATGACTAGGCCCGTTAAATAATTCAGGAACGCTTAAACATTTAATGTGGGACGTGAGGTCCTCGTCTACTGAGTGACAACCCAACGAGATGTTTGCCTTCTTTGAGACTGTTTTATGTTTATGGGAGAATCGAGCTCTCTGGTAATCAGTTGAGATTGGAGCTTATGGCTATTTGGCAACTAAGGATATTGTGCTTGCATGTACTTGATGATGATACATATTTGAATTAACAACCTCCTATTAAGGCTTCAGTCTGTTAAACTACAAAACACCCGCCTGCTCAACGTTTATAAAATAAAACTTGTTCAGTTAGCTCAGCAATAATAAAAATATTTTTATTAGCAATAATAAAAATATTTTATTAAACATAAAAATATTTTTATTAGCAATAATAAAAATATTTTTATTATTGCTGAGCTGACTGAACAAGTTTTATTTTAAAAACATTGAGCAGGCGGGTGTTTTGTAGTTTAACAGACTGAAGCCTTAATAGGAGGTTGTTAATTCAAATATGTATCATCATCATCATCATCATCATCAGCCTGCCGTAGTCCACTGCTGGATATAGGCCTCTCCAATGGCACGCCACTGCGCCCGATTTTCGGCTCTTCGTGTCCAGCCGCTGCCAGCCACTTTGCGTAGATCGTCACTCCACCTAGCCGGAGGGCGTCCTACACTACGTTTGCCAAGGCGCGGTCTCCACTCTAGAACACGGCTACTCCATCGGTTATCGGTTCTGCGACAGATGTGACCAGCCCACTGCCACTTCAACGTGCTAATTCTCTGAGCTATGTCGATTACCTTGGTTCTCTGTCGGATCACTTCATTACGAATTCGGTCCTTCAGAGAAACTCCGAGCATAGCCATCTCCATAGCTCGCTGAGCGACCTTAAATTGGTGGACTAGTCGGACCGTCAGTGTCCACGTCTCGGCACCGTAAGTCATAACGGGTAGGACGCACTCATTGAAGACTTTTGTCTTAAGGCTTTGCGGTAGGGATGACGAAAAGACTCGTCAAGTATGTATAAGTTTTATGAATTACGAAATATTGGTTATTTTAAAGCTGATTCCCACGCATTATTTCATACTAATTTGTTTCAAAAACCGCTTTTAGTAAACAAACTATATTTTTAACACCATCTGTAATCTCAATCCTACATATTGTTTTTTTCGATGGAATCTATATCAGCACACTATAGAACATTGGAGCAAATGTAGCCCAATAAGGCTTATACCGGTTCATGGATGTAATTGGAATCTAAGTGGTCAATAATTATTATGCTGATGAATCCAAGCACACTCACTAGAAATAAATTCAAATTCAAATTCAAATCTTTATTTTTGCAGAACATGAAAGCTCTTACAATGATATTTGTCTCATCATATTCCGCTGTCACAGCAGCATGCAAAATTAGCACAAGAAATAATATGGATTACATTCAGAAAATTCATAAATACATGCTGTTTATATAATTATTACTTGAATATGAATTAAATTGAATTAAAGTTTATTTATTATTAATTAAATATGCACATGCTTACATTATATTACTTATCAATTAAATAATCGTTTACTGAATAGTAACTCTTTTCAAGTAATATTTGTTTCACTTTATTTTTGAATGTATACACGCTATCTGAGATATCGAGCACTGTCTTAGGTAAACGATTATACAATCGAACAGCCATGCAAAGTGCACTCTTGTTTAATAGGGCTGTTTTATTTCTCGGCATACATATTTCCAAGTCTCGCCTCTTACTGTTAAGGTTTTTAAATAGATTAATATTTTTGCGCACAAATACGACAGTTTCCAATATGTAAATGCATGGTAGCGTTAGAATTTTAAAATTTATAAAATATGATTTACAACTATCTGTAGTTTTAATACTAAATATTGCCCGTATGCATTTCTTTTGCGCCTTAAATGCAGTTTCATTATCAGTAGAATTGCCCCAGAACATAACACCATACCTTAGAAGAGAGTAAACATACCCATAATAAGCTGTTAAAACAGCTGTAACACTCGCTGTTTTCTTTAACCTATAAAGTGCATATGCATATGTATTTAGTTTGAGGCACAATGTTTCAATATGCTGTTTCCAGTTAAGGTTATTATCAATATTTAAGCCTAAAAACTTCGTAACCCCTACTTCCTCAATTTTTGGTCCAAATACCGAATATCCATGTTCGTCAATTTACTTAGTCTATTTCTGTATGTCATAAAATGAGTTTTACCTAAATTAATATTCAGATTATTTAATGTCAACCAATTAATAATATTATTCAATGTCAAATTAATTTCTTGCTCTATATGTAGCTTGTCTTTTCCAGTAAATATAATGGTACTGTCGTCAGCAAATAATATTGTGTTATAATTTGTAACTTTTGGGAAATCATTAATATATATATTAAAAAGCAGTGGGCCCAACACACTACCTTGCGGCACACCCAACTTGACTGTTCTACTTGCTGAAGTATATACTGTGGCTTTTTTAGTAATAGGACATATCCTAGTTATTTGTGTTATTTGTGATCTATCAGCTAAGTAAGATTTAATTAAATCATAGGCATTTCCTCTTACGCCGTATGCATAGAGCTTTTTTAATAGTAATTTATGCTCGACACAATCAAAGGCTTTGGATAATTCCATGAAAAGTGCGCATGCCTGTTTGCCTTTATCCATTTCAGTTAAAATTTTCCTTAGAAATGTATAAAAAGCCATATCAATTGATTTCTTCTTTCTGAAGCCAACCTGTTCTTCACAAAATAAATGGTTCATTTCGAAGTAGTTATAAATACTGTCATGAAAAATTTTCTCAAAAACTTTTGAAAGAACTGGCACAAGAGCAACTGGTCGATAGCAACTCATGTCACTTTTATTATTTTTCTTAAATAGTGGCTTAATAATTGTTAGTTTCAGTTTGTTCGGAAAAATACCTTGTGCTATGCATAGATTAATTATGTGACATAATACATGTGATATATTATAACATCATCATATTAATAATAATACCTCATTGCTGTAGCAAACATAATCGGTCTGGGTTCGAGCCAACTTAGACATTCCCAGAAACAGAACAGACAAAAGAATTCCTGTAAACAGTTCATAAAACTTGTTACTACATTAATGTCTCAAAAGTTTAGAACGCCATTTCCCCCTGAATACTACGATACCTGAA
This sequence comes from Euclidia mi, assembly GCA_944739405.2. Lineage (NCBI taxonomy): Eukaryota > Metazoa > Arthropoda > Insecta > Lepidoptera > Erebidae > Euclidia > Euclidia mi. The sequence goes on from OX123185.2 coordinate 98,191,093, forward strand.
TAATATGACGAACACAATCCGATTACAATATTTGCGTATCCATTGCTGGGGTGACTTATACCGGGGACTTACTGAGGTCCCACTTTATTTGGATACTTCACCGTGTGTGCGTTTCAACTGGATATTTTCGAGCCAGTAAACAGGTGATTTGTTTGTAATGTTTTTAGTTTCCAGTTTCGGGTTTTAGGGGAGGGTGAATGGTAGCTCGGTTTGTTTTTATAGTGTGCGTTTTTTGGTTGAATGATTCATTTTCTTTTTGTTTTAATAGGTTTTATTTTATTATTAGCAGTTAGTAAATTGATTTCGATGGTAAGGGGTTCTTGTCATTCTTTTCAGTAAGCAATAGTGTTAAAAGTAGTATCATGTTAGGCAAGGCATCAACTTATTTATTGCAACCTAGTAGAGAGATCGACAAACTGCTACCAGTCTCTCATATCTCAGGTATCAACCCGCACTTGGCCAGCTTGGCCTTTGTCTTTGTCTTACTCTTCTCATAGTCATAGCAAATGCCCATGCCCAGCAATAAGGAAGTTTATATACGAGGAGCGTATAGTTAAATGTGAAAACTAAAATTCAGGTTAAAGTATAATTATTTGTTGCATTGCTATAAAAACTACAGAAATAAGCAGCTTATCAAGAATGATACCAAGAATTTTCGGTAACAACATTGTTAATAGCTACTAAACTAATTAGTATTACTGAGGCAATACGTAGTATCCAAATAATATTAAAGTTACATTGAACACGGTTTAAACGTTATCATGGAAATAAAGCTTTAAATTTATGAATAATGTACTCATATTTTGGAATACTTATTTATGCATTAAACTGTTATTTATGGATACGAAGCAACGTTGGAACCGAGGTCATGGGGCGACTACCAGTGACCACAGAAAAAAAGAATAAAAATTATGATCTTTAATTTTATCCGCTTTGTTTTACAATTATTTTTTGAATGTAATAACTGTAATACTATGGAAAAAGAGTGATAAAATCTGGAAACGATACTTTAATTTCAATGTATCATTCCTCACATTCCTCTACGCACTAAAACCACCGCAGTGGCCGTCGACGTCACATAGTAGTAGGGCCAAGAACCATTGTTATCATACTTTGCCGTGACCCTTAAATATACACAAAAAGGCACCTCATTTTTAGGGTTCCGTACCTAAAAGGTAAAAAACGGAACCCTATTACTATGCCTCCGCTGTCTGTCTGTCTGTCTGTCTGTCTGTCTGTCTGTCTGTCTGTCACCAGGCTGTATCTCATAAACCATGATAGCTAGAAAGCTGAAGTTTTCACATATTATGTATTTCGGTTGCCGCTATAACAACAAATACTAAAAATAAAAAAAATTTAAATATTAAGGGGGGTCCCATACAAAAAACGTGTTTTTTTTCGTATTTTTTGCTCAAAATTACTAACTGTAACAGGTAGACGCTTTAAATTTTCACAGAATATGTAGTTGTATATTACCTTTCAAAATAAATAATTAAATTAAAAAAAAGTAAATAATAAAGGGGGGCTCCCATACAACAAACGTAATTTTTAAGCAATTTGTTACTCGATCTTAATAAACAGGTAGAAACTTATAAAGTATTTAAGTATACATACAACGAACGTGATTTTCTTTTATAGATGATGGTACGGAACCCTTCGTGCGCGAGTCCGACTCGCACTTGCCCAATTTTTATAATAAATTTAATTTTAAAAAAACTTATTTTTTTGTTACCGTCATGTCACAAACATAAGGCTTGGCCTTTAATTCGGGTCGAGTCGGTCAGCGATACGTATTCGATTAACGTACGCGTTACCGTTGGGATTTGCTCATGTACGTAACGGTTCTGCTGGTTGACTAGAACGTATTTTAGATCGAAAATTCGTGGATGCTTTTTGTCACAGTCTTCGGCATTTTTTTGTGGTGAATTATTTGGTGTGTCGTAATATTTATCTGAAACGGAATAAAACGTATTTGTAATTTAATATGAAATACGTCTTTGAATTATTATGGAAAATCTCAAATGTGTATATAATATGAAATTGTTATTGGGTTTTTCTGTCACGAAATTCTCAGTAGCAGCACGGAGTCTGGAAATGTGCCCGGTACGGCAATAGGCTCGCCCCTTATTACGTGGGACTAAAGTATATCTGGCAAAAAGTGGGTGTGGAAATACACCTCTGCCTACCTCTTCGGGGTTATAGGCGTGAGACTATGTATGTATGTATGTATATGAAATTGAGGTTTACATAACTTCTATTTGGGGGGTAAATTTCAACGTGGTCACGCCAGCGATAGTCTGGAGATTCTTGATTGGGACTCATTAGATTCACAATTAAAATAAAAGTAATTCTGAAAACAGTTGTAAGAATTTCGATCACGTATATAGATAGATATATTGATAAAGATTATAGGATTATGCCTATGATAACAATACGAAGCATTATTTTGGTTATTTTTTAATTGGCACACTCACGTGCCTGGGTCACAATATTATAAAAACATAAAGGTTATAATTATGTTTCTTTCTTTAATGCTTGATAGATATTGATCAGTCTATTCTCTCTGAACAATACCGGTTGTCCCTCTACTAAAGTTATAAGTAACTCATCATCCATTTTGTACTCTACGCTGCAATACACGTCCACACCAAACGCACAACAAAAACTACCCACAGATCACTACTTACCTGGCTGTGTGAACCCTACTACTCCGCCCCACACCGCTCCGCAACAACGTTCGCCGCGTCGTGTTTTGCTCAGACAAGATTTTTTCGTGTACCGCTGCGAACAGTGTACACAGTTATTTTCTTGTTAAGACACGAATTCTTGCATAGGCCCGGCGTATTTTCTTACCGTATACAAGCGCCCAGAAAGTATTTAAAAAATGTAAATACATTTATACTATACATAATTCTAAGTACCTATATACTTACCTTATTACGTTTACAATAACCAACGTTACTCGATAAATTACGATATCCAGTCCACTTCCACCGTACTGCTAATACATTTCACCGGAAGATAATTACCATTCCTACTCCACAATATAAAAGTTATCATAAAAATTTACATAAACTGTTTCTTTCTTGTTTCTGTTGTGTAACATATGTAGATCTAATTCATTAATATGTGTATAACATATTTTTACGTACAAAGAAATGCATGTTTGATATCCGAGATAGTTGAATTCAAAGGAATGAATGGTGAAGTAAATATTTAAAGCGGTGGTGGCAGAAAACTACTGGAAATTCATTAGGGTTTTGTAAAGCAGATGTTGTCCGTGTGGTGACGGATTAAGGATACGGAATGTCACCACCCCATATCATTCCATGGGTGTCGTAAGCGCCGACAGAGGGAGCATATTATGCAGACAACAGCACTGTAAGAGAAGGAAAACTTAATACAAACCCTTTACCAAACCGTTTAGCCAGCGTGGTATAGTATGCCAATTCCTCCTTTCAAAGGAGACCCCTAGTCTAGCAGTGGACTGTTAAAGGCTGATGATGATGAAAGCAGATGTGCTCTCACTCCAAATACATGAATCCGCTGATAATTTAATCGGGTTCTGAGAACCAATAGTTTAGCATCAAGCAAGTGTTCGCGTGACCTGCAGTAAACAATTCTATATGGTATAGTAAGTTTATATCAAAAACACATGAGTGAATTTTCTTTAAAAACACGGTATTTGTGTTTTTTTTGCAACTAAGTTCACAGCAGGCTATATTATTATTGCTCAATAAAGCAACAAGGAGCCCGATTTAAAGTGGCCCTTCTGTTTTATTATAATTTTTGACAGCTCTACATCTAAAAGACGACATTGAATATTTATATATTCATTCGTTGCTGTGTGGACATGGGTCAAATCTATTAGATCCAACCAATGACAGCAATTAATTTAAACGAACTATAATTATCATTGTCTTTATCAAGTGTTAGCCCATGACAAAAGGTTTTGAATTCTCACTTAAATAATTTCAACAGTAACTTTTACTTATTCCAAGTCTAGTTCGAAACCCAAAGGGACTTTTAGTCCGTTTAGTTAAAGGATTGAAGGCGTGGGACAAGGGTCTTAACAACTCGGTTTTCCCTTCGGCTTTACTTATTTGAGTGATGGTGACACTAAAATTGTATTGTAGAGGCTTTAACTTTAGATTCATTAATCAAATATATTCTAAAGGAAGTTTTCGGTATGCATGATTTGGTTGGCGAATATTTTACATGTATTATACAAAGATTAATGTATACATATATTATATGTATTGGGAAAAGAGGATTCACATATTAATAAATATATATTTTTTAAATCTCATGTGACAAGACTATATGTGTTGTTTCATTCATGATTAGGGAGCTCTGATAGCCTATTAAAACCCTACTTATAGTTCACTAATTGCCTATGTCTCTTTTTTCCGTGTGGTCATGAATTAGGAATACAAAGTATTACTATCACATTTCATTCTGTGGATGTCGTACGAGGTGACAAAGAAAAATACACGAAGCAAAAAAAACTTAAATCATTTTTATATAAATTTTTTTATAGACTCACACCTGTATCCCCGAAGGGGTAGGCAGAGGGTTAACATTGCACCCACATTTTGCCATGAGTTTTTAGGTCCCAAGTAATAGGGGGCGAGCTTTTGCCGTTACCGGGCACATCACCAGGGAAATTCGGGAAAACCCAGTAACACTTTTGCCCGACCCGGGAATCGAACCCTGGACCTCCGATCAGCAGTCGCATGTACGCTATCCATTAGACCACGGAGGCAGTCTTAAATCATATTTGTATAAAAAGAGACGAAAACCTCGGCATCAAGCCTAAATCAGATTCTACTCTTTCACTATCTTTAACCAGTATGGTACAGTAGGCCAATAGCTCCTGTCGACTCACAAGCGTTTGTGACGCAAATTAGGAGAGGTCTTAGTTCAGCAGTGGACTGTGAAAGGTTGTTCTAGTAATACTTCACCCAAATGTGGAATAAAAACCTTGGGAATATAAGTATAAATGTTTATGTTGATACGAAACATTTTTCGTTGTATATTTATACCCATACAGATTTACCATAATCATTTCACACACTTCGATATATACTCGCTTGAACAACAACAACCTTCATGTTACATAAAATATTTACTGTTCGATAAATTGGATATTGTTTTATCCATTTTCACGATCAAAAGTTACATTTCCAAGAATTGTCCTTTTCAAAAGTAAAAACGTATTTCCATTTGAAAAAATACAGCTGCCCTAAAATGTATAATGGATTGTAAAAGCTCGACCGAAACCATTTCGCATCAAACATTCGTATTAAAGAATAAATTTAATGTGAAATATCAAATTGAGCTGTACAGTCATATTTCATTTCGGCTACTAACCAAACATAGCGCAACAAACATTAAAGAATATTTACAATTCGCAGGCCTAGCAGATCGTTGAAAGGAAATAAGATTTTCAAGAAAAAAAAACAATAATATTCCGTACCCCTTTATAAACTCATCTGAAGTTTGTGGAGATTCATTTTCGGAACGTTTGTGAATTATGCCTCTTCTCTTCAGCTTCTCTTTGAATTATTCCTGTTTAGGTAGAATATAAGGTTTATCCCAATGGCAAGATCTCAATGGAACACTTGAAACGACCTTGCAGAGGAAAGTGGCAGTCGAACAATTACAACCGGACATTCTTTTAAATGACTAGGCCTATTAAATAGTTCAGGAACGCTTAAACATTTAATGCGGGACGTGAGGTCCTCGTCTACTGAGTGACAACGCAACGAGATGTTTGCCTTCTTTGGGACTGTTTTATGTTTATGGGAGAATCGAGCTTTCGGGTAATTAGTTGAGATTGGAGCTTATGGCTATTTGGCAACAACGACTATGGATATTATGCTTGCATTTACTTTAATATATTATTCGTCGAAGACGCGGGTGTTTTTTAATTTAACAGACTAAATCCTTCAGGAAGTTGTCCATTCAAGTATGTATAAGTTTTTATGAATGTTCGCCAAATATTGCTTTGTTTTTTAAGAAGACTCTCACGCATTTTTTCATCTTAATGTGATACAAAATTCGCGTTTTATAAACAGAATATATTTCGAACGGCACCTAAAATCACAATTCTACATATTCGCATCGCTACAATTCGCAACAATTGTAACCTAATAGGAATTTTCTGGTTCATTATTTTGAATGTAGAAGCAATCACTCTTAGATTGCTTCTACATACAAAATAATAAAATCAATAATTATAATCCTGATTCATGCAATGGCACTCTCTGACAATCACATCATCGAAGTACAATAATATGACATTGCTTCAGCAAACGTAATCGGTCTGGGTTCGGGCCAAATTTTGACACTCTCAGAAACAGAACACACCAAAGAATTCCTGCAAACAGTTCATAAAACTTGTTACTACATTAATCTTCCATACGTTTGGAACGCCATTTCCCCTGAATCTCTGTATGACGAACACAATCCGATTACAATATTTGCGTATCCATTGCCGGGGCGACTTATACCGGGGACTTACCGAGGTCCCAGTTTATTTGGAAACTTTGGCGTGTGTGCGTCTCAACTGGATATTTTCGAGCCAGTAAACAGGTAATTTGTTTGTAATGTTTTTAGTTTCAAGTTTCGGGTTTTTGGGGAGCGTGAATGGTAGCTCGTTTTGTTTTTATGGTGTGTGTTTTTTGGTTGAATGATTAATGATACCTTTTTGTTTTAAAAGGTTTTATTTTATTATAAGCGGTTAGTAAATTGATTTTGATGGAAAGAGGTTGTTGTCATTCTTTTCAGCCAGTAATAGTGTCAGAAGTAGCATCATGTTAGCCAAGGCATCAACTTATTTATTGCAACCTAGTAGAGATCGACAAACTGCTACGCAGTCTTTCGTATCTCTGGTATCAACCCGCACTTGGCCAGCTTGGTGGCCTATGTCCTTACTCTTCTCATAGTCATAGAAGATGCCCATGCCCAGCAGTAAGAAAGTTTATTTACGTGGAGCGTATAATTAAACGGACCACTAATATTCAGGTTAAAGTATAATTATTTGTTACATTGCTATAAAACCTACTGAAATAAGCAGGTTATCAAAAATGATACCAAGAATTATCGGTAACAGCATTGTTAATAGCTACTAAACTAATAACTATTACTGAGGCAATACGCAGTCATCATCATCATCATCAGCCTTTAACAGTGCACTGCTGCACTAGGCCGCTCCTTTGAAAGGAGGAATACGCAGTATCCAGATAATATTAAAGTTACATTTAACACGGTTTAAACGTTTTCATGGAAATATAGCTATTTATAAATAATGTACTCATATTCTGGAATGCTTATTTATGCATGAAACTGTTATTCATGGATACGAAGTAACGGTGGAACCGAGGTCTGGAATCCGACTCTACCAGTGACCACAGAAACAAAGGAAAAAATTAGGCCTTTTATTTCATCCGCTTTAACTGTGGTTTTACAATTATTGTTTGAATGTAATAACTGTAAACTATGGAAAAAGAGTCATGAAATCTGGAAATGATACTTTAATTTCAACGTATACCATTCTTCTACGCACTAAAACCACCGCAGTGGCCGTCGACGTCACATAGCAGTAGGGCCAAGAACCGCTGTTATTATACTTTGCTGTGACCCTTAAATATACACAAAAAGGCACCTCATTTTTATAATGCCATCAATAACAAAAAATCTTATTTTTTTGTTACCGAAATATCTCAAACAAAAGTCTTGGCCTTTAGTTCGGGTCGAGTCGGTCAGCGATAAGTATTCGATTAACGTACGCGTTACCGTTGGGACTTGCCCGAATACGTAACGGTTCTGATGTTTGACTAAAATATGTTTTAGATCGAAAATTCTTGGAAGCTTTTTGTCACAGGCTTTGGCAATTTTTTTGGTGAATGATTTGGTGTGTCGTAATATTTGTTGTACGATGTATATGCGCCTCAAATGGATTAAACAACTTGGCTTTACTGACTTTTATACATACATACATAGACTCACGCCTGTTTCCCGGAGGGGTAGGCAGAGACTACGGAACGCCATTTGCAACGATCCTGACATACCTCACTTGCTTCACTCACTCCCATCAAGTTTCTCATGCATGCTCTTCTGTTAAGGGTACTTCTGACTTGTCCTTTTTTCAGGATGTCTCCAATCTGGTCAGAGAACGTCCGCCTAGGTCTTCCCCTTTGTCCTGTTCTATTCACACTTGCCTTATATATCTTCTTTGTCAGTCTATCGTCATCCATCCTCTCCATGTGCCCAAACCATCTTAACATGCCTTTCTCAATGCTTGTCACTACATCTTCTTTTACCCCACACCACTCTCGTATCACACAATTCTTTACTCTGTCGGTCAAAGACACACCACACATACTTCTCAGTGCTCTCATTTCTACAGCATTTATTTTACTTTCAAATATCTTCTGCCATACCCAACTTTCACTACCATACATAAGGGTAGGCACTAACACACCTCTATGTACAACCAAACGTGCCTTTTTGGACACGTTTTGACTGTTCATAAACGCTTTCAGAGCTCCATTCACACTATTACCTGCATTAACTCTCCTTTCAATATCTTCTTCATTCTTACCATCACTTGTAAACAACGTACCTAGGTAAACAAACTCATTCACTTGTTCCACTCGCTGTCCATCGATCAAAACATTACACGCCGTAACGCATTCCTCCTTTTCAAAAACCATAACTTTCGTTTTTCTTATTCCTTTCCTCTCTAACGCACCATGCATGATTGCTACCATCTTCTGCTACTCCTGCGCTGAAGATGCAAGTATTACCTGATCATCAGCATAAGGGAGGCATTTGACGAGTAACCCATTCATCCTTAATCCGCAGTCACTATGTTTTAAATCTTGCAAACAACTGTCCATGAAGAGGTTAAACAGCCACGGTGACGCTACATATCCCTGTCTAACACCTTTCTCGATGGTAAACCAGTCAGTGTATGCCCCATTTATCCTCACACAAGCTCTAGAATAAAGGGATTTCAGAGCTCGAACGAGGCTACTATCTACCCCATTCATTGACAGCACTGACCACATTTCATTCCTCACCACTTTATCGTAAGCTTTTTCCAAATCCACGAATGCGCAATAGACCTTTTGACCTTTGGCCAAAAACTTTTCGGCTATGCTTCGCAAGGAAAAAACCTGATCCGTGCATCCCCTACCCTTTCGGAATCCCGCTTGTACATCCCAAATTTTCTTGTCGGTTACTTCCATAACTCTTTCAATAAGTACCTTTGCATACAATTTGCCAACAATGCTGAGAAGGCTAATGCCTCTATAGTTTTTGCAATCTTGTTGCGAGCCTTTTCCTTTATAAAGAGGCACAACTACAGCTGTGGCCCAGTCATTAGGTACTCGGCCGATGCTCCAGCACAAGTTATATAACCGCTGCAACTGACCAACTATGATGCCCTGTCCAGCCTTCAGCATTTCGACTGTAATCCTATCATATCCTTCAGCCTTACCTACTTTCATACTTCCCAGTGCCTTCACGATCTCATCCACGCCAATAACGCTTTCATCATTGCTATCGTTACCATTCATTTCAGCTATCGGTGTCTCTATCGCCGATCTTTCAAATAAACTTTCAAAATACTCTTTCCATCTCTTCAGCACGCACGATTCATCATTTACTATCTTTCCATTCTCGTCTCTGATGGATGTGTGTTCTGAGGATTGAGTTCTTCCTCGAACTGCACGAACGGATTTCCAGAAAAACTTTATGTTCCTCTGGAAATCGTCAGATAATCTGCTATCAAACTCATCTTTCTTTTCCTCTTTTTTCCTTTCAACCGTTTCTTTCACTATTCTTTTTGACCTAACAAACTCCTTTCTTGCTTCATCTATGTCTACACTCGTTGCTTTTCCCATTCTTTCATTTGCTCTGGCAGCCAACCAATCGGACCAAGCTTTCTTCTTCTCTGACACTGCTGATTGTACATCCTTGTCCCACCATGTATTCTTAACCTTTCGTATTTTTCTTCTCTTGATCACACCACATACTTCAGACGCTACACATACTACCTCTTCTTTAAAGGCCTGCCATAATTCTTCCATATCATTTATGCAATCGAACCTCTCAGAATTTGCTATCAATCTTCGTTTATACTCATCTTTCACATCTTTCTCTTGTAGATTTTGTACCTTAATTCTTTCCAAGACCCTATTTTCATTACGCTCTCGGTGTCGCCATCCTTTAAAGAGCCCACTTATCCGGCTCAACACCAAGAAGTGGTCTGTGTGGATGCTGATCCCTCGATATGGTCTTGTATCCAACACAATCAAATCTTTCTCAATCGTTCATCTACTATCACAAAATCAATCATACTTCTTCTAACATTTTTCGCCTCTTGCGTATACATATGTATCCTTTTATGATCAAACATGGTGTTTGTCACACAAAGGCTCCACTCCAAACAAATCTCAAGCAGCACTTTTCCATTTTCGTTCACATTCTCATCACCAAATGCACCTAACACCCTTTCAAATCCATCTCGCTTTACTCCCACCCATCCTTTGAAATCCCCTAACAAGATCAATCTTTCATTATCCTTGCAAATCCTCAAAATCTCTCTTAAACTCTCCCAAAACTCCTGCCTTTCATCTTGCTCATGTTGTGACATACCCGTAACTATATTGACCGGGGCGTACACCCCCACAATAAAGAGACGAGTAAGTCCTACTTTCATTCTCATCCACAGTAGCCTAGCATTTACACATTCAAACTCTTTTACACACTCATTCAGTCGCGCAGACAGTATTACACCAACTCCCTTACAGGCTCTGGTGGAACTATGTACCCCAGACCAATACGCCGTATATGCACCATGCTTGGTGGTTTCACACCCTTTTCTTTTTCTTTCTCTCACACAAAGAACATCGATCTTTCTGTCATCCATCATCTGACATACTTCATCCAATTTGCCGTTCATTCCTCCTCCAACATTCAATGTTGCAAACCTGCTCTCCGTAGGCCGCTTTTCGCCCTCGCGGGAAACGAGACGTGATGGGTTGCGAACCGCGTCGCCGCCGTGTGAGGAAATATTATTTATTGTTCCCATTGCGTTCCCACGAGAATTAGGGTTTTTAAATGTCCATCCCCATAGAGCCCTTTACGGGGGTAAGGCGGAATATCACGTGTGCCCTGTGACCACCAACACAGGCACCCTCCGTTTGCGACCAGCTTACCCTCTGGCCACGAATCTCTCGGCACGGGTCGGTTTACACCTTAGATCGGGGTTTTGTGTCGGGTATGCTCCCTGAAAGTTGGTTTAATTTCGGAGTTTTCCTTCTCCTAGACAGGTTGCCAACCAAGGCTAACGAGGCCCATCTCCCCGAACGTTTGGTTTAATTTCGGAGTTTTCCTTCTCCTAGACAGGTTGCCAACCAAGGCTAACGAGGCCCATCTCCCCGGCTTTTATCTTAATATGATTTACATTGTTTTTCTTAACAAATCATAAAATATACTGTTTAGGGCAAATAAAATATTATTTGCGTTTACTGAAACAGAGTCTTGTTAAAGAAATTTATCTGGTTTTTATTGAAATGAGAAAGGTTTATTAATACACGTAACATAGGACTGAAGTCCCCATGGGTTTAAGTGCGTAATAATATTAATACGGAGACGAGTCGCGTGGTAAGTGGATGAGTTCCATACGGATCGGTGGTGCTTCATAATTTCTCGCAAATTGGCTTTTTTAGAAACCCTCAGAAAACCTTTATTAGATAAAAATATTTTTATCTGAGGTCATAAATATTTTTATCTAAGTAAAAAAATATTTTCATTTAGATCTGAAAATAATATGTGTCCGTATTAATGTGTATTTCTGGCAATTAATGTTGTAATTAATAAAGAAGACAGCGATAGCCTAGTGGAGATACCAACAGACTGCCATGCACAGGCTATCGGGTTAAATCCACGGCGCGCACCACTGACTTTTCGGAGTTATGTGCGTAATGAATTATTAATATTATCGCTTGCCCCGTGCCTCGGAGAGCACGTCAAGCCGTCGGTCCCGGTTGTCATGAAGATCTTTGACAGTCGTTATAGGGAGTCAGTACCTATCTCTGAATAAACTGACACTAGTCTAAACCATGGAATATCGCTATCCCTTTGGGTTGCGGAGTTCAGACAGGCAGTCGCTCCGTGGAAAAGCTAATATTCAGTCAAATCCGGTTAGACTAGTAAGCGGACCCCGGGTTGAAACTGGGATAACTCTAGGCGAAAGAAAGAATGTTGTAATTAGGTTGTACCACAAAGTTTTAATTAAATCGAAATAAGTATCAATGACTTTTTAAATGGCCATGACTACTCTAGGAATAAATCTTGCGTCATGAGACAAACAATGTATGAATCTCACAACTAACACTCGGCGCAGTTTTAAACGACGAGGCGTAGCCTTATACCATAACGCCTTTGGTGCAGCAACTATGAAACGTCTTTTTGTCGTAGTTCAACATTTCTTCACAACAAAATTGAAGATACACGATGCATCACTTACCGTAAGCTTCCATATGACAATCAGCCTCTGGAGCAGTATTAACCAAAGTTAAATTCTGACTTTTAACCATCACATTTCAAGAACATTAAACTTGAAACTTTGAAGATGTGATTTTGTTAAAGAAACATAATATTATACCTACAAGTACAATAACTTTACATGAAACTTAGTAACAATTTCGCACGTAACACCGTTATATAATAAAGTTTCATACAATTAGTGAAGTTCTAATTTTCATAATTTCAGTTCAGTTCCGTCCTGGTTTGTCTAGGGCTAACTAATTTTCATTTTATGGTAGAATACTAGTAACTGTAACTGAAACTTGTGGGTAAACGTTAAGTGTGTTGTTTTATCGAACGTGGTTGAGTATTGGGTGATAGTAATTCGATTTGACACTTTAAACTAGGCGATGGCGAAGAGATTCAGGAGTCTGAATCTTATTTGTATTTGCTGTAGCCCGAGATATAAATCTTATTGTTTATTATTTCATTAGACTTAGCTATAGTCTGGTATTCAGTACTGGAGATACCAAAAATCCGCCACTTAGAGTGTGTACCACAAATAGACCGCCGTCGTGGGAATGGTACTATGTTGAAATCTACGGCGTACCACTGACGTTTGAAGTTGTGTGCGTAGTTAATTGTTAATTAGTTCGTAGTTTGGAGAGCACGTGATACTGTCTTTTGATAGTCGTCATTGAGAGTCAATACCCTTTAATATACTGACACTGGCCTAAGCGTGTGAAATATCACTATCCCGTTGGATAACGGAGGTCAGAATGTGGTCGATGATAACATAACTTCACGCCTTTCATCCCCGAAGGGGTAGGCCGAGGTGTATTACACATCCACACTTCGCCAGTTATGTTTCGGTCCCAATGTAATAGGGGTGAGCCTATAGCCATTTACCGGGCACATTATTTAAGCAAGAGATACTTAACATTTTTAATACACACACACACACACAACTTCGAAAAGTTATAGGTGTATGCCGGGGTAACTAGGGATCAATCCCGAGACCATCGTCTTGGCAGACCATTATGTACTCCACTGGGCTATCGCCGCCGATACTTCAGTAAATATTTAAATTTAACATGACTTAAACAACTTTAATAAGCGTTAGCTTAATCTGTTAGAGTAAGTTTATGAAAAACCAATACTTACTACAACTTAGTAATACAATAAACTTTAAAATCTGGATAAAGGACGCCACGTCTAAAATAAACTTTATTATTGAAGTTAGCCAGTTATCGTCTCATTTAGCAAATAGAGCATTGCTGTACATTTTTACATTATCATATAATAAGAGCCTTGATAAAGCATGCTTGTATTTTATATTTAAACTGACTTAAAATATAGATTCAAGTTTCTTTAATATAATTCTTTTTTTTTAAAGACAACTCCCGCATTAGGACTAAATCCTGTGTCGCGGGGGACTTTACAAACATACAACTAACGGACACAATGAACACTCAGACTCGAAACAACGATTTATGAATTAGATACACAAAGTGTTGTCTCGTGTGGGAATCGAACCCACAACACTCGCGCAGTGTCAAGCCTACGCCTACTTAAACCACTACGCCAACCGTGCAGTGTTTGGGACTAATCTCACTCTCATTATTGTATCACCTGTATAGCCAGGTTCAGCAGCAGTGACCATAGAGGACACCGAGTTTAGACACTTGTAATAGACACAAAATTATAGCTTCTAAATATAAGCCCCAGCGTAGGTGACACTCATTTAATAATTCACTCATGCTTGCGTTTTGGCATGGTTATTCTCTAGTAGTGGCTATTTTGTAGTATTTCGTATTTTCGTGTCTATTACGATAAAGATGAGCTTCAACAGCAAAAAAGGGTATTTGTAATTTTGAGAAGTGCTCCAACGCTTGGTTTAAAAAAACATGCCACAAACTGGCAGCCAGAAGCTTTATCGTTCCTTTAATATTTAAAATATGTAAAATTAATCTTCTACATTTGAAGTAAAACGTCACACACTGTCGCTTACTTACATGTAACAGTTGGGAGCAGCGCAAAGATCTTTATTTCCCAGTACTCTGTAAACACATCCTATTTGCTCTGTGACATTTCGAGACTTGGAGTAGAAAGTTGTATTCAAATATATCTCGCGTTGTTTTATAGATTTGCACCTCGAGACTTGTTTAAAATATCATTGATTTTAAACTGTTTGTATTAAGTCAGCCAATTATGTAATAAACCTGTATAGAATTGGAGAGTTACTAGCCTTCCATAAAACTGTGAATTTCATCTTCTTTAAAGAACTGCCAAATTTTTATGAGGCTATTTTTCTAACGCTTCACTTGCTTTCATCATATTTTTTTATGAATATTGTAACATATATATTTGTGTGCGTGTGTATGTCACTGAACTCCTCTTAAACGACTGGACCGATTTTGATGTTTTTTTTGTGTGTGTTCAAGGGGACTTGAGAATGGTTTAGATTCACAATTTAGTCCACTGGAAAATGTTTTTTTAGTTTATTTTCAATTTGTAAGTAGTTGCTGATTTTGGAATGTTTCACATTGGAACCGACCGACTGCGCTACCATCGCAGTGTCAAATCTATATTAATAAATTCGTCAAGGGGTACGGTAGACTCAATCGAAACCTTACCTGAATAATAAAACATTAAAAAATTAAGATTTCGAATCGACAACATATATCCGCAAAATTCGGATTGTTGAGTATTTTGTTAAATTCTAATGTTTCTGACAGACAAATCGCTGTCGCCATATTGGCCACTCTAGCGAAACGTCACTGATACCGGATAACATTTTGAGTACTACTAAGTCTTAGTACTAAGTAGCTTGTATGCGTAAATACTTTTTGCAGATATATTTCTAAAACAGTTAAAACCAGAGTTAAAACGACTATTTATAGAAGTATCCGCCTAATAAAGGAGATTTGTGTTACCCCGAACATAGATGATATACTATAACTTGAGAACCCCGAATTTACGGGAGCGTAGCCGCGGGCAAAAGCTAGAAATATATAAATTTAGTCACTGAACTCCTCCTAAACGACTGGACTGATTTTGATGATTTTTTTTGTGTGTTCAAGGGTCCTTGAGAATGATTTAGATTCACAAAAAATGCGAATATTAAAAAATAAATACGGCGGTTCACCGGGTCAGCTAGTATTCTATAATACAATAGCTCAGAGTAATTAGTTTCCATACTAGTAGCAACAGTCCCTCACCTGCTGCGGCTAATCCGTGACTGTTTACTACGCCTGCCATAGGGCCGAGTATTTTTGCAACAAATTAGAATAATACTCGTGAAAGAGATACAAATAACAATAAATAAAGGTAGGTACAAAATTTTATATTTTTTTTGCCACTTAATTTTGGAAGCTCCATGTACCTTGTTTCGTTAAACTTGCCTTGATATATGGCAACCCAGACCCTAAGATTTATCACACGGATATATGAGTACATAGCAACGTAATGAAAACACTGTCACGCACTTATCTGGGTGAGACTCACAGGGGTCCAAATTAACACATCATTTAGCGCTCACCCTTTTTCGTAACTACCTATTTGAGGTCTTTCGAGATGCTGGCAGGTCCTTGGGAATTACTCAATTTTTATCGACGTCTCTTAGTTTGTTGCAACGTAGCTGGTTGAAAATTACAGGTTAAATGACCCGAGTGGGGTAAATGAGGGGGATAGTGAGTCATGTGATGTGATATCTGGAGGATATGATGACGTGTGTTTTGAAAGTTTTCCTTGTTGAGGTTGGTTTGAAAAATGTCATTGTAAGTAGCTATACATGAGGGCATAGTTTAGATGTATTAACAAAATATTTTTACAATCACGAGAGTAATATGCATGTTTGTGTCCACCATAAAGATTCAATCACATTCTAGTTCAGACATATAAGGTTTTAGATATTTTAATTTCCACAAAGGACTAAGAAAGCTAGTCACTCAATAATTTGCACTATAGCTGTCGATGAAGACCACATAATGCTTCTCTTTCCTGCACATCACCTGATCAAGTGCCGTGGAAGACCTCTGACCTATCAACGACAGTCTGAGTTCAACATGTATCCGACATGTGACTATAGATTTTACTGTCCATTGTTTGAATATTTTCCGAGATACCTGCTATTAAGAAAATTATTCTAGGGTAGCAAATGTCTTTTTTAAAGAAATTTATACTTCATACCTTATTATAAAGGAAACTTAATAATAAATATAAAACAAACACTACGGAAGTGCAGGCACATCCAGTTTATTATTAAAACTTTATGATCGGAAAGTTCCCTTCTACTCTTATGCTATTAAACAAACTTGGTAAGCTATAACTAATCTGTTCTTGTCAGTGTTGGATGAAAGATATTTAGTTTCATCATTAATATTCTTTTAAAAATATATACTTGGGAACAAAACTGGTCGAGTGACAGTAGAGTTCATAGATTAATGGTTCCGTACTGGCTAACAAGATGTTAGTACGTTATTTTCTTTTTTCAAAACACTTTTGTGAAAGAATAAAAAAATGCACCTTTATTATGTAAAAATGTAAATACATTTATACTATACATAATTCTAAGTACCTATATACTTGCCTTATTACGTTTACAATAACCAACGTTACTCGATAAATTATGATATCCAGTCCACTTCCACCGTACTGCTAATACATTTCACCGGAAGAAAATTACCATTCCTACTCCACAATATAAAAGTTATCATAAAAATTGACATAAACTGTTTCTTTCTTGTTTCTGTTGTGTAACATATGTAGATTTCATTCATTAACAAGTGTATTACATATTTTTACGAACAAAGAATTGCATTTTTGATATCCGAGATAGTTGAGTTCAAAGGAATGAAGGGTGATGTAAATATTTAAAGCCGTAGTGACAGAAAATTACTGGCAATTGAGGAGGGTTTTGTACTGCAGATGCGCCCTCACTCCAAATACATGAATCAGTTGAAAATTTGATCAAGTTCTGAGAATCAATAGTTTAACATCAAACAAGTGTTCGCGTGACCTGCAGTAAACAATTCTATATGGTAAAGTAAGTAGTTTTGTATCAAAATCACATGGGTGAATTTTCGTCAAACACTCGGTTGGTGCATTTTTTTGCAACTAAGTTCACAGCTGGCTATAATATAATACTTGATCAATAAAGCAACAAGGAGCCCCATTTAAAGTGGCCCTTGTGTTTTATTATAATTTTAAACAGCTCTACATCTGAAAGACGACGTTGAATATTTATATATTCATTCGTTGCTGTGTGGGCATGGGTCAAATCTATTAGATCCAACCAATGACAGTAATTAATTCAAACGAACTATAATTATCATTGTCTTTACCAAGTGTTAGCCCATCACAAAAGGTTTTGAATTCTCACTTAAATAATTTCAACTGTAACCTTCACTTATTCCAAGTCTAGTTCGAAACCCAAAGGGAGTTTTAGTCCGTTTAGTTAAAGGATTGAAGGCGTGGGACAAGGGTCTTAACAACTTGGTTTTCCCTTCGGCTTTACTTATTTGAGTGATGGTGACACTAAAATTGTATTGTAAAGGCTTTAACTTTAGATTAATTAATCAAATATATTCTAAAGGAAGTTTTCGGTATGCAAGATTTGGTTGGCGAATATTTTACATGTATTTTACAAAGATTAATGTTTACATATATTATATGTATTGGGAAAAGAGGATTCACATATTAATAAATATATATTTTTTAAATCTCATGTGACAAGACTATTTATGCGTTGTTTCATTCATCATTAGGGAGCTCTGATATCTTATTAAAACCCTACTTATAGTTCACTAATTGCCTATGTCTCTTTTTTCCGTGTGGTCACGAATTAGGAATACAAAGTATTACTATCACATTTCATTCTGTGGATGTCGTACGAGGTAACTAAGAAAATACACGAAGCAAAAAAAAACTTAAATCATTTTTTATATTTTTTTTATAGACTCACGCCTGTATCCCCGAAGGGGTAGGCAGAGGGTTAACATTGCACCCACATTTCGCCATGAGTTTTTAGGTCCCAAGTAATAGGGGGCGAGCCTTTTGCCGTTACCGGGCACATCACCAGGGAAATTCGGGAAAACCCAGTAACACTTTTGCCCGACCCGGGAATCGAACCCGGGACCTCCGATCAGCAGTCGCATGTACGCTATCCATTAGACCACGGAGGCAGTCTTAAATCATATTTGTATAAAAAGAGACGGAAACCTCGGCATCAAGCATAAATCAGATTCTTCTCTTTCACTATCTTTAACCAGTATGGTACAGTAGGGCAATAGCTCCTGTCGACTCACAAGCGTTTGTGACGCAAATTAGGAGAGGTCTTAGTCCAGCAGTGGACTGTGAAAGGCTGTTCTAGTAATACTTCACACAAATGTGGAATTAAAGCCTTGGGAATATAAGTATAAATGTTTATGTTGATACGAAATAGTTTTCGTTGTATATTTATACCCATACTTATTTACCATAATCAAACATTTTCCTTTTAAACATTTCGATACGTACTCGCTTGAACAACAGCAACCTTCATATTACATCAAATATTTACTGTTCGATAAATTGGATATTGTTTTATCCATTTTCACGATCAAAAGTTGTATTTCCACGAATTGTCCTTTACAAAAGTAAAAACGTACTTATTTCCATTTGAAAAAATACAGCTGCCCTAAAATGTATAATGGATTGTAAAAGCTCGACCGAAACCATTTCGCATCAAACATTCGTATTAAAGCATAAATTTAATGTGAAATATCAAATTGGGCTGTACAGTCATATTTCATTTCGGCTACTAACCAAACTTAGCGCAACAAAAATTAAAGAAAATTTACAATTCGCAGGCCTAGCAGATCGTCGAAAGGAAATAAGATTTTTAAGAAAAAAAAACAATAATATTCCGTATCCCTTTATAAACTCATCTGAAGTTTGTGAAGATCGTTTTCGGAACGTTTGTGAATTATGCCCCTTCTCTTCAGCTTCTCTTTGAATTATTCCTGTGTAGGAATACAAGGTCTATACAAATGGCAAGATCTCAAAGGAACACTTGAAACGACCTTGCAGAGGAAAGTGGCAGTCGAACAATAACAACCGAACATTATTTTAAATGACTAGGCCTATTAAATAATTCAGGAACCCTTAAACATTTAATGCGGGACGTGAGGTCCTCGTCTACTGAGTGACAACTCAACGAGATGTTTGCCTTCCTTGGGACTGTTTTATGTTTATGGGAGAATCAAGCTCTCTGGTAATCAGTTGAGATTGGAGCTTATGGCTATTTGGCAACAACGACTATGGATATTGTGCTTGCATTTACTTTAATAATTATTTTGTTTTTATTGTTGAGCTGACTGAATAAGTTTTATTTTAAAAACGTCGAACAGGCGGGTGTTTTTGAATTTAACAAACTAAAAACCTTTAAAAGGTTGATTATTCAATTATGTATAAGTTTTTATTAATGTTCGCGGTACACTTGTTTGTTTTATATATTATTCATACTAATGCAATACAAAAAAGAGAATATACCTATTTTTAAAACCATCTGAAATCACAAGTTTTCAACAGATTCTATACCAGGAGACTATGCAACATAGGATCAAATATAACTCAATAGGAATATTTACGTTTATTACTTTGAATGGAAATTACATCATTATAGCATAATAATATGGCATTGCTTTAGCAAACACAATCATTCTGGGTTCGAGCCAAACTTTGTCATTCCCAGAAACAGAACACACAAAAGAATTCCTGCAAACAGTTCACAAAACTTGTTACTACATTAATGTCCCAAACGTTTGGAACACCATTTCCCCTGAATCTCTGTATGACGAACACAATCCGATTACAATATTTGCGTATCCATTGCCGGGGCGACTTATACCGGGGACTTACCGAGGTCCCACTTTATTTGGAAACTTTGCCGTGTGTGCGTCTCAACTGGATATTTTCGAGCCAGTAAACAGGTGATTTGTTTGTAATGTTTTTAGTTTCCAGTTTCGGGTTTTTGGGGAGCGTGAATGGTAGCTCGGTTTGTTTTTATGGTGTGCGTTTTTTGGTTGAATGATTCATTTTCTTTTATGTTTTAAAAGGTTTTATTTTATTATTAGTGGTTATTAAACTGCACGGTTGGCGTAGTGGTTGAAGCGGCCGCCTCACTGCTTGTCACCATGCCGAGTGTTGTGGGTTCGATCCCCACACGAGACAATAATTTGTGTGATCAATAAATTGTTGTTTCGAGTCTGGGTGTTCATTGTGTCCGTTAGTTGTATGTTTGTAAAGACGCCGCGACACAGGATTTATTCCTAGAGCGGGAGTTGTCTTTAAAAAAAAAAGTAGCAGCAATAGTGTTAGAAGTAGCATCATGTTAAGCAAGGCATCAACTTATTTATTGCAACCTAGTAGCGAAATGGACAAACTGCTACGCAGTCTCTCATATCTCAGGTACCAACCCGCACTTGGGCAGCTTGGTGGCCTATGTCCTTACTCTTCTCATAGTCATAGAAGATGCCCATGCCCAGCAGTAAGAAAGTTTAAATACGTGGAGCGTATAATTAAACGTGCAACACTAATATGGCACGTTTCATTATAAATGCTATAGCTGTAGCAGAATACTGGTCGTCTGTCATCTAAAACCGCCATTAATATGACAAGAAAAAGAAGAAGAACACTAATATTCAGGTCAAAGTATTATTATTTGTTACATTGCTATAAAAACTATTAAAATAAGCAGATTATCAAGAATGACACCAAGAATTATCAGTAACAGCATTGTTAATAGCTATTAAACTAATAAGTATTACTGAGGCAATACGCAGTATCCAGATAATATTAAAGTTACATTTAACACGGTTTAAACGTTTTCATGGAAATATAGCTATTTATGAATAATGTACTCATATTTTGGAATGCTTATTTATGCATGAAACAGTTATTCATGGATACGAAGCAACGGTGGAACCGAGGTCGGGAATCCGACTCTACCAGTGACCACAGAAACAAAGGAAAAAATTTAGACCTATTATTTCATCCGCTTTAACTGTGGTTTTACAATTATTGTTTGAATGTAATAACTGTAAACTATGGAAAAAGAGTGATGAAATTTGGAAATGATACTTTAATTTCAACGTATACCATTCTTCTACGCACTAAAACCACTGCAGTGGCCGTCGACGTCACATAGCAGTAGGGCCAAGAACCGCTGTTATAATACTTTGCCGTGACCCTTAAATATATACAAAAAGGCACCTCATTGTTATAATGCCATCAATAACAAAACATCTTATTTTTTTGTTACCGAAATGTCACAAACAAAAGTCTTAGCCTTTGGTTCGGGTCGAGTCGGTCAGCGATACGTATTCGATTAACGTACGCGTTACCGTTGGGACTAGCCCGTATACGTTACGGTTCTGATGCTTGACTAGAATATGTTTTAGATCGAAAATTCGTGGAAGCTTTTTGTCACAGGCTTTGGCAATTTTTTTGGTGAATGATTTGGTGTGTCGTAATATTTGTTGTACGATGTTTATGCGCCTCAAATGGAGTAAACAATTTGGCTTTACTGACTTTTGGCTTAATATGATGAACATTGTTTTTCTTAACAAATTATAAAATATACTGTTTAGGGCAAATAAAATTTTATTTGCGTTTACTGAAACAGAGTTGTTTTTTGTTTCGAGTGCTGATTTTGAGTCCCGAGCAAGCGAAGGATTCTATGATTGAAAGTTAGAATCCTGAGCGTAGTGAGGGACTCAACAGCACGAGATACAAAAAGCTTTGCTCTCCTGTAGCACACATAACTTTTCACCACAGCAGTGAGAACACATATTACTAAGGAGACATAGAAATGAACAGAAATTGATTGAATTCTGTATTAATCACTTGTTGATTTAACTCTTCTGGTGTTAAAGTACAGTCATCATCGCTAGTTTCACTAATCTTTTTAGATTATTTTATATATTAATATAATTTAACACGTTACGTTATACTGTATCAGCATCAGCGATTTTTTTATTTCCGCTACTTTTTTAAATCGCGTTTTAATACCGCGTCCCTGATATTTATTTTTCAATTAATGTATCATTGTTGTAATTCCAAACTCAAAACTCAAAATCCTTTATTCATTTAGATCACAAAATGAGACTTATGAACGTCAAATTTAAAACATTATTACTGTATGCTTCTACATTCACATTTACTGCGACGTTCGCAAAGAAAGGGCGTAGAACCATGAGAAAGAACGGGCAATAAAACTCACGGTCACTCTTTTTCATCGCCAAGTTTTTAAATAATACATAACAATTAAACTTTTGTAAGGTGCTGCAACTGTTATACCTTCTATGTTACTTGTATATATTTACTGTACATAATTCTCAAGCATAATCAAGTTAAATTTTGATGTTCATTTAGTTAGCCTCCTGAACATAGACATGGTGAAACAGGAGCATCCACTTACATTATGCACCTAACAATGCAGGCAATCCACGCAAATGTTCAGAACCATGATGGAAATTATGAAGTTAAATATCAAAAACAAAATTATACCAGCCCATAAGACCGCCCTCGACCAGTCATCGCAAGTAGCACCCGTTCACGAGTATGACGCATGTGCCAGCCATCATCCCTCTCGCCATATCAGAGGGACAGGGATGACCCGACACACGACGCCACCACAAGAAATGACATTTAGTGAGCATGACGACAACGGTATACGAACCGGCAGTAATAAAGTTAACAATCTGTTGGTATACTGACCATGAACGCGAATTACCTCCATTTTTCAGATCATTAATATTAGGATAAATTTGTGAAACGCGTGAAGAAATGCAAATGTTTAATTTTAACAAAACCCATATTTAATTGAAATTATACCTTTTGAAATACAACCACCGATCCAACTGATTGAGTACAAGATAATAAAATTAAATATAATAAATAAATCGTATCTAACGACATGAAAGACATTTAATGATGTGGTGGCGATTCCCAAAACATCATTTATGTAATTTTATTTCGAATAGAATCATATTTTATTTAATTAATTACATGTCATGAATATTTTAATATTATCTTCCTATTTACCTAATAATTATGTGAATACTGAAACAGATAATTTCCAAGCGCATTTGTCATTAAGGTAATCATTTAAATTGTAATAAGCCTTTTGCATTAGGCTATTTTTAATCTTTGTCCTAAATGCGCTAAATGGCAAGTCCAAAATACATATCGGTATCTTGTTGTAGATACGTAAACCAGGTCCTATAAAAGAATTATGAGTTTTACACAAACGGAAATACGGAACAAATAATTTATGTCTATTTCTTGTATTAATAGAGTAAATATCACTATTCTTTGAATATGAATTTATATTTTTACGCACATGCAAAAGACTGGCATAAATATACTGAGACGCTACAGTTTAAATACCGATTCTTAAATCTTTCCTTGAGCGAAACTCTTGTTTGTAATTGGTAAATGGCTCGAACTGCTCTTTTTTGCAATATAAAAATACTTTCGATATTAGCAGCTCTACCCCATAGTAATATGCTATATGACATAACTATATTAAAATAGCCAAAATATACCAGTCTAGCGGTATCGACATCTGTTAAACTACGCACCTTCTTAATGGCATAAGCAGCCGAACTAAGTTTCGCTGACAGATATGTAATATGTGCGCCCCATTGCAACTTCGAATCAAGTGTTATTCCTAGAAACAACGTAGATTCAGTTGTTTCCAGTACATCATCATTTAAAACGATGTTAGTACCAAGGTTTCTGACGTTTGGCAAAGCAAACTTAACACATTTGTTTTTTTTGGCGTTCAGTACTAAGTTGTTTACAGTAAATCATTTAGTCACCTGAATAAGGGCACTGTTTATTTCGGTAAAGTTTTCCTTATTTCTATCTACTTTAAATATCAATGAAGTATCGTCGGCAAACAATACCACGTCACAAATGTTTCTCAGGTAAAATGGCAAATCATTAATGTAAACAAGAAACAAGAAAGGCCCTAGGATACTACCCTGCGGCACTCCCAATTTTACTGGTAAGCCTCTGGATTTTGAGCCGTTTATTTCGACACATTGGATTCTGTTATTTAAATATGCCTTAATAACACCCAATGTTTTAGTCTGGACGCCGTAATGTTTAAGTTTGCACAAGAGCGTATCATGGCAGACACAATCGAATGCTTTCGAAAGGTCGCAAAATACACCAATAGCAATCTGAGAGCTCTCCCATGCATTGTAGATGTGTTTGAGTAACGCTACTCCTGCATCCGTCGTCGAGTGACCTTTAGTAAAACCATATTGCTCAGTATGAAGGAGGCTGTTTAAATTAAAGTGTTTCAGAAGTTGCTTGAGTATGATCTTTTCAAAGATTTTACTAAAAGTAGGTAGTATTGAAATTGGCCTATAATTACTAGGATCAGTCTTACTGCCGCATTTAAACAGAGGTATTATCTTACTATGTTTCATTAAATCCAGAAAATCGCCTGATTCTATACACTTATTAAATACGATGCTTAGATAAGGAGCTACTATATCTATTATACTTTTCAAGATCTCAACAGATATTTCCCAGAGATCACCTGTATTCTGAGACTCTAGAGATTGAAAGGTGTTTATAATGTCAGTAGAACTAATAGGGCTGAATTCAATAAATTTTCTGCACCTGAAACTGATAAGTTTAGACCTCTAGTAGTAGTAATAGGTATGCTAGCAAAAAAGTTATTGAATGTGTGTGCAACTTCTTTTTTATTGTTGATAATTTTATTATTATCTAGCAAGTTAACATTGGTGTTCCTTAAGGTTGTCTTGCCCGTTGCTTCGTTAATAGCTTGCCAGGTGGCCTTAACTTTGTTAGAAGACTTCCTAATTTTGTCACTAACGAATACAGCCTTAGCTATAATGCATACCTTTTTAAATATTTTAGAATAATTTCTGACATACTCAGTGAAGCTCGCATTAAAATTGTATTTCTTCATACCATACAACTCATACATCCTTGCTCTGCTTTTCTAAATACCTACAGTAGCCCACTCACTAAATGCTCTAGACTCCTTGATTACTTTTTCCTTGGTCTTAAAAGTACTTCTAATTTCGTTTTGCACTATATTAAACATAGTATCATAAATCTTATTAGGTGACTTAAGCTCCATCATATCAGGATTAATACCTACTAAAATTTTGTTCCTAAATTCAATAAATTTACGCCTAGGTAATGGCCTAACTGTCACCTTATGTACGACATTTTCATGAATATATGAAAATCCTGCCAATTGACCACAGTGATCCGAAGTTAAGTCCGTAGTAACTAATTTATGTGATACTGTATGATTACTAAATATATTGTCAAGACAAGTGGAAGATGATGCTGTTATTCTAGTAGGTTCAAAAAATAAGTTTGTCAAATTAAATGATTTAAAAAGATTTAAAAGCCTACTAGTCATTGGTGAACTAATAAATAATATTAAAATCACCACAAACTATGATACCTTTTTTATTGGTCTTAATTTTACCAATTGCATCTTCCATAACAGACTCAAAAACATAAAAGTTACCTAAAGGAGGGCGATACCAAATAAAAATGTATTGGTTAAATACCAATTTTATACTTTTAATTAGACTTATTTTTATTAAAATACAATAATAAATTAAACATATAAACAATAACATATAAAAAAGTAAGTTCTTTATTACAAATATCTTTTTTATTTGCGTTTCCGAAGGTGTTTTCTTTAAGGTCGAATTCCAAAAGCGAATTTCGAATTCGAAGGGGTTTGTTTTTTTCAATCACTTTTATATGCATGTGAAATAGATAGAGCACCGTAAAATTCGAATGTTTCAAATTTATGGCTGAACAATGTCAATTCGTGACACTGAAGATTGAAAAATTAAAAAGCTACTTTTACTCACGCTCGAATCAAAATCGCGTTTTGTTCACTGTTGTCTCGCAGCAAAAGCGGCATGTTTGAGCTGCTGTGGTGAAAAAGAAATTTATCTGGTTTTTATTGAAATGAGAAAGGTTTATTAATACACGTAACATAGGACTGAAGTCCCTATGGGCTATAAGTGCGTAATAATATTAATACGGAGACGAGTCGCGTCGTAATTTGATGAGTTCCATAAGGATCGGTGGTGCTTCATAGTTTCGCGCAAATTGGCTTTTTTAGAAACTCTCAGAAAACCTTAATTAGATAAAAATATTTTTATCTAATTAAAAAAATATTTTAATTTAGATCTGAAAATATGTGTCCGTACTAATGTGTATTTCTGGAAATTAATGTTGTAATTAGGTTGCACCGCAACGTTTTAATTAAATCGAAATAAGTATGGTCATCAACGTCTTTTTAAATGGCCATTCGTGTTCTAGGAATAAATTATGCGTCATGAGACAAACAATTTATGAATCTCACAACTAACACTCGGCGTAGTTTTAAACGATGAGGCGTAGCCTTATACCATAACGTCTTTGGTGCAGCAACTATGAAAAATTGTTAATTAGTATTATTATTTTATATTATTTGTTATTTTTATTAGATATTAAATTTGATTTTGTAATATTAATGTTGACATTTTAATTTAGTAATTTTATTTTTGATTATAATTTAATGCTGATTTTGTATATAATGTTTGTTAGCTTGACATTTTCATTTTCAATTTTATTTTAATTTAATATTGTATTTATAATTTTAATGTTGACATTTTTATTTTATTTATTAGTGTTCATTTTGCCGTGTAAATCTTTTTTTATTTTTGATTTGATATTCATGTTATTTTTACTTGTACTTTAATTTTCTTTATGATTTTAATTTAAATTTGAACTATTAATAATTATTATAACCTTGTACAACATATGATCGAAATGTGTCCAAATAAATGATATTTGAATTTTGAATTTGAAACGTCTTTTTGTAGTAGGTAGTTCAACATTTCTTCACAACAAAATTGAATATACACGATGCATCACTTACCGTAAGCTTCCATATGACAATCAGCCTCTAGAGCAGTATTAACCAAAGTAAAATTCTGACTTTTAAACATCACATTTCAAGAACATTAAACTTCAAACTTTGAAAATGTGATTTTGTTAAAGAAACATAATATTATACCTACTGGTACAATAACTTTACATGAAACTTAGTAACAATTTTGCACGTACCACCGTTATATAATAAAGTTTCACAAAATTAGTGAAGTTCTAATTTTCATAATTTCAGATCAATTCCGTCCTGATTTGTCTAGGGCTAACTAATTTTCATTTTATGGTAGAATACTAGTAATGGTAGCTGAAACTTGTGGGTAAACGGTAAGTGTGTTGTTTTATCGAACGTGGTTGAGTATTGGGCGATAGTAATTCGATTTGACACTTTAAACTAGGCGATGGCGAAGAGATTCAGGAGTCTGAATCTTATTTGTATTTGCTGTAGCCCGAGATATAAATCTTATTGTTTATTATTTCATTAGACTTAGCTATAGTCTGGTACTCAGTACTGGAGATACCAAAAATCCGCCACTTAGAGTGTGTACCACAAATAGACCGCCGTGGCAATGGTACTATTTTGAAATCTACGGCGTACCACTGACTTTTGAAGGTATGTGCGTAGTTAATTGTTAATTAGTTCGTACTTTGGAGAGCACGTGATACTGTCTTTTGATAGTCGTCATTGAGAGTCAGTACCCTTTAATATACTGACACTGGCCTAAGCGTGTGAAATATCACTATCCCGTTGGGTAACGGAGGTCAGACTGTGGTTGATGATAACATAACTTCACGCCTTTCATCCCCGAAGGGGTAGGCCGAGGTGTATTACACACCCACACTTCGCCAGTTATGTTTCGGTCCCAATGTAATAGGGGGTGAGCCTATTGCCATTTACCGGGCACATTATTTAAGCAAGAGATACTTAACATTTTTAATACACACACACAACTTCGAAAAGTTAGAGGTGTATGCCGGGGTAACTGGGGATCAAGCCCGAGACCATCGTCTTGGCAGACCATTATGTACTCCACTGGGCTATCGCCGCCGATACTTCAGTAAATATTTAAATTTAACAATGACTAAAACAACTTTAATAAGCGTTAGCTTAATCTGTTAGAGTAAGTTTATGAAGACCAATACTTATTAGAACTTAGTTATACAATTATAAACTTTAAAATCTGGATAAAGGACGCCACGTCTAAAATAAACTGTAAAATCGAAGTTAGCCAGTTATCGTCTCATTTAGCAAATAGAGCATTGCTGTTTATTTTTACCTTATCATATTTTTAAAAGCCTTGATAAAGCATGCTTGTATTTTATATTCAAAACTGTTTTAAAAGATAGATTCCATTTTCTTTAATATATTTAATAATCAACTCCCGCATAAGGACTAAATCTTACTTTACAAACATACAACTAAAGGATACAATGAACACTCAGACTCGAAACAACGATTTATGAATTAGATACACAAAGTGTTGTCTCGTGTGGGAATCGAACCCACAACATTCGCGCAGTGTCAAGCGGCGAGGCTGCCGCTTAAACCACTACGCCAACCGTGCAGTGCAAGATACCGTAACCAAAATCGCTCAGTACGTTTTGTTTGGGACTAAACTCACTCTCATTAGTGTATCACCTGTATAGCCAGGTTCAGCAGCAGTGACCATAGAGGACACCGAGTTTAGACACTCGGCAATTCTCGAGGACAGCTAATAATTCATGTTTTTATCAAAAGATCTTAACAGTATTTTATTTCTAGTAGTCGCTAATAACTAATATTTGACTATCGATATGATTAATCGATTTTAAACTTTCGCGATTTGTATACATCATACAATTTTACTAAAACGGGTCTTATTCGCGATATTTAATTAATTTAATGTATAAATACCTATGTTTTACCGACGTTTCGGCCGTCTTACAACAGCCTTGGCCGCGGCAGGACTCTCATACAATTTTACTAAAACGGGTCTTAAAACTTGTAATTAGCCTTCCTACTTCTATTCTGTATAATTATTATCTATGTAAATGCTATCTGTAGGTTTTCCGAATACAATGAAATAAAATAAAAATAAAATTATTGGTATAAACCTGGTTTCTTTTTGAAGGCGTGGCCGTGGGCTAGAACGGAACTTTGGGTTAGGTAGCCCATATAGACATGACCAGTTTTTCTCTTGGTAGCTCAGGTGAAGTAAAATGATAAAAAAATATAATGTATGAACATGATCCTTCGTTCCGCAACAAAGAATCAGTTCATCACACAGTGTTAATTTGTCTGGAGGCTTATAGAAATCCTAAGAAGATTTATCCATTTATATATTAAAAAAATCGATATCCCTTGTAAGGCACATTACGATACTTTAATGCTGAAATACTTTGTACATGTTGTATTGGATTCCTTTTCTAATTTTTACTTTGAATAGTCTGTAGTAAAGTAATTTTGGTCATTTTTAGGGTTCTGTACGATATGGTGACGCTTGGGTTCCTCTTGTATAGCTTTGCTTTGTCAGTTCGGCTGTCGTTGGATTGTCTTGATCAGAAAGAACTAAATATAATATAATTAGCTTTATTGCCACAAGCGAGACAAATCAAAAAATAAAATTCAAAAATAAGAAAGTACTGAACTACTGATCACTATAATAATAATTATGTTATAAATATATTATGTGCTGAAGTATATTCTGATAATAAAATGTAATAAGTATATTCTGATTATGCCTACAAAACGTTTAACTACAATTTCGAAACATTTTAAGGATTGCGGGCTGCATATTCAAGCTACTCGTCAAAAATTATTAGCCCGTAAATCCTAAATGTGAAAGAGATTTTTCCATCAATGCACGTGTAATCAATCATTACCTCCACTCCACCACCTCAATCGCAGTATTTGGGTGTGTTTAAACTTTTTATATAGTAGCACACATGTTGAAAATACAGGGAAAATTTACAAAGCTAATAAGTACTTTGTTAATCTCTTACCACATCTCAAGAAATGTTTATATTTAGAAGATCGATAACAAAATAAGTGAGGCCGATATCAAATCAATGTTTATTTGTTCTCAAAATAAACTCTTTGAGGATTTGTTTTCTTAAAATTATAGCTTCCAAATATAAGTTCTAGCGTAGGTGACACTCATTTAATAAAAATTCACTCATGCTTGCGTTTTGGCATGGTTATTCTCTAGTAGTGGCTATTTTGTAGTATTTCGTATTTTCGTGTCTATTACGATAAAGATGAGCTTCAACAGCAAAAAAGGGTATTTGTAATTTTGAGAAGTGCTCCAACGCTTGGTTTAAAAAAACATGCCACAAACTGGCAGCCAGAAGCTTTATCGTTCCTTTAATATTTAAAATATGTAAAATTAATCTTCTACATTTGAAGTAAAACGTCACACACTGTCGCTTACTTACATATAACAGTTTGGAGAAGCGCAAAGATCTTTATTCTCCAGTACTTTTTAAACACATCCTATTTGATCTGTGACATTTCGAGACTTGGAGTAGAAAGTTGTATTCAAATAAATCTCGCGTTGTTTTATAGATTTGCACCTCGGGACTTGTTTAAAATATCATTGATTTTAAACTGTTTGTGTTAAGTCGGCCAATTATGTAATAAAATGTATATAATTGGAGTGTTACTAGCCTTCTATAAAACTGTGTATTTCATCTTCTTTAAAGAACTGCCAAATTTTTATGAGGCTATTTTTCTAACGCTTCACTTGCTTTCATCATATTTTTTTAATAAATCTTAATATATATATTTCTTGTGTGCGTGGGTATGTCACTGAACTCCTCCTAAATGTTTTTTTTGTGTGTGTTCAAGGGGACTTGAGAATGGTTTAAATTCACAATTTAGTCCACTGGAAAATGTTTTTTTAGTTAATTTTCAATTTGTAAGTAGTTTCTGATTTTGGAATTTTTCACATTGGAACCTGGCTGTGCTACCACCGCAGTGTCAAATCTATATTAATAATTTCGTCAAGGGGTACGGTAGACTCAATCGTATATCTATAATCGATCAAAAAATAAAGATTTCGAATCGACAACATACATCCGCAAAATTCGGATTGTTGAGTATTTTGTTAAATTCTAATGGTTCTGACAGACAAATCGCAGTCGCCATATTGGCCACTCCAGCGAAACGTCAATGATACCGGATAACATTTTGAGTACTACTTAGTCTTAGTACTAAGTAGTTTGTATGCGTAAATACTTTTTGCAGTAATATTTCCTAAATAGTTAAAACGACAATTTATAGAAATATCCGCCCAACGTATCCGCCTAATAAAGGAGATTTGTGTTACCCCGAACATAGATGATATACTATAACTAGAGAACCCCGAATTTACGGGAGCGAAGCCGCAGGCAAAAGCTAGAAATATATATATATATTTCTTTTGTCCGTGTGTATGTCACTGAACTCCTCCTAAGCGACTGGACTGATTTTGATGAATTTTTTGTGTGTGTTCAAGGGTGAGAATGGTTTACGTTCACAAAAAATGCGAATATTAAAAAAAAAAAAATGGCAGTACGAAGGTCACCGGGTCGGCTAGTATTGTATAATACAATAACTCAGAGTAATTAGTTTCCATACTAGTAGCAACAATCCCTCACCTGCTGCGGCTAATCCGTTAC
The DNA here is from genome assembly GCA_944739405.2 of Euclidia mi. Classification (NCBI taxonomy): domain Eukaryota; kingdom Metazoa; phylum Arthropoda; class Insecta; order Lepidoptera; family Erebidae; genus Euclidia; species Euclidia mi. The sequence continues at coordinate 98,223,265 of OX123185.2, forward strand.
TGTTTACTTAATGGTGCAGCTATGGAGACTCCTCAGTACGTGTCCCATCACTTTCTAGACTAAAACTCTCAAGGGCCTTTGCGCGCTGGACCTATATCTCCGTGTACGCCTGCCATAGGGCCGAGTATTGTTGCAACAAATTAGAATAATACCCGTGAAGGACATACAAATAATAATAAATATAGGTTGGTACAAAATTTTATATTTTTGTTGCCACTTAATTTTGGTAGCTCCACTTACCTTGTTTCGTTAAACTTGCCTTGATATATGGCAACCAAGACCCTAAGATTCATCACACGGATATATGAGTACATAGCAACGTAATGAAAACACTGTCACGCACTTATCTGGGTGAGACTCGCAGGGGTCCAAATTAACACATCATTTAGCACTCACCCTTTTTCGTAACTACCTATTTGAGGTCTTTCGAGATGCTGGCAGGTCCTTGGGAATTACTCAATTTTTGTCGACGGGCTCTTAAGTAACAGCAACGTGGTTGGTTGATAATGACAGGTTAAATGGCTCGAGTATGGTAAATGAGGGGGATACTGAGTCATGTGTTGTGATCTGGAGGATATGATGACTGTGTGTTTTGAAAGTTTTCATTGATAATATCGGTTTGAAAAATGGCGTTGTACGTAGCTGTTTACATGATGGCATAGTTTAGATGTATTAACAAAATATTTTTACAATCACGAGAGCAATATGCATGTTTGTGTCCACCATAAAGATTCAATCACATTCTAGTTCAGACATATAAGGTTTTAGATATTTTAATTTCCACAAAGTACTAAGAAAGCTAGTCACTCAATAATTTGCCCTATAGCTGTCGGTGAAGACCACATAATGCTTCTCTTTTCTGCTCATCACCTGATCAAGTGCCGTGGAAGACCTCTGAACTATCAACGACAGTACGAGTCCAACATGTATCCGACATGTGACTAGATTTTACTGTCCATTGTTTGAATATTTGCCGAGATACCTGCTATAAAGAAAATTATTCTAGGGTAGCAAATGTCTTTTTGAAAGCAATTTATACTTTATACCTTATTATAAAGGAAACTTAATAATAAATATAAATAAAACACCATAGAAGTGCAGGCACATCCAGTTTATTATTAAAATTTTACGATCGGAAAGTTCCCTTCTACTCTTATGCTATTAAACAAACTTGGTAAGCTATAACTAATCTGTTCTCGTCAGTGTTGGATGAAAGAGATTTAGTTTCATAATTAATATTCTTTTAAAAATATATACTTGGGAAGAAAACTGGTCAAGTGATAGTGGATTTTATAGATAAATGGTTCCGTACCGTCTTATAAGATGTTATAGTACCTACGTCGTTTCAATTTTAGAATACTTTTGTGAAAGAATCAAAAAGTGCACTTTAGTAATGTGTAAAAAAAATATATTTTTGCACTTGGTCAACACATATTATATTACTATTACGCATGCAAAAAAATCTTGATTTTGATAATTTTGATGACATGTAGCCGTCAATGTGATCATTACCTTAATAGAATTATTTCAGTTATTAAAAACAAACCATTCTAAGTAGCCCTTCACTTTCCGTATTCCTTTAACAAAAACCAACGTTACTCAATAAATTAAAATATCCAGTCCACTTCCACCGTACTGCTAATACAATTCACCGGAAGAAAATTACCATTCCTACACCACAATATAAAAGTTATCATAAAAATTTACATAAACTGTTTCTTTCTTGTTTCTGTTGTGTAACATATGTAGATTTAATTCATTAATATGTGTATAACATATTTTTACGTACAAAGAACTGCATGTTTGATATCCGAGATAGTTGATTTCAAAGGAAAGAAGGGTGAAGTAAATATTTAAAGCGGTGTTGGCAGAAAACTACTGGAAATTGATTAAAGTTTTGTAAAGCAGATGTTGTCCGTGTGGTGACGGATTAAGAATACGGAATGTCACCACCCCATATCATCCCATGGGTGTCGTAAGAGCCGACAGAGGGAGCATATTATGCAGAGAACAGCACTATAAAAGAAGGAAAACTTGATACAAACCCTATACCAACCCGTTTGGCCAGCGTGTTATAGTAGGCCAGTTCCTCCTTACAAAGGAGAGGCCTAGTCCAGCAGTGGACTGTTAAAGGCTGATGATGACCAAAGAAGACCCCTAGTCCAGCAGTGGACTGTTAAAGGCTGATGATGATGAAAGCAGATGTGCTCTCACTCCAAATACATGAATCCGCTGATAATTTGATCGGGTTCTGAGAACAAATAGTTTAGCATCAAGCAAGTGTTCGCGTGACCTACAGTAAACAATTCTATATGGTAAAGTAAGTTTATATCAAAAACACATGAGTGAATTTTCTTCGAAAACGCGGTATTTGCGTTTTTTTGCAACTAAGTTCACAGCAGGCTATTTAATAATTATTCAATAAAGCAACAAGAAGACCGATTTAAAGTGGCCCTTCTGTTTTATTATAATTTTTAACAGCTTTACATCTAAAACAGGACATTGAATATTTATATATTCATTCGTTGCTGTGTGGACATGGGTCAAGTCTATTAGATCCAACCAATGCCAGCAATTAATTCAAACGAACTATAATTATCATTCTCTTTATCAAGTGTTAGCCCATCACAAAAGGTTTTGAATTCTCACTTAAATAATTTCAACTGAAACCTTTACTTATTCCAAGTCTAGTTCGAAACCCAAAGGGACTTTTAGTCCGTTTAGTTAAAGGATTGAAGGCGTGGGACAAGGGTCTTAACAACTTGGTTTTCCCTTCGGCTTTACTTATTTGAGAGATGGTGACACTAAAATTGTATTGTAAAGCTTTAACTTTAGATTAATTAATCAAATATATTCGAAAGGAAGTTTTCGGTAGGTATCCAAGATTTGGTTAACGAATATTTTGCATGTATTATACAAAGATATTACATATTAATGAATGTATTTTTTTAAGTAATAAGTCCCATGTGACAAGACTATGTGCGTTGCTATTAATCAGCAAATCATATTTCAACTGAGATCCAGAATACAAAGTATCACTACCCAATTTTATTTTGTGGCTGTCGTAAAAGGTGGCTAAGATACACGAAGCAAATCATACCTCTGCAAAGAGACGGTAAACTCGACATTGATCATATACCAACCAAATCAAATCCAGCTGTGGACTCTGATAGGCTGTAGTAGTTGCACATCAGCCAAATGGAGAAATGTCCTGGAAATATAAGTATAGATATAAATTTGACGAACAATGTATTGTTTCATATACATATATTGATACTTATACTGATTTTCCATGATCAAACATTTTTCCTTTAAACATTTCGATATATACACGCTTGAACAACAACAACCTTCATATTACATAAAATATTTACCGTTCGATAAATTGGATATTGTTTTATCCATTTTCACGATCAAAAGTTGTATTTCCACGCATTGTCCTTTTCAAAAGTAAAAACGTATTTCCATTTGAAAAAATACAGCTGCCCTAAAATGTATAATGGATTGTAAAAGCTCGACCGAAACCATTTCGCATCAAACATTCGTATTAAAGCATAAATTTAATGTTAAATATCAAATTGGGCTGTACAGTCATATTTGATTTCGGCTACCAACCAAACTTAGCGCAACAAACATTAAAGAAAATGTACAATTCACAGGCCTAGCAGATCGTCGAAAGGAAATAAGATTTTCAAGAAAAAAGAAAAACAATAATATTCCGTGTCCCTTTATAAACTCATCTGTAGTTTGTGGAGATTCATTTTCGGAACGTTTGTGAATTATGCCCCTTCTCTTCAGCTTCTCTTTGAATTATTCCTGTGTAGCAATATAAGGTCTTTACAAATGGCAAGATCTCAAAGGAACACTTGAAACGACCTTGCAGAGGAAAGTGGCAGTCGAACAATAACAACCGGACATTATTTTAAATGACTAGGCCCGTTAAGTAATTCAGGAACGCTTAAACATTTAATGCGGGACGTAAGGTCCTCGTCTACTGAATGACAACCCAACGAGATGTTTGCCTTCCTTGGGACTGTTTTATGTTTATGGGAGATAAGATAGCCAAACAAGTCCTTCGGCTGTCCAAGCAACAACTTCGGACAGTCACGGCCACCTACACAGGACACGGATCCTTTAATAAACACCTATTTACTATAGGTATCACCAACAGACCGCTGTGCAGAGCCTGTATGGCAGCAGACGAGACGGCAGCCCACCTGCTTCTCGACTGCCCTGAGGTCTCACAGTACAGGCAGCAGTACCTGACCAGACACAGCATACTGAGGGAAGCAGTGGGCCACATCAAGAGCCTGCTGGCATTCCTCGAAGAGCTGGGGTGGCTCGAATGACAAGACCATTCCCACCCGTACGCAAAATACAAGACGTGGAGTTGCGGAAACAGCCCGTGCGATCAAGTATCAAGTGTGTTTATTTCTTGAATGCTTGATAGATATTGATCAGTCTATTCTGACCACATGTATATTTAAATATAATTATATTTAACCTAAATATCGAAAAAATATATCTCTCTGAAGAAGTAGGCAAAAGTATTTTGGATGATGGACGGATGTCTGTTACTCATTTACTCAAAAACGAATTAATGTAACTTGTCAAAACTTTGTGTATTTTGTACATAAAAATAACATAATTTTGCTACATTTTGTCATTTAATCCGAGGCCTACACAGGCGGACCGGAGCGTTTTAGAATCAAGTTATCATAAAAAAACATACTGCTTCCTGGCCTTCCAGACTTTTCGACGGCCTGTCAAAAGCTCTGTAATTGAAACCGAGCAGCCAAAGTGTAGATAAATATATTTCTTAGGATTACTTTTATTACCCGGATATTGACGATCTAATAATTTAGATGAGATAAAATGTTTATTTTTCAAGCAATAACGAAAGATAAAAGTTTAATGAACATAACATGCAAATTATTACACTATAAATGTAAATTCCCGCTAGATAATTTAACACATAAATTAATGTAGACATCAAGATAAGTAAACTGTTTGCTAAATCTCTATAATTATTTTGTACTTTACAAAACCCTGGGGCATAAAAACAATAAAGCATGTAGCCGCCGTATTAAAAAGATAACTAGATCGCAAACGTAAAGTAACAAAAAACTTATTTCGAAAGCAAACTCTTGAGATTTTCTTGAGAATTTATAGCGTCTCGGTAATGAATGACAATAAATGTGTGGATAATAGGATATATTTATTTTCCTCCTAGGTTGGAAGAAAACATATCTTTATGTTAAATCCATTTTCCAAAAGGGGGATTCGTGGGAATATTGATTGTGAAAAAATTGTAAAGGCGAATGAAAATATTTTTGTGAAATCTGAACTCGTTTGTGTATTTTCGGTATTTGGATTGATATTGAGCATTCACTTGAAATGAGCATTTTTGCGAATGCAATATTACTAAAAACCAACGAGTGCGTTTTAGGGAGTATTCTATGGAGTGTTTACACTCATAGTGTACTGGCTGTGATAGTTTAATAGTTAAGGCTCTAGAAATTTGAGCATTCACTGGTAATGAGCATTTTTCCGAATTCAATATTACTGAAAATCGAACAAGTGCGTTTTAGGGAGTATTCTATGGAGTGTTTTTCTGAGTTTTCCAGTGAAAGAACAGTAAATTTGCTTCGAACTTCTTGCAGATTAGAGCATTGGCTAGAAAGATCATGAAATCGATCGTAGCGATGTTTGGCTCTGTTCGTTGTTGCGCTCGACAAATCTAAAAGCGGCGAATGATCGATGTTCTTTTAGAAGTGAATACTCAAGTCTATCAGTACCTTAGCGGTTGCCTCGGATTTGGCGCTATGGTGAGTTTTGCGGGTTCCATGCACACAGTGTTGCAGTGATCGAGTAATTGTTGTTTGGCATCTAGGTTTTTCGTGATAGTTGTTTGAATGTTTATAAAATAAATACTGAATACATTTCTAATACCGCTCTTATTATAGTCAATAAATGTAGTTTTCCAGCATTTCAAGAGGGTTACAAGAATAGTTTGAAAGAAAACTTCCCTTACACAACTTGGGCCAAAGTTCTAACTTAAGTATAAATAATACAATACAATACTTTTAAGACATTTTTTCTTAGGTATATTTTTTTGAAGAGATCTACGTAATATTACATCTTTTATTTATGAACAAAATATGTACTGGTTAACTTAACACGTTTTGAATTTGAAAAAATGACTTGAATGCCTTTATTCCAGCATATTACAAACTTAGCTACCATAACCAAACATATTCACCAAGTTATAAAATAAAATATATCTCAGTGCGGTAGCAAAATGTTATTTCATGTGGCTGAACTCGCTATCACAATGTTTCTGGGCTAGTTCAGCCGTCTTTATTTCAATTGTTAAAGCTACACTAAACCCTAGACAGCTAGTACTGAAGCCGTGTATACTGTATAGTACCACAATATTTAGTGCCACAATGTTTAGTGCCACAATGTTTAGTGCCACAATATTTAGTGACGCTATCTTCAAAGCAATAAAAACGTTGAGAAGTATGGTCATTGCGGTCTTTTGAATGGGCAAACTTTATGCCCTAAGAAAGGTCAGAAGCCTTAGAAGCTTTATCCATTTATATGTGTTAAAAAAGTCGTTATCCCTTGTAAGGCACATTACGATACTTTAATGCTGAAATACTTTGTAAATGTTGTATTGGATTCCTTTTCTAATTTTTATAGATTTTTTTATAGATTTGCACCTCGAGACTTGTTTAAAATATCATTCGATTTTAAACTGTTTGTATTAAGTCAGTTAATTATGTAATAAACCTTGATAGAATTTGAGTGTTTCTAGCCTTCTATAAAACTGTGAATTTCATCTTCTTTAACCTCTGGAACGCAGGCAGTGCCAAATTTTTATAAGGCTATTTTTATAAATATTGTATAATACAATAGCTCAGAGTAATTAGTTTCCATATTAGTAGCAACAGTCCCTCACCTGCTGCGGCTTATCCGTGACTGTTTACTTAATGGTGCAGCTATGGAGACTCCTCAGTACGTGTCCCATCACATTCTAGACTAAAACTCTCAAGGGCCTTTGCGCGCTGGACCTATATCTCCATGTACGTCTGCCATAGGGCCGAGTATTATTGCAACAAATTAGAATAATACCCGTGAAAGAGATACAAATAACAATAAATAAAGGTAGGTACTAAATTCTATATTTTTGTTGCCACTTAATTTTGGTAGCTCCATGTACCTTGTTTCGTTAAACTTGCCTGGATATATGGCAACCCAGACCCTAAGATTCATCACACAGATATATGAGTACATAGCAACGTAATGTTTCATAATTATTATTCTATTAAAAATGTATACTTGGGAAGAAAACTGGTCAAGTGATAGTGGATTTTATAGATAAATGGTTCCGTACCGTCTTATAAGATGTAATAGTATGTAGTTACTCCTCCGTTACGTAACACCTTAATTAAAAGAAGCAAAAATACTACTAAAATAATATGTAAAAAAATATAGTTGCATTTGGTCAACATATAGATATTTTTATATTACCGTCTATTACGTAAGGGAAAATATGTCGATTTTGTTCATTGTGATGACACGTAACCGTCAATGTGATCATTGCCTTGAGCAAAATTATTGTAATTATTAAAAACACACAATTCTAAGTACCCATTTACTTGCCCTATTAGTTTTGCTATAACCAACGTTACTCAATTAATTTAAATATCCAGTCAACTTTCACCGTACTGCTAATACAATTCCCGGAAGAAAATTACCATTCTTACTCCACAATATAAAAGTTATCATAAAAATTTACATAAACTGTTTCTTTCTTGTTTCTATTGTGAAACATATGGAGATTTCAGTCATTACTATGTGTATAACATATTTTTACGTACAAAGAAATGCATGTGTGATATCCGAGATAGTTGAGTTCAAAGGAATGAAGAGTGAAGTAAATATTTAGTGGTTTCAGTGGTGGTGGCAGAAAACTACTGGAAATTGATAAGGGTTTTGTACTGCAGATTTACCCTCATTCCGAATACATGAATCAGTTGATAATTTGATCGGGTTCTGAGAACCAATAGTTTAGCATCAAGCAAGTGTTTGCGTGACATGCAGTAAACAATTCTATATGGTATGGTAAAGTAAGTTTGTATCAAAAACACAGGGGTGAATTTTCTTCAAAAACGCGGTAGTTGCGTTTTTATGCAACTAAGTTCACAGCAGATGGCAAAGAAAGTTTGTATCAAAAACACAGGAGTGAATTTTCTTCAAAAATGCGGTAGTTGCGTTTTTTGTGCAACTAAGTTCACAGCAGGCTATATATTATAATACTTGATCAATAAAGCAACAAGGAGCCCGATTTAAAGTATTACTCTACATCTAAATGACGACGTTGAATATTTATATATTCATTCGTTGCTCCACACAGCAACATGGGTCAAATCTATTAGCTTCAACCAATGACAATAATTAATTCAAACGAAGTATAATTGTCATTGTTTTTATTAAGTGTTAGCCCATCACAAAAGGTTTTGAATTCTCATTAAATAATTTCAACTGTAACCTTTACTTATTCCAAGTCTAGTCCGAAACCCAAAGGGACTTTTAGTCCGTTTAGTTAAAGGATTGAAGGCGTGGGACAAGGGTCTTAACAACTTGGTTTTCCCTTCGGCTTTACTTATTTGAGTGATGGTGACACTAAAATTGTATTGTAAAGGCTTTAACTTTAGATTAATTAATCAAATATATTCTTAAGGAAGTTTTCGGTAGGTATAGAAAATTTGGTTAACGAATATTTTGCATGTATTATACAAGTAAGTATAGATATAAATTTTACGAATAATGTATGTATCGGTACTCCTATCCTTCCTCAATCAAGGTTAAGCCGTACGATTGCTGTTGAATGCGGGCCATCAGTGGGTCGAGTCAGTCAAAAGCGTCAGACGATATCCTACATTGTACTTGCATACTAAACCGTTTTTTGCCTGGACTTTAAAAGATCAAGAAAAGACGAAAGAAATTGAAGTGACAAAAAGCAATGACTCTGAGTTTGTTTCGGCCTTTCTTCTCAAAAAGTCATTTAGCTAGAAAAAGCCGGCATCATCTAGAATAGGGTTTTGACTTGTATAAGTGTTGTAAACAACCAAAATGCAGAAATAAATATGTCTTTATGTCTCATACTGATTTTCTATGATCAAACATTTTTCCTTTAAACATTTAGATAAATACACGCTTGAACAACAACAACCTTAATATTACATAGAATATTTACCGTTCGATAAATTGGATATTGTTTTATCAATTTTCACGATCAAACGACGATTTCCACCAATTGTCCTTTTCAAAAGTAAAAACGTATTTCCATTTGAAAAAACACAGCTGCCCTAAAATGTATAATGGATTGTAAAAGCTCGACCGAAGCCATTTCGCATCAAACATTCGTATTAAAGCATACATTTATTGTGAAATATCAAACTGGGCTGTACAGTCATATTTCATTTCGGCTACTAACCAAACTTAGCGCAACAAACATTAAAGAAAATTTACAATTCGCAGGCCTAGCAGATCGTCGAAAGGAAATAAGATTTTCAAGAAAAAAAAAACAATAATATTCCGTATCCCTTTATAAACTCATCTGAAGTTTGTGAAGATTCATTTTCGGAACGTTTGTGAATTATGCCCCTTCTCTTCAGCTTCTCTTTGAATTATTCCTGTGTAGGATTATAAGGTCTATACAAATGGCAAGATCTCAAAGGAACACTTGAAACGACCTTGCAGAGGAAAGTGGCAGTCGAACAATAACAACCGGACATTATTTTAAATGACTAGGCCCGTTAAGTAATTCAGGAACGCTTAAACATTTAATGCGGGACGTAAGGTCCTCGTCTACTGAGTGACAACCCAACGAGATGTTTGCCTTCTTTGAGACTGTTTTATGTTTATGGAAGAATCGAGCTCTCTGGTAATCAGTTGAGATTGGAGCTTATGGCTATTTGGCAACTAAGGATATTGTGTTTGCATTTACTTTAATATATTTTTATTATTGCTGAGCTGACTGAACAAGTTTTATTTTAAAAACGTTGAGCAGGCGGGTGTTTTGTAGTTTAACAGACTGAAGCCTTAATAGGAGGTTGTTAATTCAAGTATGTATAAGTTTTATGAATTACGAAATATTGGTTTGTTTTTAAGCTGATTCCCACGCATTATTTCATACTTACATTATTGTTACAAAAACCGCGTTTAGTAAACAAACTATATTTTTAACACCATCTGTAATCTCAATCCTACATATTGTTTTTTCAGATGGAATCTATATCAGCACACTATAGAACATTGGAGCAAATGAAGCCCAATAAGGCTTATGCCGGTTCATGGATGTAACTGGAATCCAAGTGGTCAATAATTATTATGCTGTTGAATCCAAGCACACTCACTGGAAATAATATCATCATATTAATAATAATACCTCATGGCTTTAGCAAACATAAGCGGTCTGGGTTCGAGCCAACTTAGACATTCCCAGAAACAGAACACAAAAAAGAATTCCTGTAAACAGTTCATAAAACTTGTTACTACATTAATGTCTCAAACGTTTGGAACGCCATTTCCCCCTGAATCTCTGTATGACGAACACAATCTGATTACAATATTTGCGTATCCATTGCTGGGGTGACTTATACCGGGGACTTACTGAGGTCCCACTTTATTTGGATACTTCGCCGTGTGTGCGTCCCAACTGGATAATTTGGAGCTAGTAAACAGGTGATTTGTTTGTAATGTTTTTAGTTTCCAGTTTCGGGTTTTAGGGGAGCGTGAATGGTAGCTCGGTTTGTTTTTATAGTGTGCGTTTTTTGGTTGAATGATTCATTTTCTTTTTGTTTTAATAGGTTTTATTTTATTATTAGCAGTTAGTAAATTGATTTCGATGGTAACGGGTTCTTGTCATTCTTTTCAGTAAGCAATAGTGTTAAAAGTAGTATCATGTTAGGCAAGGCATCAACTTATTTATTGCAACCTAGTAGAGAGATCGACAAACTGCTACCAGTCTCTCGTATCTCAGGTATCAACCTCACTTGGCCAGCTTGGTGGCCTTTTTCTTTGTCTTACTCTTCTCATAGTCATAACAAATGCCCATGCCCAGCAATAAGGAAGTTTCTATACGAGGAGCGTATAGTTAAATGTGAAAACTAAAATTCAGGTTAAAGTTTAATTATTTGTTGCATTGCTATAAAAACTACTGAAATAAGCAGCATATCAAGAATGATATCAAGAATTTTCGGTAACAACATTGTTAATAGCTACTAAACTTATAAGTATTACTGAGGCAATACGCAGTATCCAAATAATATTAAAGTTACATTGAACACGGTTTAAACGTTTTCATGGAAATATAGCTATTTATGAATAATGTACTCTTATTTTGGAATACTCATTTATGCATGAAACTGTTATTTATGGATACGAAGCAACGTTGGAACCGAGGTCATGGGGCGACTACAAGTGACCACAGAAACAAAGAATAAAAATTAAGATCTTTAATTTTATCCGCTTTGTTTTACAATTATTTTTTTAATGTTAACTGTAATACTATGGAAAAAGAGTGATGAAATCTGGAAACGATACTTTAATTTCAATGTATCATTCCTCACATTCCTCTACGCACTAAAACCACCGCAGTGGCCGTCGACGTCACATAGTAGTAGGGCCAAGAACCGTTGTTATCATACTTTGCCGTGACCCTTAAATATACACAAAAAGGCACCTCATTTTTATAATACATTTAATAAAAAAAAAAACTAATTTTTTTGTTACCGTAATGTCACAAACAAAAGTCTTGGCCTTTAATTCGGGTCGAGTCGGTCAGCGATACGTATTCGATTAACGTACGCGTTACCGTTGGGACTTGCTCGTGTACGTAACGGTTCTGCTGGTTGACTAGAACGTATTTTAGATCGAAAATTCGTGGATGCTTTTTGTCACAGTCTTCGGCAATTTTATGTGGTGAATTATTTGGTGTGTCGTAATATTTATCTGAAACGGAATAAAATGTATTTTGTAATTTAATATGAAATACGTCTTTGAATTATTATGGAAAATCTGAAATGCGTATATAAAATGAAATTGAGGTTTAAGTACATAACTTCTATTTGGGGGGTAAATTTCAACGTGGTCACGCCAGCTATAGTCTGGAGATTCATGATTGGGACTCATTAGATTCACAATTAAAATAAATGTAATTCTGAAAACAGTTGTATTTCGATGACGTATATAGATAGATATATTGATAATTAAATTAAAAAGGATTATAGGATTATGCCTATGATAACAATATTGAGCATTATTTTGGTTATTTTTCAATTGGCACACCCACGTGCCTGTGTCAAAATATTATAAAAACATATTAGTTACTAGAGGACGCCAGCAGCTACGCCTGCATTTTTTTTTAAATTTACCCGTTTTGGCCGATCCCGTGGGAATTTCGGGAAATCCCTTCTTAGTGCACCCCTACAATCCCCAAGGAACATACATGCCAACTTTCAGCTTCCTGCGCCCAATAGTTTCGGCTGTAGCGTGTCTGTCTGTCAGTCAGTAACGCAAGGATTTTATATATTAAGATAATTATGTTTCTTTCTTTAATGCTTGCTAGATATTGATCAGTCTATTCTCTCTGAACAAGCAGGCAAAAGTATTTTGGATGATGGAAGGACGTCTGTTACTAATTTACTCAAAAACTAATTAATGTAATTTCTTAAAACCTTCTACCAATACACATAAAAATAACATAATTTGCTACATTTATGTCATTTAAACCGACACATACGCAGGCGGACCAGAGCGTTTTAGAATCAAGTTATTATAAAAAACCTACTGCTTCCTGATCTTCTAGACTTTTCGACGGCCCGTCAAAAGCTTACTTAATACTTATATTTAATACGATTTTTTATGGGAATAGGCGGCAAACGAGCAGATGAATCGCCTGATGCTAAGCAATTACCGCTGCCCATGGACACAAGCAACTCCACAGGAGTCACAAGTGCGTTGCCGTCCCTTGGGGTTGGGAAAAGGGATAGGATAAGGAGTGGGATGAGGGAGAAGGAATAGGAGATAGGGCCTCCGCAACGCAACAGTTTAGGTACTATTACATTACGTCGATTTTCTGTAAGACGGTAGTAGGTACTTCCCCGGTCGAGCCGGCCCATTCATGCTGCAATCAGCAAGGTTCTACCACCTGTTATATTACTTATTATTACCCGGATATTGACGATCTAAATTACCGTTAGAATATTGAACGATATTTTATTTTTCAAGCTACAGCGAAAGATAAAAGTTTAATGAACATTACATCCAAATTATTACAATATAAATTTAAGATCCCGCTAGATAATTTAACAAATTAATTAATGTAGACATCAAGATAAGTAAACTGTTTGCTAAATCGCTATAATTATTTTGTACTTTACAAAACCCTGGGGCATAAAAACAATAAAGCATGTAGCTGCTATATTAAAAACATAACTAGATCGCAAACATAAAGTAACAAAAAACTTATTTCGAAAGCAAACTCTTGAGATATTCTTGAGAATTTATCGCGTCTCAGTAACGAATGATAATAAATGTATGGATAATAATATACAGTTATTTTCCTCCTAAGTTGAAAGAAAATATATCTTTATGTTAAATCCATTTTCCCAAAGGGGTTAGTGGGAATATTGATTGTGAAACAAATTGTAAAGGAGAATGAAAATATTTTTGTGAAATCTGAACTGGTTTGTGTATTATCGATATTTATATCGATTGAGATAATTGATGTAAACAATCTGTAATGTGTTTCCTTTGAGATATATATGAGCACTCTTCTTGTAGTGTTTGAAGGTAGCAAGCTACACTCATAGTGTACTGGCTGTGATAGTTATAAGTTTGGGCGCTTTAAACTTGAGCATACACTTGTAATGAGCATTTTTGCGAATGCAACATTACTGAAAAACCAACGAGAGCGTTGTAGGGAGTATTATATGGAGTGTTCTTTTGAGCATACCAGCGAAAGAACTAGAGATGGTGAATATAATTATCAACCATTAAAATTAAATGATAAAAAATTTCAACTGTATGATATGATAAATAAAATCAACGCTATTGAATGAAAATATCATTACCTATTCATTCAACCGACGCGCGACGACGCGCGGCGCGACGGTCGACGCGCCACGCGCCAATTCGTTTCCAAGAAATAATGCCTAGTACTAGGTACAACAATTCATTACGATGAAATTTGCACTTAACTGTGATTGCTTTAAGATTCATGTTGCATTAACATAACCTATCTCATACATCCCTACGTTCGTAAGTACCTAGTCAACATTTGCTTTTCATAATAATGAATTAGTTCCCTATAATATTCGTTAACAAACAACAATAACAATAACACGCTAGTCAGCTAATGTCAACACAGATCAGTTTAATTTCGTAACTCGCACTTAGAACGCGTGACATCAACTAATCTCACTCAATCACTCAATATTCTACAAAAATATTGAATGAAATTACTGTTTCGTTCCATCAGATTAAAATATTAAAGTAACACTAAACCTCAGCAAGTTAATGTTAAAACACATATTCGAATGTCATTGTGTTTAAAATCAACCAATCACATTCATTATTATCAAAAACAAATGTTGACTAGCAATATCAACTTCGTTATGGCTGTGTGTTGTTAGAATAAAAATGAACTAATATTTTCAACCATTAAAATTAACAGTTAATTTTTTTTTATCAAATAACTTTTAAAAAATAAATAAGTTCAACCACTAAGCCCATCTCTAGAAAGAACAGTAAAATTGATTCGAATTTCTTGCAGATTATAGCATTGGCTAAATATATCATGAAATAGATCGTAGGGATGTTTGACTCTGTTCATTGTTCAGTTCGACAAATTTAAAAGCGACGAATGATGGATGTTCATTTAGAAGTGAATACTCAAGTCTATCACTACCCTTAGCGGTCGCCTCGGATTTGGTACCATGATGAGTTTTGCGGGTTCTATGCACAGTGTTCAACAGTATTTGTAATCGAGTAATTGTTGTTTGGCGTCTAGGTTTTTGGTGATTGTGAATTTATTATATAATAAGATGAATGTATATTTAATAAGTACTGAATACATTTCTAATACCGCTCTCATTTTAGTCTATATATAGTTTAATGGCATTTCAAGAGGGTTACAAGAAAACTTTACTTACACAGCTCGAGCTGAGGCCTTTCTTACTAAACTATGAACAAAACAATACCATACTTATAAATCTCTCCTACTTAGATATGTTAGTCAATGACGCCCACGAACGATTACATCATTTATATAAATAAACAATATATGTGCTGAAAAAACCCATTTTGGTTGAATTCATTAAAATGACTCGAGTGCCTTTATTCTAGCTTAGCTACCAGCTTAAACTTAGCTACCATAGCCAAACATATTCACCAAGTTATAGAATAAAATATATCTCAGTGCGGTAATAAAAATGTTATTTCATGTGGCTGAACTCGCTATCACAATGTTTCTGGGTTATATCAGCCGTCTTTATTTCAATTGTTAAAGCTACACTAAAATCTAGACAACTAGTACTGAGGCCGTGTACACCGCATAGTACCACAATATTTAGTGCCACAATGTTTAGTGCCACAATATTTAGTGACGCCATCTTCAAAGCAATAAAAACTTTGAGAAGTTTGGTCATTGCGGCCTTTTGAATGGGCAAACTTTATGCCCCAAGAAAGGTCAGAAGCCTTAGAAGCTTTATCCATTTATATGTGTAAAAAAAGTCGTTATCCCTTCTAAGGCACATTACGATACTTTAATGCTGAAATACTTTGCACATGTTGTATTGGATTCCTTTTCTAATTTTTACTTTGAATAGGCTATCTTATTCAAAGTATTTGGAATAGTAATTTAGGTCCTTTTTAGGGTTCTGTAGGGTATGGTGACGCTGGGGTTCCTCTATTATAGTTACGCTTTGCCTATTCGTCTGTTTGTGGTTTGTCTTGACATTCCGATAAACCCACAATAATATAAACTACAATTTTGAATATTTGCCCTTAAAACCTAAACGTGAAAGAGATTTTTTCATCATTAAACGTGTAATCAATCATTACGTGTCGGGGTCTACCACCTCAAGCGCAGTATTTGGGTGTGTAAACTTTTATATTTAAACACTTTGGTAAACCGTTCCGTACTGGACTAACATATTGAATGTACCAGGCATCTCAAAACAGTGTTATATTTAGAAAATCGATAGCAAAATAAGTAGTCTCTGTGGAATCACTGTTTAATTGTTCTCAAAATAAACTCTTTGAGGATTTTATTTTCTTAAAATTAAACCTTCCAAATATAAGTCACAACGTAGGTGACACTCATATAATAATTCACTGATGCTTGAGTTTCGGCATGGTTATATACCAGTAGCGACAATCCTGCTGCATTCTATCGTATCGTGTCCATTAGAATAAATTTTAATATGATCTTCAAAAGCAAAAAGAGATATTCGTTACGGTATTACGGTTAAAAAAAACAAGCGCAAAACGGGCAGCCGGAAGCTTTTATTCTAATACCAATATAATTATGTTATTATATACCTGGTGTATAAATTTTTTTTTAGTTTCTTAAATTCCAATATTTAAAATAATTATGTTAAATAAATCTTCTACATTCGAAGTAAAACGTCACACATTGCCGCTTACATGCATATAACAGTTTGGAGCAGCGCAAAGATCTTTATTTCCCAGTACTCTGTAAGCACATCCTATTTGCTCTGTGACATTTCGAGACTTGGAGTAGAAAGTTGTATTCAAATATATCTCGCATTGTTTTATAGATTTGCACCTCGAGACTTGTTTAAAATATCATTCGATTTTAAACTGTTTGTATTAAGTCAGCCAATTACGTAATAAACCTTGATAGAATTTGAGTGTTTCTAGCCTTCTATAAAACTGTGAATTTCATCTTCTTTAAGGAACTGCCAAATTTTTATGAGGGTATTTTTCTAACGCTTCACTTGCTTTCATCTTATTTTTTAATAAATATTGTATAATACAATAGCTCAGAGTAATTAGTTTCCATATTAGTAGCAACAGTCCCTCACCTGCTGCGGCTAATCCGTGACTGTATACTTAATGGTGCAGCTATGGAGACTCCTCAGTACATGTCCCATCACATTCTAAACTACAACTTACCAAGAAAAACAAACTAAACTACAAGGGCCTTTGCGCGCTGTATCTATATCTCCGTGTACACCTGCCATAGCTTCCGACACGCGTGACTTCTTTTGTTTCGGTCTCATTAGCTTATACTTACGTAAGCATGTCACAACAAAAGAAGTCACGCGTGTCGGAAGACAAAGAGATGACAATCTTAGAAGCAAAACGCAATATTTTATTTGAGCGTATTCAAAACATTTATGAGCGTTCAAAGACCGCAGCCGTTTCTGATAGTAATAGGGAGTCATTTCTCAGCTATTGTATGACAGTAGATAGTATTCGAACAGATTTTCATAAGTTGTTAGACGATTATAACGCAAGATTGCTTTCTACTTATCCTGATGAAAAACCGTATTATCAGACGTACACCTCTTTCGAAAATCTTTATTGTATTATTAAGCGTATATAATCGCAATTGGAGGGTAAATATTCGGCACAGCCCGTTTCCGCGGCTCGCACGCCGAAGTTACCGCCAATCGAGATTGTGTCGTTTGATGGCGATATACGAAACTGGCCGTTATTCTATGCGAGTTTTAAGTTTACAGTGCACGATAATGGTTCTCTGACAGATGCTGACAGGTTGTACTATTTAATAGGTAAACTGTCACCGAAGGCCCAGTCCGTATTTGCAGGTGTCACACCCAGTGCTGAGAATTATCAGGGCCTCGCTTGAAAAGCTGAATAAGCTCTTCACAAAGCGAAATTGCTAGCGGAGCGGATATGACACTACAGGCAATGTCATCCATATACAAAGCGGAAGTGTAGTATAGTATAGTGTAGCGTAGCGTAGATCCAACTTCAGGCTAGATCTCACTGAGTTGGAAGCGGACAGAGACGTACAAAAGGGCGCACGTAGCTCCCCTTCGCGGTTTTCACGGTAACAACGCGGGTTGTACCGTCCTTGGAAGTATGCAGTTTCTCTACGATGGCTAACGGCCATGAAAGCGGCGGAGCATTATCATGTATTATGACGACCAACGTAAACTCCTGTATAGGGGATGCAGGACTATTCCACTTGGATCTAGTCTGAAGCTGGTGTAGATATTCCGCACGCCAGCGCCGCCAGAACGACTGCACGAGTTTATCCAGCAGAGTATGTCTCTGGAGCAAGCTTGAAGAGTTTTATTTCGTTCATTAAAGATCAGTGTCGAATATTTCATAATACGCAGTCTAGTTCACCTAGCCCGTCTAACACTAACAGCAGCAAACAAAGGTCGAATAAAGCGCGAAATAGTAATAATAACTGGGTCCCTAATCCACAATCTTACGTAACATGCTCGAAATCTAATAAAATTAATTCACAGAAGTGTCTGTGCAGTAATATAGTACACGACCATTTCTACAAGTATCCCGCCTTTAATGGTCTAAATCCAACTGCTCGTATCAAGTGCGTAAAGGACAACAGAGCTTGCATTAATTGCTTAAGTATAAAACTAGTGATTGTTCTAGTAAGACGAGATGTCGTTCATGTAATCAACGACACCACTCATTGTTGCACTTTGATAAAAGTAGTCCGTTCTCAAGCCAAGCCGCTAACCTTGACACACTTACGTCGCAGGTGCAGGCTACGATAACTGCGCCTCCCACGATTCAGAATGAAATATCGTTGTGTACGACATCCATCGCGCGGGCGACGCGCACGCGAGGACGGCACTCGCGCATCTATAATGATCCGCGCAGGGCCAAAACGCAGTGTACGGCGTCTTAGATGGTACTGTTAGCGACAGCGCAAGTTATCGTTTATGATGTTAATGGGTCGCCGCACATGGTACGTTGTCTACTCGATAGCGCGTCTCAGACCAATTTAATAACATTGGAATGTTTCAAACGCCTCGAATTGTCGAATAACTTTAGAAATACTAGTTCAGTGGTCAAAGGAATCGGCGGGTCAGAAAAACACTGCAAGGGTTCCGTAGATGTTAAAATACATTCACGTTTTGATAGGATATTAATTTTAACATTTCTTCGCTTATCGTGGAGCGTATCACGGATGCATTGCCGAACGCTAATGTAGACGTAGCATCACTCACTCACCTCGAGTCATTGCCGCTGGCAGACGCGGAGTTTGCGAATCCGGCAGGCATTGGTCTTTTGATCGCAGCTTCAATATACTTGAAGATACCAGGAGGCCACCCCTTCTGAGAAGAAGAAGACTGCCGAGCAAGGTAAGAGGCTCCTATCCACAACACTTCCTCACTTCCTAGTCGATAAGAACCAAAATCCTACAGTCCACATATTAATAGTTTTCCCAAATCGACTAGGAACATTCGGTTTCGGTGTAACGCCGAAACATTTTTTGGTCCTTCGAGCCGGATGCCTCGCTTGAAAAGCTGAATAAGCTCTTCACAAAGCGAAATTGCTAGCGGAGCGGATATGACACTACAGGCAATGTCATCCATATACAAAGCGGAAGTGTAGTATACTATAGTGTAGTAAAGCGTAGCTTAGCATAGTATATTCTTTAACCTTTCGTATGCTTAAGAGCAGATCTGCACGAGACACAATAGATTTTAATTGTGTCTGGTAACTCAGCATACGAGAGGTTAAGGAACTGCCAAATTTTTATGAGGCTATTTTTCTAACGCTTCACTTGCTTTCATCATATTTTTTAATAAATATTGTATAATACAATAGCTCAGAGTAATTAGTTTCCATATTAGTAGCAACAGTCCCTCACCTGCTGCGGCTAATCCGTGACTGTTTACTTCATAGTGCAGCTATGGAGACTCCTCAGTACATGTCCCATCACATTCTAGACTAAAACTCTCAAGGGCCTTTGCGCGCTTTACATATACATGTATATCTCCGTGTACACCTGCCATAGGGCCGAGTATTGTTGCAACAAATTAGTATGATACCCGTGAAAGAGAAACAAATAAAACTAGTCGTAGGTAGGTACTAAATTTTATATGTTTTGTTGCCACTTAATATTGGAAGCTGCATGTACCTTGTTTCGTTAAACTTGCCTTGATATATGGCAACCCAGACCCTAAGATTCATCATACGGACATATGAGTACATAGCAACGTAATGAAAACACTGTCACGCACTTATCTGGGTGAGACTCGCAGGGGTCCAAATTAACACATCATTTAGCGCTTCCTAACTACCCTTTTTCGTAACTACCTATTTGAGGTCTTTCGAGATGCTGGCAGGTCCTTGGGAATTAGTCAATTTTTGTCGACGTCTCTTAGTTGGGTGACAGGTAAAATCGCTTGACTGGGGTAAATGAGAGGGATACTGAGTCATGTGATGTGATATCTGGAGGATATGATGACTGTGAGGTTTCCTTGTTGTGATCAGTTTGAAAAATGTCGTTGTATGTAGCTGTGTACATAAGGGCATAATTTAGATATAAGAACAAAATATTTTTACAAGCACGAAAGTAATATACATGTTTGTGTCCAGCATAAAGATACGATTTTATGCTAGTTCAGAAAATAAGGTTTTAGATATTTCAATTGCCACAAAGGACTAAGAAAGTTAGTCACTCAATAATTAGCCCTATAGCTGTCGGTGAAGACCACATAATGCTTCTCTTTTCTGCACATCACCTGATCAAGTGCCGTGGTAGACCTCTGACTTATCATCTCCAGTCCAATTCCAACAGCGGATACATGTAACTGAAGTTTTTTCTAACCAAGTTTTAATATTTTTCAAGATACCCATACAGAAAATTATCCTGAGGTAGTAGATGTCTTTAAAAGCATTTTATACTTTATTCCTTATTATAAAATAAACTTAATAATAAATATAAAATAAACACCACAGAAGTGCAGGCACATCCAGTTTATTATTAAAACTTTACTATCGGAAAGTTCCCTTCTACTCTTATGCTTTTAAACAATCTTGGTAAGTTATAACTAATCTGTTCTCGTCAGTGTTGGATGAAAGAGATTTAGTTTCATAATTAATATTCTTTTAAAAATATATACTTGAGAAGGAAACTGGCCAAGTCACAGTACAGTTCATAAATTAATGCCTCCGTACCTTATACGATGTAATAGTGTGTAGTTTATTTATCGTAACACTTGTGTGAGTAACTAAAAAAAATAGGCACTAAATTAAATGTGCAAAATATATTTGCCGTGGTTTAACATCATCGCTCTAGCGTTATCCTGGTTGCATCCAAGATTTACACGCCTTGAAGCCCGGGGTCCGCTTACTGGTCTGACCAGATAGGACAGAATATCAACTTTCCCACAGAGCGTCTGCCGTCTGACCTCCAAAACCCAAAGGGATTTATTAGACATATCATATAGACCAGTATCAATTTATTTTAGGGTACTGTCTCCCCGTAAAGACTGTCAAAGATTCTCATGACAGCCGGGACCGACGGTTTAACATGCTCTCCGAGGCACGGGGCAAGCGATAATTACAATTTAATACGCTCTTAAATTCGAAAAGTCATCGGCGCGCGCCGTGGATTCGAATCCGATAACCTCTGCGTCGCAGTCCGTTGGTATCTCCACTAGGCTATCGCTGCCTCGTATAGAAAATAATAATATGTTGATTTTATTAGTTGAGAGGACACATGGTCGGCCATGGGATCATTGCCTTGAGCAAAATTATTTTAATAATTAACACAATTCTAAGTACCCATTTACTTGCCTTATTACTTTTACAACAACCAACTTTACTCAATAAATTAAAATATCCAGTCAACTTCCACCGTACTGCTAATGCATTTTCCGGAAGAAAATTACCATCCTTACTCCACAATATAAAAGTTATCATAAAAATTTACATAAACTGTTTCTTTCTTGTTTCTATTGTGAAACAAATGGAGATTTCAGTCATTACTATGTGTGTAACATATTGTTACGTACAAAGAAATGCATGTTTGATATCCGAGATAGTTGAGTTCAAAGGAATGAAGGGTGAAGTAAATATTTAAAGCGGTGCAGGTGGTGGCAGAAAACTACTTGAAATTGATAAGAGTTTTGTACTGCAGATCTGCCCTCATTCCAAATACATGAATCCGCTGATAATTTGATCGGGTTCTAAGAACCAATAGTTTAGCATCAAGCAAGTATTTGCGTAAACTGCAGTAAACAACTCTATATAATATGGTAAAGTAAGTTTGTATCAAAAACACAGGAGAGAATTTTCTTCAGAAACGCGGTATTTGCGTTTTTTGCAACTAAGTTCACAGCAGGCTATATAATAATTGATCAATAAAGCAACAAGGAGCCCGATTTAAAGTGGTCTAATGGTTCTATTTTATTATAATTTTTAACAGCTCTACATCTAAAAGACGACGTTGAAATTGAAGTCTAGTTCGAAATCCAAACAAACTTTTAGTCCGTTTAGTTAAAGGATTGAAGGCGTGGGACAAGGGTCTTAACAACTTGGTTTTCCCTTCGGCTTTACTTATTTGAGTGATGGTGACACTAAAATTGTATTGTAAAGGCTTTAACTTTAGATTAATTAAACAAATATATTCTAAAGGAAGTTTTCGGTAGGTATACAAGATTTGGTTAACGAATATTTTGCATGTATTATAACGAGATATTTCATATTAATGAATGTATTTTTTTAAATAATAAGTCCCATGTGACAAGACTATATAAGACTATATGCGTTGCTATTAATCAGCAACTCTGATTTCTTATTCAAAACGTCTGTCCTTTTATGTCAGTGTGGTAACGCATCCAGAATACAAAGTATCACTACCCCATTTTATTTTGTGGGTGTCGTAAAAGGTGGCTAAGAGACATGAAGCAAATCATACCTCTGCAAAGAGACGGTAAACTCGACATTGACCATATACCAACCCGCCTGGCCCGCGAGATAAAGTAGGCCAAAACCTAATGATGTCTTACAAGCTTTTGACGCAAATTACGAGATGTCAAATCCATCTGTGGACTATGTTAGGCTGTAATAGTAGTACCTCACCCAAATGGGGAAATGCCCTGGGAATATAAGTATAGATATAAATTTGACGAACAATGTATATATCGGTACTCCTATCCTCCCTCAATCAAGGTTAAGCCGTACGATTGCTGTTGAATGCAGGCCATCAGTGGGCCGAGTCAGTCAAAAGCGTCAGACGATATCCTGCATTGTACTTGCATACTAAATCCTTTTCTGTCTGGACTTTAAAAGATCAAGAAAAGACGAAAGAAATTGAAGTGACAAAAAGCAATGACTCTGAGTTTGTTTCGGCCTTTCTTCTCAAGAAGTCATTTAGCTAGGAAAAGCCGGCATCATCTAGAATAGGGTTTTGACTTGTATAAGTGTTGTACACAACCAAAATGCAGAAATAAATATGTCTTTATGTCTCATAGTGATTTTCCATGATCAAACATTTTTGCTTTAAATATTTCGATATATATGTACACGCTTGAACAACAACAACCTTAATATTACATAGAATATTTACCGTTCGATAAATTGGATATTGTTTTATCCATTTTTACGATCAAACGACGATTTCCACGAATTGTCCTTTTCAAAAGTAAAAACGTATTTCCATTTGAAAAAATACAGCTGCCCTAAAATGTATAAGTGTGCGTCCACATTGCGAGCCTAGCGCGGTTGCGACAACGGGCGCGAAATATCAAACATATGAAACCGCCGCTAGCGTCCATAGTGTAGTGACTAAGGCGGGCGCCTAGTGCGACAGACCCGAGCGAGATAGCGCGCGTATTTTTCAAACGTTCAGATCCGCGCGTTATGGCCACACTACGAGCCTAGTCAGCGAGCGACCGAATGCGCGAGTGGCGGGGGTAACAAACCAGTTCGGTCTTACCGGTCGGCGTATGCGCGTCTGTATTTGTTAATTGTCGTAAAATGGCGGTAAATACTGAATCGTTTATAAGTGCAATTCAATCTTAACCACCTATATGGCAAAGCAAACATCCACAACACAGTAATCGCACAATAACAAGAAAGTTATGGGGGGCATTCGAGAATTTTGAAGGATATAATCTCAATTCTTCATATAAGTTAAAAAATTCACCAGTTATTCCTCTGTTTTTATTTATTTCGTGCACACCATCTCTAGTGTTCAACACCTCCCATCGCAGGATCGGACTGTCTAAAAATAACAAATCGTCGTCCATAGTTTGCAACACCTGATATACGACGAACCGCTACAAGAGCTCGCGCCACACTGTGGCCACCGCACGCTCCCGCTCGCCGCGCCCGCCTCAGGCTCCAGTCACCGCGCATTCACTGTGGACGCACACTAATGGATTGTAAAAGCTCGACCAAAACCATTTCGCATCAAACATTCGTATTAAAGCATAAATTTAATGTGAAATATCAAATTGGGCTGTACAGTCATATGTATTTCATTTCGGCTACTAACCAAACTTAGCGCAACAAACATTAAAGAAAATTTACAATTCGCAGGCCTAGCAGATCGTCGAAAGGAAATAAGATTTTCAAGAAAAAAAAAACAATAATATTCCGTATCCCTTTATAAACTCATCTGAAGTTTGTGAAGATTCATTTTCGGAACGTTTGTGAATTATGCCCCTTCTCTTCAGCTCCTCTTTGAATTATTCCTTTGTAGGAATATAAGGTCTATACAAATGGCAAGATCTCAAAGGAACACTTGAAACGACCTTGCAGAGGAAAGTGGTAGTCGAACAATAACAACCGGACATTATTTTAAATGACTAGGCCCGTTAAATAATTCAGGAACGCTTAAACATTTAATGCGGGACGTGAGGTCCTCGTCTACTGAGTGACAACCCAACGAGATGTTTGCCTTCCTTGGGACTGTTTTATGTTTATGGGAGAATCGAGCCCTCTGGTAATCAGTTGAGATTAGAGCTTATGGCTATTTGGCAACAACGACTGTGGATATTGTGCTTGCATTTACTTTAATATATTATTTTGTTTTTATTGTTGAGCTGACTGAACAAGTTTTATTTTAAAAACGTCAAACAGGCGGGTGTTTTTTAATGTAACCATCTTCCTAGCACAGCGGGTTGTGCGGGCGCTGCTGCTGCTTCAGCGGAGACTTCCAAAAGGCGCAAATACATAAATCTAGTAGGGCATTATGTATTTGAGCCGTTTGGAGTTGAAACGTGTTGGGA
Source organism: Euclidia mi (assembly GCA_944739405.2). Classification (NCBI taxonomy): domain Eukaryota; kingdom Metazoa; phylum Arthropoda; class Insecta; order Lepidoptera; family Erebidae; genus Euclidia; species Euclidia mi. The sequence continues at coordinate 98,248,554 of OX123185.2, forward strand.
CCATGGGGTCCAAGTGCTAAATCTCTTTTTAGAGATCTTTCAAAGAGACTTGTTGACGCCTCGCGTGACCAGAATGCTGGCCTGTATTTTGCACAAAAGATCAGCATTGCCATACAACGTGGCAATGCTGCCAGCATTCTGGGCACGCTTCCAATTGATGGCGATGTGGAGGATTTTCATGACGCCCTTTAAATTTTGCTTTTACTTTTTTATGTATTGCCTTTTATTTGTTAGTTATTTAAGTATAGAAATAATTATTTTAATTTATGTGTAAATAGCCACTTATGGTTAGTTTTAATTCACATGTACAACCTTACACGAAAATTTAACAAACTAAAAACCTTAAAAAGGTTGATAATTCAATTTTGTATAAGTTTTTATTAATGTTCGCGGTATACTTGTTTGTTTCATATATTATTCATACTAATGCAATACAAAAAAAGAGAATATACCTATTTTTAAAACCATCTGAAATCACAAGTTTTCAACAGATTCTATACCAGGAGACTATGCAACATAGGATCAAATATAACTCAATAGGAATATTTACGTTTATTACGTTGAATGGAAAGTATATCATTATAGTATAATAATATGGCATTGCTTTAGCAAACACAATCATTCTGGGTTCGAGCCAAACTTTGTCATTCCCAGAAACAGAACACACAAAAGAATTCCTGCAAACAGTTCATAAAACTTGTTACTACATTAATGTCCCAAACGTTTCGAACGCCATTTCCCCTGAATCTCTGTATGACGAACACAATCCGATTACAATATTTGCGTATCCATTGCCGGTGCGACTTATACCGGGGACACACCGAGGTCCCACTTTATTTGGAAACTTTGCCGTGTGTGCGTCTCAACTGGATATTTTCGAGCCAGTAAACAGGTGATTTGTTTGTAATGTTTTTAGTTTCCAGTTTCGGGGTTTTGGGGAGCGTGAATGGTAGCTCGGTTTGTTTTCATGGTGTGCGTTTTTTGGTTGAATGATTCACTTTCTTTTTTGTTTTAAAAGGTTTTATTTTATTGTTAGCGGTTAGTAAACTGCACGGTTGGCGTAGTGGTTTAAGCGGCCGCCTCACTGCTTTTCACCACGCCGAGTGTTGTGGGTTCGATCCCCACACGAGCCAACACTTTGAGTGATCAATTAATTGTTGTTTCGAGTCTGGGTTGTCATTGTGTCCGTTGGTTGTATGTTTGTAAAGTCCCCGCGACACAGGATTTAGTCCTAGTGCGGGAGTTGTCTTTAAAGTATAATTATTTGTTACATTGCAATAAAAACCACTGAAATATGCAGCTTATCAAGAATGGTACCAAGAATTATCGGTAACAGCATTGTTAATAGCTACTAAAGTAATAAGTATTACTGAGGCAATACGCAGTATCCAAATAATATTAAAGTTACATTGAACACGGTTTAAACGTTTTCATGGAAATATAGGTATTTATGAATAATGTATTGATATTTTTGAAATGCTTTAATAAGCATGAAACTGTTATTTATGGATATGAAGCAACGGTGGCACCGAGGTCATGGGGAGACTCTGCCAGTGACGACAAAAACACAACAAAAAAATCTAGACCTTCCATTTTATCCGCTTTTACTGTGCTTTTACAATTAATTTTTAAATGTTTAACTGTAATAATAACTGTAAAAACTATGGAAAAAGAGTGACGAAATCCGGAAATGATACTTTAATTTCAACGTATACCATTCTTCTACGCACTAAAACCACCGCAGTGGCCGTCGACGTCACATAGCAGTAGGGCCAAGAACCGTTGTTATCATACTTTGCCGTGACCCTTAAATATACACAAAAAGGAACCTCATTTTTATAATGCCATCAATAACAAAAAATCTTATTTTTTTGTTACCGAAATGTCACAAACAAAAGTCTTGGCCTTTAGTTCGGGTCGAGTCGGTCAGCGATACGTATTCGATTAACGTACGCGTTACCGTTGGGACTTGCCCGTATACGTTACGGTTCTGATGCTTGACTAGAATATGTTTTAGATCGAAAATTCGTGGAAGCTTTTTGTCACAGGCTTTAGCAATTTTGGCTTTACTGACTTTTAGCTTAATATGATTAATATTGTTTTTCTTAACAAATTATAAAATATACTGTTTAGGGCGAATAAAATGTTATTTGCGTTTACTGAAACAGTCTTGTAAAAGATATTTATCTGGTTTTTATTGAAATGAGAAAGGTTTATTAAAACACGTAACATAAGACTGAAGTCCCTATGGACTTAAATGCGTAATAATATTAATACGGAGACGAGTCGCGTGGTAATTGGATGAGTTCCATACGGATCGGTGGTGCTTCATAATTTCTCGCAAAGTGGCTTTTTTAGAAACCCTCAGAAAACCTTAATTAGATAAAAATATTTTTATCTAAGTAAAAAAATATTTTAATTTAGATCTGAAAATATGTGTCCGTATTAATGTGTATTTCTGGAAATTAATGTTGTAATTAGGTTGTACCGCAAAGTTTTCATTACATCGAAATAAGTATGGTCATCAATGTCTTTTTAAATGGCCGTTCCTGTTCTAGGAATAAATCATGCGTCATGAGATAAACAATTTATGAATCTCACAACTAACACTCGGCGCAGTTTTAAACGACGAGGTGTACCCTTATACCACAACGTCTTTGGTGCAGTAACTATGAAAAATTGTTAATTAGTATTATTATTTTATATTATTATTTTTATAAGATATTAAAGATTTTAGAATTTTAATGTTGACATTTTAATTTAGTAATTTTATTTTTGATTATAATTTAATGCTGATTTTGTATAATATAATGTTTGTTAGCTTGACATTTTAATTTTTAATTTAATTTAATATTGTATTTATAATTTTTATTTTATTTATTAGTGTTCATTTTGACGTGTAAATTTTTATTTATTTTTGATTTGATACTCATGTTATTTTTACTTGTACTTTATTTAATTTATGATTTTAATTTTAATTTGAACTATTAATAATTATTATAACCTTGTACAACATACTATATGATCGAAATGGGTCGAAATAAATGATATTTGAATTTTGAATTTGAAACGTCTTTTTGTAGTAGGTAGTTCAACATTTCTTCACAACAAAATTGAAGATACACGATGCATCACTTACCGTAAGCTTCCATAATATGACAATCAGCCTCTGGAGCAGTATTATCCAAAGTAAAATTCTGACTTTTAAACATCACATTTCAAGAACATTAAACTTGAAACTTTGAAGATGTGATTTTGTTAAAGAAACATAATATTATACCTACTGGTACAATAACTTTACATGAAACTTTGTAACAATTTCGCACGTACCACCATTATATAATAAACTTTCATAAAATTAGTGAAATTCTAATTTTCATAATTTCAGTTCAATTCCATCCTGGTTTGTCTAGGGTTCACTAATTTTAATTTTATGGTAGAATACTAGTAATGGTAGCTGAAACTTGTGGATAAAAGGTAAATATGTCGTTTTATCAAACGTGGTTGAGTATTGGGCGATAGTACTGAGATTTGACCTTCAATCGCCTAAATGGCGAGGAGGTTCAGGACTCTAAATCAAACTTTTGTTTTCTGTAACCTGAAATAACAATCTTTTTGTTTATTATTTTATTAGACCTAGCAATGGTCTAGTGGAGATACCAAAATACCGCCAGTAAGAGGGTGTACCAATAATAGACCGCCGTGGGAAAAATAATTGTTAATTATCGCTTACTCCGTACTTCGGAGAGCACGTGAAGACAGCTGGTACTGATAGCTGACATGAGATATTTGACAGTCGTCATCAACATTTAGTACTCTTGCATAAACTGACAGAGGTCTAAGCGTGTGAAATATCGCTATTCCTTTGGGTAACGGAGGTCAGACAGTGGTCGATTATACATCATAACATAACTTCACGTCTTTTATCCCCGAAGGGGTAGGCAGAGGTGTATTTCGCCACCACACTTCGCCCGTTATGTTTCAATCCCAATGAAATAGAAGGCGAGCTGTTGATATTATAAACATTCTTAATGCACACGTAACTTCGAAAAGTCAGAGCCCGGGGTAACTGGGGATCGAACCCGAGACCATCGTCTCGGCAGTCCATAACGTACACTACTGGGCTATCGTCACCGATACTTCAGTAAATATTTAAAAACAATTACCAAAAATAACTTCAATAAGCTTTAGTTTTATCTGTAATGCCATGTTTATGAAGATCAATACTTACTTCAACTTAGTAATACAATAAAATTTAAAATCTGGATAAAGCACGCCAAGTCTAAAATAACCTTTATCATTGAACTTAGCCAGTTATCGTCTAATCTAGCGTATAGAGTTGCTTTATTTTTTCCTCATCATATTTTAACAGACGTTTTAAAGTATAGCTTGTATTTTACGTCCAAAACTGTTTACGATATCAGTAAAACTATGGATTATCTGTATATATAAAATCCTTGCGTTACTGACTGACTGACAGACAAGCTACAGCCAAAACTATTAGACGTAGGAAGCTGAAATTTGGCATGTATGTTCCTTGCGGACCGTAGGGGTGCACTAAGACGGGATTTCCCGAAATTCCCACGGGAACGGGCAGAAAGTGTTAAATTTAAAAAATGTGCGGGCGTAGCTGCGAGCTTCATCTAGTTTATTTATAAATTTAGATATCATATGTTTAGGATACAATATCCAAAATTGTCCGTGTCGTGACGGATTAAAAATACGCAATGTCACCACCCTATATCATCCCATGGGTGTCGTAAGAGCCGACAGAGGGACCATACTATGCAGAGAACAGCACTGTAAGAAAAGGAAAACTTGATACAAACCCTATACCAACCCGTTTGGCCAGCGAGTTATAGTATTCGATTCCTCCTTTCAAAGGAGAGGCCTAGTCCAGCAGTGGACTGTAAGGGGCTGATGATGATGATCCAAAATATTACAATCGCGGCAGCACTGTTTGTTTGGGACTAATGTCATCCTCATTCCCACTAGTGTGTCACCTGTGTAACCAGGTTCCCTCGAAAGTTAGGCTTGGGATCTCAATCTCGCACTCGCTAATATTTATTATTTAACTATCATTATGTTTATTAGTTACATCACTGGTTTGTATTTGAATGCGTGGAATAGAACGGAACTTTAGGACAGTTAGACAATAATTATAGACATGACCAGTTTTTCTTGGTAGCTCAGGTGAAGTAAACATATAATACAGCGCAGCGTGTTGATTTGCATTTGCAAAATAATTTAAGGGGTGAATATACTACTATAACTGAATACAAATACATGGAAAAATAAGTCACTAAAGGTTTGAAAAAGGTTTCGTCATCATACACTTTGAAAATGAACTCAGTGAATTGACCACCGCCGCCACTCAGCTGATCTCCATTTCAGGTGCCTAACACACACAAGCAAACGTACGTACAGTGACTGCGCGATACAGTCTTATTTTGCACGATAAAACAGTTTATTCTGATATACTATCTAAGTAACATTGAATTAAAATAGGGTTTTATATCATCGCACACTGTTTGAAATAATTTTAGGTTAATCAGTAACTGTCTATGTTGTATTATTAAAATATTTTGCAAATGCATATCAACAGCCTGTATAGTAAATACTAGAGGAAGCTTGCAGTTACGCCCGCATAGCTCCGGAGTCTCGGAAAATATATTTTTAGTGCACTTCTACGGTCGCCAAGTTACAGATATATGCCAAATTCCAGCTTCTGACACCCAACAGTTTTGGCTTTGCGTTGTCTCTCAGTTGGTCACCAACGCAAGAATTTTACAAGTATATCGGTATACCCTACGGCTAGGTGGAGTGACGATATACGCAAACAGACTGGCAGCGGCTGGACACGAAGAGTCGAAAATCAGGCTCAGTGGCGTGCCATCGGAGAGGCCTATATCCACAGTGGACTACGGCAGGCCGATGATGATGATGATGATGATACAGTTATACCTACATGATTCTTTATTCCACACAGAACAAAGAATCAGTTAAACACACAATTTTATTTTGCCTTCTTACTTTATAGTATCGTCCATGAATGATTATAAGAGTTTACATCATTCACAAAATCACAGAATACCCCACTTTATATAAAGCTTAAAATTAGAAACGAGCAGTACGAATACCTAAAATTAGATAATTTGGTAATTTAAAAACATAGCGATCCCAAAAATATAACGGGCCTATTAATTGGAATACTAATAATAACAGGGCGTAGCGAAGGCTTATTTTGTTTATATAATTACGACATCGAAGGTTAAATATTACAGCTACTGTCGTCTTAGCGACGACAAAGGCTTGAGTCACAGTGATCGTGCGACTTTTTAATATTGAGACTTCAATGTTACTCCAGAATAAGTCCTGTCTGCAAGCCTCTAGAATTTGTTCTCGAAGCTTGCAGATTTAAAGTAGGGCTGATAGACTTTTTAATGGATACACTAATTATGTAGGTTATATTATGTATTATGATTCTTAAGATTACCATGGGGCTCTTGCATTATTAAATTACAATAAATCTTTGAGCATTATGAATTAAAAACTTAAAAAGCTAAAAGGATTCCAAAGATACAAAATATAAAAATGAAAATAATGATAATTATAGGCAATTGTTAATGTGGTGGCCTCGCTTACATATTAACGCGTGAAATGTAGTAGATTAAATGCCTACTCGGGTACAAATAGTTCTCGGCTGTTTTCTAATGTCATTGTTATATTATTATAATATAATCCTACAAACTACTACAAAAGCCTTAACCTGACGTTAAGGCTTTTGTAGTATAAAATAATAATTAGCCTGTTATCAATCTTATAAAAAATTCAAGTTTATTATGTAACTTGCTCACAAGTCTGTTATCACTGTAGAATTGTTGAACCACTAAACCTGTTATCATATTTGTTTATTTTTTATTCCTCGACGTATTCACAAACGCATCGACAAATTGCACAATCGTAAGTGTGCAGCCGTCCTAACGCGTTCATTACGGCAACTGTAATTTGCAAGGGTGACACCGCTGTAAAAACACGGCGTCTGAGTAATGAAAATAATATTTTTTTATACGCCATCATTATATTTGCCTTTATTGTGGGCGCAAAGCGAGTTTTAATGAAAAATGTATGAAGTTAGTGAGGCGCTATCTATATGAATTGTATGAATAATGTGCATGTTTTGTTTTGTCTGACTCTCCCTATAGAGTAGGTACATATGGCTTATCGCAGTAGTTTTCACGGTATTGCGGCGATTTCGAGTTGGCCATCAGGATTTTCTGGTTATATCCTTTTCGGTCGGGGCAGTAAAAACGGGGCTGGTTTGTCAACTTCATTATCGTACCGAGATAGTGATATTTCATGGAATAGAACAGTGTCAGTTTATCACTGGACTACCTTTAACGACTGTCAAAGATCTTTAACACAGGCGAGACTGACAGCGTACCGTGCTCTCCAAGGCAAGGGAAAACGCACAATTATCAGTAGTGCGCGCTGTAGGATGGAACCTGATACACTCTTCAGACGACCGGTTGGGGCCGCAGGAGTGTAAACGACTGCTACGCCAAATATCGCGGGTTCGATTCTCGCTCAAGTAAACATTTGTGTGCATGAACATGGATGTTTGTCTTGGTCTGGGTGTTTATGTATAATATGTATGTATTTACAAAAAAATATATATATTTATGTTTATCCATTATCTTGAGGCAGCGATAGCTGAGTGGAGAGACCGACAGACTGCTACGCAGAGGGTCTCGGGTTCGAATCCACGGCACGCACCAATGACTTTTCGGAGTTAAGTGCGTATTCAATTGTTAATTATCGCTTGCTAAACGGTGAAGGAAAACATCGTGAGGAAACCTGCATGTCTGAGAGTTCTCCATAATGTTCTCGAAAGACATGTGAAGTCTGCCAACCCGCACTTGGTCAGCATGGTGGACTTTGGCCTTACCCTTCTCACAGTGAGAGGAGGCCCGTGCCCAGCGGTGGGACGGTGTGAATGGCTGATGATGATGATTGTATATGGTAGAATATAGAATATCTGCACAAGGCTACCACTACCTTTAGATAGTGTTCATTAATCTAATTAGGTAACTATGCAGGTAAAAATCAAGAGTTATTTTCAGTAAAATATTATTTTACTAGGATATAAACTCTCAATTTATTATTACTTCGACATATTATGATGATTGATAATAATCTCATATTGTCCAACTATGGAGCAATTGAAATTTTTTGAAGATAATATACAGAACACTTCATATTAGTATTGCAGTCCAATGAGTGCTAATTAATAACTAATTAACTAACGATCGCGTGAATGTTATTATTAATTTACAGCGGGTACTGTTTACAACAGCAAATATAGCATGCGTTGGACCCTTTAATATGGCTTCTCTATGCATGAGAATAATCAAAATATAAGCAGTCTTTGCAAAATAATTGTAACAAATTTAATGTAACGTGTAGTTTATACGTTTCTGGCTGTATTGGTAGAACATAGATAATATAATGTAGAACCGTGGTGTTAATAGTGCATTAAACTGCCCTGAGCAACGTGAGTTCGGTAGCAATGGAAATCACAATACATGATGAGCAATATGTTAATTAAATTTTGGTCTGTTGTATAATGGAACGTTTGCAAATAGGTACTGCAAGTCAATGTTCCTAGAGCATAAGTAATAAAAATATCTATTTTTATTTCTTCAGGTAACAAATGTACAGGGTGTTGATATAATAATAATAATAATATTCTACCACATTCACACAACACCATCTAGTCCCAAACTAAGCAGAGCTTGTACTATGGGTACTAGATAATGGATAAACATACATATATACATTTTTTTTGTAAATACATACATATTATACATAGAAACACCCAGACCAAGACAAACATCCATGTTCATGCACACAAATGTTTGACTTGAGCGGGAATCGAACCCGCGACCTTCGGCGTAGCAGTCGCTTACACGCCCGCTACACCAACCGGTCGTCAAATTTATAAATGTTCTTAATAACATAATGTTATGAACTACTGAAAGTTTGTTTACAATTTTTACCTCATATATTTGGCCCCACCATTCAAACTTCGCTATACCGAAAACAAAGAAGCTCTTGTTAAATTGAATAAACCCTCGAAACAAACGGAAGGATATGACAAAATTATTAGGGTCTCTAATAGTTGCGGGGCCTTAAAAGAATATAGCTCCTTCATTTTATTACCGACCACTCGTAAAGTATCCACGAAATAAGAGAAAGAAAACAGCTGGTCGCTCTTATTTAATATTATTTATATATTATTAAATAAGACCGAGAGTCTGCCTCCGAGGTCCAGTAGATAGCGTATGCGTCTGCTGATCCCGGGTTCGATTCCCGGCTCAGGCAAAAGTGTTACTGCGCTTTTCCGAATTTTCAGTAGCAGCACGGAGTCAGGTGATGTGCCCGGTAACAGCAATAGGCTCGCCCCCTATTACGTGGGATCTAAGAATTCATGGCGAAATGTGGGTGTAATATTACACCTCTGCCTACCCCTTCGGGGATACAGATGTGAGTCTATAAAAATATATTAATTGGTACATTATTTTCTTTGTTTACGAGAGTTGTATTAAAAATAGTACCGGTAGGAAAGGTGAGACGTTGTTGGTATTGTTATGTTTATATAATAGAGGTTGTTTATGTACAACTTTGTCTCCACAAGCAATGAGTGTAGAGCAAGAGAGAATGTTTATGATCTGCGAATAAAGTCCAACGTAATACAGGAATTAACTTCTTGTACGGTTTCTAAAAAAGCATGTTTCGATTACAATAAAAAATTACAGCAATCATCATCGTCATAGCTTTATCTCGATAGCATCCAAGACTTTTCTGTCCCCTTACTAGTTTAAGTAGATTGGAAGAATATTTATTTAAACTGCAATCTCACCCTATAAACCAAAAATAGTAGCAATGGAAGCCTTCACTTTATCTATAGCTCTAAACACTGGGTACAGGAGCAGTCCAGACTTCCTCCCATGGCGCCATGTTCAGCGGCAACCGTTCTTAGGGAAGGCAAAACGCCCTCAACTGCCTCTACTGGCGGCTTCCCGGAGCAACAAATCCTAATCGGCGACCAGAGTTCCCCATGCTCTGGTGACCCCGGCCCCGTTGACAATAATATATATCCTAGGACTATATAAGTTTATTAAGCGGGTCTTAATCGCGATAAGTAAGTTATTTAAAACATAAATACCTTGGTATTTTAAGACTTTCTAAATAAACATATGTAATGTATATAAATCGGGAAAGTTTTAGGCCTACTCTCACAACCTAGTTACTACTATTTCATCAGATCTCAAACTAGGCAAAGCCTGTACTATGTTAACTAGAAAACTGCAGTACAGAGAGTAAATAGGATAGACAGCAGTAAATAAGATAGACACGAGCAAAATTCATACACATTTTTCTCTCTGGGATGAATTAAACTGCGAAAAGCATTGAACACACATAGTACCGGTCAGAATAAAAGTGGAAGGCGGCATTCAAACGGACGGGATCCTACTGACCGCTTTGCATACCCAATTAAATGGACGCCAAGTTTTTACTCACAACCACTTCGTGTAGTAGCGTAGGTCTGATGCTATAGCGTATGCTAGGTATGTTTTTACAACTGTGTGAATGTACGCGGATATTATGCTAATTTTTTTTTCGTTCTATGAGTTGAGTGCTCGGCCAATTAGCATAAATACGCAGATTATGTAGATGCGTACGTGGTTTTTGGTTTTTGTTGTTGATCTGATAAGATAGGTCAAAAATATTGGTGATAAAATGTTGGAGGTTAAGCTAAAATATTTTGGTATAACGACTGAGATAATGCTTATTTATTTATTTCATAAAAAATATGTAAATAAATTACAACGTGCTACATATTTTATTTGATATAGCCTAAACTTTTTCAAATAACGATCCTATGGCTAACTTTCTATAAATTTACACCCAATAAAAATAAATAGAAATAAAGAAATCAATCCCGAAGCAACATAAACACAATTTTGAATAGCGCACGATATATCATAATGGAAGCGAAACTGAGCATTCTTAATACTATCAATCAAAAGTGCATTGCTTTAACTATTAGATTAACACCGCTTACTATAATTAAAATTTAACGTCAACCACTAACGGTAAAATAAAACAAGCAATTAACTTTTAAATACTGCATGCTAACTTCGTCCCAGCGCTAGCCCGGTTTCATCCAAGAATTTTGATGTTATTTATAATGTTTGACTTGAGCCGGAATCAAACTCGCGGCAATCGTTTACCCTCCCGGCTTGCCACTGAGTCGTCAACCTTATACAACATTGTTTTTTTTTTTTAATGTCTCATTCTTCATCATTTGCATCTTATTACTATTTCGGTCGCGCTCCAAGTTCTTGGAGCCCAAAATCCGCTTAAAGACGACTTAGTCTGGTAGGGTTAATTTTGTTTATAATACTGAATTAAATTACAAAATAAACTATAAACCCACAAGTGTTTTTGTTGCATGAAACTGGTAAGCTTTAATTTAGTTACATACGTACGTATGTAGTTTGAGAGCGAAAGTTTTCGATACTTTTCAGTACAGTCGCAATCGGGGAAAAGTTGGTTCCGCACTTGGTAAGCAAGGCGGTTGTTATTATCTCGGCAGTAATATATTGAGTTAGCTCATAGAAAATCGGTGAAGTACTAACATTTTATAGCATGTTTAGGTCAGTTCGGAGAGGCCTATATCCAGCAGTGGACTATGGCGGGCTGATAATGATGGTTGAGATATGCCATGTGTGTGAGTCCGATCCCCAAATGGGAAAGCACTGTGTGTGGTCCGCGAATTGTTGTTTTGGCTGTGAGTGTATTTGTGCTTGTTATTTATTTGTAAAGTACTCCGCGATACAGATATATTACTAGTGCGGGAAGTGTCTTAAAAGGTTTTTTTTCTGTTTTGGCATAACACTAAATATTAATTGCTCTATAATAGGGTATTTGACTAAAAAAATCTAATTAGTCCGTCAGTTAGATTATCGAAAAATATTGGATACGTATTTTTTCTTTAGTCACGTAAACAAAAAATTAAGACTACAAGGTTCGCTGAAAACTCGTGTGACGTCAATTGCCAGTACACTTTTTACTGGCAAGTGACGTTACACGAGTTTCTCCATCTTTGATGCGTTTTATCTTCGTAATTTTTTACTGATTTGAAAAAACAAAAAATACGTATCCAATATTTTTCGATAAAAAAATCGAATTAGTCCGTCAGTTAGATTATCTAACTGACGGACTAATTCGATTTTTTTAGTCAAATACCCTATTAGCACAGTTTTACAAACATGAAAAACTATAAAAATATGAAATTTATATAGCGGTTTTGTCTTCCATATTTGTAGCCCATTTACAGCCCGCTACGAGCGTAGCGATCGTAGCGAAGGGCTACGCCATAGCCGACAAGAAGTTAATACGGTCGTTATCATAATAAACTTTATAGGCTACTATTATTAATGTCAATGCTTGTATTTTTCAATGTGTGTAAAAGTCTGAATGAATTTGGCACTCGCATACCTTTTCAGAATCACATGCAGACTGTAGAGTACCTACTTCTAAAGAACACACAAAAAGACAAAAGTATGCCTACGTGTTATTCTGATGTCTAAGCTACAAAGTTGTTTCAAAATCCTTCCAGTAGTTTTTACGTGAACGAATAACAAACATCCTCACATCCCTCCCCACAAGAATTTCAGATCTACGACAGTAGTAAGATTACTGCCAAATGACTCAGCTACTATTAGTATAATAATTCCCACAACCGTATGCTCCCACCAATCACACAAACTCATTAACCCATCAGCTGTTTGTCTCACAGAGCATATATCAAAGCTGTAGTTATGACAGCTCTGATTAAATTCCCGCTCAACACAATATGCACAGATAATCACTGCGTTTCGTGATATATAGTTGGTTATTGTGTTTGTTGTTCGAGTTGTTGTGTTGGTAGACAAGGAGTTTGTCTTTGAATAATTGTAAAAAGGCAGCGATATATCATAGTGGATAGATTAATAAGCTTCGCCGAGAGCTTACTTATTGAACTTAAATTAATATTATACTGCTAGTTATGGCTGGCTAAGAGGAGAAAGATGACTTCTTAAGAAATTCTTAATTTTTGAGAGTTCTCTATAATTTTTGAATAATATGTGAAGTCTGTGGCCAATGTTGGACTATGGCTAAAACCGTCTCAAGAAGAGGCTAGTGTACCAAATATAATAAATAAAGAATTGTTAAAAAAATATCTGCTACTAAATAAAATCTCACAATCTAATAGAGTATTACTTTAACATAGCAGTATTATTATAGCATAGGTTATTTATATCAAAACAATGCCCTCATTCGTTGGCTATGAATAATTTTCAACAGTATATTTGAAAAAAGGATTCCTTTTGAAACTATTAAGTTTTGAAATATTAAAATATCCTTTTTTTATGAAACATGCACGATATGATATTTTGTGAGTTTAAAACAGCGCACAGCTGTTGGTATTTACCTGGGGACGGAAGTCATTTTTATGTACCTTTTTTAAATTTAAGGTCTCAAAGGCTGGAGTTTATAGGTGATTAACTTATAACTTTTGACTGTTTGACAATATAACTTAGTAAATCACCCGAACTTAGAATTTATTATCTTTAATTTTTCTCGATAGTATTGCGTTGTCAACTTGAAACAATAGCACTTATAATAGTTTTATAATGTTATGCATCATGCATTACATTATAAAACGGCTACTTATAATAATTCTATAAATAAAGTAATGAACGAATCATTATTTTCCTCACAAAAGGCTATATTCTGGTTGGAAATCTTACTCGATCTCTTACTAAGTAGTAAAGAGACTAACCAATAGACTAATATACCATTCATATTCCTGTCAAGATAAAGTTTCTTGTAAGAAATATTCAAATTAATAAACATCACATCACTTCTTACACCAACAGGCTATGATATACGACAACAACCATTCCAATACACAAGTCGGACAGTACAATTTAATTACACCGCAAGTTTGATATAAATCATAAGAGCAAGTTTATTACGGGATCAATTTCACTATGACTTCGCGAGTGACGTAATGAAATTCCTCAGTGACACTGCGCTTGAGTCACTGATGATTATTAATTTGGTTTTAATTAGCTATTGTTTTGAGGTGCATTGTTATGTCTGTTTATGTTAATGAGGATTATTGGGAGATATGAAGGCTTATACGATTTGGTGGATTTAAAATGATTGTAGTAGCTTTGTTAAGTATAAAAATAGCCCAGTAAGGAGACCAACAGATTGCTTTTGATCCTTTTGGTTTTAAGCTCACGGAATACATTTCGCATTTACGCATTCAAAATGAAAGTACGTGATCTCCTGTTTAAGAGATTGAAGGAATCAGCACATCCTTCTCATCCATTATTATAAGTATGTATTTATATGTATTGTGTATGTATATATTTATACGTATGTATCATATTATTATATAATTTTATTATTATATGTTATTATTCCTTATCTATGTACTATATTATTATATTATTATATTAGGTATATTGTTATATCCAATACTATTTATTATACTTCATAATTATTACTAATATGCTCATCTTATCAGTTAATGTATATTATTTGAAAACGTGTAAAAACAAATCTCTTGTGCACCTACCACATTTATCTCTGCACCACCTAAAGGTCGACAGGTAGAGAATGCCTCAAGGCATTATGTCCACCATTGTACAGTATGTATGTGCATAAAGTTAAAAAAAAAAAAAAAAAAAAAATACACTACTATCTTTCTGAATAAGATCAATAATTTGATTATCGTTTGCTAAGCGGTAAAGAAATACATCGTGAAGAAAACCTGCTTGTCTGAATGTTCTTAGAAGACATCACTGTGAAGTTTTCAAATCGCACTAGACCAGCGTGGTGGATTGTGAACCAATCCTTCTCATAGTACGAAGGACCGTACCGCTTTACATATGCATCCTCTTTAAGGTACATATTTAGATATTAAATGTATCTGCACTACCTTTTTTCGTGGCTTCTCGTGGAGTAGCCGATCTGCTATCTGATGTATTAAGACATTACTGCAATGTTGCATAAACATCTATTGCACAAACATGTTATAAAATAGAGTAATAAAAATGTACTTTACAACAAGGCGCGTTTTTCTGTGCTGCTTTAAAATATTTATAATTTAAAATAAATGAACTCCATCCGTATTTCGACACGGACAACATAGAACAGCGTTTGCGTAAACTGGAAATATTAAGTCCAAACAAGCTACTAGCTGTAAACCAAAAAGAAGACAATATTTTTATTTCAAAACAATTTAAAACCAATGCATATTCGTATTTACACTTACAAAAAATACGTTTTAGAATTTCAAAACATTTCCAACAGTACAGAAATTTGAAACTGCAGCTTGAATTTCTATTAATATTTTTTTATTTCTATTCTACAACATTTGTAAGTTTAGTTGTTTTATTGTTTAGTTTGGAACTAGATGGTGTTGTCACCATCTAGTTCCAAACTAAGCAGAACTTATAATAGGAATATATAGAAACTTAATTGGTGAAAATATAGACGAAATATGTTTTTAAGGCTGTGTTTCGCTTGTTTAGAGAGTATTTAAATAAATTTGCGAAACTTTTGTCTTGATTATACATTGTTCGCGTATCCTGCGAACCTACAACTTTACAAGAATGAGTATGCGGGTCCGCAAATAAAGTGCGGGCTTTATTGTTACTCTATGTGCTGTGTTTACTGAGGACGAGTTACTGGCTTAGCTAGTAACGCACTAGTGCAATGCAGTATGACGATTAATTGTATTTTATTTAGTACCTAGTTTGATTATTATTTCTTGCGTTGGTATTTTGATTGATCATGGAATTGTATTTTTAGTTGAATTTTGAAAGTTTTAGGCTTTTGTAGTATGAACAACAATAATAGGTCAAATTCACCTTAAAATGTATTGTCATGTATGGATTTTGATTCAGTGACTTTTGATGTAAACCGGAGCATGTAAATTATGTAACAAACATTAAAATCCAGATAATGACGTACCGATGTTCATCTCAAAATATTTGTCTTTATCGAAAAACATCGATATCTGACCGTTAACAAATTTCGATTTTTTTCTAATCTATGATTAGACCTTTGGTTATGTTTTGAATCAATCTTTTTTATAATTATGGTTACAAGTTCATAATGTATTACATGTACCTTTATCATAGTTACAATTTTCTGGTATGTCAATTTTATTTCAATATTCATAATAATAATATATCACATACACACAATCACCATCTAGTCCCAAACTAAGCAGAACTTTGTAAATTCATACATATTATACATAGAAACACCCAGACCAAGACAAATATCCATGTTCATGCACATTAATGTTTGACTTGAACGGGAATCGAACCCGCGACCTTCGCTGTAGCAGTAGCTTACACTCCCGCTGCGCCAACCGGTCGTCAATATTATTTCGTTTTAGTAGCTTTAGCCTAATTATGTATTTTATTTTTTTATTGTAACTTCTAATAATAACTTCACGCCGTTTATCCCCGAAGGGGTATGCAGAGGTGTATTACACACCCACATTTCGCCAGTTATGTTTCGGCCCCAATGTAATAGGGGCATTTCCCCCTATTGCCATCTACCGGGCATATTTTTTAAGCGAGCGATAGTTAACATTTCTTTATTGTGTGTACATAAATAATATTATTCATTAAATAATTTCTGGAACCCATCGTTTTGAAGAGATTTTTGAATCTGTTCATTACGATGCCACTTTATGATAACTTTAAAACTGTTAAATAATAATTACTATCTTCTAAATAAACTTCACTAACTACAGGCTTTTCTCGCAATAAAGTCCAATAATGACTTAGTTGTTTGATCTACATAATATAAGAGAATAGCAACTTAAACCCGTGACGGAAAAGATGAAAGTGAAGGCGAGCAAGGGCGTCTAATTACCTTTGACAAGTTTATATAAGGCGACGCATGCGGGCCGAATAAATTGACAAATATAATTACTTATTTCAGGGTACAGTCAAGTGTGCCGCTTTCGTCCCCAACAACGGGTCGCAGCGATTCGTCCGTAAGCTATATTTCGATGAACTTTATAAAGATAGATAGAAATACTTTTTTGTACAGATAGTAAGAATTACAAGAAATATGTAATATGATTACGTATGTAGCGCTTACAGCGAGACTTGGTTTGCCGAACATTGGTCGGTTAAGTGCTTGCACAGTTCACCATTTGGATGGGTGACCGCGTGTGACATTTACATCAGAGCGCTACCGTGCTTCGGAGGGAATTGACGCCAGAGCAAGCCTAAAACTCACAAAAAAAAAGAAATGAGAAATACCTATATTAATATCTACGTCTGGCGTAGTGGTTTACGTCCCATTGAAACCGCAGAAGCAAATAGAATTTTCAAGTACTATTGTTAATTCCTGAAATTCGTAGGATGAGACTAATCAAATCTTCACCTTTATTTTATAAGTACATCCACATCAATATTGGCCACCCTGAAACATAAATAGCAAAACGATTTATTACTTAATTTTTAAGCTTTTTCTATTTTCTTAGACGTTTCGTTAAATTATGCATATCTGCACCAGCTAGTTTTGAATATATTAATTTATTGTTATTTTACTTTATTTCTAATAACTTCAAAAGTGTATCTCGTGCAGTAATTATTTCGCAGAATCCAATAACAAGCTATTCAGAATCAGACATGATACGCTCGCTTCTGATCTTAAGAAATTTAACAGATTATTATATACTACTGGAGGATGCGCGCAGCTATAATTTAATTTAACAGGTTTTGCCCGACACTATGGTAATTTCGGAAAATCCCTTTCTTAGTGCACCCCAACAGTTCCCAAGGAACATATGTACATGCCACATTTCAGCTTCTTGCGTCCAGTAGTTTTGGATGTGCGTTATCTGTTAGTCAGTCATTAACAGAAGAATTTTATGTAAACAGATATATCAGGGGTAGTGACATTCCGTATTCTTAATCGTCCGTGTGGTGACGGATTAAGAATACGGAATGTCACCACCCCATATCACCCCATGGGTGTCATAAGAGCCGACAGAGGGAGCATAAATTATGCAGAGAACAGCACTGTAAGAAAAGGAAAACTTGATACAAACCCTATACCAACCCGTTTGGCCAGCGTGGTATAGTAGGCCAATTCCTCCTTTCAAAGGAGATGCCTAGTCCAGCAGTGGACCGTTACCGGCTGATGATGAGATATAGACACGCATGACACAGTAGTTAAAAGTAGTCGCTGTTTACATTGCGTCAGGTTTTATGGCATCGATAGTGTCAATTTAAACTTTCTGAGATCCACATAATATGTGTGAAAATATCTCAGAGAAGAGCAACGCTTTCAGTTCATTAGTTGAATATTTATGAAACATCCCCGTATACAACGTTTCCTAGTGCGGCATTATGCTTAAAACCAATAAAAATAATGCAAAATTGCTTACAAAAATAAAATGCATCATCTATCATTACTTTGATCGAATGAATATAGCATTGGTTGCTCTCAATATCTTCTATAATTAAATCGTTATAAAGACAACTCACGGAAACAGAATATATTCTGTTTCCTGTCTCTTATCATAAATACCTGTAAACTTACAGATAATATAGTTTCGTTCTAAACGCAGCACCACATGTTTCGGTATGTAGGTAAGCAATGCTTAGTAGTTTGAAAGCACTCGAAACATTCTTTCGCTCATGAATGGAACTTCTTTCATGCAAGTTTTCTTTTAAGTGAAGGTAAACTTGGGTCTAGGCTATTATTCGAAATAGCATACCATACTCATCGACTTGGTAGGTATTATATTATCCATGGTTTTAAAGAATCATCATGTTTCTACATTACCTACTGTGTAATTATGCAGTAGCCCAACTAAGTACAAAATAAAATCCTTAATTAGAACTAAATAACATTATTGATGGAAGTGAACCTGGTAGGCTATGAGGTATGTGTCTGAAGCTCGAGTAGAGCAAAAAGTATTAACCATTGGTATCCAGCCCTCATGTTCGTAATTCTTAAGTTGTTCTGTCAAGTGTACAATAAACTGTTGATGTCTCTTTATACTATATCAGATTAATAACTAGGTATTCATCCATTACGTTTCTCTTTAACATCATGATCCTTTCCACTTCAAATACTATCCATACGAAGTCTCTAAACACCAACAAATATATATGCATCTGTCCGCCGCAGAGCAATTAAAACAACAATAACCTCGCCTGAAACTATCGAACTTACACATTGACTGCACCGTAAAGTGCACTTAAAAGCTTAACTTTAGTCAAAATAAGTTACACGTAGATTGAATGTGGCCGCAGAAGAGTGCGGTGGTACCTTAGCAGCAAGTTTGCAAACAGCTAGAGCGGTGGCCACAATGAAAGCGATACTGGCACAATGTACCGTGGATGCCGTTCGCTTTAAGTAAAGACGTAAAAGATAAGTATTTTTTTATTTGCGATTGGTCTTGCCACCACTGTACCTTCTGTGCGGCCAGGTTCACCAGCAGTGACTACGAAAGACACCGAGCTTTGACACTTATAAATTCACATGTGAAATTAATCTGCCTTGATCTATAACTAATTTAATCCAAAGCATGCTGGAGAAATCTGAAAAATTATTAATTAATTTTATCCCTTAGCAATGCTCTTTTCCGCGCTAGCCAACCATCCAATTTTATTTTCCATTACCTGAACTCATCAAGAAAGGATTTGTTTCCTGAATTTTAAAAACTAAACTACCACCTGCTGTGACTCGATATTAGTTTTTGGCCATAATCTCGCATGCTGTCAAATGATGATACTGCTGACAAACGAACACGTTTTCCTAGTACATGCACCTGCGACTCGAGCTCCCTTTTCGCCCTCACCACCGCTGCTCGCTCCGCTCCGCTCCAACTCAAAATAAACCCTAAGATGCGTTAAAATGCAGTAAAACTTTGTCGCCACCACTAAAGCTAGATGACGCTACGTGTTGCTCACGTTTAATGTCACGTACTGCGAAACGTTCGGACTGTTAAGAAACATACTCCTAGGGGGAGTACAAAAAATGCGGCTATATGAATTCTTAGTACCACGTATATGTGACTGTTGATTTTAAGTGCTCGTTTTCTGATCCAGTTATATTTGGTTTATTTTTATATCTATGGTATATAGATATAAGGTATATGGTATATAGATATATATTTTAGAATAATAATGAACGAAATTTCGGGGTATTCTATCCAATAAAGAAATATTAACGAAACAAATTATTATCAAGAAAGTTATGCTTGGTTAAATCCGAAAAATACAAACACGTCAGCTAAAGAACGAACGTAAGAATGCCAAAATAATAATTTGTCGAAAGGTACACCTAACGAGAAATTTAAAATATTGCGTCTATCAATATATGCATTGACCACAAGTTTACTATTGGTCGCATTGAGCTGAAACGCTGCTTATTAACTAAAGTATGCATTGGCATACAAGCAAATATGGTGTCAAATTGCTGTCTGATAACAATACAATGCTAAGTAACCAGTTATTGCTATGTAGGTACTCATTTATCGATTGCAACCGTCAATAGATCATCATTGACTTTCTCTCAACATAATTGTTAATTGAACCGAATTTTCAAGGATCGTAGTTTCTGTCACAAACTGCCAATAGCGCCATGGATGGGATTCGAACCAATCACGCATAGCTTTATGTTCCTTTACGTTGACTATGTTGGAGCGTTTCTACACGTACCTACTTCAATCATAGAGCAAAATAGAAAAAGCTGATTACAACCAAAACTTTCTGATCTGTAATGTAAATTTTGTAAATACTTTTCACAAAATTTAAATTGATTATGCAACTTGAAACTTTGTGAAAACATTTCTTAGAAAGAAATCTTCCAATAATAGCTTCTAAATTGTCTTCAAAGTTCAAATAAAGTATTCTGGAATGAGAAAACCGATTTTCTTTTGGTCTTGAATTGAATGTTAGATTTAGATCCAAACAAAATCTAATTTCGAAACTAACCGCTAAGGTACCTAGAGGTACGCCAACACAAGTAACAACGCATTACTTATTCAAATCCACTTATACAAGATATAAATCTTACGTGACCTCAAATCACTCTTAAGTTATGTATAATTTCTTTATCAAGTTAGCAAAATATGTTTTTTAATGAGTAATTTATTGGTATGTGTGTGGAAAATGGAATAGCAAGCTGTGATCTGTAACCCAAAATCCTATTACAAGGATTCTCGAAATTCTAAGATTTAATCAAATCTCTATCAGACATACAGATGGTGATATGCGAGTACCATAAACCTTGCTTCTTGCCTCAGCTCTGCATAACTACTTTTTCGTTAGTCCATCAATTAGAATCAACATTTTCTTTTTTAATCCACTATATTAAACTATTAAGGCAATTCAATCTAATTACATTTTTAAACCAATAAGTTGGGTCTGATATATTGAAGTACGTGTCTCATTCTATGGAAATAAATAATAGTTTCTTGAAGTAATACAATAAAATTAATTTCTACAACTATCTTAAGTCCACACATTTCTTACACAACTTGTATTCATCCAGTCCATGTATAATACAACTCCACAGTCATCCCAGTCCGAAGCAAAAGGAATCAATGTGTGGAATCAATTTGGTCGCTTCAATAATGTATAGAGCGTCCACAATTTAGACGATTCGTTCCGTCTCCGATGGGCGACATTGGTTTTATTGAAGAGATTGATCATGGTTGCCAATGTTGCTATGGACATTTTGAACTACCAAAAATAAATGGTGGAATTCAAAGCGACCATTCCGTTGATTTGCATAAAATATGACATTACTATAGTAAGAATATACTAGATGTTATGCCAATTAAATGAATAGTTTACCGGTTCTAGTCGACGCTACAGAAATATAGTGGCTGATGTTTAAACTCAATTGCTGCAATTCCCTATAAAACATATATTTATCCTTAATCCGAAAATAGGAGCCCTGCAAAGCAGGGCTCCGTAAAGACATAAAGACATAAAGACATATTTATTTCTGCATTTTGGTTGTTTACAACACTTATACATGTCAATACCCTATTCTAGATGAAGCCGGCTTTTCCTAGCTAAATGACTTCTTGAGAAGAAAGGCCGAAACAAACTCAGAGTCATTGTTTTTTTTTGTCACTTCAATTTCTTTAGTCTTTTCTTCATCTTTTAAAGTCCAGACAAAAAAGGGTTTAGTATGCAAGTACAATGCAGGAAATTATCTGACGCTTTTGACTGACTCGGCCCACTGATGGCCCGCATTCAACAGCAATCGTACGGCTCAACCTTAATTGAGGGAGAAACCGTCAACTTCAGTTTATTAAACTAGTGTGAAGAATGTGGACTAAGTTGACAGAGCCCTGCTTCGCAGGGCTCCTATTTTTGTGACAAGGGTCAAAAGAGAACCTAACATAACCTATTTATTTAGTTCGTCGCACCTAACCCTAGGCTGCTAGCTGTTGATAATAATATTTAATTTATTTTTCGGGATTTTAAACTTCGGGATTTTGTTACGTACCCATTTATATATAATGTCTAATCATTATGGCGAGTAAATAATATGTCTAATAATTATAAGGCACTCGTACCTTATGGTTTCTAAGTTTCGGGCAATTAAAAGTATGTCATATGTCTTTTAGGGCAAACAAAATATTCGGGCAAATGAAATTCGGAAATATGATGACTATGGTATATAATCTTCGGGTAAACAATAGACAACCGAAGCCAAGTAGTGCTTGATATAGACTGCAACAATCGGTTACCCATGCATATGGTCAACGGAGCAAACGTTGCTTAACATTGCTGATATTTTACGAAGGGCAAGTCAATACATGGTATGGGCGTTTCAAAGTACTGCTTTACGTGTGACTTCAGCTATACGCAAAGTATTTCATAATTTACAAAATTACAATAACATTTTTAAGGTCTTGGCTTTTAGTCTATTTCTCCTACCACCTTTCTACTTGTTCATACTCATTCCTTTCTCAAGGTACATTTTGGATGCTACACCTACGAGTGAGTATCACCGATTATTCTCAAGCGAGATATTAGCTCCTGCTGAAATCAAATAAAGTCAAGAAATACTGACAATAGCTTTGAATATTTATTCAGTAAACTTTAGAAGTCTCGGCTACCAGTTTGAATACGACTCTGAATATTTCGCGAATATGTACGTATGTTTGTGTGAAATGTTTTATTCAGTAAACGACAATGGTTGTTGAAAGTTGGCGCACATACGTGTGTAATGGCTTTCGACGAATGATTGCATTGACAAGAAACTAAAAGTACTTTCGTGTTTTAGGATTTATTTAAATCGTTGGTTGTTTCGCACTTAAGTATTTTTAAACTTTGTATACAAATGTGAAAATTTAGTGGAAGATTATTAAACGATCAATAGAAATAAGTAAGCAATTCATATAACAATAAAAATATTTGAATAAGAAACCATAATTATTTTGTCTGATATAACAAACATACACATATTAAAGTATATATGGACCCCGTGTCTGAAATAAAGTGATATTATTATTACTAAAGTATACAATCACTGTGTGTGGGTGTAATATTACACCTCTGCCTACCCCTTCGGGGATACAGGCGTGAGACTATATAAAAAAATAAAAAAAACAATCACTGTCACTTAAAAATTAAAACTTTAAGTAACAGTAAATCATTTAAACGCATTTCGAAAATAGTCATAAGTTTATCTTATATCATTCTCATTGCATCGTCCTTTACCTCAATGTTTCAGAGGTAGAGTAAATGACTGGAGAACTCGAGGTCCCGTTATCGATACCCATGGAATCCAAAAGTAATGTTGAGACTTTATCGTTTTTATTATTATCAAATAGACGCTCGGGAAAAGGAAATTGTCTTACATTGCCAAATTCGAGAAACATATTAAGCTGTTCGTCCTGCACTCAATCTGTTTACACTCCTGTCGAATATGCCGTTCTATTGGACGATAAAAGTGACGGAATAGAGAGTGCTCTTATGGTTCGTAAGAAAGCTCGCTAAAACACACGCGTTTGTTTTTCTGTTTTGCCACATTCGCAAGAATGCTCATTACAGGTGAATGCTCAGGTGTATCAGAGACATTGTTTGAGAGTTAGAAGATCAGTGTAAAATGTTATATAACGGTTTAAATCAACAGCAAGTAAGAAGACTCTTTACTTAAAAACCACTCAATAAAGTTTATATAGTTATCTTTACGATGATTTGATTCTACGAAGTTTCCTGACAGGCATTTCCATTATTCGACAGCTTCATTAATGAGACACTCAATATGTTTGCCGTTCATATCACTCAGACCCAATATGATTAATAACTAATACGGCACTGTAACCTGATTCTCGGCGAGATAATACTCTTGTTAATGTTGAATGAGGTTCGTATGTGGTGTGTCAATGGGGAAAATACTGACACGTCGCAATGGAAGTGCTGGAAAATTGCAGAAGGGTGCCATGTAGATCAGTAGACATTGAGGTATACTGTTTTTTTATCAATTCTGTGTCGCCAAGTGGCTTATAAACAATGAATCGACATGTTTTAGTGATTCTAATATCTGAAGATGATATTAAAATTAGACTAAATTATTTAAAAAATAGCAACACTCGCACAAAAAATGTCCTGTATCGCAGCGAGCTTTACTGAACAGTGGATGTAATACCCAGGCTTGAAACAACAAATTGTGGAACCTGCAATATGATGCTGAATTGTGTTGGGATCAAATGCCCAACACCCAGCGTAGTGTTTAGTAGTGAGGCAACCCCTAAAACCATTATACCAAACGTGCAGTCATCGTAATAGGATATGGAGCCTACCTGAATCCAAACTTATTTGAAGGTGAAGGTAACCAAACAGTATCTACTCTCTATACTGGATTATTGTGGACACAGCTCATACTTCGCAGGCGGCACAAAAAGCTATTTTTTGTGTGTGCGTCGGCAGCAACGCACACACTAAAAGCTGAGCTTTGGGTTGGCATAAAAAATAGGAGGCGGAGCAAGAGGGTATGGGCGAGAAGGAAAAGTGGATTGGACTGTTAATAAAAGGTCTAGCCCAAAACTGTCTCATCAGCGATTTAGAAGCCAATTATGTATTTGATTAAATAAAATCATTTATCAACCACATCTATACATAAACACTACGCGGCAATAAATTCAAACTTCATAACAAATATATATTAAGCTTTATAACAAAAATATAATTCATGTATATTAAGTACAAATGAAGCCGTTGGTTGTCAAGGTGGCTCGATTGGTTATTGATTCAACTGGTTTGTTTAGCTGACGTTCGCATATTTGTTCAATACAAGTGTTGGCTCACTAATGAAAATTTCGAATATGTGACTACATAGCATTGCTTGGTGATGTGTGTGACACGAATACCATAATTATTGTGTTTGGAAACATATAAATCTAAAAGGCATAATAAGCAAAATAGGTTCGAAATGTGTGTTTGTGTTGATCATACTATGTTTGTAAATAAAGCGGGCAATCTTCCCTTTACATACTATCATTATCAGAGGCGTTTCTAGTCCACTGCTGCATATAGACCTGTTCTAACTTGCGTTACAATAACATTGTGTCATTCTAGGACTGGGCCTACGATGTCAAGTTTTTAGAAAGTGCCTGTATTTCGGACCTTTATCGCGGCAATGTCAGAACGTTATATTTGGAAATACGTGGCGTATATAAGCTTAATTTAACATACCGCTGAGTTATATTTCACTACTCAAAAACAATTTTCCTTTTGCTTCGTCATCGTTACAAAACATCCAAAAAGCCATTACCCCAAAACACTTAACAATCACATTAAATTCATCTCGAAATCAAATCGTAACGTAGTAATTCTGAAAATTTTCGCCAAGCGTTCGTAAGGCACAATATTGGGCAAAAACGATGAAAAGAGAAAAGTTTTCCCGAGTACATATTGTGGCGAGAGGGGTAGAGGGACAAAGAGGGAAAAGTGGGGAGGGTTGAATCAAATGACGCGTGAACCACGCTCCGTGATCGGCCACTAAACGATGACGTATGAAGTTGTCTGGCCCTTGCTTTACCAACGGGGTGCGTCAAATTGGAAACAGTTAGACATGTATTTGAACAATCAGTGGTTGAGTTTACATCGGCAGTTTGCTTATCAATACATTTTTAGGACTACATATCTTCAAGCCTTTATCCCCGAAGGGGTAGGCAGAGGTGTATTATACACCCACACTTCGCCAGTTGTGTTTCGGTCCCAATGTAATAGGGGGCGAGCCTATTGCCATCTACCGGGCACATTGTTAAGCGAGCGATAATTAACATTTTTAATATACACATTACTTCGAAAAGTCGGAGGTGTGTGCCCGGGGTATCAATCGGGATCGAGCCCGAGACCATCGTCTCGGCAGTCCATTACGTACACCACTGGGCTATCGCCGCCTTTCAAGACTATTCCGTTACTTACTGACAGACAATGCACAGCCGAAAATACCAGGCGCAAGAAGCTTCTTGACATGTACACATATTTCTTGGGGCCTCTCCATGGCAGTCTGTTAGTATTACACTAGGCTATCGCTGCTCACCGAGTGATGAGTATAATATGTATTTAATGTCTACCGTGTTAAAGAGTAACGTTCATTTGATAGTTTTTATTACCTCTACCCGTGAGCAAGCATGTTTCGCAGTTTCCCTATGATATCTCCCATCATAGGGAAACTGCGAAACATGCTCGTTTTGCAATTTTACGAGTACACCACATTAAATCTTTCACTGATGTACTTATTTATCACATTGCTTCGTCATACAATGTAAGAACGGGACAAATACTTTAATGGTGATAGATACATTTGATCATTCACGCATTCTTCCGAATGTCATAAAACAGAAAAACAAAGCATTATTACGAACATTCTGGCGAACATTCTAGCTAAATGACAGTAAATTTGCTTTGACGTTTTTCCTGATTAAAGTGTTCACTAGAAATATCGTGAAAATGTTCGAAGCAATGTTCGGCTCTGTTCGGTGTTCAGTTCGACATAACAAAAACGGCAAATGCTCGCTGTTCTGTTATAAGTGAATGCTCAGGTATATCAGAACCATTAAATGTACAATATCAGTGGATACATTTAAACTTCCGTGGCTCTAATTCAACTAGACTGTCATAGGGAATTCTAGCTCAATCTAGTACAGTATTAATTCCACCGAACTATGTCATTATGAACTTAATTCTCAGGTAATTTCAATTCTTCAGAAATGTACTAGTGTTACAGTTTCAATATTCGCGAAACCCGTTTAGTTCGGTCTACAGTAAGTTTTAAGGGTCAAAATACATCAATTCGAAATGAACTTTGCACAACTTTATCAACTACATTGGAGAGTACCCTGGATTGAAACTCAGGTTTATGATAATATAGGTAGTACGGATTTACCTATTCGTGTTTTACTAGGAATTGTTAGGTTAGTTTAATTTGCCAGTGATTCGACGAATTGGGGTCGATTATTCAATAGGTAAATTTAGCAAGGTTACGCTTGTTTTAGAGATTAAAGCCGCGGTCGAATATCAGACATGTTAATAAAGAGTTAATAAGACACAGACCTCTTCTTATCAGTTACCACATGAAGAATAAGGCTGTATTAAGTAAACTTTATTCGACTGGCCAACATTTCTTAATAATCAAATTACATCAAATACGCATACACAATCAATCCACGTTTTTAACTCCAGAGCTTTTTATTGAAGTCTTTATCACCTGTCCAATTTTTTGGTATCATTTAATCTAAAAGTCCACCTGATCCACTAGTATAAATGACGTCAGCGATTCTAGATCGGCTCGAGTGTAGACTACGATTTGACTCGTGACGCAGCTATTTGCTGTAATCGATTGTCTAACAAAAAGCGAGTACCTTTTTATCGAGTAAGCAGTTAGAGAAGTCACATATACATACTTATACTACATATAGACTTTCTTTTCATGACCTATTTTATTTTCATACTCTGTAGCTCTGAATAGAATAATCGGTATTCAATAAATGTATTCTGTGCTTACTAACGCGGGAGTGAGCTTGACAGAACAACTATCAATGAATTCGGATGTGATTGGTTTCCCTAACATCTTGTATTCTCGAGATACAAACCGAGAAAACACTGTTCTTAACATTAACGGTAGCAGTTGTATAATGGAGCTCCAACGGTAATTGACTGGTTTCATAGTTACCTGTTTGGACGCCGACAGCGTATACGTGTTGATGAGTCGTACTCTTCGTGGTGTAATACAACTGTCGGGGTACCGCAGGGTGGCGTGCTATCTCCGTTACTTTTCGCAATTTTTATTAATTCTATCTCCAAACAGTTACTTTCGTCCTACCACCTTTATGCAGATGATTTGCAGATATATTCACAGGCACCAGTAGTGTCAATTTCAACGGCGTTTTCTAATATTACCACAGATTTGGCGCATATCTGTACGTGGAGCCAAAATTATGGTCTGAAGGTAAATCCGTCAAAAACACAGGTCATTCTAATTGGCAGTTCCAGGATGATATCCAAAATTAATGGGTCACAACTGTCTCAGATTCAGTTTGACAGTAACATCTTACCGATCTTAGATAACGTCAAAAACCTTGGCATTTATCTGGATAAAACTTTTTAATGGGGAAGTCAAATACATGAGACCAGCCGTAAACTGTTTGCTTCAGCTGGATCGTTACGTAGGCTGCGGAACTTTCTTCCCACCACCACCAAGACTGCGCTTGCACAATCCTTGCTTCTCCCAATACTCGATTATGCCGATGTCAGCTATCTTGATCTTAGTGAGGACCAACTTGATAAACTTGAGCGTCTCCAAAACTTCTGTATTAGATTCATTTTTGGCTTACGCAAATATGATCATATATCTGAATTTCGATCCAGGCTCAAGTGGCTCCCAATTCGACTTCGCCGGAATACTCATATCCTTATGTTACTGTACAATGTGTTGTTCAATCCTAATACCCCCACGTATCTCAAAGAGCGTTTTAAATTCCTTCATGACACACATTTAAAGACCTTGAGGTCGTTGGTGGATCTGAGACTGCAGATGCCAGCACATACCACAAACTACTACGATAAATCCTTTACTGTTCAAGCTGTCCGTCTGTGGAATGCGCTGCCGGTCGAAATTAGGCAAGCTAAATCATTGAAAATATTTAAAAATGCACTAAAGAAGCACTATTTGTCATTGTAAACAAATTGTATCACTGTATATTGTGTTTATATTATTATATATATGTATATGTATTATATGTAAATTGTACCTATATATATAGAAATGTATATTATGTATTTATTTATATGTTTAGCACCTATCATATCTATTGTATGTATACCTGCGTATGTATGTATATATATTATGTATGTATATAATAAAACAATTTCTAGTAATCAGATACTTTTAGTCGCTACACATCAAAGCTTTTTGTCATTTTCAGTCTGTCCATCCTAAGGTTGCCTGTAAGAGATCGCACTCAGCGATAAGGCCGCCCTTGTGCATTTGATATGTATCTTCATTTAAGTTATTTACACCAAATTTGTACAAACATTTGCACAATAAAGCAATTATCTATCTATCTATCTAATATTCTTACAATACTGGCTCATACTGCTACTGGGAAGAAAATGAGGTGGACTGCGAAAAGCTGTAAAGGAAGGAAGGGTGGAAATGGTATTAGTAAACTACTGTGTAGTTTTTGATGCGTAATAAGTAAATTTTATATAAATTTTATGTTAAGTACATACATAGATTGTTTTTTTGAAGGGGTAGGCAGAGACTACGGACCGCTATTTGCATATTATTATCTCTCTTGCTTCATTCACTCTCATCAGTATTTTCAAACTCTTCCAGTAAGTGTACTTCTAACCTGCCTTTTTAGGAAAACTAAAATTAACTCAAGCAACATCGAGTGTGCCTCAACAGTGCTGTGTGCTAGCACGTCAAAATAAAAAGAGGGAGTAACTCACCACACCGAAGTGAGTCACTACATGTGTGCTAGCACATGTGCTGAGTACCCAACACGTCTGTCTATTCTTCTCCCTCTAGCTAGACCCAATTAGACTCGCCTTTTGTGACTTCTTCTGGTCAGACTTTTATTATCCATACTCACTATGTGTCCAAAGCATCTAAGCGTACCTTTCTCAATGCTTGTACAGGTTCTTTCACGCCACTTCTCAATACTCTCATTTCTACAATATTTATTCAACTGCCACGTCTCGTCTGCTTTCTACTTCTACTTTCCATATCATATGAGTGAAGGCACCAACACCCCTCTAAGCACAGCCAAACATGTTTAGTATTATTTTAATTTCCTGACACAATTTTTATTTTGACTGCCTAGTTGGTCTCGCGGCATAAATGTGCGCATGGGATTGGGAGGTCTCGGGTTTAATTCCCGGGTCGGCCAAAGTGTTATTGGGTTTTTCCGCTAGTAAATTCTCATTAGCAGCACGGTGTCTGGTTATGTGTCCGATACGGCAATAGGCTCGCCCCCATTTACGTGGGACTTAAAAATTCATGGCGAAATATGGGTGTGATATTACACCTCTGCCTACCGCTTCGGGGATACAGGCGTGAGTCTATAAGAAAATATTTTATTTAATGCACACTCTTATAAAAATATCTTTTTGCAATCCATATGGCTTATTTTTAAACTTGTTACTAATGTAAATCCTAACGTGAAATGTTTATTTCCAAAGAAATCAATGTGTGGTATCTATTTGGTTGCTTCAATAATATAGAGCGTCCACAATTTAGACGATTCGTTCCGTCTCTGATGGTTGACATTGGTTGTATTGTAGCGTAGAGTGATCATGGTTGCCAATGTTGCCAAGAAGATATTGAGCTGGAGGAAATACTATAAATAGTGGAATTCATAACAACCATTCCGTTGGCTTGCATAACATATGAAACTAGTTTAGTACCTAGGATTATACTATGCTGCCATTAAAATTAATAGGGTACCGGTTCTATTCGACACCACGGAAATATAGTCGCTGGTGTTTAAACTCAATTGCTGCAATTCCCTATAAAGCATGTATTTATGCGATCAATAGATTGATATCGTTCTGCGGCTTCATGAATCTATATAATTTATGAAACTACTAACCGACACACATACACTGAGTAAACGTAAAATCTCGAAAACTGTAATATTTGATGTATGAAGCTAATAATTCGAACTTTGCTGGAATTTAGAGTGATTCGTTACATTTTTAATATTAAGACAAACGGGGCAATAATACGCGTAGTTAAACGCGATGATAATGACGCTATCCAATTTTAGACGATTAGGTGTGATCTTTATTAAACGATAAAACAGGATGCTGAAGACAGTGCGAAGTGGAGGAGACACAGCCGGAAAGCGGACCCCGGGCTCCAAGGCGTGGGTTTCGGAGCGCAACCGGGACAGACCTAGGGTGATGATGATGACAAGGGGATGACCGCAGCTACGCACGCACATTTTTTTATGTAACATTTTCTTCTGATCCCGTGAGAATTTCGGGAAATCGCTTCTTAGTGCACCCCTACAGTCCCCAAGGCACATACATGCCAGATTTCAGCTTCCTGCGCCCAATAGTTTTGACTGTAGTATGTCTGTCACAAGTCAGTAACGCATGAATTTTATACATACAGATTATAATTAAGACAGTGATAGTTTAGTGGAGTGGCAGCCACGCACCCCATGTACTACCAGAGGTAGGTCTCCTCCGGTCGCCAGGTGGACTGACGATGTTATTGGGATCCACACGTGATCCCGATAAAATCGTCGCGGCTAGATGCGAGCGGCTCTAGATTGGTTAATCTGAAGAGCCTCGAAGGAGGCCTATATCTAGCAGCGGACGCCTATCGACTATTGTGATATTAAAATAGCATAGTGAAAGGTAATTAGACTGCCGCGCAGGGTGTGCCGGGCTCTTTTAGTAAAAAGACGTCCGTGACCAGCAGTCGACTATATACTCGTATGTACAGGACTAATGAGAATAGTGACTATTATCTTTTAGAAGTTTTGCTTTTAAGTCTTTCTCCCACCACCTTTTTGCTTATTTATAAAATTTCCTTTTAAAAGGTACACACGGTACGGTATCTTAGAAGCTACAACTATAACAAGGATCTCCAATTATTCACAAGCGAGATATTGGCTCCTGCAGAAATAAAATAAAGTCAAGCAGTACTGACAACAGCTTTGAATAATTATTCAGTAAACTTAAGAAGTCTCGGCTTCCAGTTTGAACACGACTCTGAATATTTGGCATACATGTACGAATGTGTGTGTGAAATGTTTTATTCAGAAAACGACAATGGTTGTTGAAAGTTAGCATTTATACGTGTGTAATGGCTTTCGAAGAATGATTGCATTGACAAGAAACTAAAAGTACTTTCTTGTTTTAGGATTTATTTAAATCCTTGGTTCTGTTCGTACTGAAGTAGTTTTAGACTTTTGAATACATTAAATACAAATGGGAAAATTAGGTGAAAGTCTGTTTTAAGCGATCAATAACTAAATAAGCAATGGTCGAGATAATATTATACGGATAATTATAATCAACCATGTGTTATCCACTTCAGCAGTTTGTGTGATATAGTAACAAACATCCACACATCAAAATATACAATATCTCTCACTTTTAATTTGAAACTATGACTAAGCTAAGAGCCATACACGCATTTCGAAAAGACTAATCATGTCGTTCTCATATAACCCTTTTGCTAACTGGTCCAGTAATAGTGTAAATGACTCCAGATCACGAGGTTCTGTTATTGATACCCAAGGAATCCAAAAGAGATATTGAGAATTTTCCGTAAAGAATTATCCAATAGACGCTTGGGAATAGGAAATTGGCTTACACCCCCGTGCCTCAAGAAACAAATTAAGCTGTTGGTCCTGCACTCAATCTGTTCACACTCATGTCGAGTATGCCGTTGTATTGGACAACAAAAGTGACGGAATGGAGAGTGCCCTTATGGTGCTGATACATTTGAGTTTTCACCTATACTGAGCATTCTTGCGAATATGGCAAAACAGAAAAACAAACGAGTGT
Organism: Euclidia mi; assembly: GCA_944739405.2. NCBI lineage: Eukaryota > Metazoa > Arthropoda > Insecta > Lepidoptera > Erebidae > Euclidia > Euclidia mi. The sequence goes on from OX123185.2 coordinate 98,281,727, forward strand.
GTTTTAGCCAGCTTTCTTACGAACGTTCTGGCGAGCAGTCTAGCAAATTGACGGTAAATTTGTTTTGACGTTCGCTCGAAAGATCTTGAAAATGTTTGGAGCAATATTCGGCTCTATTCGTAGTTCAGTTCGACAAACAAAATGACGGCGAATGGTCGCTGTACTGTTACAAGTGAATGCTCAGGTGTATCAGAGACATTGTTTGAGAGGTAGAAGATCAGTGTAAAATGTTATATAACGGTACAAATCAACAGCAAGTAAGAAGACTCTTTACTTAAAAACCACTCAATAAAGTTTATATAGCTTTCTTTACGATGATTTGATTCTACGAAGTTTCCTGACAGGCATTTCCATTGTTCGACAGCTTCATTAATGAGACACTCAATATGTTTGCCGTTCATATCACTCAGACCCAATATGATAAATAACTAATACGGCACTGTAACCTGATTCTCGGCAAGATAATACTCTTGTTAATGTTGAATGAGGATCGTATGTGGAGTGTCAATGGAGAAAATACTGACACGTCGCAATGGAGGTGCTGGAAAATTGCAGAAGGGTGCCATGTAGACGAGTAGACAGTGAAGTATACTGTTTTTTTTTATCAATTCTGTGTCGCCAAGTGCCTTACAAACAATGAATCGACATGTTTTAGTGATTCCAATATCTGAAGATGATATTAAAATTAGATTAAATGATTTAAAAAATAGCCACACTCGCACTAAAAACGTCCTGTATCACAGCGGTCTTAACAGAACAGTGGATGTAATACCCAGGCTTGAAACAACAAATTGTGGATCATGCAATATGATGCTGTATTGTGTTGGGATCAAACACCCAGCGTAGTGTTTAGCAGTGAAGCAACCTCTAAAACCATTATACCAAACGTGCAGTCATCGTTATAGGATTTGGAGTCTTGAATCCAAACTTATATGAAGGTGAAGGTAACCAACCAGTACCTACTCCCTATACTCAATTATTGTGGACTAAGCTCATACTTCGCAGGTGGCACAAAAAGCTAATTTTTGTGTGTGCGTGGACAGCAACGCACACACAAAAAGCTAAGCTTTGGGTTGGCATAAAAAATAGGAGGCGGAGCAAGAGGGTATGGGGGAAAAGAAAAAGTGGATGGAACTGTTAATGGAAGGTCTACCCCAAAACTCTTATCAGCGATTGAGAAGCCAATTATTTGATTAAATAAAATCAACCACATCTATACATAAACACTACGCGGCAATGAATTCAAACTTCACAACAAATATATATTAAGCTTTATAACAAAAAAACAATTAATGTATATTAAGTACAAATGAAGCCGATGGTTGTCAAGGTGGCTCAATTGCTTATTGATTCAACTGGTTTGTTTAGCTGACGTTCGCATATTTGTTCAACGCAAATGTGGGCTCACTAATGAAAATTTTGAATATTTGACTACATAGCATTGCTTGGTGATGTGTGTGACACGAATACCATAATTATTGTATTTGGAAACGTATAAATCTAAAAGGCATAGAAGTAAGCAAAATAGGTTCAAAATGTGTGTCTGTGTTGATCATACTATGTTTGTAAATAAAGCGGGCAATCTACTCTATCATTATCAGAGGTGTTTGTAGTCCTCTGTTGCACATAGACCTCTTCTAATTTAAGTCACAATTATAGCATTGTTTGGTAGTAGGACTGGGCCTACGATGTCAAGTTTTTCTAAAGTGCCTGTATTTTGGCCCTTTTTCGCGGCGATATCAGAACGTTATATATCGAAATACGTGGTGTTTACAAGCTTAATTTAACATATCGCTGATTTATATTTCACTACTCAAAAACAATTTTCCTGGTGCTTCGTCATTGTAACAAAACATTCAAAGAGCCTTTTTTACCCCAAAACACTTAACAATCACATTCAATTCATCTCGAAATCAAATCGTTACATAGTAATTCTGAGAAATTTCGCCAAGCGTTCGTAAAGCACAATATTGGGCAAAAACGATGAAAAGCAAAAGTTTTCCCGAGTACGTATGGTGGCGAGAGAGGTAGAGGGGCAAAGAGGGGAAAGTGGGGAGGGTTAGGTAAAATGACGCGTGAACCACGCTCCGTGCCACTAAACGATGACGTATGAAGTCGTCTGGCCCTTGCTTTACCAACGGGGTGCGTTAAATTGGAAAAAGTTAGACATGTATTTGAAAAATCAGTGGTTGAGTTTACATCGGCAGTTTGTTTATCAATACATTTTAGGCAGACGCGTATTATACACCCACACTACGCCAGTTATGTTTCGGTCCCAATGTAATAGGTGGCGAGCCTATTGCCTCCTACCGGGCACATTGTTAAGCGAGCGATAATTAACATTTTTAACATTACTACAAAAAGTTGGAGGTGTGTGCCCGGGGTATCGATCGGGATCGAGCCCGAGACCATCGCCTCGCCAGTCCATTACGTACACCACTGGGCTATCACCGCCTTTCAAAACTATTCCGTTACTTACTAACATACAATGCAATTTTGACATGTACATATATTTCTTGGGTAGTATAGGGGAACGCGAACAGAGGATTTTTGGAAATTCCCCTCCCCTAAGCTGGTTGGAATATCACAATATTAATTCAAGTCACTGGTTCATTGTTTGAGCCCGGTACCCTCTCCGAGGCAGTCTGTTAGTAATACACTAGGCTATCGCTGCTCAGCGAATGATGAGTATAATACTTATGTGTTTCATGTCTACCGTGTTCAAGTGTAATGTTCATTTTATAGTTTTTATTACCTCTACCCGTGCGGGAGATATCATGGAGAAACTGCGAAACATGCTTGTTTTGCACTTTAACGAGTACAACACATTAATCTTTCCCTGATGTACTCATTTCGTATCACATTGCTTCGTCATACAATGTATACAAGACACAAACTTTAAAACATACAATATCGGTGGGTACATTTAAACTTCTCTATTGTCTGTCTATCTAATTGTCACAGAGAATTTAAGCTTTATCTAGACCAGTTTTGCTTCCACCGAATCTTTAAAATTATGAACCAAGTTCTAAGGTAAAGCTATCTATTCTTCAGATATTTGAAACTTTCCTTTCATTAGAGGTGTACTAGTGCTTTAGTTTCAATATTCCCGGCACCCGTTTAGTTCGGTCTACAGTAAGTTTTAAGGGTTCAAAATACATGAATTGGAAATGAACTTTGCACAACTATATAAACTACATTGGAGAGTACCCTGGATTGTTTGAAACTCAGGTTTATGATAATATAGGTAGTACGGATTTACCTACATATGCTTTACTAGGAATTGTTAGGTTAGGTTAGTTTGCCGGTGATTCGACGAATTGGGGTCGATTATTCAATAGGTAAATTAAGCAAGGTAACGCTTGTTTTAGAGCTTAAAGACGCGGTCGAATATCAGACATGTTAATAAAGAGTTAATAAGATACAGACCTCTTCTTATCAGGTACCACAAGAAGAATAAGGCTGTATGAAGTAAACTTTATTCGACTGGCCAACATTTCTTAATAATCAAATTACATCAAATACGCATACACAATCAATCCAGGTTTTTAACTCCAGAGCTTTTTTATTCAAGTCTTTATCGCCTGTCCAATTTTTTGGTATCATTTAATCTAAAAGTCCGCCTGATCCACTAGTATAAATGACGTCAGCGATTCCAGATCGGCTCGAGTGTACCCAGTAATGCGATTCCGAGACATCGGCACGACAACGATTTGACTCGTGACGCAGCTATTTGCTGTAATTGATTGTCTAACAAAAAACGAGTACCTTTTTATCGAGTAAGCAGTTAGAGAAGTCACACACGTGTCTATAGACTTTCTTTTCATGACCTATTTTATTTTCATACTCTGTAGCTCTGAATAAAAAAATCGGTGTTCAATAAATGTATTATGTGCTTACTAACGCGGGAGTGAGCTTGACGGAACAACTATCAATGTATTCGGATGTGATTGGTTTCCCTAACATCTTGTATTCTCGAGATATATACCGAGACAACACTGTTCTTAACATTAATGGTAGCAGTTGTATAATGGAGATATCATTTTCTTACAATACTGGCTCATACTGCTACTGGGAAGAAAATGAGGTGGACTGCGAAAAGCTGTAAAGGAAGGAAGGGTGGAAATGGTATTAGTAAACTACTGTATAGTTATTGATAGGTAATAAGTTAATTTTATTTAAATTTTATGTTAAGTACATACATAGATTTTGTTTTAGACCGCTATTTGCCTATTATTATCTCTCTTGCTTCATTCACTCTCTTCAGTAATTTTATACTTTTCCAGGAAGTGTACTTCTAACCTGCCTTTTTAGAATGTCTCTAATCAGGTCAGAGAACGTCCGTCTAGGTCTTCTTCTCCCTCTAGCTATAGCCATTTACACTCGCCTTTTATGAGTTCTGTGTCAGACTTTTATTATCCATACTCACTATGTGTCCAAAGCATCTTAGCATAGCATAGCATTGAGAAAGGTATTTCTCAATGCTTGTACAGGTTCTTTCACGCCACTTCTCAATACTCTCATTTCTACAATATTTATTCAACGTTCAAGTCTCATCTTTCTACTTCTACTTTCCATATATTAGTGAAGGTACTAACAACCTATAAAGCATGTATTTATGCGATCAATAGATTGTTATCGTTCTGCGGCTTCATGAATCTAAATAATATATGGAACTACTAACCGACACACATACACTGAGTAAACGTAAAATCTCGAAAACTATAATACACGTATTTGATCTATGAAGCTATTTATTGGAACTTTGCTTGAATTTAGAGTGATTGGTTATCATTTTAGTATTAAGACAAATGGTGCAAGTATAAGCGTAGTTAAACGCAAGGGTAATGACGACATTCAATTTTAGATGTTTAGGTGTGATCTTTATTAAACGATATCTCTCTGATGTCGGCATCGCAGCAGTGGTATGCTTCCACAAGGTGATTGGGATCGCGGGCAGCGGACGGATGTTCTAAATTGACCCATGGTAGAGGAAGCCTAGTTTTTCGAGTAGTGGTCGTCTATCGGCTAATCTGTTAATTATGATAATAGTACTATAGCGTCTTCGGCTCTCATGACGCCCGTGCCAAGCAGTTGGACAATTTATATACTGGACTGATGATAATGATTCTTTTATTAATCGGTATCAGATTTTTTAAATTTTGTTTTTTAACAACCATTTTGAATTCTACAACAATAAGCGAGGATCTCCACTTATTGTCGAGCGAGATATTGGCTCCTGCAGAATTTAAAATAAAGTCAACCAATACTGACAACAGCTTTGAATATTGATTCAGTAAACTTTAGAAGTCTCGGCTACCAGTTTGAATACGACTCTGAATATTTGGCATATACATATACACATACGTGTGTGTGAAATGTTTTATTCAGAAAACGCCAATGGTTGTTGAAAGTTTGCGCACATACGTGTGTAATGGCTTTCGAAGAATGATTGCATTGACAAGAAACTAAAAGTACTTTCTCGTTTTAGGATTTATTTAAATCATTGATTCTGTTTGCACTATGTAGTATTTTGATACTTTGCATACAAATGCGAAAATTAGGTGAAAGTCTATTTTAAGCGATCAATAACTAAATAAGTAAGCAATGGTCGAGATAATATTATACGGATAATTATAATCAACCATGGTTTTTCCACTTCAGTCGTTTGTGTGATACATTAACAAACATCCATACATCAAAATATACAATATCAAAATATACAAAATATACACTTTATCGTAAGCCTTTTCCAAATCCACGAATGCGCAATAGACCTTTTGACCTTTGGCCAAAAATTTTCCGGCTATGCTTCGCAAGGAAAAAACCTGATCCGTCTGAAACCTGATCCCATACCCTTTCGGAATCCCGCTTGTACATCCCATATTTTCTTGTCGGTCACTTCCATAACTCTATCAATAAGTACCTTTGCATACAATTTGCCAACAATGCTGAGAAGGCTAATGCCTCTATAGTTTTTGCAGTCTTGTTGCGAGCCTTTTCCTTTATAAAGAGGCACAACTACAGCTGTGGTCCAGTCATTAGGTACTCGGCCGGTGTTCCAACACAAGTTATATAACCGCTGCAACTGACCAACTATGATGCCCTGTCCAGCCTTCAGCATTTCGACTGTAATCCTATCATATCCTGCAGCCTTACCTACTTTCATACTTCCCAGTGCCTTCACGATCTCATCCACGCCAATAACGCTTTCATCATTGCTATCATTACAATTCACTTCAGCTATCGGTGTCTCTATCGCCGTTCTTTCGAATAAACTTTCAAAATACTCTTTCCATCTCTTCAGCACGCACAATTCACCATTTACTATACTTCCATTCTCGTCTCTGATGGATGTGTGTTCTGAGGATTGAGTTCTTCCTCGAACTGCACGAACGGATTTCCAGAAAAACTTAATGTTCCTCTGGAAATCGTCAGATAATCTGCTATCAAACTCATCTTTCTTTTCCTCTTTTTTCCTTTTAACCATTTCTTTCACTATTCTTTTTGACCTAACAAACTCCTTTTTTGCTTCATCTATGTCTACACTCGTTGCTTTTCCCATTCTTTCATTTGCTCTGGCAGCCAATCAATCTGACCAAGCTTTCTTCTTCTCTGACACTGCTGATTGTACATCCTTGTCCCACCATGTATTCTTAACCTTTCGTATTTTCTTTCTCTTGATCATACCACATACTTCAGACGCTACACATACTACCTCTTCTTTAAAGGCCTGCCATAATTCTTCCATATCATTTATGCCATCGAATCTCTCAAATCTTGCTATCAATCTTCGTTTATACTCATCTTTTACATCTTTCTCTTGTAGATTTTCAACTTCTATTCTTTCCAAGACCCTATTTTCATTATGCTCTCGGTGTCGCCATCCTTTAAAGAGCCCACTTATCCGACTCAACACCAAGAAGTGGTCTGTGTGGATGCCGATCCCTCGATATACTCTTGTATCCAACACATTCTTTCTCAATCGTTCATCTACTATCACAAAATCAATCATACTTCTTCTAACATTTTTCGCCTCTCGCGTATACATATGTATCCTTTTATGATTGATGATTGTCGAACAAAAAGCGAGTACCTTTTTATCGAGTAAGCAGTTAGAGAAGTCACAAACGTGTATATAGACTTTCTTTTCATGACCTATTTTATTTTCATACTCCGTAGCTCTGAATAGAATAATCGGTATTCAATAAATGTATTCCGTGCTTATTCACGCGGGAGTGAGCTTGACGGAACAATTATCAATGTATTCGGATGTGATTGGTTCAACGGAAAGGATGTGAAGGGTTCAACGGAGGAGTTGCAGGAGATGGTAACAATCATGCATAGTGCGTTAGAAAGGAAAGGAATGAAAGTGAATGTAAGTAAAACGAAAGTTATGGTTTTTGAAAAGGAGGAATGCGTTACGGCTTGTAATGTTTTGATCGATGGACAGCGAGTGGAACAAGTGAATGAGTTTGTTTACTCAGGTACGTTGTTTACAAGAGATGGTAAGAATGAAGCAGATATTGAAAGGAGAGTTAATGCAGGTAATTGTGTGAATGGAGCTCTGAAGGCGTTTATGAACAGTCAAAACGTGTCCAAAAAGGCACGTTTGGCTGTACATAGAGGTGTGTTAGTGCCTACCCTTATGTATGGTAGTGAAAGTTGGGTATGGCAGAAGAGATTTGAAAGTAGAATAAATGCTATAGAAATGAGAGCACTGAGAAGTATGTGTGGTGTGTCTTTGACCGAAAGAGTAAAGAATTGTGTGATACGAGAGTGGTGTGGGGTAAAAGAAGATGTAGTGACAAGCATTGAGAAAGGCATGTTAAGATGGTTTGGGCACATGGAGAGGATGGATGAAAAGGACTGACAAAGAAGATATATCAGGCTAGTGTGAATGGGACAGGACAAAGGGGAAGACCTAGGAGAACGTTCTCTGACCAGATTGGAGACATCCTGAAAAAAGGACAAGTCAGAAGTACCCTTAACAGAAGAGCATGCATGAGAAACTTGATGGGAGTGAGTGAAGCAAGTGAGGTATGTCAGGATCGTTGCAAATGGCGTTCCGTAGTCTCTGCCTACCCCTCCGGGAAACAGGCGTGAGTCAATGTATGTATGTATGTACAATACTGGCTCATACTGCTAGTGGGAAGAAAATGAGGTGGACTGCGAAAAGCTGTAAAGGAAAGAAGGGTGGAAATGGCATTAGTAAACTACTATGTAGTTTTTGATAGGTAATAAGTTAATTTTATTTAAATTTTATGGTAAGTACATACATAGATATTTTTTTGAAGGGGTAGGCAGAGACTACGGACCGCTATTTGCATATTATTATCTCTCTTGCTTCAATCACTCCCATCAGTATTTTCATACTCTTCCAGTAAGTGTACTTCTAATCTGCCTTTTTAGGATGTCTCTAATCAGGTCATAGAACGTCCGCCTAGGTCTTCTTCTCCCTCTAGCTAGACGCATTTATACTCGCCTTTTATGACTTCTGGGTCAGACTTTTATTATCTATACTCACTATGTGTCCAAAGCATGTTAGCGTACCTTTCTCAATGCTTGTACAGGTTCTTACACGCCACTTCTCAAAACTCTAATTTTTACAATATTTATTCAACTCCCAAGTCTCATCTGCTTTCTACTTCTACTTTCCATATATTAGTGAAGGTACTAACACCCCTCTAGGCACATCCAAACATGCTTATTATTTACTACTTTTAAACTACCACGATTTGCACACATACTAAAGATTATGTAACGGGTCTGAATCGTGTTAATGAACAAAAAGAAAGATGAAATACCTTTCTATTTTTCCCGACGTTTCGGCATGGGTTACACCAGCCGTGGTCTTGGGATGACTGATGTTCGTCAGCGCTGCCTCCGAGAAGTGCGGGTTTTGGGAACTACCCCCACTTGGTCTTCACAATTATTAACATTTATATGTTCGGAACTGTCGGTACTTCGACACACAACACTAATGGTATCTACACACTGGCGCGCAATGTCACCTCGTCGGTGTCTACATTTGCTGATGACAGGATTCCAAGATGTAGATAAACGGTAACCATCCTCCCGGTTGAAATTTGCGTGCTTTTTTATTCCAACCGCTTCCCGTGCTATTCTTGAAAAAAAGTGCCGGTCTGTGGAGACCTGGGGACCAGAGAACCTGGGGCCGATGTAGCTCAATCCAGTGATTGGATCCTGACTCCAACAAATGCTCAGCTATGGCCGACTTGGTGGTTTGTCGGTTTTTGACGGCCGTGATGTGTTCCTTAACTCGTTCGGCGATGGCCCTTTTTGTTTGCCCGATGTAGGAGCTACCACAGCTGCAATCCACCTTGTATACGCCTAGTGTTTGAAAAGGGATGACATCCTTTGGAGTGGGCAGGTGATTTTCTACTTTGGAGTCCGGACTATATACAGTCTTGATGGAGTATTTTTGTAGTACTGTTCCAACTTTATCCGTTACTCCTTTTATTTAGGGCATGAACGCTGGCGCTCTGTTCACTTCCGTCAGCCTCAACCTTTTCCTTGACCTTCGCATATTGTGTTTGTAACCGTTTTGCTTGAGTACCTCCCGAACATGTGTAAGCTCACTATCTAAGTGTTCGGGGTCGCAAAGGCCATATGCTCTGTTTGTCAATGAAGCAATAACGGATTGCAAATGTCGCGGGTGATGATGTGAATTTGCGTGTAAGTACCTGTCCGTGTGTGTGGGCTTCCTGTAAACAGTGTGTGACAGGTTTCCATTTTCTCTCACCTTGATCTTCACATCGAGGAAGGCCAACGATCTGTCTGTCTCCATTTCATAAGTGAACCTTATATTACGGTGTATGGAGTTCAAGTGATCTGCTAATTGTTCTACAACATGTCTGTTACCCTTTATAATACAGAACACGTCATCGACGTATCTTTTCAATATCTTTACGTGGAACGCTTGTAGTTGGATCCTTTCTTTCAAATGTCGGGAAAAATAGAAAGGTATTTCATCTTTCTTTTCGTTCATTAACACGATTCAGACCCGTTACATAATCTTAAGTATGCTTATTATTATTTGATTTTTTCTGAAACAAAATTTTATTGAATGCAACACATAAACAAAATATATTTTTGCAATTCATATAGCTTACTTTTAAACTTGTTAATAATGTAAATAACCTAACGTGATATTTTATTTTCAAAGAAATCAATGTGTGGAATCTATTTGGTCGCTTCAATAATGTATAGAGCGTCCACAATTTAGACGATTCGTTCCGTCTCCGATGGGCGACATTGGTTTTATTGTAGCGTAGAGTGATCATGGTTGCCAATGTTGCAAAGAACAAATTGAGGTGGAGGAGATACAATAAATAGAGGAATTCATAACGACCATTCCGTTGGCTTGCATAAAATATGAAACTACTTTAGTACCTAAGATTATACTATGTTGCCATTAAAATGATTAGTAATAATAATATAATAATATTCTACCACATACACACATCACCATCTAGTCCCAAGCTAAGCAGACCTTGTGTTATGGGTACTAGATAATAGCGTACCGGATCTAGTCGACACCACGGAAATACATATAGTGCCTGGTTTTTAAACTCAATTGCTGCAATTCCCTATAAAGCATGTATTTATGCGATCAATAGATTGTTATCGTTCTGCGGCTTCATGAATCTAAATAATATATGGAACTACTAACCGACACATATACACTGAGTAAACGTAAAATCTCGAAAACTGTAATATTTGATCTATGAAGCTAATAATTCGAACTTTGCTGGAATTTAGAGTGATTCGTTACATTTTTAATATTAAGACAAACGGGGCAATAATACGCGTAGTTAAACGCGATGATAATGACGCTATCCAATTTTAGACGATTAGGTGTGATCTTTATTAAACGAAAAACAGGATGCTGAAGACCGTGCGAAGTGGAGGAGACCCAGCCGGAAAGCGGACCCCGGGCTCCAAGGCGTGGGTTTCGGAGCGCAACCGGGACAGACCTAGGGTGATGATGATGACAAGGGGATGACCGCAGCTACGCACGCACATTTTTTTATGTAACATTTTCTTCTGATCCCGTGAGAATTTCGGGGAATCTCTTCTTAGTGCACCTGTCCCCAAGGCACATACATGCCAGATTTCAGCTTCCTGCGCCCAATAGCTTTGACTGTAGTATGTCTGTCACAAGTCAGTAACGCATGAATTTTATACATACAGATTATAATTAAGACAGTGATAGTTTAGTGGAGTGGCGGCCACGCACCCCATGTACTACCAGAGGTAGGTCTCCTCCGGTCGCCAGGTGGACCGACGATATTATATTGGGATCCACCCGTGATCCCGATAAAATCGTCGCGGCTAGATGCGAGCGGCTCTAGATTGTTTAATCTGAAGAGCCTCGAAGGAGGCCTATGTCTAGCAGCGGACGCTTATCGACTATTGTGATATTAAAATAGCATAGTGAAAGGTAATGAGACTGCCGCGCAGGGTGTGCCGGGCTCTTTTAGTAAAAAGACGTCCGTGACCAGCAGTCGACTATATACTCGTATGTACAGGACTAATGAGAATAGTGACTATTATCTTTTAGAAGTTTTGCTTTTAAGTCTTTCTCCCACCACCTTTTTGCTTATTTATAAAATTTCCTTTTAAAAGGTACACACGGTACGGTATCTTAGAAGCTACAACTATAACAAGGATCTCCAATTATTCACAAGCGAGATATTGGCTCCTGCAGAAATAAAATAAAGTCAAGCAGTACTGACAACAGCTTTGAATATTTATTCAGTAAACTTAAGAAGTCTCGGCTTCCAGTTTGAATACGACTCTGAATATTTGGGATACATGTACGAATGTATGTGTGAAATGTTTTATTCAGAAAACGCCAATGGTTGTTGAAAGTTAGCATTTATACGTGTGTAATGGCTTTCGAAGAATGATTGCATTGACAAGAAACTAAAATGACTTTCTTGTTTTAGGATTTATTTAAATCCTTGGTTCTGTTCGTACTGAAGTATTTTTAGACTTTTGAATACATTGAATACAAATGGGAAAATTAGGTGAAAGTCTGTTTTAAGCGATCAATAACTAAATAAGCAATGGTCGAGATAATATTATACGGATAATTATAATCAACCATGCGTTATCCACTTCAGCCGTTTGTGTGATATAGTAACAAACATCCATACATCAAAATATACAATATCTCTCACTTTTAATTTGAAACTATGACTAAGCTAAGAGCCATACACGCATTTCGAAAAGACTAATCATGTCGTTCTCATATAACCCTTTTGCTAACTGGTTCAGTAGTAGTGTAAATGACTCCAGATCACGAGGTTCTGTTATTGATACCCAAGGAATCCAAAAGAGATATTGAGAATTTTCCGTAAAGAATTATCCAATAGACGCTTGGGAATAGGAAATTGGCTTACACCCCCGTGCCTCAAGAAACAAATTAAGCTGTTGGTCCTGCACTCAATCTGTTTACGCTGCTGTCGAATATGCCGTTCTATTGGACGATAAAAGTTACGGAATAGAGAGTGCCCTTATGGTGCTGATACATTTGAGAATTCACCTGTAATGAGCATTCTTGCTAATGTGGCAAAAGAGAAAAACAAACGAGTGTGTTTTAGCGAGCTTTCTTACGAACATTCTGGCGAGCAGTCTAGCGAATTGACGGTAAATTTGTTTTGACGTTCGCTAGAAAGATCTTGAAAATGTTTGGAGCAATATTCGGCTCTATTCGTAGTTCAGTTCGACAAAACAAATAACGGCGAATGGTCGCTGTTCTGTTACATGTGAATGCTCAGGTGTATCAGAACCATTGTTTGAGAGGTAGAAGATAAGTGTAAAATGTTATATAACGGTACAAATCAACAGCAAGTAAGAAGACTCTTTACTTAAAAACCACTCAATAAAGTTTATATAGCTTTCTTTAGGATGATTTGATTCTACGAAGTTTCCTGACAGCCATTTCCATTGTTCGACGGCTTCATTAATGAGACACTCAATATGTTTGCCGTTCATATCATTCAGACCCAATATGATTAATAACTAATACGGCACTTTAACCAGATTCTCGGCAAGATAATACTCTTGTTAATGTTGAATGAGGTTCGTATGTGGTGTGTCAATGGGGAAAATACTGACACGTCGCAATGGAGGTGCTGAAAAATTGCAAAAGGGTGCCATGTAGATCAGCAGACAGTCAAGTATACTTTTTTTTTATCAATTCTGTGTCGCCAAGTGCCTCATAAACAATGAATTGACATGTTTTAGTGATTCTAATGTCTGAAGATGATATTAAAATTAGACTAAATGATTTAAAAATAGCAACACTCGCACAAAAAATGTCCTGTATCGCAGCGGGCTTAACTAAACAGTGGATGTTTTGCTAGCCCAGGCTTGAAAAACAAATTGCTGATCATGCAATATGATATTGTATTGTGTTGGGATCGAATCCACAATACCCAGCGGAGTGTTTAGCAGTGAGGCAACCCCTAAAACCATTATATCAAACGTGCAGTCATCGTATGGATATGGAGCCTACCTGAATCCAAACTTATTTGAAGGTGAAGGTAACCAACCAGCACCTACTCTCTATACTCAATTATTGTGGACTCAGCTCATACTTCGCAGGCGGCACAAAAAGCTAATTTTTGTGTGTGCGTGGACAGCAACGCACACACAAAAAGCTAAGCTTTGGGTTAGCATTAAAAAATTGGAGGCGGAGCAAGAGGGTATGGGGGAAAAGAAAAAGTGGATGGGACTGTTAATGAAAGGTCTAGCCCAAAACTGTCACATCAGCGATTTAGAAGCCAACTATTTGATTAAATAAAATCAACCACATCTATACATAAACACTACGCGGCAATGAATTCAAACTTCATAACAAATATATATTAAGCTATATAACAAAAATATAATTAATGTATACATTATGTAGAAATGAAGCCGTTGGTTGTCAAGGTGGCTCGATTGGTTATTGATTCAAATGGTTTGTTTAGCTGACGTTCGCATATTTGTTCAACGCAAATGTTGGCTCACTAATGAAAATGTCGAATATTTGACTACATAGCATTGCTTGGTGATGTGTGTGACACGAATACCATAATTATTGTGTTTGGAAACGTATAAATCTAAAAGGCATAAAAGTAAGCAAAATAGGTTCAAAATGTGTGTCTGTGTTGATCATACTATGTTTGTAAATAAAGCGGGCAATCTACCCTCTACATACTATCATTATCAGAGGCGTTTGTAGTCCACTGCTGCACATAGACCTCTTCTAATTTAAGTCACAATTAAAGCTTTGTGTGGTACTAGGACTGGGCCTACGATGTCAAGTTTTCTAAAGTGCCTGTATTTCGGCTCTTTATCGCGGCGATATCAGAACGTTATATTTGGAAATACGTGGCGTATACAAGCTTAATTTAACATATCGCTGAGTTATATTGCACTACTCAAAAACAATTTCTCTGGTGCTTCGTCATCGTTACAAAACATCCAAAAAGCCTTTACCCCAAAACACTTAACAATCACATTCAATTCATCTCGAAATCAAAACGTTACGTAGTAATTCTGAAAAATTTCGCCAAGCGTTCGTAAAGCACAATATTGGGCAAAAACGATGAAAAGCAAAAGTTTCCCCGAGGACGTATGGTGGCGAGAGGGGTAGAGGGGCAAAGAGGAAAAAGTGGGGAGGGTTAAGTCAAATGACGCGTGAACTACGCTCCGTGATCGGCCACTAAACAATGACGTATGAAGTTGCCTGGCCCTTGCTTTACCAACGGGGTGCGTTTAATTGCTTCCACCGAATCTTTAAAATTATGAACCAAGTTCTAAGGTAAAGCTATCTATTCTTCAGATATTTGAAACTTTCCTTTCATTAGAGGTGTACTAGTGCTTTAGTTTCAATATTCCCGGCACCCGTTTAGTTCAGTCTACAGTAAGTTTTAAGGGTTCAAAATACATGAATTCGAAATGAACTTTGCACAACTATATCAACTACATTGGACAGTACCCTGGATTGTTTGAAACTCAGGTTTATGATAATATAGGTAGTACGGATTTACCTACTTATGCTTCACTAGGAATTGTTAGGTTAGGTTAGTTTGCCGGTGATTCGGCGAATTGGGGTAGATTATTCAATAGGTAAATTTAGCAAGGTAACGCTTGTTTTAGAGGTTAAAGACGCGGTCGAATATCAGACATGTTAATAAAGAGTTAATAAGACACAGACCTCTTATCAGTTACCACAAGGAGAATAAGGCTGTATTAAGTAAACTTCATTCGACTGGCCAACATTTTTTAATAATCAAATTACATCAAATACGCATACACAATCAATCCACGTTTTTAACTCCAGAGCTTTTTTATTCAAGTCTTTATCACCTGTCCAATTTTTTGGAATCATTTAATCTAAAAGTCCACCTGATCCACTAGTATAAATGACGTCAGCGATTCCAGATCGGCTCGAGTGTATCCAGTAATGTGATTCCGAGACATCGGCGCGACAACGATTTGACTCGTGACGCAGCTATTTGCTGTAATCGATTGTCTAACAAAAAGCGAGTACCTTTTTATCGAGTAAGCAGTTAGAGAAGTCACATATACATACTTATACTACATATAGACTTTCTTTTCATGACCTATTTTATTTTCATACTCTGTAGCTCTGAATAGAATAATCGGTATTCAATAAATGTATTCTGTACTTACTAACGCGGGAGTGAGCTTGACGGAACAACTATCAATGTATTCGGATGTGATTGGTTTCCCTTACATCTTGTATTCTCGAGATACATACCGAGAAAACATTGTTCTTAACATTAACGGTAGCAGTTGTATAATGGAGATATAATATTCTTACAATACTGGCTCAAACTGCTACTGGGAAGAAAATGAGGTGGACTGCGAAAAGCTGTAAAGGAAGGAAGGGTGGAAATGGTATAAGTAAACTACTGTGTAGTTTTTGATAGGTAATAAGTTAATTTTATTTAAATTTTATGTTAAGTACATACATAAATATTTTTTTGAAGGCAGAGACTACGGACCGCTATTTGCATATTATTAACTCTCTTGCTTCATTCACTCTCATCAGTATTTTCATACTCTTCCAGTAAGTGTACTTCTAACCTGCCTTTTAAGGATGTCTCTAATCAGGTCAGAGAACGTCCGCCTAGGTCTTCTTCTCAAGTGATGGGTAGCACAGTCTTTCAAAATGGGGATCGTGCGAGGCACTCTTTTTCTGAAGTGTGCTAGCACACTGTGCTAGCACGAATGAGGCGAGGCCGCGTGTTACTGGTGGCACAGTAAGTGTGTGAGTACACGTAGTGTACCGCACTCAGGCGACATCGCATCGTGTGTCGTGAATGACACGGCACACTGCGGCACACATTGGCACGCTCACAGAACATGGCACATTTTGACGGTATTCGCCGGCTCACCGTTTGATAAGACAAAATTGAAATGAGTAACTTACTATAATATAATATTTTCTTGGGTATACGCGAATGTTACACATTGAAATTAAACTACAGTTTACGGATTTTATCGCGTTATAAACCACAGATACTCGCAAAAGAACACCATCGGTTTACTTAAGGTGCACACCATTTTGGATGCTGCACCTACGAGCGAGCATAACCCATTATTCTCAAGGCAGATATTAGCTCCTGCAGAAATAAAATAAAGTCAAACAGTACTGACTACAGCTTTGAATATATATTCAGTAAACTTTAGAAGTCTCGGCTACCAGTTTGAATACGGCTCTGAATATTTGGCATATATGTACATATGTGTGAAATGATTTATTCAGAATACGCCAATGGTTATTGAAAGTTGGCGCACATACGTGTGTAATGGTTTCCGAAGAATGATTGCATTGACAAGAAACTAAAAGTACTTTCTTGTTTTAGGATTTATTTAAATCCTTGGTTCTGTTCGCAAGTATTTTTTGACTTTTCTATACAAATGGGAAAATTACGTGAAAGTCTATTTTAAGCGATCAATAACTAAATAAGTAAGCAATGGCCGAGATAATATTATACGGATAATTATAATCAACCATGTTTTATCCACTTCAGCCGTTTGTGTGATATAGTGACAAACATCCATACATCAAAATATACAATATCTCTCACTTTTAATTTGAACCTATGACTTAGTTAAGAGCCATACACGCTTTTCGAAAAGAATAATCATGTCATTCTCATATAACCCTTTTGCTAACTGGTCCAGTAGTAGTGTAAATGACTCCAGATCACGAGGTTCCGTTATTGATACCCAAGGAATCCAAAAGTGATATTGAGACTTTTGCGTAAAGAATTATCCAATAGACGCTCAGGAATAGGAAATTGGCTTACACCCCCGTGCCTCAAGAAACAAATTAAGCTGTTGGTCCTGCACTCAATCTGTTCACACTCCTGTCGAATAAGCCGTTCTATTGGACGATAAAAGTTACGGAATAGAGAGTGCTCTTATAGTGCTGATACACATGAGCATTCACCTGTAATGAGCATTTTTGCGAATGTGGCAAAACAGAAAAACAAACGAGTATATTTAGCGAGCTTTCTTACGAACGTTCTGGCGAGCAGTCTAGCGAATTGACAGTAAATTTGTTTTGACGTTCGCTAGAAAGATCTTGAAAATGTTTAGAGCAATATTTGGCTCTATTCGTCGTTCGGTTCGACAAAACAAATAACGGCGAATGGTCGCTGTTCTGTTACAAGTGAATGCTCAGGTGTATCAGAACCATTGTTTGAGAGGTAGAAGATCAGTGTAAAATGTTATATAACGGTTTAAATCAACAGCAAGTAAGAAGACTCTTTACTTAAAAACCACTCAATAAAGTTTATATAGCTTTCTTTACGATGATTTGATTCTACGAAGTTTCCTGACAGTCATTTCCATTGTTCGACAGCTTCATTAATGAGACACTCAATATGTTTGCCGTTTATATCACTCAGAGCCAATATGATTAATAACTAATACGGCACTGTAACCTGATTCTCGCCGAGATAATACTCTTGTTAATGTTGAATGAGGTTCGTATGTGGTGTATCAATGGGGAAAATAGTGACACGTCACTATGGAAGTGCTGGAAAATTGCAGAAGGGTGCCATGTAGATCAGTAGACTACGAAGAATACTGTTTTTTTATCAATTCTGTGTCGCCAAGTGCCTTTTAAGCAATTAATCGACATGTTTTAGTGATTCTAATATCTGAAGATGATATTAAAATTAGACTAAATGATTTAAAAAATAGCAACACTTGCACAAAAATGTCCTGTATCGCAGCGAGCTTTACAGAACAGTGGATGTTATACCCAGGCTTGAAACAACAAATTGTGGATCATGCAATATGATGCTGTATTGTGTTGGGATCAAATGCCCAACTTCCAGCGTAGTTTTTAGCAGTGAGGCAACCCCTAAAATCAATATAACAAACGTGCAGTCATCGTAATAGGATATGGAGTCTACTTGAATCCAAACTTATTTGAAGGTGAAGGTAACCAAACAGTATCTACTCTCTATACTGGATTATTGTGGACACAGCTCATACTTCGCAGGCGGCACAAAAAGCAATTTTTTGTGTGTGCGTCGACAGCAACGCACACACTAAAAGCTGAGCTTTGGGTTGGCATAAAAAATAGGAGGCGGAGCAAGAGGGTATGGGCGAGAAGGAAAAGTGGATTGGACTGTTAATAAAAGGTCTAGCCCAAAACTGTCTCATCAGCGATTTAGAAGCCAATTATGTATTTGATTAAATAAAATCATTTATCAACCACATCTATACATAAACACTACGCTTCAATGACATTAAATTTCATAACAAATATATATTAATTACTTTATAAAAAAAATAAAATTAATGTTTATTAAGTACAAATGAAGCCGTTGGTTGTCAAGGTGGCTCGATTGGTTATTGATTCAACTGGTTTGTTTAGCTGACGTTCGCATATTTGTTCAACGAAAATGTTGGTTCACTAATGAAAATGTCGAATATTTGACTACATAGCATTGCTTGGTGATGTGTGTGACACGAATACCATAATTATTATGTTTGGAAACGTATAAATCTAAAAGGCATAAAAGTAAGCAAAATAGGTTCAAAATGTGTGTCTGTGTTGATTATACTATGTTTGTAAATAAAGCGAGCAATCTACCCTTTACATACTATATACATTGCGTGGTACTAGGACTGGGCCTACGATGTCAAGTTTTTCTAAAGTACCTGTATTCGGACCTTTATCGCGGCGATATCAGAATGTTATATTTGGAAATACGTGACGTATACAAGCTTAATTTAACATATCGCTGAGTAACATTTCACTACTCAAAAACAATTTCTCTGGTGCTTCGTCATCGTTACAAAACATCCAAAAAGCCATTACCCCAAAACACTTAACAATCACATTCAATTCATCTCGAAATCAAATCGTTACGTAGTAATTCTGAAAAATTTCGCCAAGCGTTCGTTAGGCACAATATTGGGCAAAAACGATGAAAAGAGAAAAGTTTTCCCGAGTACGTATTGTGGCGAGAGGGGTAGAGGGACAAAGAGGGAAAAGTGGGGAGGGTTGAATCAAATGACGCGTGAACTACGCTTCGTGATCGGCCACTAAACGATGACGTATGAAGTTGCCTGGCCCTTGCTTTACCAACGGGGTGCTTCAAATTGGAAACAGTTAGACAAGTATTTGAACAATCAGTGGTTGAGTTTACATCGACAGTTTGTTTATCAATACATTTTTTAGGACTACATAACTTCACGCCTTTATCCCCGAAGGGGTAGGCAGAGGTGTATTATACACCCACACTTCGCCAGTTATGTTTCGGTCCCAATGTAATAGGGGGCGAGCCTATTGCCTTCTACCGGGCATATTGTTAAGCGAGCGATAATTAACATTTTAAATAAACACACTAGAGGACGCCAGCAGCTAAGACAGCATTTTTTTTAAATTAACCCGTTTTGGCCGATCCCGTGGGATTTTCGGGAAATCCCTTCTTATTTCCCCCCTTACGGTCCCCAATGAACATACATGCTAAATTTCAGCTTCCTGCGCCCAATAATTTCGGCTGTAGCGTGTCTGTCAGACAGTTAAGTAAGTAACGCAAGGATTTTATATATTAAGATTACTTTGAAAATTCAGGGTTTGTGCCCGGGATACCTGGGGATCGAACCCGAGACCACCGTCTCGGCAGTCCGTTACATACACCACTGGGCTATCGCCGCCGGAGCGCGAAGAGAGGATTTTTGGATAATACCCTCCCCTAAGGGGGTTGAAATATCACAGTATCACAGTATTAAATCAAGTCACTGGTTCATTGTTTGAGCCCGGTACCCTCTCTATGGCAGTTTGTTAGTGCTGCACTAGGCTATAGCTACTCAGCGAATGATGAGTATAATACTTATGTGTTTCATGTCTACCGTGTTCAAGTGTAATGTTCATTTTATAGTTTTTATTACCTCTACTCGTGCGGGAGATATCATAGAGAAACTGTGAGACATGCTCGTTTTGCACTTTAACGAGTACAACACATTAATCTTTCACTGATGTACTCATTTCGTATCACGTAGCTTCGAAATACAATGTAGAAAAAGACACAAACTTTAAAACATACAATATCAGTGGATACATTTAAACTTCCGTGGCGCCAATTTGAGTAGATTGTCACAGGGAATTCTAGCTCAATCTAGTACAGTATTAATTCCACCGAACTTTGTCATTATGAACTAAATTCTCAGGTAATGTCTATTCTTCAGATATTTAAAACTTTCCTTTCATTAGAGGTGTACTAGTGCTACAGTTTCAATATTCGCGAAACCCGTTTAGTTCGCTCCACAGTAAGTTTTAAGGGTTCAAAATACATGAATTCGAAATGAACTTTGCACAACTATATCAACTACATTGGAAAGTACCCTGGATCGTTTGAAACTCAGGTTTATGATAATATAGGTAGTACGGATTTAGCTATTCGTGCTTTACTAGGAATTGTTAGGTTAGTTTAGTTTGCCAGTGACTCGACGAATTGGGGTCGATTATTCAATAGGTAAATTTAGCAAGGCAACGCTTGTTTTAGAGGTTAAAGCCGCGGTCGAATATCAGCCAAGTTTATAAAGAGTTGTTCTCATCACAAGAAGAATACAGATGTATGTATTACATGACATTTGATAGGCCAACATTTATTCATAATCAAAATACATCAAATGCGCATACACAATCAATCCACGTTTTTAACTCCAGAGCTTTTTATTCAAGTCTTTATCACCTGTCCTATTTTTTGGTAGGTATCATTTAATCTAAAAGTCCACCTGACCCACTAGTATAAATGACGTCAGCGATTCCAGATCGACTCGAGTGTACCCAGTAATGTGATTCCGAGACATCGGCGCGACAACGATTTGACTCGTGACGCAGCTATTTGCTGTAATCGATTGTCTAACAAAAAGCGAGTACCTTTTTATCGAGTAAGCAGTTAGAGAAGTCACATATACATACATACTTATACTAAATATAGACTTTCTTTTCATGACCTATTTTATTTTCATACTCTGTAGCTCTGAATAGAATAATCGGTATTCAATAAATGTAATCCGTGCTTACTAACGCGGGAGTGAGCTTGACGGAACAACTATCAATGTATTCGGATGTGATTGGTTTCCCTAACATCTTGTATTCTCAAGATATATACCGAGAAAACACTGTTCTTAACATTAACGGTAGCAGTTGTATAATGGAGATATAATATTCTTACAATACCTGCTCATACTGCTACTGGGAAGAAAATGAGGTGGACTGCGAAAAGCTGTAAAGGAAGGAAGGGTGGAAATGGTATTAGTAAACTACTGTGTAGTTTTTGATAAGTAAAAGTTAATTTTATTTAAATTTTATGTTAAGTACATACATAGATTTTTTTTTGAAGGGGTAGGCAGAGACTACGGACCGCTATTTGCATATTATTATCTCCCTTGCTTCATTCACTCTCATCAGTATTTTCATACTCTTCCGGTAAGTGTACTTCTAACCTGCCATTTTAGGATTTCTCTAATCAGGTCAGAGAACGTCCGCCTAGGTCTTCTTCTCCCTCTAGCTAGACCCATTTACTACATACTTACTATGTGTCTAAAGCATCTTAGCGTACATTTTCAATGCTTGTACAGGTTCTTTCACGCCACTTCTCAATACTCTCATTTCTACAATATTTATTCAACTTCCAAGTCTCGTCTGCTTTCTACTTCTACTTTCCATATATGAGTAAAGGCACTAACACCCAACACAGCCAAACATGCTTAGTATTTTTTTGAATTTTCTGACACAATATTTTATTTAATGCAACACTCATTAACAAAATATCTTTTTGCAATTCATATGGCTTATTTTTAAAGTTGTTACTAATGTAAATAACCTAACGTGAAATGTTTATTTTCAAAGAAACCAATGTGTGGTATCTATTTGGTTGCTTCAATAATATAGAGCGTCCACAATTTAGACGATTCGTTCCGACTCTGATGGTTGACATTGGTTGTATTGTAGCGTAGAGTGATCATGGTTGCCAATGTTGCCAAGAACATATTGAGGTGGAGGAAATACTATAAATAGTGGACTTCATAACAACCATTCCGTTGGCTTGCATAACATATGAAACTAGTTTAGTACCTAGGATTATACTATGCTGCCATTAAAATTAATAGGGTACCGGTTCTATTCGACACCACGGAAATATAGTGGCTGGTGTTTAAACTCAATTACTGCAATTCCCTATAAAGCATGTATTTATGCGATCAATAGATTGATATCGTTCTGCGGCTTCATGAATCTATATAATTTATGAAACTACTAACCGACACACATACACTGAGTAAACGTAAAATCTCGAAAACTGTAATATTTGATGTATGAAGCTAATAATTCGAACTTTGCTGGAATTTAGAGTGATTCGTTACATTTTTAATATTAAGACAAACGGGGCAATAATACGCGTAGTTAAACGCGATGATAATGACGCTATCCAATTTTAGACGATTAGGTGTGATCTTTATTAAACGATAAAACAGGATGCTGAAGACCGTGCGAAGTGGAGGAGACCCAGCCGGAAAGCGGACCCCGGGCTCTAAGGCGTGGGTTTCAGAGCGCAACCGGGACAGACCTAGGGTGATGATGATGACAAGGGGATGACCGCAGCTACGCACGCACATTTTTTTATGTAACATTTTCTTCTGATCCCGTGAGAATTTCGGGAAATCGCTTCTTAGTGCACCCCTACTGTCCCCAAGGCACATACATGCCAGATTTCAGCTTCCTGCGCCCAATAGTTTTGACTGTAGTATGTCTGTCACAAGTCAGTAACGCATGAATTTAATACATACAGATTATAATTAAGACAGTGATAGTTTAGTGGAGTGGCGGCCACGCACCCCATGTACTACCAGAGGTAGGTCTCCTCCGGTCGCCAGGTGGACCGACGATGTTATATTGGGATCCACCCGTGATCCCGATAAAATCGTCGCGGCTAGATGCGAGCGGCTCTAGATTGGTTAATCTGAAGAGCCTCGAAGGAGGCCTATGTCTAGCAGCGGACGCCTATCGACTATTGTGATATTAAAATAGCATAGTGAAAGGTAATGAGACTGCCGCGCAGAGTGTGCCGGGCTCTTTTAGTAAAAAGACGTCCGTGACCAGCAGTCTACTATATACTCGTATGTACAGGACTAATGAGAATAGTAACTATTATCTTTTAGAAGTTTTGCTTTTAAGTCTTTCTCCCACCACCTTTTTGCTTATTTATAAAATTTCCTTTTAAAAGGTACACACGGTACGGTATCTTAGAAGCTACAACTATAACAAGGATCTCCAATTATTCACAAGCGAGATATTGGCTCCTGCAGAAATAAAATAAAGTCAAGCAGTACTGACAACAGCTTTGAATATTTATTCAGTAAACTTAAGAAGTCTCGGCTTCCAGTTTGAATACGACTCTGAATATTTGGGATACATGTACGAATGTATGTGTGAAATGTTTTATTCAGAAAACGCCAATGGTTGTTGAAAGTTAGCATTTATACGTGTGTAATGGCTTTCGAAGAATCATTGCATTGACAAGAAACTAAAAGTACTTTCTTGTTTTAGGATTTATTTAAATCCTTGGTTCTGATCGTACTGAAGTATTTTAGACTTTTGAATACATTGAATCCAAATGGGAAAATTAGGTGAAAGTCTATTTTAAGCGATCAATAACTAAATAAGCAATGGTCGAGGTAATATTATACGGATAATTATAATCAACCATGCGTTATCCACTTCAGCCGTTTGTGTGATATAGTAACAAACACCCATATATCAAAATATACAATATCTCTCACTTTTAATTTGAAACTATGACTAAGCTAAGAGCCATAGACGCATTTCGAAAAGACTAATCATGTCGTTCTCATATAACCCTTTTGCTAACTGGTCCAGTAGTAGTGTAAATGAATCCAGATCACGAGGTTCTGTTATTGATACCCAAGGAATCCAAAAGAGATATTGAGAATTTTCCGTAAAGAATTATCCAATAGACGCTTGGGAATAGGAAATTGGCTTACACCCCCGTGCCTCAAGAAACAAATTAAGCTGTTGGTCCTGCACTCAATCTGTTTACGCTGCTGTCGAATATGCCGTTCTATTGGACGATAAAAGTTACGGAATAGAGAGTGCCCTTATGGTGCTGATACATTTGAGTATTCACCTGTAATGAGCATTCTTGCTAATGTGGCAAAAGAGAAAAACAAACGAGTGTGTTTTAGCGAGCTTTCTTACGAACGATCTGGCGAGCAGTCTAGCGAATTGACGGTAAATTTGTTTTTACGTTCGCTAGAAAGATCTTGAAAATGTTTGGAGCAATATTCGGCTCTATTCGTAGTTCAGTTCAAACAAAATAACGACGAATGGTCGCTGTTCTGTTACATGTGAATGCTCAGGTGTATCAGAACCATTGTTTGAGAGGTAGAAGATCAGTGTAAAATGTTATATAACGGTACAAATCAACAGCAAGTAAGAAGACTCTTTACTTAAAAACCACTCAATAAAGTTTATATTGCTTTCTTTAGGATGATTTGATTCTACGAAGTTTCCTGACAGCCATTTCCATTGTTCGACAGCTTCATTAATGAGACACTCAATATGTTTGCCGTTCATATCACTCAGACCCAATATGATTAATAACTAATACGGCACTTTAACCAGATTCTCGGCAAGATAATACTCTTGTTAATGTTGAATGAGGTTCGTATGTGGTGTGTCAATGGGGAAAATACTGACACGTCGCAATGGAGGTGCTGAAAAATTGCAAAAGGGTGCCATGTAGATCAGCAGACAGTCAAGTATACTTTTTTTTTTATCAATTCTGTGTCGCCAAGTGCCTCATAAAAATGAATTGACATGTTTTAGTGATTCTAATGTCTGAAGATGATATTAAAATTAGACTAAATGATTTAAAAATCAACACTCGCACAAAAAATGTCCTGTATCGCAGCGGGCTTTACTGAACAGTGGATGTTTTGCTAGCCCAGGCTTGAAAAACAAATTGCTGATCATGCAATATGATATTGTATTGTGTTGGGATCGAATCCACAATACCCAGCGGAGTGTTTAGCAGTGAGGCAACCCCTAAAACCATTATATCAAACGTGCAGTCATCGTATGGATATGGAGCCTACCTGAATCCAAACTTATTTGAAGGTGAAGGTAACCAACCAGCACCTACTCTCTATACTCAATTATTGTGGACTCAGCTCATACTTCGCAGGCGGCACAAAAAGCTAATTTTTGTGTGTGCGTGGACAGCAACGCACACACAAAAAGCTAAGCTTTGGGTTAGCATAAAAAATAAGAGGCGGAGAAAGAGGGTATGGGGGAAAAGAAAAAGTGGATGGGAATGTTAATGAAAGGTCTAGCCCAAAACTGTCACATCAGCGATTTAGAAGCCAACTATTTGATTAAATAAAATCAACCACATCTATACATAAACACTACGCGGCAATGAATTCAAACTTCATAACAAATATATATTAAGCTATATAACAAAAATATAATTAATGTATATATTATGTAGAAATGAAGCCGTTGGTTGTCAAGGTGGCTCGATTGGTTATTGATTCAAATGGTTTGTTTAGCTGACGTTCGCATATTTGTTCAATGCAAATGTTGGCTCACTAATGAAAATGTCGAATATTTGACTACATAGCATTGCTTGGTGATGTGTGTGACACGAATACCATAATTATTGTGTTTGGAAACGTATAAATCTAAAAGGCATAAAAGTAAGCAAAATAGGTTCAAAATGTGTGTCTGTGTTGATCATACTATGTTTGTAAATAAAGCGGGCAATCTACTCTTTACATACTATCATTATCGGAGGCATTTGTAGTCCTCTGTTGCACATAGACCTCTTCTAATTTAAGTCACAATTATAGCATTGTGTGGTACTAGGACTGGGCCTACGATGTCAAGTTTTTCTAAAGTGCCTATATTTTGGCCCTTTATCGCGGCGATATCAGAACGTTATATTTGGAAATACGTGGTGTATACAAGCTTAATTTAACATATCGCTGAGTTATATTTCACTACTAAAAAACAATTTTCCTGGTGCTTCGTCATCGTTACAACACATACAAAAAATCTTACCCCAAAACACAATCAGTTACAAAACATCCAAAAAGCCTTTACCCCAAAACACTTAACAATCACATTCAATTCATCTCGAAATCAAATCGTTACATAGTAATTCTGAAAAATTTCGCCAAGCGTTCGTAAAGCACAATATTGGGCAAAAACGATGAAAAGCAAAAAGTTTCCCCGAGGACGTATGGTGGCGAGAGGGGTAGAGGGGCAAAGAGGGAAAAGTGGGGAGGGTTGAGTCAAATGACGCGTGAACCACGCTCTGTGATCGGCCACTAAACGATGACGTATGAAGTTGCCTGGCCCTTGCTTTACCAACGAGATGCGTCAAATTGGAAACAGTTAGATATGTATTTGAACAATCAGTGTTTGAGTTTACATCGGCAGTTTGTTTATCAATACATTTTTTAGGACTACATAACTTCACGCCTCTATCCCCGAAAGGGTAGGCAGAGGTGTATTATACACCCACACTTCGCCAGTTATGTTTCGGTTCCAATGTCATAGGGGGCGGGCATTGTTAAGCGAGCGATAATTAAGATTTTTAATACACACAACACTTCGAAAAGTCGGAGGTGTGTGCCCGGGGTACCGATCGGGATCGAGCCCGAGACCATCGTCTCGGCAGTCCATTACGTACACCACTGGGCTATCGCCGTCTTTCAAGACTATTCCGTTACTTACTAACAGACAATGCGCAGCCTAAAATACCAGGCGCAAGAAGCTTCTTGACATGTACATATATATTTCTTGGGTAGTATAGGAGAACGCGAACAGAGGATATTTGGAAATTCCCCTCCCCTAAGGGGGTTGAAATGTCACAATATTAAATCAAGTCACTGGTTCATTGTTTGAGCACGGTACCCTCTCTATGGCAGTCTGTTAGTGCTACACTAGGCTATCGCTGCTCAGCGAATGATGAGTATAATACTTATGTGTTTCATGTCTACCGTGTTCAAGTGTAATGTTCATTTAATAGTTTTATTACCTCTACCCGTGCGGGAGATATCATGGAGAAACTGCGAAACGTACTCGTTTTGCTCTTTAACGAGTACAGCACATTAAATCTTTCACTGATGTACTCATTTCGTATCACATGCTTCGTCATACAATGTGTACTAGACACAAACTTTAAAACATACAATATCAGTGGATACATTTAAACTTCCGTGGCTCAAATTAGAGTAGATTGTCACAGAGAATTCTAGCTCAATCTAGTACAGTATTAGTTCCACCGAACTATGTCATTATGAACTTAATTCTCAGGTAATGTCTATTCTTCAGATATTTAAAACTTTCCTTTCATTAGAAATGTACTAGTGCTACAGTTTCAATATTCGCGAAACCCGTTTAGTTCGGTCCACAGTAAGTTTTAAGGGTTCAAAATACATGAATCTGAAATGAACTTTGCACAACTATATCAACTACATTGGAGAGTACCCTGGGTTGAAACTAAGGTTTATGATAATATAGGTAGTACGGATTTACCTATTCGTGTTTTACTAGGAATTGTTAGGTTAGTTTTGTTTGCCAGTGATTCGAAGAATTGGCGTCGATTATTCAATAGGTAAATTTAGCAAGGTAACGCTTGTTTTAGAGGTTAAAGACGCGGTCGAATATCAGACATGTTAATAAAGAGTTAGTAAGACACAGACCTCTTATCAGTTACCACAAGGAGAATAAGGCTGTATTAAGTAAACTTTACGAGGGTCAAACTGAAAGTTCTTAGAAAATCAAAAACTGATTACATTAGCCAGTTATTAGTTTTATTATATCTTTTCAAAATATTGTCCATTGACGTCAATACACCGCTGCATGCGATGGAACCACTGGGAAAAGCACTTTGCCCACTCGTCCTTAGGGGTCTCTTCAATGGCATCGCGATACGCAGCCACCGCTTCTTCAGCATTCATAAACCGCTTTCCTTTAAGTTTTTCTTTAATTTTTGGAAATAAATAAAAATCACAAGACGCGAGGTCGGGGCTATACGGCGGGTGACCCAGTAATTCAACGTTTGATGTCGCCAAATAGTCGATCGTTCGCTTGGCGGTGTGCGACGAGGCGTTGTCGTGGTGAAGGAGGATCCTACTGCGAGGTCGTTTCTCTCGAACTTTTTCCAAGACAAGTGGCAAACAATTGGTAGTGTACCATTCTGCAGAAACTGTTTTTTGATCCTCTAACACAATTGTTGCGAAATGACCTATCCTTCCAAAGAACGAGGCCACCATTTTTTTTCCCGCACTTCGATCTCTCTTCACTTTAGTTGGCAACTGCTCGAAAGGAAACACCCACTGAGCAGATTGTCTTTTGGTTTCAGGATCATAACAGTAAATCCAGCTTTCGTCACCTGTTAGTATGTCGAACACAGCATTTGAGTCACCTCCGTTAAATCTTTCAATCATTTTACGGCACCAATCCACACGATGGAGTTTTTGAGCCTTAGTCAAATTATGAGGTATCCACCGGGCGCAAAGCTTCCTGACCGCTAAATGTTCGTGGAGGATTTTGTGCACTTGACTCATACCAATGCCTAAGCTTGTCCGAATCTGCTGATAGGTCACTCTTTTGTCAGTCTCTATCATACGCCGCACAACACAGATGTTATTTTCAGTCGTCGCCGTAGAAGGCCGTCCCTCACGTACATCATCAGTGAGATTAGTGCGACCACGTTTAAACTCATTATGCCAAGTGTAAACAGTCACACGAGATGGGGCTTCATCGTGAAAGGCCAATCGTAGTCTATCATAACTTTCTTGTTGACTTAAATGACATCGAAAGTCATAAAAAATCATTGCACGAAAATTTTCTCGTGTTAAATTCATGTTGACGTGACACAGACAATTTTCAATTTGCCGCCAAATCGTAAGACAAATGACAAATGAATGAAATATATACTCAGTAATATTGGCAAAGAGTTCTATTTTCAAATTTTAGAATATTTTTTTTATTATATTGTTTATAAGTGGCCAGTTCTAAGAACTTTCAGTTTGACCCTCGTATTCGACTGGCCAACATTTTTTCATAATCAAATTACATCAAATACGCATACACAATCAATCCACGTTTTTAATTCCAGAGCTTTTTTATTCAAGTCTTTATCACCTGTCCAATTTTTTGGTATCATTTAATCTAAAAGTCCACCTGATCCACTAGTATAAATGACGTCAGCGATTCCAGATCGGCTCGAGTGTACCCAGTAATGTGATTCCGAGACATCAGCGCGACAACGATTTGACTCGTGACGCAGCTATTTGCTGTAATCGATTGTCTAACAAAAAGCGAGTACCTTTTTATCGAGTAAGCAGCTAGAGAAGTCACATACGCATACTAATACTACATATAGACTTTCTTTTCATGACCTATTTTATTTTCATACTCTGTAGCTCTGAATAGAATAATCGGTATTCAATAAATGTATTCTGTGCTTACTAACGCGGGATTGAGCTTGACTGAACAACTATTAATGTATTCGGATGTGATTGGTTTCCGTAACACCGTGTACTCCAGAGATATATGCCGAGAAAACAATGTTCTTAATATTAACGGTAGCGGTTGTATTATGGAGATAATGTAGATATAATATAGGCATTCATACAATACTGGCTCATACTGCTACTGGGAAGAAAATGAGGAGAAGCTTTAGTCCAACAGTGGCTTGCAAAACTCTGTACCATTAAAACTTGCCTTATACATAGTATATCTTCTTGTTTAGGATTTTGTCATCCCTCCTTTCCATATACCCAAACCATTTTAGCATACCTTTCTCAGGGCTTGTCACTACAATAGTTGCGCCACAACACTCTTAATAACACAGTGCTCTTCTATGTCCTTCAGAGAAATAACACACATACCGTCATTTCTAGTGCATTTATTCTACTTTCAAGTATCTACCCCTATACCCATGTTCAAACGTGTTATATGTTATTTAATTCAAATAATATATTAACTGTTGTACAATGTCTAAACTAAATAATTACAGCAGAACAACTTTCATCATAATCTGAGGTTTTGGTTTGTCTCGCATTATTTTTTATAACATTATGCTTGATATAGCTTAATTTTAAGCTTCTTACTTATGTAAATAAACTCAAGTGATATGTTTACTTTCAGGTATGTGGAACTTTAAAGAAATTGGCGTTTCAAGTGGTAAGCGTATCTTGGGCAATGGATTTCGTATATAATTGAGTGCCACGTTGGTCTCGCGGCATTAATGTTCGCGAGGGATTGGGAGGTCTTGGGTTCGATGCCCGAGTCGGGCAAAGTATTATGGGGTTTTTCCGTTAAGAAATTCTCAGTAACAGCACGGAGTCTGGTAATGTGCCTGGTACGGCAATAGGCTCGCCCCCTATTACGTAGAAACTAAAAATTCATGGCGAAATGTGGGTGTAATATTACACACCTCTACCTACCCCTTCGGGGATACAGGCGTGAGTCTATAAAAAAGAATGAAAAAAAAGGATTTGGTATGTTTAGAATAAAATAAATTGCATGCAAGTCTACAAAGCAAGCATTTACTTTGATCGGTGTCAGTGTTCTAGTATCATCTTGCTTCAAATTAATTTCAATAGCAGATCTGGCTAATTCCAGGTGCTAATAAGGGATAAAGACACAATTTATCGGTTTAACAGGTTCAAAGCCCACATATCCACTGTATTATAGTACCTTTATGTAAATATTCCATACTGACATTAAACTACTATTACAGAAAACCAATAATCTAGAATAAGATTTCAACTATTCCTATAAAGAAACCGGAATGTTGGGTAAAGCAAAAACTGTACCATAGTAAGGTTTTGCTTTGTCTTTTGCTATCTGTAAGTAGTAGTTTAATTTTAATATCTATTTTCGTATCTTCCATTAAATGTTATCCAGTGTAGTTCTTGCTCGATGTAACCCTTCTAAAATGCATAAAAACACTTTTCAGCCCTTTTCCGACACGCAGAATGAACAAAAATGAACAAATTAACATTTTAATATAATAACCTATTTATAACTTGGAAGCAACGCCCAGAAAATCCAACCTAAAAATGTTCAAATAATTTAAATGTTCTTGACCCTTCCGTACTCTGGAGCTACCTGTCCTTTTCAATGGCTTTCTTTATCTCCGACCCGGTTATACCCATCACCCGGTTTTACGGGTGCCATTACCCTGTTAATAACTCATTGATCCGACTTGAGTTATGGCAGACAGGTCATGCCGAATATTTCCCATTACGTTGGGCAAGTAATTGAGCATTGCGTCGGCTTAATTGATTGTGTGGGATGTTTTCTTATGTGATGTATGGTGGTTTTGGTAAATGGTTGTTTTGTGTGCGAGGTATGTTTGCTAAGAAAATTTCGTTAGTGTTATATGAACATTTTGACAGGTTTCAGTTTTCTCTCTTCACGCATATATAAACCTTATCATAAAAAAAGAGTTCTAAATAAATATAAAAACCAACTTAGTTCTAGCATTATAATTTTTAGATCGTCCATCTTCGAAAGTCATCATTTATTTCAATTCGTCATTTTGTCTTAACACATTTTATAGGCAGAGGCTTTTCATTTCTCTTTTAATCTATATGTACAGATTTAAAAGTACCTATCCATTATCTTTTTGACTAGTCTAATTGGTTCTGTATTAGCTTATGCGTTGATTAAAATATCTATCTTTCTATAATTATGTTTATGTTAATATACATCCGAGATAATTAATGGACGTAAAAAATATTTGTGTAAATTTTCAAGCATGATTTTCGTAATAAATGCCATATCATAATCCTGTACCTACTACCCGTAATTGGAAGCTATACGGTGCGACTTTTTTTGTGCTGGCAATGTACGCATTCGGAAGTTGTTGATCTAAGTTCTACTTTTTTATAATATTTCGTAAACGCGGATTTAATAATGATTAATTATTTAGTAATGGCATTCAAAATGTGTCAAAGTATTTACGGTATATAATTTTTTTAAAGCAATTGGTACAGGTTCGGGCATTCTCCTTTTCAAGCAAGATTTTAGTCATAAATGCCAAATCATAATCCTGTACCTTAATACCCGGAATTGGGAGCTACGCTGCGTCTTAAAACTGGCTTATTTACAAAACCCACAAAACAACAAGATTCGGGATGTATTATAGAACTTGTGCTACCATCGAGATCAATGAAAGTGAAAACACAGTCTGAATATTTCATCAATAATAAATCCTATCTAATAACAAACTTCAGTCCGTCACTATGTGTGTATACTACTCAATCATGTAAGTGGGGCGTAACATGACCCGGACAAGCACGTTTCTTTTATCCGGGAATCGAATCTAGGTCCCTGGGGACACCCAGCCTCGATTTAACACGAGATTGGGGAAGACTGTAGTTGTTATAAACGGTGTTTGAGTGTTAGAAAAATAAGATATTGAGCGCATCAAATGATTAAATGTTTGAAAGATACGAAAAAGTTATCGCCCTGTTTTCTTTTTCATTTTGTTGTGATTTCATCTGTATATACATATATTATAACAAATCCTTGCATTACTGACTGACTGTCAGACAAGATACAGCCAAAACTATTAGGCGCAGGAAGCTGAAAATTAGCAGGTATGTTCCCTAGGGACCGTAGGGGGGCACAAAGAAGTGATGTCCCGAAATGCCCACGACATCGGGCAAAAACAGTTAAATAAAAAGATGAGCGTGCGTAGCTGCTGGCGTCCTCTAGTGATTAGATAAATTATTTTATTAATGGCTGATCAGATTGTCAGATGGTTAGTAATCCTGAGCTAGAAACTATGCGTTCGATTTCTACTCTGTGTTCCGTTTGCATCATTCAATTGAGTTAGAGGTGCTTTGTCTAGTTAAGACAACACTCACATCTTATTCCAAAATCTGAGAGTTGTCTCAAAACATTATATACTAAATTTGCCCATTGCTGTGCCTGCGTGAAGGTTCTAAAAACAAATAAATCTGGTTGGTCTCCCTTTTCACCCTCTTAGGGACCAAGGTAATAATAGGGATAAGTTTCTTATTTTCAAAAATACTCTTTTATTGTTCTCCTTCTCGCCCTGAGAAACGTGCCTACACATGAAATTTCAGCTATTTAAGTCCTGCAGTTTCGGTTGTAGATACATATATTAATATGTTTTATTATTAATACACCCGACGCACCGTTAAGCGCTAAGACGCCACTTTAACCACAACATTATCCATGCACTTTATCCAATTACATCCATATCATAATCGTGTAACAAATAATCGTCTCCCCACACCGGACAGCCTGCACACATGCGACATACGTTGTAAATAACCGGTTAATCCTGTTGTTCTGTGAGCCGTGCGTCTGAACACACCATTACATCGTTATCGTACACCTTGTTTAGATATTAAGCTGAGTATGCAGTAAAGATGTAAGAGGGAGATGAGCGGTGCTGAGTAAGAAACCAATGGAAGCATAATTCTAGTTTCCTAGCTTCGCACAGCGCATGTTACACTATTGAATAGAATAGAATACAGTAAAGTTTATTTGATCACACAGACATGCAAAATAATCTGTATATATAAAATCCTTGCGTTACTGACTGACTGACAGACAAGCTACAGCCTAAACTATTAGACGCAGGAAGCTGAAATTTTACATGTACATATGTTCCTTGGGGACCGTAAGGGTGCACTAAGAAGGGATTTCCCGAAATTCGTACGGAATCGGGCAAAACGGCTAAAATAAAATAATGTGCGGGCTGAGTTGCGGGCGTCATCTAGTATACAATAAAATTCTGATTAAAATTTAATATATAAATAAATTTCCATACAATAAGATTATTGTCAATGGCAATGACAATCCAAGAATACTTAAGTTTAATCCTTTTATCTAATAATTTATATTCTAATTATAATATGATATCTAGTATTTTTATCAGCAGACATTGTTGCCTATGACTGCCTCCGTGGTCCAGTGGATAGCGTATGCGACTGCTGATCGGAGGTCCCGGGTTCGATTCCCGGGTCGAGCAAAAGTGTTACTGGGTTTTCCGAATTCTCAGTAGCAGCGCGGAGTCTGGTGATGTGCCCGGTAACGGCAATAGGCTCGCCCTCTATTAGGTGGGACCTAAAAATTCATGGCAAAATGTGGGTGTAATGTTAGACCTCTGGCTACCCCTTCGGGGATACAGGCGTGAGTCTATAAAAAAAAAGATATTGTTGTTTTGTTACACTATTGTTGTTGTTGATAACCTTCAAGCTTAGTGATTCTTACAAATCAGCACCATTATTTCGCTTATCGGGCTGTAACTTATGTATCATACGTATGTATTAAAGAATATTATAGACTCTGCCGCCTTTGGGGTTTAGACTATTTAGACTAAGTGCACATGCACTTAGTCTAAATAGAACAACACATGTTGTTCTAGGATTTTATTGCTGTTTCCCTCGCTCACCGCTCATCTCATCTCATTACTATATCTACCGGAGGTAGATATGCAACTTAAAGGCCTGGGGTATACTGTTACACTAGGTCTTGTTTTATTGTGCGTGTGGTGATTATGACGCTCATAAAACTCGAGAAGAGTTTATGTCCTAATTTTGCCGCTACAAACAGGAATTTGGTTTCAAAAATAATGTTTCAAACTTCAAAATTATTCTAAAGTTTATACGTGCTAGTGAAGGTACTCTTTAGTACGTAATTCTGTTATAATAAGGTAGACCTCTCATAGGGCGTGTGCGTTCTTGGAGCGGGTGCCCATCGTGTGTCCGTGCGTGCTAGGCCTTCTCTCTGTTACACAATGTGAACACCAGGTGCATAACATTTTGATTGTAGCTGGTTATAGACCAAGGACGTCATACAACACTAAATATTGCGTCTTCAATTCGCAAATATAAGATCAAAATAGGTCTATGCGAAGAGCCGTGAGGGAGGCTTATGTCCAGCAGTGAACGTCTATCGGCTGATGGGAGGATGATAATGAAACAAAAGTGTTTTCAGTTACAGATTCAGTTCATTTACTCAGATAAACGCTTAAAAATAGTTTTTAACTTTGTAAAATATATTTTTGGAGCATTACGTGTTATTACCCCCCCCTTACGGTCCCCAAGGAACATACATGCCAAATTTCAGCTTCCTGCGCCCAATAGTTTCGGCTGTAGCGTGTCTGTCAGTCAGTAAGACAAGGATTTTATATATTAAGATAACAAGAAAACATGAAACTTGAGTGTAAAACTAGTTTTACTGGCTTTTTCCATCATGAACCCGCTTTATCTAAGCTTTTATTTAATTACCGCTGTACTAGGAATAGGTATCACGGCAAACTTTATAAACACTGGCGTAATAACAGATACACGGAACATTGTTAGTTGTTTTCGGTATATTAAAATTATTAGTAGTTCATACGGGTTTACACCACGTACGGTGATTAACGTGTTTTAAATTCGATTCCCAAATGTGAACAAAAGTTTTATTCACAAATATTGGATTATAATATGTTGAGTTTGGATATTGTTTGTCAGCACAGGAATTAAATAGTCAATATATTATGTTTAATGCAAATAATAAAATATATAAACTATTAACTTTAGCCGTGTAGTATCTCTAATTATATATATTTTTATAGACTCAAGCCTGTATCTCCGAAGGGGTAGGTAGAGGTGTAAATATTACACCCACATTTCGCCATGAATTTTTAGGTCCCACGTAATAGCGGGTGAGTCTATTGCCGTTACCGGGCACATCTCCAGACTCCGTGCTGCTACTGAGAATTCGGAAAAACCCAGTAACACTTTTGCCCGGCCCGGGAATCGAACCCGGTACCTCCAACTTGCAGTCACATACGCTATCCACTGGACCACAGAGGCAGTCTCTAATTAAGAATACAAATTTTCACTACCCCACTTCATTCCATGAGTGTCGTAAGAGACGACTACAGAAAATAGAAGAAACTCCTAACTAACTCAAAGAGGGCACTACTTCTCTTTAAAGACTTACTGCATTATTTTAGTGTCCCTTTTTAGTTTAATCACATAAATATGTACACATAATATATCCATCCAAGGCCGAGTATACACCAACACAATAAGTCGTAATTTTCACAGCATGTTCATTATTCGTCCGTGTGGTGACGGATTAAGAATACGGATTGTCACCACCCCATATCATCCCATGGGTGTCGTAAGAGCCGACAGAGGGAGCTAGTATGCAGAGAACAACACTGTAAGAGAAGGAAAACTTGAAACAAACCCTATACCAACCCGTTTGGCCAGCGTGGTATAGTAGGCCAATTCCTCCTTTAAAGGAGAGGCCTAGTCCTAGTCCAGCAGTGGACTGTAAGGGGCTGATGATGGTATGGTTCATTATTCAAAGCTAAAACTCGGTGCCATGCTCCTTACATTAATGTTGTCCTTATTACATTCATGATATAGGCATCGGTGTACAATGGGCGGTCGACAGCCTTAATTTTCTAAGCCGTATTTATGTCGGCCGTCTTTTCTTGGCTCTTAATAACTTGCCTCCCCAGGGATACCGCATGACTGATGTCCGCAACGTGTAAGTGTAAAGAGAATGCAGTGGGTTAGGTCTGGTTTGTGTTTTGATGTTTTTTTTTAAAGGTGGGATACTCTTGTAATGTTCTCTTTCTCCCTTCCAGTTCTATTTTGCAGTGGCCGGCAGGGTCCATGATGATCTCACAGTTCATAAGTTACATCTAAGTTCACTTTGTGGAATGCAAACAAAGATTACTGATTTAGAGTGTGAATTGTGTCACTGCTTTAGTTGATTGTGCTATGTAAGTAGTTATAGATGTGGGTTTATGCATGAAATTAATTGTGAATTGTGTAGAGTAATTATACCTACTTTTACTTGTAAAAATAGTTTCTGTAAATTTCAAAGTAAAAACGACATTAATCCACTAGCCCATATTTTTCTTATTTATGAATTCTACCGTCACTAAGTGACAGACAACGCACTGCCAAAACTATTAGGCGCTAGAAGCTAAAATGTGGCAAAAATGTTCCTTGGGGACTGTAGGGGTGCACTAAGAAGGGTTGACCCGATACACCCACGAGAAAGTCCAAAACCGATTAACCCGGCGTGAATGAACCTCTTTTCAATCATATCATCAATGAACCAGGGTAAATTTTACCCTGTTTGAAATATCGTTGTATTTAATTATTAACAGGTTTTTGTTATATTTTTGAGTGATAACCTAATAGTGAATCATATGAGGAGTAAAATAATTGAAACAACTTATGTTATATTCAATCAATTGATTTATTTAATAAAGTTTAGAAAATTATCAAAAAATTCGAACAGAAAACAACATGTACGTTTTGTTACGCAAAAATAAAGTGAAAACACATTTTTTCTGAAATAAAATGACTTGTATGTTAATAAAGAGGATATAAGTAAACAAAAAAAGTGAAACCACAGTAAGCTACCTAGCAAAAA
This sequence comes from Euclidia mi, assembly GCA_944739405.2. NCBI lineage: Eukaryota > Metazoa > Arthropoda > Insecta > Lepidoptera > Erebidae > Euclidia > Euclidia mi. The sequence continues at coordinate 98,319,786 of OX123185.2, forward strand.
AAATCAGTTTGAGTCTTGTGAATATGTTGCACAATTTTTACAAATTATCTCAGCATGTTTCATGCAAATGAACTTATTGCACTTGCAGCCAGTATGTTTGGTCTTCCTATCTTTTTTATAGGCACAATCTTGACATCTTCTAGTAATACCTGCTATTTTAGATGGCGGAGCAGGGGATGGTTCACCCAAAAAATCACTTATTTGCTTGCGTAGACTAGTATGCAGACCAGTAGCATTTCTTCGTGTGCGTAAATAATTTCCGTCCAATTTCAATCCCAAAGCCCGTAGAAACTCTCGTCGTATTAGACTCGGTAGTGAGCAATTTTCTTTTTTTATTGTATAGCTATTTATACCTGCCATATTCAGTATCGAAAAGAAAAAAGTGAGAGGCCAGCGTTTGCTGTTTCGCGATAAATCGTAGTTGGCACATTATTCATCGACTACATGAACCCCTCCCTTCGTTCTGTTGTAAAAAGTTATCATGTTAGGTTTTCTTTTATTGCCTGTTATAACGTCAATGCTATTATCATGGTGCATAGTTGAAATTCCTCTTCTGTGTCGCTTCCGTTACTACGCTGGCTGATTAACTCCTCTTCGTCAATGTCCGACCCTGATGGACAGCTTTCATCCGAAGAATATCCCTCCAAAAGGTCCCTTACCCGTTCGTGATCCATATATATATAATAAAAGTATGCAATTTAAGTGCCAGATTATTGTAATCTATCCAAAATCTAAAAAAAAACAGGACAAACCGTAAGGACACTGATCAAAAATATTGAAACGTGAACTATGCACCCGGGTATAAAACGCCCACATGCACTTTAAACGCACCTGTCACCGACAACGTCGCACGTGGCACGGATTCGTATAAACGAATCGACGCACTAATTCCTAGAATCCAGCTACTCAGGCGGAGGGGGCGAGGTAGTGTGAACTAAGACTTGTACGCATAATTTTACACACTAGAGGGTCTCAAAAACCCTGGTTCATTTACGCCGGGTTAAATTCAAAAATATATGCGGATGAAGCTGCGGCATCGTCTAGTTTTATTATATTTTGCACGTATTGTCTGAAAACTAAATATACGGATTTCCCCCAGGCAGTTGTATTACGGCACGTTTTCATGTGACTTCTGCTAACTGCCCTTGAAAGCTCTCAAGACGGGCTTTGAATAATAAAGTAATACCAGTTGCTTGGAAAAGAATAAGTATATTTGCTCCTGATTGAGTTCTAGATGAACGTTAGTTCAGCGTTTCTTCTGCAAAAAGATTAACCATTTTTTTGGGGCTCCGTACCTCGAAAGGAAAAAGCCGCACCCTTATAGGATCTTTTTGTTGTCCGTCCGTCCGTATGTCAAGACCCTTTTTCTCAGTAACGCGTAAGGGTATCAAACTGAAACTTATATGAAATACTTAAGTCTACTGTTCTTTGGAGTTGTGAAAAAATCAAACTTCTAACTACGGAATTCAATATTCGAAATATAGATAGATCTGTAGATTTTAGATTAGTTTTTGACAGTTTTGACATAAGCTCCATAAAAAAAATGTCTAACACGAATCTAAAATCTACAGATCTATCTATAGTTTGAATATTGAAAATGGCCGTAAGCCAACGCAATCAAAAGATACAGCCGTTTATGCAGAAATTGTCCACAAAGTTTCGAAACTCGCAAGATAATCAAAACCTACAGGGTATTTTAACTCAGATTCTTGACATTTGGCGCGAAGCAACGTCGAGCAGGTAAATAAAAATTGCAAAAACCGTAAATTAGTTACATCATGTAATAAAATGTTAATTATCGCTTGCCCCGTGCTTCGTAGAGCACGTTAAGTTGACGGTCCCGATTTTCGGTGATGATCTTTGACAGTCGCTATAGGGTGTAAGTACCTTCTAAATAAACTGACACTAATCTTAACCTTGGAACATCGCTATCCCTTCGGGTTGCGGAAATCAGACAGGCAGTAACTTTGTGGAAAAGCTAATATTCAGCCAAATCTGGTTAGACCAGTAAGTGGACCCCAGGTTGAAACTGTGATAACGCTAGGAGGATGATGATGTACGGAACCTTCGGTGCGCGAGTCTGAATCGCACTTAGCCGGTTTTTTCTGTTGGACAAATTAGGGTGATGCTCAGAGCACAATTTTTCGTCGCATTTTTGTGACATTTTTCTACGTAATGTGGATAACAAGGGCCAAGCGACAAATAAGATGCTAGAAGCTTATATTTTTTACAGTCATAAAATAATTTTCAGCAGTCCTTACGCTCAGACAAAGCTACCAGTGACCTAGCAATATTTCTGGAAGCCGGTACGGAATTTAATGGTGTCACTCCATCGAAAGCATAAGACTCAGAACTCTTAAATATAATTATATGTGGTATGGGCATGTAATGAGGAGGGATGAAAATCATGTAACTAGAAAAGTGATGAATTTGAGAGTTGAGGGACATAAAGCAAGAGGGAGACCAAAGAAAAGATGGATGGATTGTGTGAAAGATGACATGAATGAAAAGGGAGTGAATGTTCAGATGACATCTAATAGAAGAGAATGGATGAAAAATACATTCTGCGCCGACCCCAAATGATATGGGAACAGGGCAGGCAGAAGAAGAAGATTGATACTGGTTCTAACCATTGAGTGTCGCTATTCCTATGGGTTACAGAGCTTGTTCGGCAGTCGCTCTGTAGAAAAGCTTATATTCTGTCAAATCTGAAATCCGGTTAGATTGGTAGGCGGATTAAGAGTTCCAAGGCGAAAAGTCTTTTATGACTTTGTAATAATACAAAGATAAAGCAGTGTTTTAAGTCGCTATGTTTGAGGGATTTTTATTGATGTAGTCTTTATGGACATGGACAACATACATTATAACATGTATATGGACACCCAATAAAATTGGACCCTGCACTGTCCACATGTGAGACACACGCGGACATTCTAGGGGCCAAGGGCCTTAAATTAATAATAGAATCCTTGATAAATAATATTATAGTGACCTAAGTTTAAACGTTTACCGAATAAAACGTTTTTGAATATCAATCAGTCCACGATAACATTTAATTTAAGATAGTGGCAGTAACAATTTGAGATCATAAGTAACTCTACAAAACCCGAATATAAAACTGAAATCCATTCTCAATTATATTTAATCCGAGTGCTCTGCATTTGAACTGAAACTCGAACAACCAAATATACGATTTATTGGTATTAAGCTGCAATTTCATGAAAATACTACAAGCAGTTCTAACGAGATTGCTCTCAGCTATAACCCATTTCGCGACGTTGATTTTATAACCGATGTGGAATTATGAGAACGTATTTTATTTAAATACTAGCTACCTGGTTTGGAGCCCGTTTCTTTTTGATACCACCGTCATTTACAAAGTCAAACTGTCAAATTGAACCAAAACAGACTTAAAGAAAACAAACATTGGTTTATGGATTATATCGCAATATATTGGTTTTAGTGACATTACATTTAAACCGAATGGTCTAGAAACCACAGTATTTATTAAAAGCCGACGTAGTTGTGGTAACGTTTTAAATAAAATATCAGTAATAATAATAATAATATTCTACCACTTACACACATCACCATCTAGTCCCAAACTAAGCAGAGCTAGTACTATGTGTTCTAGATAATGGATAAACATATATATATATATATATATATATATATATATATATATATATATATATATATATATATATATATATATATATATATATAAGTATATATATATATATATACTTTTTTGTAAATACATACAAATTATACATAGAAACACCCAGACCAAGACAAACATCCACGTTCATGCACACAAATGTTTGACTTGAGCGGGAATCAATCTCGCAACCTTCGGCGTAGCAGTCGCTTACACTCCCGTCATGTTGCAAAAACCTAAGAAAATACTAAGCAAATATAAAAAAACAGAATAAATGTGATCCAGCAGTCTAGTTTAGGAGTTCAGTGACATCACACGTACAAAAGGTTTATTATATCAAAATGTTTATTTAATATTATTTTTTTCTTATTCGTACTTGTGCATATTTTTGGCCATGATTAAGAAAAATATTGTATACTCGTATTGCATATGAACCACAAACTTTTAAAGCTCGTAATCCTTAATGTTAAACATTTTTTTGCCTTTTTTTTGTAATTTATTTGGATAAGCTTTTTCTTCTATTTTTTTTTCTATAATGCCTCTGCTGCCTTCGCTTTACACATTAACACTGTGCAGCAACGCAGTTGATAAACATGAATAAGCTACACATAAAATGATATAACTTAAGCACAAATTTTCTACTATAACTTATGTTATATTCAATCAATTGATTTATTTAATAAAGTTTAGAAAATTATCAAAAAATTCGAACAGAAAACAACATGTACGTTTTGTTACGCAAAAATAAAGTGAAAACACATTTTTTCTGAAATAAAATGACTTGTATGTTAATAAAGAGGATATAAGTAAACAAAAAAAGTGAAACCACAGTAAGCTACCTAGCAAAAAAAATCAGTTTGAGTCTTGTGAATATGTTGCACAATTTTTACAAATTATCTCAGCATGTTTCATGCAAATGAACTTATTGCACTTGCAGCCAGTATGTTTGGTCTTCCTATCTTTTTTATAGGCACAATCTTGACATCTTCTAGTAATACCTGCTATTTTAGATGGCGGAGCAGGGGATGGTTCACCCAAAAAATCACTTATTTGCTTGCGTAGACTAGTATGCAGACCAGTAGCATTTCTTCGTGTGCGTAAATAATTTCCGTCCAATTTCAATCCCAAAGCCCGTAGAAACTCTCGTCGTATTAGACTCGGTAGTGAGCAATTTTCTTTTTTTATTGTATAGCTATTTATACCTGCCATATTCAGTATCGAAAAGAAAAAAGTGAGAGGCCAGCGTTTGCTGTTTCGCGATACATCGTAGTTGGCACATTATTCATCGACTACATGAACCCCTCCCTTCGTTCTGTTGTAAAAAGTTATCATGTTAGGTTTTCTTTTATTGCCTGTTATAACGTCAATGCTATTATCATGGTGCATAGTTGAAATTCCTCTTCTGTGTCGCTTCCGTTACTACGCTGGCTGATTAACTCCTCTTCGTCAATGTCCGACCCTGATGGACAGCTTTCATCCGAAGAATATCCCTCCAAAAGGTCCCTTACCCGTTCGTGATCCATATATATATAATAAAAGTATGCAATTTAAGTGCCAGATTATTGTAATCTATCCAAAATCTAAAAAAAAACAGGACAAACCGTAAGGACACTGATCAAAAATATTGAAACGTGAACTATGAACCCGGGTATAAAACGCCCACATGCACTTTGAACGCACCTGTCACCGACAACGTCGCACGTGGCACGGATTCGTATAAACGAATCGACGCACTAATTCCTAGAATCCAGCTACTCAGGCGGAGGGGGCAAGGTAGTGTGAACTAAGACTTGTACGCATAATTTTACACACTAGAGGGTCTCAAAAACCCTGGTTCATTTACGCCGGGTTAAATTCAAAAATATATGCGGATGAAGCTGCGGCATCGTCTAGTTTTATTATATTTTGCACGTATTGTCTGAAAACTAAATATACGGATTTCCCCCAGGCAGTTGTATTACGGCACGTTTTCATGTGACTTCTGCTAACTGCCCTTGAAAGCTCTCAAGACGGGCTTTGAATAATAAAGTAATACCAGTTGCTTGGAAAAGAATAAGTATATTTGCTCCTGATTGAGTTCTAGATGAACGTTAGTTCAGCGTTTCTTCTGCAAAAAGATTAACCATTTTTTTGGGGCTCCGTACCTCGAAAGGAAAAAGCCGCACCCTTATAGGATCTTTTTGTTGTCCGTCCGTCCGTATGTCAAGACCCTTTTTCTCAGTAACGCGTAAGGGTATCAAACTGAAACTTATATGAAATACTTAAGTCTACTGTTCTTTGGAGTTGTGAAAAAATCAAACTTCTAACTACGGAATTCAATATTCGAAATATAGATAGATCTGTAGATTTTAGATTAGTTTTTGACAGTTTTGACATAAGCTCCATAAAAAAAATGTCTAACACGAATCTAAAATCTACAGATCTATCTATAGTTTGAATATTGAAAATGGCCGTAAGCCAACGCAATCAAAAGATACAGCCGTTTATGCAGAAATTGTCCACAAAGTTTCGAAACTCGCAAGATAATCAAAACCTACAGGGTATTTTAACTCAGATTCTTGACATTTGGCGCGAAGCAACGTCGAGCAGGTAAATAAAAATTGCAAAAACCGTAAATTAGTTACATCATGTAATAAAATGTTAATTATCGCTTGCCCCGTGCTTCGTAGAGCACGTTAAGTTGACGGTCCCGATTTTCGGTGATGATCTTTGACAGTCGCTATAGGGTGTAAGTACCTTCTAAATAAACTGACACTAATCTTAACCTTGGAACATCGCTATCCCTTCGGGTTGCGGAAATCAGACAGGCAGTAACTTTGTGGAAAAGCTAATATTCAGCCAAATCTGGTTAGACCAGTAAGTGGACCCCAGGTTGAAACTGTGATAACGCTAGGAGGATGATGATGTACGGAACCTTCGGTGCGCGAGTCTGAATCGCACTTAGCCGGTTTTTTCTGTTGGACAAATTAGGGTGATGCTCAGAGCACAATTTTTCGTCGCATTTTTGTGACATTTTTCTACGTAATGTGGATAACAAGGGCCAAGCGACAAATAAGATGCTAGAAGCTTATATTTTTTACAGTCATAAAATAATTTTCAGCAGTCCTTACGCTCAGACAAAGCTACCAGTGACCTAGCAATATTTCTGGAAGCCGGTACGGAATTTAATGGTGTCACTCCATCGAAAGCATAAGACTCAGAACTCTTAAATATAATTATATGTGGTATGGGCATGTAATGAGGAGGGATGAAAATCATGTAACTAGAAAAGTGATGAATTTGAGAGTTGAGGGACATAAAGCAAGAGGGAGACCAAAGAAAAGATGGATGGATTGTGTGAAAGATGACATGAATGAAAAGGGAGTGAATGTTCAGATGACATCTAATAGAAGAGAATGGATGAAAAATACATTCTGCGCCGACCCCAAATGATATGGGAACAGGGCAGGCAGAAGAAGAAGATTGATACTGGTTCTAACCATTGAGTGTCGCTATTCCTATGGGTTACAGAGCTTGTTCGGCAGTCGCTCTGTAGAAAAGCTTATATTCTGTCAAATCTGAAATCCGGTTAGATTGGTAGGCGGATTAAGAGTTCCAAGGCGAAAAGTCTTTTATGACTTTGTAATAATACAAAGATAAAGCAGTGTTTTAAGTCGCTATGTTTGAGGGATTTTTATTGATGTAGTCTTTATGGACATGGACAACATACATTATAACATGTATATGGACACCCAATAAAATTGGACCCTGCACTGTCCACATGTGAGACACACGCGGACATTCTAGGGGCCAAGGGCCTTAAATTAATAATAGAATCCTTGATAAATAATATTATAGTGACCTAAGTTTAAACGTTTACCGAATAAAACGTTTTTGAATATCAATCAGTCCACGATAACATTTAATTTAAGATAGTGGCAGTAACAATTTGAGATCATAAGTAACTCTACAAAACCCGAATATAAAACTGAAATCCATTCTCAATTATATTTAATCCGAGTGCTCTGCATTTGAACTGAAACTCGAACAACCAAATATACGATTTATTGGTATTAAGCTGCAATTTCATGAAAATACTACAAGCAGTTCTAACGAGATTGCTCTCAGCTATAACCCATTTCGCGACGTTGATTTTATAACCGATGTGGAATTATGAGAACGTATTTTATTTAAATACTAGCTACCTGGTTTGGAGCCCGTTTCTTTTTGATACCACCGTCATTTACAAAGTCAAACTGTCAAATTGAACCAAAACAGACTTAAAGAAAACAAACATTGGTTTATGGATTATATCGCAATATATTGGTTTTAGTGACATTACATTTAAACCGAATGGTCTAGAAACCACAGTATTTATTAAAAGCCGACGTAGTTGTGGTAACGTTTTAAATAAAATATCAGTAATAATAATAATAATATTCTACCACTTACACACATCACCATCTAGTCCCAAACTAAGCAGAGCTAGTACTATGTGTTCTAGATAATGGATAAACATATATATATATATATATATATATATATATATATATATATATATATATATATATATATATATAAGTATATATATATATATATACTTTTTTGTAAATACATACAAATTATACATAGAAACACCCAGACCAAGACAAACATCCACGTTCATGCACACAAATGTTTGACTTGAGCGGGAATCAATCTCGCAACCTTCGGCGTAGCAGTCGCTTACACTCCCGTCATGTTGCAAAAACCTAAGAAAATACTAAGCAAATATAAAAAAACAGAATAAATGTGATCCAGCAGTCTAGTTTAGGAGTTCAGTGACATCACACGTACAAAAGGTTTATTATATCAAAATGTTTATTTAATATTATTTTTTTCTTATTCGTACTTGTGCATATTTTTGGCCATGATTAAGAAAAATATTGTATACTCGTATTGCATATGAACCACAAACTTTTAAAGCTCGTAATCCTTAATGTTAAACATTTTTTTGCCTTTTTTTTGTAATTTATTTGGATAAGCTTTTTCTTCTATTTTTTTTTCTATAATGCCTCTGCTGCCTTCGCTTTACACATTAACACTGTGCAGCAACGCAGTTGATAAACATGAATAAGCTACACATAAAATGATATAACTTAAGCACAAATTTTCTACTATAACTTATGTTATATTCAATCAATTAATTTATTTAATAAAGTTTAGAAAATTATCAAAAAATTCGAACAGAAAACAACATGTACGTTTTGTTACGCAAAAATAAAGTGAAAACACATTTTTTCTGAAATAAAATGACTTGTATGTTAATAAAGAGGATATAAGTAAACAAAAAAAGTGAAACCACAGAAAGCTACCTAGCAAAAAAAATCAGTTTGAGTCTTGTGAATATGTTGCACAATTTTTACAAATTATCTCAGCATGTTTCATGCAAATGAACTTATTGCACTTGCAGCCAGTATGTTTGGTCTTCCTATCTTTTTTATAGGCACAATCTTGACATCTTCTAGTAATACCTGCTATTTTAGATGGCGGAGCAGGGGATGGTTCACCCAAAAAATCACTTATTTGCTTGCGTAGACTAGTATGCAGACCAGTAGCATTTCTTCGTGTGCGTAAATAATTTCCGTCCAATTTCAATCCCAAAGCCCGTAGAAACTCTCGTCGTATTAGACTCGGTAGTGAGCAATTTTCTTTTTTTATTGTATAGCTATTTATACCTGCCATATTCAGTATCGAAAAGAAAAAAGTGAGAGGCCAGCGTTTGCTGTTTCGCGATACATCGTAGTTGGCACATTATTCATCGACTACATGAACCCCTCCCTTCGTTCTGTTGTAAAAAGTTATCATGTTAGGTTTTCTTTTATTGCCTGTTATAACGTCAATGCTATTATCATGGTGCATAGTTGAAATTCCTCTTCTGTGTCGCTTCCGTTACTACGCTGGCTGATTAACTCCTCTTCGTCAATGTCCGACCCTGATGGACAGCTTTCATCCGAAGAATATCCCTCCAAAAGGTCCCTTACCCGTTCGTGATCCATATATATATAATAAAAGTATGCAATTTAAGTGCCAGATTATTGTAATCTATCCAAAATCTAAAAAAAAACAGGACAAACCGTAAGGACACTGATCAAAAATATTGAAACGTGAACTATGAACCCGGGTATAAAACGCCCACATGCACTTTGAACGCACCTGTCACCGACAACGTCGCACGTGGCACGGATTCGTATAAACGAATCGACGCACTAATTCCTAGAATCCAGCTACTCAGGCGGAGGGGGCGAGGTAGTGTGAACTAAGACTTGTACGCATAATTTTACACACTAGAGGGTCTCAAAAACCCTGGTTCATTTACGCCGGGTTAAATTCAAAAATATATGCGGATGAAGCTGCGGCATCGTCTAGTTTTATTATATTTTGCACGTATTGTCTGAAAACTAAATATACGGATTTCCCCCAGGCAGTTGTATTACGGCACGTTTTCATGTGACTTCTGCTAACTGCCCTTGAAAGCTCTCAAGACGGGCTTTGAATAATAAAGTAATACCAGTTGCTTGGAAAAGAATAAGTATATTTGCTCCTGATTGAGTTCTAGATGAACGTTAGTTCAGCGTTTCTTCTGCAAAAAGATTAACCATTTTTTTGGGGCTCCGTACCTCGAAAGGAAAAAGCCGCACCCTTATAGGATCTTTTTGTTGTCCGTCCGTCCGTATGTCAAGACCCTTTTTCTCAGTAACGCGTAAGGGTATCAAACTGAAACTTATATGAAATACTTAAGTCTACTGTTCTTTGGAGTTGTGAAAAAATCAAACTTCTAACTACGGAATTCAATATTCGAAATATAGATAGATCTGTAGATTTTAGATTAGTTTTTGACAGTTTTGACATAAGCTCCATAAAAAAAATGTCTAACACGAATCTAAAATCTACAGATCTATCTATAGTTTGAATATTGAAAATGGCCGTAAGCCAACGCAATCAAAAGATACAGCCGTTTATGCAGAAATTGTCCACAAAGTTTCGAAACTCGCAAGATAATCAAAACCTACAGGGTATTTTAACTCAGATTCTTGACATTTGGCGCGAAGCAACGTCGAGCAGGTAAATAAAAATTGCAAAAACCGTAAATTAGTTACATCATGTAATAAAATGTTAATTATCGCTTGCCCCGTGCTTCGTAGAGCACGTTAAGTTGACGGTCCCGATTTTCGGTGATGATCTTTGACAGTCGCTATAGGGTGTAAGTACCTTCTAAATAAACTGACACTAATCTTAACCATGGAACATCGCTATCCCTTCGGGTTGCGGAAATCAGACAGGCAGTAACTTTGTGGAAAAGCTAATATTCAGCCAAATCTGGTTAGACCAGTAAGTGGACCCCAGGTTGAAACTGTGATAACGCTAGGAGGATGATGATGTACGGAACCTTCGGTGCGCGAGTCTGAATCGCACTTAGCCGGTTTTTTCTGTTGGACAAATTAGGGTGATGCTCAGAGCACAATTTTTCGTCGCATTTTTGTGACATTTTTCTACGTAATGTGGATAACAAGGGCCAAGCGACAAATAAGATGCTAGAAGCTTATATTTTTTACAGTCATAAAATAATTTTCAGCAGTCCTTACGCTCAGACAAAGCTACCAGTGACCTAGCAATATTTCTGGAAGCCGGTACGGAATTTAATGGTGTCACTCCATCGAAAGCATAAGACTCAGAACTCTTAAATATAATTATATGTGGTATGGGCATGTAATGAGGAGGGATGAAAATCATGTAACTAGAAAAGTGATGAATTTGAGAGTTGAGGGACATAAAGCAAGAGGGAGACCAAAGAAAAGATGGATGGATTGTGTGAAAGATGACATGAATGAAAAGGGAGTGAATGTTCAGATGACATCTAATAGAAGAGAATGGATGAAAAATACATTCTGCGCCGACCCCAAATGATATGGGAACAGGGCAGGCAGAAGAAGAAGATTGATACTGGTTCTAACCATTGAGTGTCGCTATTCCTATGGGTTACAGAGCTTGTTCGGCAGTCGCTCTGTAGAAAAGCTTATATTCTGTCAAATCTGAAATCCGGTTAGATTGGTAGGCGGATTAAGAGTTCCAAGGCGAAAAGTCTTTTATGACTTTGTAATAATACAAAGATAAAGCAGTGTTTTAAGTCGCTATGTTTGAGGGATTTTTATTGATGTAGTCTTTATGGACATGGACAACATACATTATAACATGTATATGGACACCCAATAAAATTGGACCCTGCACTGTCCACATGTGAGACACACGCGGACATTCTAGGGGCCAAGGGCCTTAAATTAATAATAGAATCCTTGATAAATAATATTATAGTGACCTAAGTTTAAACGTTTACCGAATAAAACGTTTTTGAATATCAATCAGTCCACGATAACATTTAATTTAAGATAGTGGCAGTAACAATTTGAGATCATAAGTAACTCTACAAAACCCGAATATAAAACTGAAATCCATTCTCAATTATATTTAATCCGAGTGCTCTGCATTTGAACTGAAACTCGAACAACCAAATATACGATTTATTGGTATTAAGCTGCAATTTCATGAAAATACTACAAGCAGTTCTAACGAGATTGCTCTCAGCTATAACCCATTTCGCGACGTTGATTTTATAACCGATGTGGAATTATGAGAACGTATTTTATTTAAATACTAGCTACCTGGTTTGGAGCCCGTTTCTTTTTGATACCACCGTCATTTACAAAGTCAAACTGTCAAATTGAACCAAAACAGACTTAAAGAAAACAAACATTGGTTTATGGATTATATCGCAATATATTGGTTTTAGTGACATTACATTTAAACCGAATGGTCTAGAAACCACAGTATTTATTAAAAGCCGACGTAGTTGTGGTAACGTTTTAAATAAAATATCAGTAATAATAATAATAATATTCTACCACTTACACACATCACCATCTAGTCCCAAACTAAGCAGAGCTAGTACTATGTGTTCTAGATAATGGATAAACATATATATATATATATATATATATATATATATATATATATATATATATATATATATATAAGTATATATATATATATACTTTTTTGTAAATACATACAAATTATACATAGAAACACCCAGACCAAGACAAACATCCACGTTCATGCACACAAATGTTTGACTTGAGCGGGAATCAATCTCGCAACCTTCGGCGTAGCAGTCGCTTACACTCCCGTCATGTTGCAAAAACCTAAGAAAATACTAAGCAAATATAAAAAAACAGAATAAATGTGATCCAGCAGTCTAGTTTAGGAGTTCAGTGACATCACACGTACAAAAGGTTTATTATATCAAAATGTTTATTTAATATTATTTTTTTCTTATTCGTACTTGTGCATATTTTTGGCCATGATTAAGAAAAATATTGTATACTCGTATTGCATATGAACCACAAACTTTTAAAGCTCGTAATCCTTAATGTTAAACATTTTTTTGCCTTTTTTTTGTAATTTATTTGGATAAGCTTTTTCTTCTATTTTTTTTTCTATAATGCCTCTGCTGCCTTCGCTTTACACATTAACACTGTGCAGCAACGCAGTTGATAAACATGAATAAGCTACACATAAAATGATATAACTTAAGCACAAATTTTCTACTATAACTTATGTTATATTCAATCAATTGATTTATTTAATAAAGTTTAGAAAATTATCAAAAAATTCGAACAGAAAACAACATGTACGTTTTGTTACGCAAAAATAAAGTGAAAACACATTTTTTCTGAAATAAAATGACTTGTATGTTAATAAAGAGGATATAAGTAAACAAAAAAAGTGAAACCACAGTAAGCTACCTAGCAAAAAAAATCAGTTTGAGTCTTGTGAATATGTTGCACAATTTTTACAAATTATCTCAGCATGTTTCATGCAAATGAACTTATTGCACTTGCAGCCAGTATGTTTGGTCTTCCTATCTTTTTTATAGGCACAATCTTGACATCTTCTAGTAATACCTGCTATTTTAGATGGCGGAGCAGGGGATGGTTCACCCAAAAAATCACTTATTTGCTTGCGTAGACTAGTATGCAGACCAGTAGCATTTCTTCGTGTGCGTAAATAATTTCCGTCCAATTTCAATCCCAAAGCCCGTAGAAACTCTCGTCGTATTAGACTCGGTAGTGAGCAATTTTCTTTTTTTATTGTATAGCTATTTATACCTGCCATATTCAGTATCGAAAAGAAAAAAGTGAGAGGCCAGCGTTTGCTGTTTCGCGATACATCGTAGTTGGCACATTATTCATCGACTACATGAACCCCTCCCTTCGTTCTGTTGTAAAAAGTTATCATGTTAGGTTTTCTTTTATTGCCTGTTATAACGTCAATGCTATTATCATGGTGCATAGTTGAAATTCCTCTTCTGTGTCGCTTCCGTTACTACGCTGGCTGATTAACTCCTCTTCGTCAATGTCCGACCCTGATGGACAGCTTTCATCCGAAGAATATCCCTCCAAAAGGTCCCTTACCCGTTCGTGATCCATATATATATAATAAAAGTATGCAATTTAAGTGCCAGATTATTGTAATCTATCCAAAATCTAAAAAAAAACAGGACAAACCGTAAGGACACTGATCAAAAATATTGAAACGTGAACTATGAACCCGGGTATAAAACGCCCACATGCACTTTGAACGCACCTGTCACCGACAACGTCGCACGTGGCACGGATTCGTATAAACGAATCGACGCACTAATTCCTAGAATCCAGCTACTCAGGCGGAGGGGGCGAGGTAGTGTGAACTAAGACTTGTACGCATAATTTTACACACTAGAGGGTCTCAAAAACCCTGGTTCATTTACGCCGGGTTAAATTCAAAAATATATGCGGATGAAGCTGCGGCATCGTCTAGTTTTATTATATTTTGCACGTATTGTCTGAAAACTAAATATACGGATTTCCCCCAGGCAGTTGTATTACGGCACGTTTTCATGTGACTTCTGCTAACTGCCCTTGAAAGCTCTCAAGACGGGCTTTGAATAATAAAGTAATACCAGTTGCTTGGAAAAGAATAAGTATATTTGCTCCTGATTGAGTTCTAGATGAACGTTAGTTCAGCGTTTCTTCTGCAAAAAGATTAACCATTTTTTTGGGGCTCCGTACCTCGAAAGGAAAAAGCCGCACCCTTATAGGATCTTTTTGTTGTCCGTCCGTCCGTATGTCAAGACCCTTTTTCTCAGTAACGCGTAAGGGTATCAAACTGAAACTTATATGAAATACTTAAGTCTACTGTTCTTTGGAGTTGTGAAAAAATCAAACTTCTAACTACGGAATTCAATATTCGAAATATAGATAGATCTGTAGATTTTAGATTAGTTTTTGACAGTTTTGACATAAGCTCCATAAAAAAAATGTCTAACACGAATCTAAAATCTACAGATCTATCTATAGTTTGAATATTGAAAATGGCCGTAAGCCAACGCAATCAAAAGATACAGCCGTTTATGCAGAAATTGTCCACAAAGTTTCGAAACTCGCAAGATAATCAAAACCTACAGGGTATTTTAACTCAGATTCTTGACATTTGGCGCGAAGCAACGTCGAGCAGGTAAATAAAAATTGCAAAAACCGTAAATTAGTTACATCATGTAATAAAATGTTAATTATCGCTTGCCCCGTGCTTCGTAGAGCACGTTAAGTTGACGGTCCCGATTTTCGGTGATGATCTTTGACAGTCGCTATAGGGTGTAAGTACCTTCTAAATAAACTGACACTAATCTTAACCATGGAACATCGCTATCCCTTCGGGTTGCGGAAATCAGACAGGCAGTAACTTTGTGGAAAAGCTAATATTCAGCCAAATCTGGTTAGACCAGTAAGTGGACCCCAGGTTGAAACTGTGATAACGCTAGGAGGATGATGATGTACGGAACCTTCGGTGCGCGAGTCTGAATCGCACTTAGCCGGTTTTTTCTGTTGGACAAATTAGGGTGATGCTCAGAGCACAATTTTTCGTCGCATTTTTGTGACATTTTTCTACGTAATGTGGATAACAAGGGCCAAGCGACAAATAAGATGCTAGAAGCTTATATTTTTTACAGTCATAAAATAATTTTCAGCAGTCCTTACGCTCAGACAAAGCTACCAGTGACCTAGCAATATTTCTGGAAGCCGGTACGGAATTTAATGGTGTCACTCCATCGAAAGCATAAGACTCAGAACTCTTAAATATAATTATATGTGGTATGGGCATGTAATGAGGAGGGATGAAAATCATGTAACTAGAAAAGTGATGAATTTGAGAGTTGAGGGACATAAAGCAAGAGGGAGACCAAAGAAAAGATGGATGGATTGTGTGAAAGATGACATGAATGAAAAGGGAGTGAATGTTCAGATGACATCTAATAGAAGAGAATGGATGAAAAATACATTCTGCGCCGACCCCAAATGATATGGGAACAGGGCAGGCAGAAGAAGAAGATTGATACTGGTTCTAACCATTGAGTGTCGCTATTCCTATGGGTTACAGAGCTTGTTCGGCAGTCGCTCTGTAGAAAAGCTTATATTCTGTCAAATCTGAAATCCGGTTAGATTGGTAGGCGGATTAAGAGTTCCAAGGCGAAAAGTCTTTTATGACTTTGTAATAATACAAAGATAAAGCAGTGTTTTAAGTCGCTATGTTTGAGGGATTTTTATTGATGTAGTCTTTATGGACATGGACAACATACATTATAACATGTATATGGACACCCAATAAAATTGGACCCTGCACTGTCCACATGTGAGACACACGCGGACATTCTAGGGGCCAAGGGCCTTAAATTAATAATAGAATCCTTGATAAATAATATTATAGTGACCTAAGTTTAAACGTTTACCGAATAAAACGTTTTTGAATATCAATCAGTCCACGATAACATTTAATTTAAGATAGTGGCAGTAACAATTTGAGATCATAAGTAACTCTACAAAACCCGAATATAAAACTGAAATCCATTCTCAATTATATTTAATCCGAGTGCTCTGCATTTGAACTGAAACTCGAACAACCAAATATACGATTTATTGGTATTAAGCTGCAATTTCATGAAAATACTACAAGCAGTTCTAACGAGATTGCTCTCAGCTATAACCCATTTCGCGACGTTGATTTTATAACCGATGTGGAATTATGAGAACGTATTTTATTTAAATACTAGCTACCTGGTTTGGAGCCCGTTTCTTTTTGATACCACCGTCATTTACAAAGTCAAACTGTCAAATTGAACCAAAACAGACTTAAAGAAAACAAACATTGGTTTATGGATTATATCGCAATATATTGGTTTTAGTGACATTACATTTAAACCGAATGGTCTAGAAACCACAGTATTTATTAAAAGCCGACGTAGTTGTGGTAACGTTTTAAATAAAATATCAGTAATAATAATAATAATATTCTACCACTTACACACATCACCATCTAGTCCCAAACTAAGCAGAGCTAGTACTATGTGTTCTAGATAATGGATAAACATATATATATATATATATATATATATATAAGTATATATATATATATATACTTTTTTGTAAATACATACAAATTATACATAGAAACACCCAGACCAAGACAAACATCCACGTTCATGCACACAAATGTTTGACTTGAGCGGGAATCAATCTCGCAACCTTCGGCGTAGCAGTCGCTTACACTCCCGTCATGTTGCAAAAACCTAAGAAAATACTAAGCAAATATAAAAAAACAGAATAAATGTGATCCAGCAGTCTAGTTTAGGAGTTCAGTGACATCACACGTACAAAAGGTTTATTATATCAAAATGTTTATTTAATATTATTTTTTTCTTATTCGTACTTGTGCATATTTTTGGCCATGATTAAGAAAAATATTGTATACTCGTATTGCATATGAACAACAAACTTTTAAAGCTCGTAATCCTTAATGTTAAACATTTTTTTGCCTTTTTTTTGTAATTTATTTGGATAAGCTTTTTCTTCTATTTTTTTTTCTATAATGCCTCTGCTGCCTTCGCTTTACACATTAACACTGTGCAGCAACGCAGTTGATAAACATGAATAAGCTACACATAAAATGATATAACTTAAGCACAAATTTTCTACTATAACTTATGTTATATTCAATCAATTGATTTATTTAATAAAGTTTAGAAAATTATCAAAAAATTCGAACAGAAAACAACATGTACGTTTTGTTACGCAAAAATAAAGTGAAAACACATTTTTTCTGAAATAAAATGACTTGTATGTTAATAAAGAGGATATAAGTAAACAAAAAAAGTGAAACCACAGTAAGCTACCTAGCAAAAAAAATCAGTTTGAGTCTTGTGAATATGTTGCACAATTTTTACAAATTATCTCAGCATGTTTCATGCAAATGAACTTATTGCACTTGCAGCCAGTATGTTTGGTCTTCCTATCTTTTTTATAGGCACAATCTTGACATCTTCTAGTAATACCTGCTATTTTAGATGGCGGAGCAGGGGATGGTTCACCCAAAAAATCACTTATTTGCTTGCGTAGACTAGTATGCAGACCAGTAGCATTTCTTCGTGTGCGTAAATAATTTCCGTCCAATTTCAATCCCAAAGCCCGTAGAAACTCTCGTCGTATTAGACTCGGTAGTGAGCAATTTTCTTTTTTTATTGTATAGCTATTTATACCTGCCATATTCAGTATCGAAAAGAAAAAAGTGAGAGGCCAGCGTTTGCTGTTTCGCGATACATCGTAGTTGGCACATTATTCATCGACTACATGAACCCCTCCCTTCGTTCTGTTGTAAAAAGTTATCATGTTAGGTTTTCTTTTATTGCCTGTTATAACGTCAATGCTATTATCATGGTGCATAGTTGAAATTCCTCTTCTGTGTCGCTTCCGTTACTACGCTGGCTGATTAACTCCTCTTCGTCAATGTCCGACCCTGATGGACAGCTTTCATCCGAAGAATATCCCTCCAAAAGGTCCCTTACCCGTTCGTGATCCATATATATATAATAAAAGTATGCAATTTAAGTGCCAGATTATTGTAATCTATCCAAAATCTAAAAAAAAACAGGACAAACCGTAAGGACACTGATCAAAAATATTGAAACGTGAACTATGAACCCGGGTATAAAACGCCCACATGCACTTTGAACGCACCTGTCACCGACAACGTCGCACGTGGCACGGATTCGTATAAACGAATCGACGCACTAATTCCTAGAATCCAGCTACTCAGGCGGAGGGGGCGAGGTAGTGTGAACTAAGACTTGTACGCATAATTTTACACACTAGAGGGTCTCAAAAACCCTGGTTCATTTACGCCGGGTTAAATTCAAAAATATATGCGGATGAAGCTGCGGCATCGTCTAGTTTTATTATATTTTGCACGTATTGTCTGAAAACTAAATATACGGATTTCCCCCAGGCAGTTGTATTACGGCACGTTTTCATGTGACTTCTGCTAACTGCCCTTGAAAGCTCTCAAGACGGGCTTTGAATAATAAAGTAATACCAGTTGCTTGGAAAAGAATAAGTATATTTGCTCCTGATTGAGTTCTAGATGAACGTTAGTTCAGCGTTTCTTCTGCAAAAAGATTAACCATTTTTTTGGGGCTCCGTACCTCGAAAGGAAAAAGCCGCACCCTTATAGAATCTTTTTGTTGTCCGTCCGTCCGTATGTCAAGACCCTTTTTCTCAGTAACGCGTAAGGGTATCAAACTGAAACTTATATGAAATACTTAAGTCTACTGTTCTTTGGAGTTGTGAAAAAATCAAACTTCTAACTACGGAATTCAATATTCGAAATATAGATAGATCTGTAGATTTTAGATTAGTTTTTGACAGTTTTGACATAAGCTCCATAAAAAAAATGTCTAACACGAATCTAAAATCTACAGATCTATCTATAGTTTGAATATTGAAAATGGCCGTAAGCCAACGCAATCAAAAGATACAGCCGTTTATGCAGAAATTGTCCACAAAGTTTCGAAACTCGCAAGATAATCAAAACCTACAGGGTATTTTAACTCAGATTCTTGACATTTGGCGCGAAGCAACGTCGAGCAGGTAAATAAAAATTGCAAAAACCGTAAATTAGTTACATCATGTAATAAAATGTTAATTATCGCTTGCCCCGTGCTTCGTAGAGCACGTTAAGTTGACGGTCCCGATTTTCGGTGATGATCTTTGACAGTCGCTATAGGGTGTAAGTACCTTCTAAATAAACTGACACTAATCTTAACCATGGAACATCGCTATCCCTTCGGGTTGCGGAAATCAGACAGGCAGTAACTTTGTGGAAAAGCTAATATTCAGCCAAATCTGGTTAGACCAGTAAGTGGACCCCAGGTTGAAACTGTGATAACGCTAGGAGGATGATGATGTACGGAACCTTCGGTGCGCGAGTCTGAATCGCACTTAGCCGGTTTTTTCTGTTGGACAAATTAGGGTGATGCTCAGAGCACAATTTTTCGTCGCATTTTTGTGACATTTTTCTACGTAATGTGGATAACAAGGGCCAAGCGACAAATAAGATGCTAGAAGCTTATATTTTTTACAGTCATAAAATAATTTTCAGCAGTCCTTACGCTCAGACAAAGCTACCAGTGACCTAGCAATATTTCTGGAAGCCGGTACGGAATTTAATGGTGTCACTCCATCGAAAGCATAAGACTCAGAACTCTTAAATATAATTATATGTGGTATGGGCATGTAATGAGGAGGGATGAAAATCATGTAACTAGAAAAGTGATGAATTTGAGAGTTGAGGGACATAAAGCAAGAGGGAGACCAAAGAAAAGATGGATGGATTGTGTGAAAGATGACATGAATGAAAAGGGAGTGAATGTTCAGATGACATCTAATAGAAGAGAATGGATGAAAAATACATTCTGCGCCGACCCCAAATGATATGGGAACAGGGCAGGCAGAAGAAGAAGATTGATACTGGTTCTAACCATTGAGTGTCGCTATTCCTATGGGTTACAGAGCTTGTTCGGCAGTCGCTCTGTAGAAAAGCTTATATTCTGTCAAATCTGAAATCCGGTTAGATTGGTAGGCGGATTAAGAGTTCCAAGGCGAAAAGTCTTTTATGACTTTGTAATAATACAAAGATAAAGCAGTGTTTTAAGTCGCTATGTTTGAGGGATTTTTATTGATGTAGTCTTTATGGACATGGACAACATACATTATAACATGTATATGGACACCCAATAAAATTGGACCCTGCACTGTCCACATGTGAGACACACGCGGACATTCTAGGGGCCAAGGGCCTTAAATTAATAATAGAATCCTTGATAAATAATATTATAGTGACCTAAGTTTAAACGTTTACCGAATAAAACGTTTTTGAATATCAATCAGTCCACGATAACATTTAATTTAAGATAGTGGCAGTAACAATTTGAGATCATAAGTAACTCTACAAAACCCGAATATAAAACTGAAATCCATTCTCAATTATATTTAATCCGAGTGCTCTGCATTTGAACTGAAACTCGAACAACCAAATATACGATTTATTGGTATTAAGCTGCAATTTCATGAAAATACTACAAGCAGTTCTAACGAGATTGCTCTCAGCTATAACCCATTTCGCGACGTTGATTTTATAACCGATGTGGAATTATGAGAACGTATTTTATTTAAATACTAGCTACCTGGTTTGGAGCCCGTTTCTTTTTGATACCACCGTCATTTACAAAGTCAAACTGTCAAATTGAACCAAAACAGACTTAAAGAAAACAAACATTGGTTTATGGATTATATCGCAATATATTGGTTTTAGTGACATTACATTTAAACCGAATGGTCTAGAAACCACAGTATTTATTAAAAGCCGACGTAGTTGTGGTAACGTTTTAAATAAAATATCAGTAATAATAATAATAATATTCTACCACTTACACACATCACCATCTAGTCCCAAACTAAGCAGAGCTAGTACTATGTGTTCTAGATAATGGATAAACATATATATATATATATATATATATATATATATATATATATATATATATATATATATATATATATATATATATAAGTATATATATATATATATACTTTTTTGTAAATACATACAAATTATACATAGAAACACCCAGACCAAGACAAACATCCACGTTCATGCACACAAATGTTTGACTTGAGCGGGAATCAATCTCGCAACCTTCGGCGTAGCAGTCGCTTACACTCCCGTCATGTTGCAAAAACCTAAGAAAATACTAAGCAAATATAAAAAAACAGAATAAATGTGATCCAGCAGTCTAGTTTAGGAGTTCAGTGACATCACACGTACAAAAGGTTTATTATATCAAAATGTTTATTTAATATTATTTTTTTCTTATTCGTACTTGTGCATATTTTTGGCCATGATTAAGAAAAATATTGTATACTCGTATTGCATATGAACCACAAACTTTTAAAGCTCGTAATCCTTAATGTTAAACATTTTTTTGCCTTTTTTTTGTAATTTATTTGGATAAGCTTTTTCTTCTATTTTTTTTTCTATAATGCCTCTGCTGCCTTCGCTTTACACATTAACACTGTGCAGCAACGCAGTTGATAAACATGAATAAGCTACACATAAAATGATATAACTTAAGCACAAATTTTCTACTATAACTTATGTTATATTCAATCAATTGATTTATTTAATAAAGTTTAGAAAATTATCAAAAAATTCGAACAGAAAACAACATGTACGTTTTGTTACGCAAAAATAAAGTGAAAACACATTTTTTCTGAAATAAAATGACTTGTATGTTAATAAAGAGGATATAAGTAAACAAAAAAAGTGAAACCACAGTAAGCTACCTAGCAAAAAAAATCAGTTTGAGTCTTGTGAATATGTTGCACAATTTTTACAAATTATCTCAGCATGTTTCATGCAAATGAACTTATTGCACTTGCAGCCAGTATGTTTGGTCTTCCTATCTTTTTTATAGGCACAATCTTGACATCTTCTAGTAATACCTGCTATTTTAGATGGCGGAGCAGGGGATGGTTCACCCAAAAAATCACTTATTTGCTTGCGTAGACTAGTATGCAGACCAGTAGCATTTCTTCGTGTGCGTAAATAATTTCCGTCCAATTTCAATCCCAAAGCCCGTAGAAACTCTCGTCGTATTAGACTCGGTAGTGAGCAATTTTCTTTTTTTATTGTATAGCTATTTATACCTGCCATATTCAGTATCGAAAAGAAAAAAGTGAGAGGCCAGCGTTTGCTGTTTCGCGATACATCGTAGTTGGCACATTATTCATCGACTACATGAACCCCTCCCTTCGTTCTGTTGTAAAAAGTTATCATGTTAGGTTTTCTTTTATTGCCTGTTATAACGTCAATGCTATTATCATGGTGCATAGTTGAAATTCCTCTTCTGTGTCGCTTCCGTTACTACGCTGGCTGATTAACTCCTCTTCGTCAATGTCCGACCCTGATGGACAGCTTTCATCCGAAGAATATCCCTCCAAAAGGTCCCTTACCCGTTCGTGATCCATATATATATAATAAAAGTATGCAATTTAAGTGCCAGATTATTGTAATCTATCCAAAATCTAAAAAAAAACAGGACAAACCGTAAGGACACTGATCAAAAATATTGAAACGTGAACTATGAACCCGGGTATAAAACGCCCACATGCACTTTGAACGCACCTGTCACCGACAACGTCGCACGTGGCACGGATTCGTATAAACGAATCGACGCACTAATTCCTAGAATCCAGCTACTCAGGCGGAGGGGGCGAGGTAGTGTGAACTAAGACTTGTACGCATAATTTTACACACTAGAGGGTCTCAAAAACCCTGGTTCATTTACGCCGGGTTAAATTCAAAAATATATGCGGATGAAGCTGCGGCATCGTCTAGTTTTATTATATTTTGCACGTATTGTCTGAAAACTAAATATACGGATTTCCCCCAGGCAGTTGTATTACGGCACGTTTTCATGTGACTTCTGCTAACTGCCCTTGAAAGCTCTCAAGACGGGCTTTGAATAATAAAGTAATACCAGTTGCTTGGAAAAGAATAAGTATATTTGCTCCTGATTGAGTTCTAGATGAACGTTAGTTCAGCGTTTCTTCTGCAAAAAGATTAACCATTTTTTTGGGGCTCCGTACCTCGAAAGGAAAAAGCCGCACCCTTATAGGATCTTTTTGTTGTCCGTCCGTCCGTATGTCAAGACCCTTTTTCTCAGTAACGCGTAAGGGTATCAAACTGAAACTTATATGAAATACTTAAGTCTACTGTTCTTTGGAGTTGTGAAAAAATCAAACTTCTAACTACGGAATTCAATATTCGAAATATAGATAGATCTGTAGATTTTAGATTAGTTTTTGACAGTTTTGACATAAGCTCCATAAAAAAAATGTCTAACACGAATCTAAAATCTACAGATCTATCTATAGTTTGAATATTGAAAATGGCCGTAAGCCAACGCAATCAAAAGATACAGCCGTTTATGCAGAAATTGTCCACAAAGTTTCGAAACTCGCAAGATAATCAAAACCTACAGGGTATTTTAACTCAGATTCTTGACATTTGGCGCGAAGCAACGTCGAGCAGGTAAATAAAAATTGCAAAAACCGTAAATTAGTTACATCATGTAATAAAATGTTAATTATCGCTTGCCCCGTGCTTCGTAGAGCACGTTAAGTTGACGGTCCCGATTTTCGGTGATGATCTTTGACAGTCGCTATAGGGTGTAAGTACCTTCTAAATAAACTGACACTAATCTTAACCTTGGAACATCGCTATCCCTTCGGGTTGCGGAAATCAGACAGGCAGTAACTTTGTGGAAAAGCTAATATTCAGCCAAATCTGGTTAGACCAGTAAGTGGACCCCAGGTTGAAACTGTGATAACGCTAGGAGGATGATGATGTACGGAACCTTCGGTGCGCGAGTCTGAATCGCACTTAGCCGGTTTTTTCTGTTGGACAAATTAGGGTGATGCTCAGAGCACAATTTTTCGTCGCATTTTTGTGACATTTTTCTACGTAATGTGGATAACAAGGGCCAAGCGACAAATAAGATGCTAGAAGCTTATATTTTTTACAGTCATAAAATAATTTTCAGCAGTCCTTACGCTCAGACAAAGCTACCAGTGACCTAGCAATATTTCTGGAAGCCGGTACGGAATTTAATGGTGTCACTCCATCGAAAGCATAAGACTCAGAACTCTTAAATATAATTATATGTGGTATGGGCATGTAATGAGGAGGGATGAAAATCATGTAACTAGAAAAGTGATGAATTTGAGAGTTGAGGGACATAAAGCAAGAGGGAGACCAAAGAAAAGATGGATGGATTGTGTGAAAGATGACATGAATGAAAAGGGAGTGAATGTTCAGATGACATCTAATAGAAGAGAATGGATGAAAAATACATTCTGCGCCGACCCCAAATGATATGGGAACAGGGCAGGCAGAAGAAGAAGATTGATACTGGTTCTAACCATTGAGTGTCGCTATTCCTATGGGTTACAGAGCTTGTTCGGCAGTCGCTCTGTAGAAAAGCTTATATTCTGTCAAATCTGAAATCCGGTTAGATTGGTAGGCGGATTAAGAGTTCCAAGGCGAAAAGTCTTTTATGACTTTGTAATAATACAAAGATAAAGCAGTGTTTTAAGTCGCTATGTTTGAGGGATTTTTATTGATGTAGTCTTTATGGACATGGACAACATACATTATAACATGTATATGGACACCCAATAAAATTGGACCCTGCACTGTCCACATGTGAGACACACGCGGACATTCTAGGGGCCAAGGGCCTTAAATTAATAATAGAATCCTTGATAAATAATATTATAGTGACCTAAGTTTAAACGTTTACCGAATAAAACGTTTTTGAATATCAATCAGTCCACGATAACATTTAATTTAAGATAGTGGCAGTAACAATTTGAGATCATAAGTAACTCTACAAAACCCGAATATAAAACTGAAATCCATTCTCAATTATATTTAATCCGAGTGCTCTGCATTTGAACTGAAACTCGAACAACCAAATATACGATTTATTGGTATTAAGCTGCAATTTCATGAAAATACTACAAGCAGTTCTAACGAGATTGCTCTCAGCTATAACCCATTTCGCGACGTTGATTTTATAACCGATGTGGAATTATGAGAACGTATTTTATTTAAATACTAGCTACCTGGTTTGGAGCCCGTTTCTTTTTGATACCACCGTCATTTACAAAGTCAAACTGTCAAATTGAACCAAAACAGACTTAAAGAAAACAAACATTGGTTTACGGATTATATCGCAATATATTGGTTTTAGTGACATTACATTTAAACCGAATGGTCTAGAAACCACAGTATTTATTAAAAGCCGACGTAGTTGTGGTAACGTTTTAAATAAAATATCAGTAATAATAATATTCTACCACTTACACACATCACCATCTAGTCCCAAACTAAGCAGAGCTTGTACTATGTGTTCTAGATAATGGATAAACATATATATATATATATATATATATATATATATATATATACTTTTTTGTAAATACATACAAATTATACATAGAAACACCCAGACCAAGACAAACATCCACGTTCATGCACACAAATGTTTGACTTGAGCGGGAATCAATCTCGCAACCTTCGGCGTAGCAGTCGCTTACACTCCCGTCATGTTGCAAAAACCTAAGAAAATACTAAGCAAATATAAAAAAAACAGAATAAATGTGATCCAGCAGTCTAGTTTAGGAGTTCAGTGACATCACACGTACAAAAGGTTTATTATATCAAAATGTTTATTTAATATTATTTTTTTCTTATTCGTACTTGTGCATATTTTTGGCCATGATTAAGAAAAATATTGTATACTCGTATTGCATATGAACCACAAACTTTTAAAGCTCGTAATCCTTAATGTTAAACATTTTTTTGCCTTTTTTTTTGTAATTTATTTGGATAAGCTTTTTCTTCTATTTTTTTTTCTATAATGCCTCTGCTGCCTTCGCTTTACACATTAACACTGTGCAGCAACGCAGTTGATAAACATGAATAAGCTACACATAAAATGATATAACTTAAGCACAAATTTTCTTGCCAACTAACGGCCATTTTCAATATTCAATCCAAGCATGGATTTTGAGATTCGAGATTCGTGTTTGACATAATTTGTATGGAGCTTATGTCAAAAACGATTCTAAAATCTACAGATCTATCTATAGTTCGAATATTGAATTCCGTAGTTAGAGGTGGATACCAGATTTAGTATTCGGATTTACAGGTATATCTGTAGGTACAAATTTATTATACTAAATGCTAAAGTATCTTTTGTGGTCGATTTGTATATCGGTTTTTACGTCGCAACGGATATTATGTTATTAATTTGATATTATAGTTAGGAGACTGGAGACAAACATTGGCTACATATTAGCTCCATAGTAGCGCTAAAATGTTGCATCACGTTACCTCCATATCATACGCTATAACCTACACCCAAAGGAGGTTGGATCTCCCACGATGGAGCCTCGGGAGAAATCTAATAATCATACATTCTTAATGTCTTCTAATCTGATTGGTATCCGAGTTCCTAAATTGATTAGAAATAATGGCATCATTATCATCAATCAGGTCGATCTCCAGCACCAGCACCTACATCACTCTAGAACAGTAGTAATCTATAGACCGGCCATCACGCTGTACTAAAAGCGAGATCGTCTAATTACAAAACGTAATATTATGTAATATTCTACCACATTGTCCGTGTGGTGACAGATTAAGAATACGGAATGTCACCATCCCATATCATCTGAGTGTCGTAAGAGCCGACAGAGGGAGCATATTATGCAGAGAACAGCACTGTAAGAGAAGGAAAACTTGATACAAACCCTATACCAACCCGATTGGCCAGCGTGGTATAGTAGGCCAATTTCTCCTTTCAAAGGAGAAGCCAAGTCCAGCAGTGGACTGTTAATGGCTGATGATGAATATTCTACCACATTCACACAAAACCATCTAGTCCCAACTAAACAGAAGCTTATACTATGGGACCAAGACAAACATCGATTTTCACGCACACAAATGTTCGACTTGAGCGGGCATAAAACTCGCGACCATCGCCTCAGCGCATCAGTGTGGCAGTCTTTTAGATTTACGCTACGCCACCGGCTCGTCATGGATTAATTACAAAACGTAATTGTTAATGTATCTGTTCAAGTTGCGTAACACCGATCCTATTTGTTCGGACGTTGGTAATGGGATTCCGGGGATATAGGGTTGTCGAATACTGATCAAATACCGATGAATATATATTCAAAGGATATTGATGTGGAGTTAGCGCGTCTAGGGAGTAAGGTCGACTCGTTTGATGTCACGGCCGACGTGTATGATGCTCTCTTTACGAACTAGACGATCTCTGCTCTATGTGTGCGTGTCACGATTGCTTTGCTGCTTCTTTGCATGACTTGTATGTTGATATTATTTACGAGTCTTCGCCAGCGGCTCTATTAGTGAAACTGCACAAAATCTTTTTAGTAGTTCTCGTTATTTTTTTATTGAATAGTTAGACAAACAGGCATGCGGGTCACCTAATGGTAAATGATCACCGCCACGCATAGAAATCTACAATTCCCGAAGGATCACAAGTGAGTTGCTGAGCTTTTGATAAGAAGTTAGAAGTTTTGCACGCTTCTTAAGGATTCCAATGTCGAACTGGTTAGTAAGTACCGCTGCAGATAGCAAAAACATAAATTGAAATTAAAAGTAAATAAATAGGGTCTGTAAAACATTTTATTTCCTACTCTGACGTACCTTGTCTTTCCTCGTTTGCGAATGTTCGCTATTTACAGTTATTGAATAAACTCTTGTAAGCAGCGATGAAGAGGAACGTTATAGCCTATCTCTAGCTATTTCCTCAGATAAAAAGGTTCTTTAATAATCAGATAAACAAGTTTCCCGTAGTTTGCCGACAAAGGAAAGCTAGAGACCCGTAGACAGGTAGGCTAGACCTCGTGTTCGTAATATACTTACGTTTTCTTTTCTTGCCTTTTTTACAAATAAGTTCTATTAGTGTAAATAAAGAAATAGGAGAAACATTTCTCTGTACAACTGACTGAATGTATTTTACCGTATTTTGGCGTGCAGACGTTTATTGACAAGTTCTATCGCATTTTATCGTGTAAATTGGAATTTGATATTCCATTCTATAAATTATTAATTAATGCTTATATTTTATGACAGCTCATCCACACTGTTCTAGCGATATAGCGATTGCATTCCCCTTGACGTTCAGGCTAAGCTTTTTACTCTAAGAATCAGCTTTGACAGAATATTAGCTATCCCGCAGAGCGACTTTCGTCTGATCTTCACGACCACAAAGTAATAGATTCCATGGCTTTAACCAGTGACTGAGACTGGCACAATATTTCCGCGTATTATCTACTCGCAAAACCTGACAAAGAGATCTTTATGACAGTTGATAATATAACCGCGTGTTCTGTGTGTGATAGTGCTAGCGGTAATTAACAATTAAATACGCACCTAGGTTCGATAAGTTAGCGGTAAGCCCTGTGAGTCTGAAGCCAAGTCTCTCAGGATGGCAGTCTATTGGTATATGCACTAGACTATTGCTGTCTACTCGATGACAACTATTAAATATATACTTAATTAATAGTTTGCTAGAACAAGCAAACTTTTTTTTACGTTTCTTGAATAGATTTTACCAATTATTTAGGTACATTATTGTTTTATCCTTATCCAAATTACAACGACCAGATAACGGTTTCTTTTCATGGTTTTCCAAATAGCTCATTACAAGGATAAATTGAGGAAAATGTAGTATATAGTGGTGCTTGTATCTGTAGCTGTTAATGAGATAACAACATGTCTTCACTCCAACATTAATCACCATTAGACCAGTAAATGTCCCTAGGAAAACATAAAACCAACCATTGGGAAAATGGACGGGTTCTGCAGAAATGATGTTTAGTAAGTTTAAACTTTTCTACGAAAACTGATCAATGAAATGAACATGAACAGTTAGCAAAAAGTATCTTTGCACATATTTGATAGTTAGACGATTCATTTGAGAAAGTCAGGCGACGGATTAATTAAGTCACGAGAACTAAGGAGAATGCACGAAGTTAAAAGTATCTTTAAGAAGAGTCTGTTGACTTACAGTGCTGTACTATTGTACAGTGGAGAGGCATTTAATAATCAGGTTAAATAACAAGATAAAATTTGAACAATTGAAAAAACTCAGTCGCAATTTTCTCAAAAAAAATCCCTCCCTGAGATTAATTTCCTAAATCTCAGGTATGATGATTTATTTGCCTCATCAAGCTTACCTCTAAAATTCGAGCGCAGACTACAATATCATCCTCTGTCATGCATCATTCAGCAACGTAAACGGGTGACATTTTTACCTTCAGCCGTCCATTCAAAATTGGCACTTTGGTATGTTCTAGTAAAGTTGCATTTGCCGTGAACATGTCATCAATATAAAATGCGTCTTAGCTAACCCTACAAAAACACGGCAGTAGTAAACGGGCTGGTGCCCGCATCATTTGTCAATCTCTGGTAGCGGTCCTTGGGATTCGGTCTCCCCTAGATTAATTCACCGCACTTTAGTTCCTCTGTTCATTTGGTGAGTCGTAACTCACTTGCCATGCTGTTGAAGAAATGAGTAAATGAGTGTTGACTCAAGTGGTTTCTAGCAATTAATTGGGCGTGTCTTGCATTTTTGGCTGAATCTTTTGGACTATTTTATTTACAATGTTTGCTTTAGAATGAATATTGAACTATCTTTGAATATTCTTTTAGACAAATAGCATCATCTAAGCACTGTCCCGTTTGTGCTATAAGACCTTTGCCTTGAAATTCGAGACCCGCTTCGAATATTTTTTTACTCTTGGAGGTATTCGGATATCTTCAAACGCTATTCGTAACAAGGACGTTGATTTCCTGCTGCCACTTAAAAATTTGGACATATGGAACGGATGGATGAAAGTAAAAATACGAAAGAAGTGTATCGTGTAAGAATGAATGGAGATGTCGGTAGGGGACGCCCAAGACGGACGTACGCCGACCAAATAGGTGACGATGACGTACTAAAAAAGGGCCAAATTAACAGTACCCATAACCGGCGAGGTTAATGAATGTCGAGGAAGCGAAAGAGGTGTGTTTGAACCGGAGCATTTGGCGTTCCATAGTCTCTGCCTACCCCAATGTGAGACAGGCGTGACGATAGATAAATAGATACACTTAAACAATATTTAGAGACCTTTCGGCTGAAACTTGAACGCAAATTTCAGCAGTCGGCATTTAGACATTCAGCCAAACTACAAAATATCTTATAGCACATCAACCGAAAGTGTTACAACTAGCTATCTTTCTAAATAAGCACCTTATAAGGTAGATCCATATAACTACGTTTATAATTCTCTAGAATCAGTCCTGAAGCCGTCCTTTCTATCTCAAACAAATAATTTAACCCTATAACACTCAGACAGTGTAAGCTCACCCCGAGCGCCGGTGATGGAGACTGGTAATTCGTCTGTGACGCCACTGCACCTTATCACCCGTTATTGCAGTGTCGAGTCGCACACTCATTTTCATATTATGAGACTTTCGAGGTAACTGTGAGACAGATTCGCGAATAAAGTCGTACTGTCTGTGTGTGTATCTTGATCAAATTGCTAGAAATAAATGTGTTTTAAAATCTGTACAAATATTTATATACTTTCTTTGGATAAAATACTGACTGTAAGAGTGTAAAATTATATGGCACAGGTTTGGTCGGCCGTTTTGCCGAAAAAAATTTTGACAAAATTTCGTTACCCAAACAAATTTTAGCAACCTTTTTTTATACGATTGCAATATTTCGAATGATTTTAGTACGCATATTTTTATTTGGTCACATTTTTACTTGGCAAAATATTACCAAGTATAATGTCATTATGGCACTTGGTCTTTAATTAAATGATTTATTACAGCAAACAATCTTCAGACAATAAACGTTTGGTGATATTAGTTTATTTATGGAAGTAGTTAGAGTAGGTTAATTATTAAAAAAATGGTTAGGTTAGGTTAGAACTGTGACCTCCTACGCACGAGCCGAGCGAGCGAAGCGAGCGGTGACGCGGTAGCGGCCGGCGAGTGCCAGAAACGACTTGCATTAATAGAAAAAAGAGATTGTTTTTAGTAGGTTAGCCGGAACTGAACTATTTAGATTAGGATAATTATTGATTTTGCGTAAAAACTGTTATTCCAACTGACATATATTTTTTCGTTATTTTATTTTTATTTCATTTATTTATAGGTAAATTTAATGTAGTAAAATTATAATTGCGTATAGGCCTGCGAGAATACCAGCGTTGTAGTTATACAACTGCAACAATAGCTGACGCAGTTGCCTAATTTGTTCTCCACATACCGCCTTCTGTTAAGCTTAGTAATTAGAAAATAAAATTATGTATGTAATGTTTTGGAGAAACAAATAAAATATTTTTTGTATTTTTTTTTGTTTTTTAGGGTTCCGTACCTCAAGGTAAAAAAAGGAACCCTTATAAGATCACTTTCTTGTCCGTCTGTCTGTCTGTCTGTCCGTCTGTCTGTCTGTCTGTCCGTGTGTCACCACCGATTTTCTCAGGAACAGATGGACCTAGCAAATTGAAATTTATACCAGATATTGAGGTCGATGGTTGCTATTAGGCGTATGAAAATCAGGGTCCTGGGTCAACCCAATAAAAAGATATGGTCAAAATTAGATTTTTGCAAAAACTTGTAAGTACCAAAATTAACCTTAATTTTCAACTTTTTTAAATTTTGGGAATTTTTCCTTTACTTGTGCTGTAAGACCTTGGTATTGACCAAAATTGACAATTCTAGGTCAGCCGTAAGTACCCTATAGGTTTTGGGTCGAAAACCTATATGGTAGTTCCCGTTGAACTAGAATCACGAAATTTGGCCAAAAGCAGGGTCTTACAGCACAAATAAAGGAAAAATTACAAAAAATAAAAAAAGTGGAAAATTTAAGGGTGTCCCCATACATACATAGTAGACTTCATTTAAGATAGTCCTCTAAGTTGTATGGGCGCTCATACAGATTTAGAGGACTAGCTTAATTCAACCTCAAATAAGGTAAAATGCGTACGGAACCCTCGGTGCGCGAGTGTGACTCGCACTTGCCCGAATTTTTTGTTTTAAATATTTGACTAAATAAAAAATATTAAACGTACTAGTTGGTAAGTTATAGTTTAAACGTTCATTTCCCAAGCATTAGGTTTGCGTTAAATTTTTTTGTGAATAGATTTTTTGCTAAGTAATAATTTGGCAAATGAAATCACTCGAAAATTTTTTTGGGAAGTGAAAATTTGTCAAACAAGGGAGACCCGGCACAGGTACAATTAACAATTTATGAGGCTTATAATTATGAACTACAATAGAAAATTAAGTTAAGTCAACCAGCTGGTAATGTGAGTGGTCGGCTAAAATGTTTCCGGAGAACAGAATGGAGCACATACGAGTAGAGCTGCTCACTGTTAGCAACTTACTTTCTGCATAAAGTTGCACTGTGGGATACCTTCGTGGTCGGCAGAACAAAACCTTATATATATTTCCTTCATTAGTCATAATGTATACCTACACAAAGTAATAATTTATTATTTTGATAGTAATTAACTGCCCTAATAAATTCATGCTGTATGTTCAATCTCAATGCGAAATTAAATGTTCTTCTAAAGCCTGATACAGGCAAAACGTCCAATAATGAAATGAACTGAGCGCTTTATCTTCAGTCTCAAACATAATATTACGCGGAAATTCCATTAGTAATTTTCAGGTATTTCTCTCAGAACCTTATGTTTAGTAACATTCGCTTCCTAGAAGATTGAAGCTTGATAATGGATTTGAGCCATCAAATGTAATGCCACATTCACGTTATACCAAAGCAAATAGTAATAGTTTCGGCACAAAGTGGCTGTGACATACGGATAGACATACATCGCGAATCTATAAGGGTTCCAATTTTGCTATTTTTGTGTACGGAACCCTAATGAAGTCAGTTCTGCAATGCCTTTTCATTCTATTGCAGACACACTGACAGAAACATTTCACAAATACAAGTTAAAAGTGTTACCGTTACAATTTAAGCGCGTTGTCGTTTTGTTCACGTAATGCCGGTACTTATCGGTATTTCGGTGGTCATTGGTCAGCGCACGGTTTGAATCGCGTGTTAGGGCTGCCAATATGTTTGGATTTTTTTTGTTTAAAGATGAACATTTTATTCAGGCTATTTTTAATTTTAACCCTCCTTGTGCCGGCCTAACACACAGGTGTACGGGAACGCCTAGCGCATTCGAACAGACGCATTTTGATTATGCACTGAATTGTTTTGACGAGTTTGATATAGGTTTATTTGTCGACGAAATTTGCAACTTTAACTTGATTTTACAAACATTTTTAATAACAAAGCACACCTTGCTCCGAAACAACTATTCGTAGATCACTCGAATCGAAGCCACATCACTTGGAACAAAGTAAAACAGCGAAGCGGCCGCTTTAACCACTACGTTCGTGTCATCCAATGCACAAAAATTGTATTTATACTACCCAATTACATGCAATAAAAGTATCGCTGCAAAGCTATTTATATTTCTAGCAAACTAATTTTACGTTGAGAAGTAAATTTTACTACATGTAGTGTGTAACACATCTAGTGTGTAACACATCTAGTTAGTTAAAATATAAATCGGCCAGATTTCCCAAAGGACTGGTGGTTTCCACTACCATGTTGCTAACATTTTAGTTGCAGAGAAAGAGTTTACTCAAACATACATATATTATAGTGGTTCACGTCTGCGTGCTGTCTCTAAAGAGAAATCCTGAGGTCTACTTTACCGATTTTGCCTTAACCTTATACTCAGAGAAAACTGCTTACCAGAAATTCTTGAGGGTACGTTAACATACAGTGAGTCACTTTTGGGACCTAAAGACCACTTGACCGATGCCACATGTATAGTCATCATCATCTCAAACATCGTCTTGCCCTTCCCACATAGACCGATTTCTGAACGATCAAGACTGTTGGCCCAATTCGCGGTGGGTCTACCTCTGTTCCGCCGATGAAAGGCACAAATATGTGAAGCAGAATGTTCATTCTTATTCAACATTCGGTATATATCAAGTAATGGATGATCATGCCTATCACATATTCTAGAATTAACTACTTACTGAGACAAAAAATTGAAAATTGTCCAAAGGTATTGCTGCAAACGGTGCGTTCGCGATTCCAACCATTCTGATGTTCGGCTCAAGACAGGCTTCATTGTTTTGTCCAACACTATTGCGCCACGTGTAGTAAAATATCCCACAAAGAAGAATTACAAAATCCACTTTCGTTGTTCGCCCCATAGATAAGATTGCGGCAAAATCGAGTTTTATAATCTTTTTACCTGTTGTTTTACCATTGTGATGTTGACATTGTTTCTCTATAAAATTTATTGCTCTGGGAATTGGGGTGAAACATATACATACATACATAAACTCACGCCTTTTTCCCGTCGGGGTAGGCAGAGACAACGGAACGCCACTTGCATCTATCCTTACAAACCTCACGCGCTTCCTCTACATTCATTACTCTGTTCATACATGCTCGCCGGTTCCGGGTGCTTAGGACCTTCCCGTTTTTCAGAACGTCACCAATTTGGTCGACGAATGTCCTACGAGGTCGGCCGCGACCGGCTTGCCCATACACGTTAGCCTCATATATTTGGTGCGTCATTCTTTCTTCACTCATTCGCTCCACGTGCCCAAACCATTGCAGTATTCCTTTCTCAATCCTTGTCACGACATCTTCTTTCAGGCCACATCGCTCTCGTATTACTGCATTCGAAATTCTATCAATCAGTCTTACCCCACACATACTACGCAGTGACCGCATCTCAACTGCGTTAATTCTGCTTTCATGCTTTTTCTGCCACACCCAACACTCACTACCGTACGTGTACCGTGTACCGTATTAACGTGGGCACAAGCACTTCATTATGAACCGCCAGCCGCGCCTGTTTTGGCACATTCTGGCCGTTCATAAAGGCATGCAGCGCTCCATTTACACAGTTTCCCGCAGTCACTCTCCTTTCAATATCTCCTTCACATCTTCCATCTCTTGTAAACATGCTACCCAAATATACAAATTCTGTCACTTGTTCAATGTTTTCTTCTCCAATCGCAATATTACACTCAATCACATTTTCATCCTTCTCAAACACCATCACTTTCGTCTTTTTTGCATTCAATTTCATACCTTTCGATTCAAAACTCTCATTCATGCAGTTCATCATTTGTTGTAACTCAGTCACCGACGACGCCAGAATGACTTGATCATCGGCGTACAAGAGGCACTTAGCACGCAATCCTGCACATATACCTGATTGGATTAAAAACTTTGTCAACAATCCCATATTATTTATAGTTTTATTGATTTATTTTCATCAGGCAAAAGCAAGAAATAATTATTTTTACTTGATGCTCAATTGAATTTATATCTAGTGAGCAGTACTAGTTACATTTTTCTCGGTTCCATAGTGCAACGGGCATTGACAACGTGAAACTTAATGTCAAAGTACAGTCTAGACCTAATTTATCTCTAGATAATCTCTTGTAACCTAAGTGAAAAATTATTTTGGACTTACACTATACAGGGCACGTAAAAACTTAAATGTAACAGCATTTTTAAGATAATCAAGAAACTCGCTTAGAATTATTATTAACATGTCATTAGTAGTAACATTTGTGTAAAGGTGTGTCTCACTAATGTTCAGACGGCTAACGAGAGAATTAGTAATGCGGTCAGCGTAAGGCTCATTAAGTGGGTTTTCTTTAAGTTTTAACGTATGTATGTAACATGCTTGTTTAATTTTAAGTATCGTCTATATTCATGCTTGATTTGAATTAATGAAACTAGTAATTTTACCACGAAAATCTATTTAGATTCCTTCAGAATCCAATAAATTGGATCACAAAATCTGGTTGTTTTCCAATAACTGCACTTGAAGCCCGCGGTCGGATTTTAGTCTAACAAGATTTTGAATAATACATACTTATAATTATAAGCTTCTTCACGAGGTGCAAAATATTGAATTAAATAATAAATGCGTTACCTATTTAATGTAAGGTGAAGAATCAAATTTTCCAATTTCACACACGTAAAATGTTTGTCACAATCTATAAAGGTCTATTTATTTAAGTGCAAACTGCATATTTACCTTAGCCTGGCTTTTACCAAATTTAAATTAAACGAGTTTTAAGGCTTTTAGCTCCGGTTGTGGTTTTATAAGTTTATTTACGACGACGTTTCGGGTAATTTTCAGAGGCCATAACTGCGGAAACGCTAAGGTGTCCACATATCGGTGTCTTGAAATAAGTTTTACTGCACCTTTTGCTATTGTTGATTTTATTGATAAATTTAATGGACTTGGCGCTAATCGTTTTAATATATTTCATGTTTACGTAATTTCATTTCGGTTCCATGAGCACTACCTAAATCTGACAGCTTTGATTCTTTTGCAATATAACGATTCTTTGTAAGGTAATTTTGTAGTCATGCGACAAATAGTAATAGAGACCGCTAATAATAGATTTACCTGTCCTTCTAATTATAAGCGGTAGAAGCATCCCATAGCTAGTCATATTTTGCTTTATTTGAACTACAAACGCAACAAGTGAACAGAAGAACATTGTAATCTACCGTGTATAATATTGAAATATACCGTGAGAGGCACAGCCTGGATAGAAACCACAATTTTAAGAGTACATTGATTTAACGAAAATGGCTATAACTAGCCAAACATTCCTCTTAAATAAAAATTATAAAAGCCAACATGCCTAAAAGTAAACGAAATTTTACAACAAACTATATTTCATAAAAATATTCAACTCAAACATAACAAAATACTTCATAAATTTCGGCCAAAACGCTTTTAGTTTTCAATAAAGCATAACTTAAACACATTCTTTGCTAAGTTCACCCACTAACCAACGAAGCAGAAAACAACACACTAATTAGTAAGAACGGACCCCAATTCCTTACCCAACACAAAATGTCCGAAATAAGTCAAATGCCGCAGGACAACCCTACTCGGCTGGTATTCCGAGCCCGCATGAGTCGCGCACGTTTATATTAACGGAATTTGTGACCGGTAAATGTGACGGGATTTTAGCGCATTCATGGGCATTTTCGGGTTAAACTTTCCGCCCGAAATGCCGTAATACACAATGATATGTGCGATATAATAGGTTTTTGGAGGGCTTAACGATTTCTTTATAAATAAATAGCGTGGGCGAAAAATATTCAAAATAATGGATGAGCAATTCGATTGAAATGGATTCAGTGTTTTCTGCTGTCTCATTGTTTTACAATGTTACTGTAATAATAAAACTATTGTGAGACTTGGTAATGCGGCTTCAAGTTTAAAAAGTTGCACAAAGTTTCTACATTCCAGTATGGGCTTGCTATGAAAAATTTACACACACAACTGGCTTCAATATAAGTTTGGAATCATAAAACCGTAGCGCAAATATTATACTTTCTAGAAATAAACGAAATAGTCTGTTATTATATATATTATATAACTTTAATTACTCACTATTATCAGATTTGGCATAGATGAATACGGGGAACAACATAACAGGGTAATGTCGTTTTCTCGTCCTTAAACACACCTTGAATTCCGGTTTATTGAAATAATTGCAGTCGCATTTAATTTAAGATGGCTGTGCGCAAAAATAGGGCAAGAGAAATAGTCTTTAGTTTTAGTTTTTCTAATTAGTAGCCGTCTGCCAGGCAAGACTAATCTTGCTGGCTAAATAGAACTTGGGTATTGGGATGATCATTGCCTATTTTCAATTGGATCCATTTTTCATCACAAATAATGACGTGATTGTGAATCCAATTTTCTTTAAGGCTGCCATTGTTTGGGATGGATTCACTGGTTTATTGCTTTCAATGTATAATGATGTGGTAATTTAATAGCAATGTATCTAATTTTACACGGTACAATGTGGATGCAGTAGGTAGGAAGAAAATCGCTTTATTTGGTTTTTACTGTGCGGCATTGAAACAATTAGTTTTTTATCAAGAAACTGAGTAGTACTTCAACATTACACAGACTTTCTGGTTATAATCTGTACCACCGCTGAGCACAAGCTTCTATTCGTTATGAAAAGAACACTCTGGCAAATGTGACTTGACTAGAACTTATTAAAATAAATATTTTTTAACGAAAAGTATCGACTACCACGCTAACGTCTCAAAGATTTTGTTCCCTTACACTCATCTGTAAAAATGTGATCATGTACACGGCATCCAAGATTACCTACTTGTGTTTCACCCACTTTACGAGTCGAGGCACCCCTAAAACCATCCTACAATATTGTCAGCACTCTCAGCGTGTAATGGAGTGAGCTCGCATGTACTGGCTTTTTAACAACCTTATAAAATTCCATACAAAAAATATATCGAAGATTTCGTTCGGTTTTTACGATGTGGTGAATTCAACCGCCTAGTACAATCATTTTATGTTGTACAACTGAGATTTTGACAATACTGCCACGGATTTTATGGTTGAGTTGATTTAAGTCGAGTAACATTGTTGAAGGCAAGTTTATGACTTGATGTGAACATAATTATGTTATAATCTTGCTCAGTTTAACAATACACTTTGCATGTAACATTGGGAGGCTCAATCAAATTATAGTCAGTTTGATTTACATTTTGTGAGTGATAGAGCAGCTGTTAAGCCCTATCACTTATGTTGCTAGCACGGAAGTTGTTGTATCACTCCCTGTATCTGTAAGCTATATCTAAGTATGTACAGTGTATGTATGTTTGTACAGTGACAGAGAGGAGACTTAAAAATCCCTTCTCACCTTTATTTATTGTTTAGATAAGGCCAGAGACGAGGGGAAGGCACGATTAAATTCTTTTCCCACAGGTTAGCACTGCCTGAGTCAGTGAAACCGAATCAACATCAGTGACATTTGGTTCATCAGGAGATATGGACACTGGCCAGGTTATCGGACTTGTATTTGTGTGACCTATAAGCAAAAATTACATTTCCCTAACTACAACTCGCCTACACATAATGTACCTAATTATAAACCGTAATGCGTGAAAGCTGTCCTTTTGATAATTTCTGTCACAAATGGAATACGAAGAAAATCATTGTTCACGATCACGGGACATTATTAACAATTTATAAAGGACGCCTACGTCTATAAGTACTGCACAAAGAAAGATAATATAAGAAACGTCAATTTTATCGTAATATTCACTCGTCGACTAATATTAATAAAAGTGAAAAACTAGAGATTAATAGCAACATGATTCAATAAGTTGAACTCGAGAATCTCACCTCTGATCGATTTAAAATTAGAAAGAGGATCCAGTTTATTTTCTATTGTAATAAATCCAATCTCGTTTCTATTATGTAGCCAGATTTATTTCATTTCAAAGAAATATGATTTAAAAGATTTTTATTAAAATATCAAATGCTTTACGCTGAAATATAAAACGATCTGTAGTCGAAATTTTGGATTAAAATTTGTTAAAATATGATTTGATAAATTAGTAGATTCGTAATACTATAAATTAGGCTGCAGATCGACGCTCTGTTTGAAAATATGAATAATATTTGCCCTCACAAGAGAACTGAAATTCAGGATTATTTAATTCGAATTCTGCAGCTATTTTTCGAATCATTAAAATATTCTATAACATTTTCACCGAGAAGTATAGTCAAACAAAATATTAACAACTAGGCAAGGTTGATCATAGATCCAGTAAATACACTTGGGAAAAACCCGACGAAAAAGCTTCCAAACAGGATAACGAAAAGTATATAGAAGAAACAACAAAACAAAGTATTGGAGTGGTCATCGAAGAGTTCGTGAAAGCCCTTCATAAAACAGATTTTCAAACCACGCTCA
Organism: Euclidia mi; assembly: GCA_944739405.2. Taxonomy (NCBI): domain Eukaryota; kingdom Metazoa; phylum Arthropoda; class Insecta; order Lepidoptera; family Erebidae; genus Euclidia; species Euclidia mi. Next base: position 98,360,365 of record OX123185.2, read on the forward strand.
ATATATCAAGTGGTCTTAACACTCGCGAACAATGGGGTCAAGTGTCAATACGACTAATTTTTGCAGACACGATGCAGCAGAGATGATTTGCTTGCTCAGATTCTTTCATGAAGTGGATACTGTATATATTCATTTAGTTCATTAAGTTGGGACGGTTGATAGTGGCTTCATTATGGAGGCAGCTGTTGACAACGGTATACAAGAGTCAATTTGCGGGTTACGTCATATACATGTAAACCGCGCTTGTATGTAGATGACATGATAATAAATTTGTGTCGCGGCTCATATACTCGTAGTTTAGATAGATGATAATATCATACTTATGTGACGAGTCGCTGTTTTGATGGATCGAGTCGACTCGAGTCAGTTTATCCGGTATTCGAATCATGACTCGATTCCCTGATTCGAGACCAGTACTCGAATTCTATGTTTGGTATTCGAATATTGACTCGAGTCCAGCTGGATTCGAGTCTAGAAATTCGAGTTCAGAATTCGAGTCTGAAAATTCTAGTCCAGAACTAGAGTTCGATTTAAGAACAATTTCAAACAGCGTGTAGGTTAGGTTAAGCCTTATGACACAACAATAATAAATGTAGGGGGTAGTTGAAGAATTATTCATCTGAGTCGGGTAAATAATAGGATGAGATTTTTTTAGGTGCTTTAACAAATTAGTTGTGTTTTTGAAATCTTTAAATACGGAGTCACAGTTTTTGCACTTTATTTTACCGCTGTCCACTTTCTCAAAATACTGCCATAAACCTGAGTTTTTTTTGGCGCCATTCTAAAGTAAAGTTAATTACAATCTAGTCATTTCACTTCCGGTATTAATAAACAATTAAATAAATTTACTCAGTAAAACTAAGTACCACAATAACTGCTAACTGACACAAAATAAAGAAATCAAAACAAAATATGCAGGTTCAAACTCGTTTGTATTATTAGTCACGCGCCACTTCATTGCTTAAGTAAACAGTTGGCGAGTACGAGCGAGTTAACCAAACTCGAATACGAGACACGAGTCAGTTGGACTCGCATAAATAGTTAGCGAGTACGAATTGATTCTTCCTGACTCGAGTACCGGAATCGAGTCCGGCGTACTCGAATCAAAATAAATTGGCATTCGCGTAGGCGAGTTCTAAGCAGGAATCGAGTCTGACTCGAGTCAAACCGCCGAGTTGCCGAGTACGGCACATCGAAAGAAAGAAAGAAAGAAACTTTTATTGCTGCAATCATCACACCATTCACGTAACAAAACAAACAAAAAAAAACAGATTAAAATCATGTGTATAAGCAGGTATATAAGCCAGATAAAAAAATATAATAAGTAACACAAATTATACTAACAGGAATAACAATACACAAAAGCAAAGCACAGATAATAAACATTACAATATTTAAAAATGAGCAGCAGCAATCAGGTGTTCATGTCAGCATATGTCGGACTTGAAGCCCGACGCTGGTTTTCAACTGAATCCTGCAGTGAACCCACGAATGTCACACCCAGTTGCATTGTACCACATAACCCTGATAGATGATGATATGTTATTTTCTAAGAGTATCTAATATAATGAGTTATTATACTTACCTAGAAAGAAAAAAAGAAGAAAGAAAGCTTTATAAGCTTTTTAAGCTTAGTCGAATTATACGTCAATCCAATAAAGACGTGAATACAAAAATACGATATATTTTCTACTCCCAAATTTTATGAGTCAAACTATCGATGTATAGTTGTTTTTGTGATTAGATGGTTTATTTTGGGCTGATCTCAACAAAGGTGAAGTTTGGAAGCTATTTGTAATCACTTACCTAAATACGGATTGTTAAACTCGGTGCTCTTCTAAAGGTCATCTATCTATCTATATCGTCACGCCTGTCTCCCATTGGGGTAGGCAGAGACTATAGAATGCCACATGCTTCGGTTCAAACCTACCTCTTTCGCTTCCTCGACATTCATTAACCTCATCATGCATGTGCGTCGGTTATGGGTACTTTTAATTTGGCCCTTTTTTCAGTACGTCACCTATTTGGTCGGCGTACGTCCGCCTAGGGCGTCCCCTACCGACATTTCCATTCATTCGCGCACGATATACTCCTTTCGTATTTCTTCTTTCATCCATCCGTTCCAAATGTCCAAACCAATGCAACATTCCTTTTTCAATCTTTGTCACTACATCTTCTTTTAGATCACATTTCTCTCGTATCACACTGTTTTTCACTTTATCTATCAGCCTTACTCCGCACATACTCCTCAAAGCTCTCATCTCCACAGCATTGATTCTACTTTCATGCTTCTTCTGCCATACCATGATTCACTACCATACATCAGTGTAGGCGCCAAAACTCCCTGCAGTATAGCAAGGCGAGCTTGCTTTGGGATAATACAATTGCTGATGATGGACTGTAAGGCGCCATTCACACTATTTCCTGCTTTCACTCTCCTTTCAATATCGCCCTCACATTTTCCATCTCTCGTAAACAAAGACCCTAAATACACAAACTCGTTCACTTGCTCCACTTTTTCATCTACTATCATTACGTCATATTCAGTTACACTATCATCCCTGTCTATGACCATGACTTTCGTTTTGTTAACATTCACTTTCATACCTTTTTTCTTATACTCCTCATTCATCATGGTGACCATCTGCTGCAAATCCGACGCTGACGATGCAAATAGAACCTGATCGTCAGCGTATAGCAGGGTCTTAAACACTGACTCACCCATTCTTAATCCACATTCAGACTCTTTCAGATCGGCCAAACAACTGTCCATGAACAGATTGAACAGCCAAGGAGACGCTACACATCCCTGTCTAACACCACGATCAATGTTAACCCAGTCCATGTAGGCCCCGTTTATTCTGACACAGAGGCACTTGAAGCCCTATATAAGAATTCATGTGCCCGTATCAGACTGCTGCTCACTCCATACACAGAAAGTGTTGACCACAGTTCATCCCTCACCACTCGATCGTAAGCCTTTTCCAGGTCAATAAAGGCGCAGAAAACCTTCTTACTTAAGACTTTCTCTGCAATGCACTTTAAGGAAAATACTTGATCCGTACATCCCATTCCCTTTCTGAATCCCGCTTGCATATCCCAAATTTTACTGTCTGTTTCAGAAATCACTCTTTCAATCAGTATCTTTGCAACCAAATTGTCAACAACACTCAGGAGGCTGATACCGCACCTAAAGGTCATGTTTTGATTTATTTTGGTCTACGTCCTATAATATGTTTATCCTTCTCAAATGTGATTGCACTTGTAAAGGCAATTGCACCGTGGAAAGGAAAATATTCTGCCAAATTTGGCTAACTTAGAGGAGGATCAAAGTCCAAGACAAAATACTTAAACATACAACTGTGATAATCAAATGCTAGGATGATAATGATTCTTTACTCATATATACGGATATTTTGCTACTTATTCTGGGTTAAAAATAAAAATAATATTGCATGAAGCCCGCGAGATGAAAATGACAGAGTGGTTTTATTTTTAGCTCTCGCTAAATGAATGCCTCGTTTGTTCTGTGATGAAATTTGCTTACTTTTGCAGATGTTCGTAAGCTTCAGGGTTCTTATCTTGCGTAGGATGAAACAATAAAGTGTAAATGTGAACCCTATAGAAAGTAGCCATAGGTGCCATAAAAATTTGAATGTTGAAAAGAATAATCATGTCATTCTCATACAACCCTTTTGCTAACTGGTCCAGCAGTAGTATAAATGACTCCAGATCACGAGGTTCCGTTATTGATACACAAGGAATCAAAAAGCGATTTCAGATTTTTCTGTTAGGAGTTATCAAATGGACGCTTGGGAATAGGAAATTGGCTTACATCCCCCTGCCTCGAGAGGCATATTAAGCTGTTGGTCCTGCACTCAATCTGTTTACGCTCCTGTCGAATACTTTGTCCTATTGCTCGATAAAAGTGAAGGAATGGAGAGTGCCCTTATGGTGCTTATACATTTGAGCATTCACCTGTAATGAGCATTCTTGGGAACGTTGCAAAACAGAAAAACAAACGAATGTACTTTAGCGAGCATTCTTACGAACGTTCTAGCGAATTGACAGTAAATTTGGTTTGAGGTTTTTGCTGCTTAGAGTGTTCGCTAGAAAGATTGTGGAAATGTTCGTAACAATGTTCGGCTCTGTTTGTTGTTCAGTTCGACAAAACAAATAACGGCGAATGTTCACTGTTCAGTTACAAGTGAATGCTCAGGTGTATCAGAACCATTATGTTTGAGTGGTAGAAAATCAGTGTAAAATTCTATATAATGGTATTCATCATCAGTAAGTAAGAAGACTTTTTACTTGTAAACCGTTCAAACAAGTTTTTATGCCTTTCTTTACGATGATATTAATTCACTGCTACGAAGTTTCCTGACAGACATTACCATTGTTCGACAGCTTCATTAATGAGACACTCAATATGTTTGCCGTTCATATCACTCATATCCAATATGATTAATAACTAATACGGCACTGTAACCTGAATCTCGCCGAGATAATACTCTTGTTAATATTGAATGTGATTCGTATGGTCTGTCAATGAGGAAAATACTGACAGGTCGCAATGGAAGTGCTGGCAAATTGCAGATGGGTGCAAAAAAAGATGAGTATACAGTGAAGTCTCCTGTTATTTTTTTTTACAATTTTATGTCGCTGGGTACTTCAGAAATATTCAATCAATATGTTTTAACTCACACAGGCCACACAATCACACGAGAAAGAAAAATATGTTTCAGATGTTCGGTCTGAAGTTTATATGCAATTTAGACTGGATGATTTAAAAAAAATGTACTATGAAAAACCGGCCAAGTGCGTGTAGGGCCACGCGCAATGTAGGGTTCCGTAGTAGAAGTAGTAGATACATTACATACCAAAGTACGTATATCTTTAAGATTAAGCCAGCGCGCCCAATGTAAACTCACTGAAACAGATATTTATAAGTTAACTCACGATTACTCGTAAACTAGTGATGTCTACTTAGCCGTGATAGTTTTCCTTTTAAATTCGTTTAATGTACTACATTTGTGATTTTTTTCACGTCTTCCAAATTAATAGTTTAGCCGGCAGAAGGGGTGGACACTTGAGTCTAACAATTTTTTTCACTTCAAAGCTTGATATTTAACAAAACAATCACTTGATCGAAAAATGATTTGAGCAAACTAATAATATTTTTTTAAAACCTATCCAATGATACCCCACATAATGGGGTACTCAACCAAAAAAAAATTCAGCCCCACTATATATGTAGGGGAGATACCCTTAAAAAAAATATTTTCCTAAATTTTATTCTACAGTTTTGTTGCAATATCTTATGTCTATATTCATGTCAAATATCAGCTTTCTAGCACCAGGCGTCTTTGAGCTAGGCTGCGGACGGACAGACGGACGGACATGACGAAACTATAAGGGTTCCTTGTGGACTACGGAACCCTAAAAAGCCTGTATCACAGCGTATTTTACAAAACGAGCAGACGGATCGCCTGATGGTTAGCCATTACCGCCGCCTATAGGCACAAGCAGAAGAATCACAATCACAGGAGCACAAGAATGAGTGAGAAGGAAGTCAGATACCTGATGAAAGAAAAGCAACGACCGCTATAAATACTACGCCAATGAAATCAAACTTTATAACAAATATAAGTATATTAAGTATAAATGAAGCCGTCAGTTGTCAAGGTAGCTCGATTGGTTATTGATTCAACTGGTTTGTTTAGCTGATGTTCGCATATTTGTTCAACGCAAATGTTGGCTCACTAATGAAAATGTCGAGTACTTGACTACATAGCATTGCTTACCCTAATTATTGTGTTTAGAAACGTATAATCTAAAAGGCATAAAAGTAAGCAAAATTGGTTCAAAATGTGTGTCTGCGTTGATCATACTTTGTTTGTAAATAAAGCGGGCAATCTACCCTCTACATACTATCATTATCAGAGGCATTAGTAGTCCTCTGTTGCACATAGACCTCTTCTAATTTAAGTCACAATTATAGCATTGTGTGGTACTAGGACTGGGCCTACGATGTCAAGTTTTTCTAACGTACCTGTATTTCGGATCTTTATCGCGGCGATATCAGAACGTTATATTTAGAAATACGTGGCGTATACAAGCTTAATTTAACATATCGCTGAGTTATATTTCACTACTCAAAAACCATTTTCCTGGTGCTTCGTCACCGTTGCAAAACATCCAAAAAGCCTTTACACCAAAACACTTAGCAATCACATTCAATTCATCTCGAAATCAAATCATTACATAGTAATTCTGAAAATTTTCGCCAAGCGTTCGTAAAGCAAAATATTGGGCAAAAATGACGAAAAGAGGAAAGTTTTCCCGAGTACGTATGGTGGCGAGAGGGGTAGAGGGACAAAGAGGGAAAAGTGGGGAAGGTTGAATCAAATGACGCGTGAACCACGCTCCGTGATCGGCCACTAAACGATGACGTATGAAGTTACCTGGCCCTTGCTTTACCAACGGGGTGCGTCAAATTGGAAACAGACATGTATTTGAACAATCAGTGGTTGAGTTTACGTCGGCAGTTTGTATATCAATACATTTTTAGGACTACATAACTTCACGCCTTTATCCCCGAAGGAATAGGCAGAGGTGTATTATACACCCACACTTCGCCAGTTATGTTTCGGTTTCAATGTAATAGGGGGCGAGCCTATTGCCGTCATAAGTCAGTTCATTTGATGGATTTATTACCTCTACCCGTGCTGGAGATATCATGGAGAAACTGCGAAACATACTCGTTTTTACGAGTACATCACATTAAATATTTTACTGATGTACTCATTTCGTATCACATTGCTTCGTCATACAATGTAGACAAGACACAACCTTTAAAACATACAATATCAGTGGATACAATTAAACTTCCGTGGCTGAAATTAGAGTAGATTGTCACAGAGAATTTGAGCTCTATCTAGACCAGTTTTGCTTTCACCGAATCTTTAAAATTATGAACTAAGTTCTAAGGTAAAGCTATCTATTCTTCAGATATTTGAAACTTTCCTTTCATTAGAGGTGTACTAGTGCTTTAGTTTCAATTCTCCCCGCACCCGTTTAGTTCAGTCTACAGTAAGTTTTAAGGGTTCAAAATACATGAATTCGAAATGAACTTTGCGCAACTATATCAACTACATTGGAGAGTACCCTGGATTGTTTGAAACTCAGGTTTATGATAATATAGGTAGTACGGATTTACCTACTTATGCTTTACTAGGAATTGTTAGGTTAGGTTAGTTTGCCGGTTATTCGACGAATTGGGGTCGATTATTCAATAGGTAAATTTAGCAAGGTAACGCTTGTTCTAGAGGTTAAAGATGCGGTCGAATATTAGACATGTTTATAAAGAGTTAATAAGACACAGACCTCTTCTGATCAGTTACCACAAGAAAAATAGGGCTGTATTAAGTAAACTTTATTCGACTGGCCAACATTTCTTAATAATCAAATTACATCAAATACGTACACAATCAATCCAGGTTTTTAACTCCAGAGCTTTTTTATTCAAGGTTATCACCTGTCAAATTTTTTTGTACCATTTAATCTAAAAGTCCACCTGATCCACTAGTATAAATGACCTCAGCGATTCCAGATCGGCTCGAGTGTACCCATTAATGTGATTCCGAGACATCGATGCGACAACGATTTGACTCGTGACGCAGCTATTTGCTTTAATCGATTGTTTAACAAAAAGCGAGTACCTTCTTATCGAGTGAGCAGTTAGAGAAGTCACATACGCATACTAATACTACATATAGACTTTCTTTTCATGACCTATTTTATTTTCATACTCCATAGCTCTGAATAGAATAATCGGCATTCAATAAATGTATTCTGTGCTTACTAACGCGGGATTGAGCTTGACTGAACAACTATTAATGTATTCGGATGTGATTGGTTTCCGTAACATCGTGTACTCCAGAGATATATGCCGAGAAAACAATGTTCTTAATATTAACGGTAGCGGTTGTATTATGGAGATAATGTGGATATAATATAGGCATTCATACAATACTGGCGCATACTGCTACTGGGTAGAAAATGAAGAGAAGCTTTAGTCCAACAGTAGCTTGCAAAACTCTGGACCATTCAAACTTGCCTTATAGTAGGTATATCTTCTCGTTTAGGATTCATCCCTCCTTTCCATATACCCAAACCATTTTAGCATACCTTTCTCAGGGCTTGTCACTACAATAGTTGCGCCACAACACTCTTAATTACACATGCTGTTCTATGTCCTTCAGAGAAATAACACACATACCGTCATTTTAGTGCATTTATTCTACTTTCAAGTATCTACTCCTATATCCATGGTCAAACGTGTTATATGTTATTTGAATTTTCTGACACAACATATTAACTTTTTTTTTTTTTTTACGAGGTGGAAAATCCCTTCGGATCTCCGACTCTTGGGGGAAATAAGAGCCGGAGTATGTGGTGTTTCCACTAAAAACCACCTCGACTTCCGCCATGTACCCGTGTGTCGGAGGCTGGGGCATCACCAAAGCACTCGTCGCCACCCTCCGACGGGTATTGGCCCGCCAGATGGTCAGGCGGGCCCCGAGCAAAACCCCCTTGGCGACGGATTAAGGTGTTGGACTCCGCCGCCAAAACGCCCAGCAGCCGCAGAGGATAGGGAGGACGGCAACGCAACACCGCATCTCCTCTTCCTCTGCGGCCCCACCGCGACGCATCGAATGGTGCGCCCCCATTTGGTCACGGGAGATAGGGCGCGCGGCATCGCAACACCGACACGCCTCTCCTCCCGCGACCGCACCCGCACCGTTGGACGCATCCTGAGCAGGCCCCTCCAAGCCCACGCGGAGCGTCCCCTCCTGGATCCCTCTTAGCTTCACCACGGGTGACCAATCCACGGTTACTGAGCCCCCCCACCTCGACAAGGTGGAGATCCCACGGGGGGGGGGGGACACAACATATTAACTGTTGTACAATATCTAACTAAATTTATAAATTTATTTATCTGAGGTTTTTGTTTGTCTCGCATTATTTTTTATAATATTATGCTTGATATAGCTTAATTGTAAGCTTGTTACTTATGTAAATAAACTCAAGTGATATGTTTACTTTCAGGTATGAAAACCTTTAAAGAAATTGGCGTTTCAAGTGGTAAGCGTATCTTGGGAAATGGATTTCATATATAGGTAATTGAGTGCCACGTTGGTCTCGCGGCATAAATGTGCGCGTGGGATTGGGAGCTCTCGAGTTCGATTCCTGAGTCGGGCAAAGTGTTATTGGGTATTTCCGTTAGGAAATTCTCAATAACAGCACGGAGTCTGGTAATGTGCCTGGTACGGCAATAGGCTCGCCCCCTATAACGTGGGACCTAAAAATTCATGGCGAAATGTGGGTGTAATATTACACACCTCTGCCTACCCCTTCGGGAATACAGGCGTGAGTCTATAAAAAAAAAAAAAAGTATTTGGTGTGTTTGGAATAAAATTAAATTGCATGCAAGTCTACAAAGTAAGCATTTACTTTGATCGGTGTCAGTATTCTAGTATCATCTTGCTTCAAATGAATTTCAATAGCAGATCTGGCTAATTCCAGTTGCTAATAAGGGATAAAGACACAATTTATCGGTTTAAAAGTTCAACGCCCACATATCCACTGTATTATAGTATCTTTACGTAAACATTCCATACTGACATTAAACTACTATTACAGAAAACCAAAAATCTAGAATAATATTTCAACTATTCCTATAAAGCAACCGAAATGTTGGGTAAAGCAAAAACTTTACCATTGTAGGGTTTTGCTTTGTCTTTTGCTATCTGTAAGTAGTAGTTTAATTTTAATATCTATTTTCGTAACTTCTATTAAATGTTATCCAGTGAAGTTCTTGCTCGATGTAACCCTTCTAAAATGCGTAAAAACACTTCCTAAGCACTTTTTTGACACGCAGAATGAACAAAAATAAACAAATTAACATTTTAATATAATATCCTATTTATAACTTGGCAGCAACGCCCAGAAAATCCAACCTAAAAATGTTCAAATAATTTAAATGTTCTTGTCCCTTCCGTACCCTGGAGCTACCTGTCCTTTTCAATGGCTTTCTTTATCTCCGACCCGGTTATACCCATCACCCGGTTTTACGGGTGCCATTACCCTGTTAATAACTCATTGATCCAACTTGAGTTATGGGAGACAGGTCATGCCGAATATTTCCCATTACGTTGGGCAAGTAATTGAGCATTGCGTCGGCTTAATTGATTGTGTGGGATGTTTTCTTATGTGATGTATGGTAGTTTTGGTAAATGGTTGTTTTGTGCGTGTGGTATGTTTGCTAAGAAAATTTCGTTTGTGTTATACATGGAAGAATAACTAATATCCAATCTCTTTGGTGTTATATAAAAATTTTGACAGGTTTCAGTTTTCACACTGTCTCTTTCTCTCTTCACGCATATAAACCTTATTATTAAAAAAACGAATTCTAAATAAATATAGAAACCAACTTAGTTCTAGAATTATAATTTTTAGATCGTCCATCATCGAAAGTCATAATTTATTTCAATTCGTCATTTTGTCTTAACAAATTTTATAGACAGATGCATCTCATTTCTCTTTCAATCCACATGGACAGATTTAAAAGTACCTATCCACTTGTTCTTGACTAGTCTATGTAAATTCTATATTAGCTTATGCTTTGATTAAAATATCTCTCTTTATATAATTATGTTTATGTTAATATACATCCGAGATAATAAATGGACGTAAAAATATTTGTGTAAATTTTCAAGCAAGATTTTACTCATAAATGCCAAATCATAATCCTGTACCTTACTACCCGTAATTGGGAGCTACGCTGCGTCTCAAAACTGGCTTATTTATAAAACCCAGAAATACAACATGATGTATTAACTAACTTGTGCTGCCATCATATCAATGAAAGTGAAAACACTGTCTAAATATGTCATCAATAATAAATCCTATCTAATAACAAATTTCAGTCCGTCACTAAGTGTGTCTACTACTCAATCATGTAAGGGGGGCGTAACATGACCCGGACAAGCACGTTTCTTTTATCCGGGTATCGAATCTAGGTCCCTGGGGACACCCAGCTTCGATTTAACTCGAGATTGAGGGAAGACTGTAGTTGTTATAAACGGTGTTTGAGTGTTAGAAAAATAAGATATTGAGATTTTATACAATAAAATCCTGATTAAAATAGAATATATAAATAAATTTCGATAAAATAAGATTATTGTCAATGACAATGACAATCGAAGAATACTTAAGTTTAAAACTTATATCTACTTCATATTCTAATTATAATATCTAGTATTTTTATTGGCAGATATTGTTGCCTATGACTGCCTCCGTGGTCCAGTATATGCGATTGCTGATCGGAGGCCCCGGGTTCGATTCCCGGGTCGGGCAAAAGTGTTACTGGGTTATTCCGAATTCTCATTAGCAGCACTGAGTCTGGTGATGTGCCCGGTAACGGCAATAGGCTCGCCCCCTATTACGTGGGACCTAAAAATTCATTGCGAAATGTGGGTGTAATGTTACACCTCTGCCTACCTCTTCGGGGATACAGGCGTGAGTCTATAAAAAAAAAAATATTGTTGTTTTGTTACACTATTGTCGTTGTTGCTTGACCTTCTAGCTTAGTGATTCTTACAAATTAGCACGATTATTTGGCTTATCGGGGTGTAACTTTTGTATCATACGTATGCATTTTCTAGCGTGGGAGAGCCATGCTTCGGCACGAATGGGTCAGGCTCGACCGGAGTGATACCACGGCCTCACAGAATACCGGCGTGAAACAACGCTTGCGTTGTGTTTCGCCGAGTGAGTGAGGGTACCGGAGGCCCAATCCCCCAACCCTCCCCCCTATGATGGTGCAGTTGAAAAACTATTTGCTACCCCAGGAGGGTACCAACTGCGCTAGCGTTGGAGAATCCCTCTCTGGACGTCCGCGTTCAGGACACAACGCATCTAAGCGTGGACGCCCAGGCCGCCCCTCGTACTCTGGGGGGGGCAAAACTGCGCTCGAAAAGTCCCTAAAAAGGAGCAAAAATATCCTGGTACCCCCTGCCACACTGGCCGTGGACTTCTGCAATATCAGGGGATTACACACCAACCTTAATGCTGTCCACCACCACCTCGAGACAACAAAGCCGGCCTTGCTCTTCTTGACTGAGACGCAGATATCGCCTCCAGCAGACACTTCCTACCTTACTTACCCTGGGTATGGACTTGAACACTCCTTTCTGTCCAAGGCCGGAGTGTGCGTGTATGTTAGAGACGATATCAGTTCTCGTCGACTTAGGAATCTTGAAGGTAGGGACTTTTCCACCTTATGGCTACGTATAGATAGCGACGACCACCCCCGCGTCTATGCTTGCCTTTACACGTCCCACAGCGGTGATACCGAAACTGACCGACTCATTGAGCACATCCAAATGGCTTCAGACTTTGTGCAGCAGCAGATCATCTTGCTTGGCGATTTTAACGCCCATCACGCCGACTGGCTCAGTTCCAGTAAAACTGATCATGCGGGGAGATCTGTTCACGACTTCGCACTGGCTTATGGCCTGACACAACTGGTTACCACGCCCACGCGAATCCCAGACGTTGAAAGCCAGAATCCTTCACTGCTGGACCTTCTGCTGACTTCTCATCCGGACGGCTACAAGGTATCCGTAGGCGCCCCACTTGGCTCCTCAGACCACTGCCTTGTACGGAGTGTGGTGCCTCTCACGTGCTCGCTGCGATCGCGGGATACACGCAGTCGCCGTGTGTGGGACTACAAGTCAGCAGATTGGGATGGGATGTGGAACTTCTTTGCGTCCTATCCTTGGGGACAAATATGCTTCTCGCCGGATGATCCCAACGCCGCTGCTGATTCTGTTGCTGATGTGGTGCTACAGGGCATGGAACTTTTCATTCCATCCTCTGTGGTCCCCATTGGTGGCAAATATCGGCCTTGGTTTGGTTCATCTTCCAAAAAGGCTTCTCGCAGGAAGCAGGAAGCTTACCAAGCCTGGGCTGATGCGGTGGCGGCAGGGGATGAAAATACCAGCGCATTCAAAAAGGAGTATAACTTTGCCTCCAGGTCCTTCAAAAGAGACATTGCTAGTGCGAAGACGAAGCACATCGGTAGAATTGGCGAGAGGCTTGAGCGCCTTCCTTCGGGAACTCGTGCATTCTGGTCTCTTGCCAAAGCTATCGAAGGGAACTTCTGTAAGCCATCCTTTCCACCGCTACACATGGGAAATGACTCCTTGGCCCACGACGCAAAGCAGAAAGCCGATCTTCTGGGCAAACTCTTTGCGTCCAACTCGACCTTGGATGACGGGGGACAGGAACCGCCTACTATACCGCTGTTGAAGGGCTGTATGCCGGATATTCGGTTCCACCAGCGCGCAGTCCGTATGGCACTTCTGTCCCTCGATATCCATAAGTCGAGTGGGCCTGATGGAATTCCCCCTATTGTGTTGAAGATCTGCGCTCCAGAGTTGGCACCAGTTTTGACACGCCTTTTTCGTCTCTCCTACTCATTTGGCGTACTCCCAACATCGTGGAAGACAGCATTGGTCCACCCGATCCCTAAAAAAGGCGATTGCTCTAACCCGTCCAACTACAGACCCATAGCCATAACCTCCCTCTTCTCGAAGATAATGGAGTTCATTATTAACTGCCAGCTCCTTCGGTTTCTAGAGGATAATCAGCTGCTTAGTGACCAGCAAAACGGCTTTCGTAAGGGTCGGTCGGCTGGTGATCTTCTAGTATACCTGACACATCGTTGGGCACAGGCGATCGAGACAAAGGGGGAGGCTTTGGCGGTCAGTTTGGACATAGCGAAGGCCTTCGATCGGGTCTGGCACAAAGCGCTTCTTTCGAAGCTCCCTTCCTATGGGCTGCCCGAGAAATTATGCGAATGGATCACCAGCTTTCTTACAGACAGAAGCATAAAGGTCGTAGTTGACGGTGAATGCTCTGACGCCTTGTCTGTAAATGCTGGTGTTCCTCAAGGCTGCGTGCTATCGCCTACCCTGTTCCTCCTGCATATCAATGATATGTTGCTAGATAGCGACATTCATTGTTATGCAGATGACAGCACAGGTGATGCTTTATATACCGGCCACGCCAACATTTCTCGGGAAAAAGTCATCGAGAGCCGACATAAACTTGTGTCTGAAATTGAGACCTCCTTGGAGATGGTCTCAGATTGGGGAAGACATAATTTGGTCCAATTTAACCCCACAAAGACACAAGTCTGCGTTTTCACCGCAAAAAAACTGCCGATGGTCGTATGTCTTCGTTTTGAGAGCACCCCCTTGACTGCCTCCTCCAGTATTGGAATACTTGGTGTCGACATATCGAGCGAAGTCCAGTTCCGCGGTCACTTAGAGGGTAAGGCTAAGTTACCCTCGAAGAAGCTTGGCGTGCTAAATAGATCGAGACGGTATTTCACTCCGGCCCACCGCTTGCTCCTTTATAAGGCGCAGGTCCGGCCGCATATGGAATACTGTTCTCATCTTTGGGCAGGGGCACCCCAGTACCAGCTTCTCCCTCTAGACCGCATCCAACGGAGAGCCGCTCGAATTGTCGACTGCCAAGATATTTGCAATCGGTTAGACCCCTTGGCGCTGCGTAGAGATGTAGCCTCGCTATGCATCTTTTATCGATTCTACTATGGGGAGTGCTCCGAGGAATTGTTCGGGTTAATCCCTGCCGCCTCTTTCCGCCATCGTTCTACGCGACAGCATTTCCATCCCCATCATTTAGATGGTTGGCAATCCACAACGGTGCGTTTCTCTAGAAACTTTCTGCCTCGCACCTCTAAACTGTGGAATGATCTGTCACCTGCGGTTTTTCCGAACCAATACGACCTTCAGACCTTCAAAAAAAGAGCGTATTCCTTTTTAAAAGGCCGGCAACGCACTTGTGACTCCTCTGGTGTTGCGGGTGTCCATGGGCGGCGGTAATCGCTTAACATCAGGCGATCCGTCTGCTCGTTTGCCCCCTATTCCATAAAAAAAAAGAAATTAAGAATATTATAGACTCTGCCTCCTTTGGGGTTTAGACTATTTAGACAAAGTGCATGTGTTGTTCTAGGATATTTTATTGCTGTTTGCCTCGCTCACCGCTCATCTCATCTCATTAGCATGTCTACCGGAGGTAGATATGCAACTTAAAGGCCTTGGTTATACTGTTACACTAGGTGTTGTTTTATTGTGCGTGTGGTGATTATGAACCTCATAAAACTCGAGAAGTGTTTACGTCCTAATTTTTGCCACTACGAACAGGAGTATGGTATCAAAAATTTTGTTTCAAACTTGAGAATTATTCTAAAGTTTAAACGTACTAGTGAATGTACTTTTAGTACGTAATCTTAATATATAAAATCCTTGCGTTACTGACTGACTGACAGACACGCTACAGCCGAAACTATTGGGCGCAGGAAGCTGAAATTTGGCATGTATGTTCCTTGGGGACCGTAGGGGTGCACTAAGAAGGGATTTCCCGAAATTCCCACGGGATCGGCCAAAACGGGTAAATTAAAAAAAATGCAGGCGTAGCTGCTGGCGTCCTCTAGTTCTGTTATAATAAGGTAGACCTCTCATAGGGCGTGTGCGTTTTTCGAGCGGGTGCCCATCGTGAGTCCGGCGTGGCCTTCTCTCTGTAGCACAAAGTGAACACCGGGTGCACAACATTTTGATTGTAAGCTGGTCATAGACCATGGACATCATGCAACATTAAATATTGCGTCTTCAATTCGCAAATATAAGGATCAAGACCGGTCTATGCGGAGAGCCGTGATTGAGGCCTATGTACAGCTGTGAACGTCTATCGGCTGACAGGATGATGATAATGAAACACAAGTGTTTTCAGTTACAGATTCAGTTCATTTACTCAGATAAACACTTAAAAATAGTTTTTAACTTTGTAAAATATATTTTTGGAGCATTACGTGTTATTTACCAAATGAAAGGACTTGAGTAGCATATTTTGAAAAAAAAAATCAATTATTTTCTGAATGCTTTGTTTCAATTAATTCCATTGTACTCAAACGGTTTAGTTATTGAACTTAAGTTTTGATGTGAAGCTATAATTAGTCTAGAATTAGATTACGAACTTAATTCACATATAATAATGAATGTTATTACATTTAATAACAATTTTTTCCTTATTCTTGCTTTATCTTGTGTTTTATAGTTACATTTCGAGTGCGAAGCGACTACTCAAACTTCTACGCTATACACGTAGCAGTCTAAGCAGTTGCTTCGCCAGTTAGCTTTGCGCTAAGTATTGTGGCTTCAATCACCATAGGAAACAATACTCTGTGATCCACAAGGTGTTGTTTCAGAACTGGATATTGTGTCCGTTAATTTTACAGTCTCCTGTGGCAAGACGTTTTCTAATGAGATTTACAATTATTTTCAGTACCAGCATAATGTCTAAAATTGACATGGCAAACGACTTGGCGACTATTAAATAAGACCTGTATTTTCGGTTTTTTGCTCTCAGGATCATCTTTAATGCGCGCCATTGCAACTACGCTATGATTATGGTTCTGTTTAATGGAAAGTAAGGCATTCAGGGCTTAAGCCTTGTATTCATTAGGCAACATTTGCTGATAAACTGTTTATGACGTGTTTATCAACAAGTTTACCGTAAACACTGTTTCTAAAACATGGCCGTCAACACTTGTAAGTTGTTGCTAGGATGTCGCCCGAGGAGGTAGTGACGCTCTGTGCTGCTTACATAATAATTTACAAGAGTGCTACTAGAAAATAAAGAAGAAAACGTGGTGGATTCGGAATTATCTCTATGGGCATCGAAACTTGGTTATTGGACCACACTACTTCCATGTTAATAAACCCGCGCAACACACGTCCACACCTGTTGACTTTTGCTTATAAACAAGATGTTTCGACTTGTTCTCCATTTGATTGGGGTACACGGCAACATGTTTCAGAAACAATGTTTCATCACATTTGTTTATGAACTGTTTATAAACTGTTTCCAGAGATAATGAAACACTGTTTATTAGCTGTTTAAAAACAGCGTTTATCAACAAATGTTGCCTAATGAATACAAGGCTTTAGTCCCTAAAACTTGCACGATGTCCTTTGAGGTCTCATAGTATAAGCAGATCGTGACTAGCTATTTGGCGTTGACCTTTTTTTTATTATACACATATAACAAGAAAACATGAAACTTGAGTGTAAAACTAGTTTTACTGGCTTTTTCCATCATGGACCTGCTTTATTTTAGCTTTTATTTAATTACCGCTGTACTAGTGTAATAGGTGTTTTATGTATCAAGGCAAACTTCGTGAACATTGGCGTAATAACAGATATATGGAACGTTTTAACTAGTTCTCAGTATATTAAAATTATTAGTAGTTCATACGAGTTTACACCACGTACGATGATTTACGTGTTTTAAATTCGATTCCCAAATGTGAATAAAAGTTTTATTCACAAATATTGGATTATAATATGTTGAGTTTGGATATTGTTTGTCAGCACAGGAATTAAATAGTCAATATTTTATGCTTAATGCAAATAATAAAATATATAAACTATCAATTTTAGCCGTGTAGTATCTCTAATTATATTTTTTTTATAGACTCACGCCTGTATCCCCGAAGGGGTAGGTAGAGGTGTAAATATTAGACCCACATTCCGCCATGAATTTTTAGGTCCCACGTAATGGGGGGTGAGTCTATTGCCGTTACCGGGCACAATACCAGACTCCGTGCTGTTACTGAGAATTCGGAAAAACATAGCAACACTTTTTCCCGGCCCGGGAATCGAACCCGGGACCTACAATCAGAAGTCGCATACGCTTTCCACCGGACCACGGAGGCAGTCTCTAATTAAGAATACAAATTATCACTACCGCACTTAATTCCGTGAGTGTCGTAATGGACGACTATAGAAAATAGAAGAAACTCCTAAGTAACTCAAAGAGGCCACTTCTTCTCTTTAAAGACTTACTGCATTATTTTAGTGTCCCTTTTTAGTTTAATCACATATAAGTACACATAATATTATCCATCCAAGGCCGAGTATACGCCATCACAAGAAGTCGTAATTTTCACAGCGTGATCATTATTCAAAGCTATAACTCGGTGCCATGCTCCTTACATTAATGTTGTCCTTATTACATTCATGATATAGGCATCGGTGTACAATGGGCGGTCGACAGCCTTAATTTTCTAAGCCGTATTTATGTCGGCCGTCTTTTCTTGGGTCTTAATAACTTGCCTCCCCAGGGATACCGCATGAGTGATGTCCGCAACGTGTATGTGTAAGGAGAATGCAGTGGGCTAGGTCTGGTTTGTGTTTTGATGTCTTTTTTTTTAAAGGTGTAATACTCTTGTAATGTTCTCTTTCTTCCTTCCAGTTCTATTTTGCAGTGCCCGGCAGGGTCCATGATGATCTTTGACAGTCGTTATAGGGCTTTAGTACCTTCTAAATAAACTGACACTAATCTAAACCATGGAACATCGCTATCCCTTCGGGTTGCGGAAATCAGACAGGCAGTTGCTCTGTGGAAAAGATAATATTCAGCCAAATCTGGTTAGACCAGTAAGCGGACCCCAGGTTGAAACTGGGATAACGCTAAGAGGATGTTGATGTACGGAACCCTCGGTGGGCGAGTATGACTCGCACTTGGCCGGTTTTTTTCTGTTGGACAAATTAGGGTGATGCTCAGAGCACAATTTTTCGTCGCATTTTTGTGATATTTTTTCACGTAATGTGGATAACAAGGGTCAAGCGACAAATAAGATGCTAGAAGATTATATTTTTTAAAGTTATAAAATAATTTTCAGAAGTCCTAACGCTCAGACAAAGCTACCAGTGGCCTAGCAATATTTGTGGTAGCCGGTACCTATTTTAGTGGTGTCACTCTATCGAAAGCATAAGACTCAGAACTCTTCAATATAATTATATTGACACTTGTTCTAACCATTGAGTAGGTATCGCTATACCTATGTGTTACGGAGCCCGTTCGGCAGTCACTCTGTAGAAAAGCTTATATTCTGTCAAATCTGGTTAGATTGGTAGACGGACTATGAGTTCCAAGACGAAATAGTTATTTGTGCAACAAGAGAGCAAAGTTGTTTTTTGTTTCGAGTGCTGATTTAGAGTCCCGAGCAAGCGAAGGATTCTATGATTGATTCACGAGCGTAGCGAGTGAATCAAAGTTAGAATCCTGAGCGTGGTGAGGGAATCAACAGCACGAGATACAAAAAACTTTGCTCTCGTGTAGCACACATAACTTTTCACCACAGCAGTGAGAACACATATTACTTAGGAGACATAGAAATGAACAGGAATTCTGCATAATCACTTGTTGATTTAACTCTTCTGGTGTTAAAGTACAGTCATCATCGCTAGTTTCACTCATATTTTTAGATTATTTTATATATTAATATAAATTTAACACGTTACGCTATACCTACTTTATCAGCATCAGCGAAATTATTTTTATTCCCGCTACTTTTTTAAATCGCGTTTTAATACCGCGTCCCTGATGTTTATTTTTCAAATGTATCATTGTTGTAATTCTAAATAAAAATGTAGGTATTGGTTAAACACTAATTTTATACTATTAATTATTTTTATTAAAATCCAATAATAAATGAAACATGTAAACAATAACATATAAAAAAGTAATTTCTTTATTACAAATATCTTTTTTTTTTTGCGTAGCCGTAGGTGTTTTCTTTGAGGTCGAATTCCAAAATCGAATTTCGAATTCGAAGGGGTTTGTTTTTTCACTCACTTTTTATATGCACGTGAAAGAGACAGAGCACAGTAAAATTCGAATGTTTCAAATTTGTGGCTGAACGATGTCAATTCGTAGCACTGAAGATTGAACAATTAAAAATCTACTTTGCCTCACGCTCGAATCAAAATCGCGTTTTGTTCACTGTTGTCTCGCAGCAAAAGCGGCATGTTTGAGTTGCTGTGGTGAAAAGTCTTTTATGCAACCGGGATGACGCGACTTTGATGATTATAATAATACAGAGATAAATCAGTGCCGCAATATTTAAGGGTTTTTTTGATCGTGTCTTATTGAAGTAGTATTTATGGATATGGACAACATACATACATATCGTCACGCCTTTTATCCCCGAAGGGGTAGGCAGAGGTGTATTTCTACACCCACTTTTCGCCAGATATACTTTAGTCCCACGTAATAAGGGGCGAGCCTATTGCCGTACCGGGCACATTTCCAGACTCCGTGCTGCTACTGAGAATTTCGTGACAGAAAAACCCAATAACACTGCCCGACCCAGGAATCGAACCCGGGACCTCCCGATCCCACGCGCACATTTATGCCGCGAGACCAACGAGGCAGTCGTATAGGGTTTGATGTCGAGTTTTCCGTCTCTACGCAAAGATGGTTTTTGCATCGTGTTATCCCTTAGTCGCCTCTTACGACACCCACGGGAAGATAGAGGGTGGTGACACTTGTATTCTATGCCGTCAACCACACGGCAATGTATAATACATATATGGACAACATATATGTATTATACATGTACCTATATGGACACCCAATAAAATTGGATCCCTCACTGCCCGCGTGTGAGACACGACCTCAAATTAAGAATAGAATCCTTGATAAATAATATTAAAGTGACCTAAGTTTAAACGTCTACTGAACAAAACGTTTTTGAATATCAATCAGTCCACAATAACATTTAATTTAAGATAGTGGCAGTAACAATTTCATAAGTAATTCTACGAAACCCGAATATAAAACTTAAATCCATCCTCAATTTTATTCAATCCGAGTGCTACATATTTCAATTGAAACTCGAACAACCAAATATACGATTTATTGGTATAAAGCTGCAATTTCATGGAAATACTACAAGCACTTCTAACGAGATTGCTCTCAGCGACGTTGATTTATTAACCGATGTGGCATTATGAGAACGTATTTTATTTAAATACTAGCTGCCTGGTTTGGAGCCCGTTTCTTTTTGATGCCACCGTCATTTACATTGTCAAATGGTGAAATTTAACCAAAACAGACCTATAGAAAACAATCATTAGAATTTGAAATTACTTCACGGTTTACAGATTATATCGCAATATATTGGTTTTACTGACATTACATTTAAACCGAACGGTCTAGAATCCACAGTATTTATTAAAATCTGACGTAGCTGTGGTAACGTTTTAAATAAAATATCAATAATGATAATATTCTACCACTTACACACATCACCATCTAGTCCCAAACTAAGCAGAGCTTGTACTATATGTACTATATTATGGATAAACATATATATATACTTTTTTTTGTAAATACATACAAATTATACATAGGAACACCCAGACCAAGACAAACATCCGTGTTCATGCACACAAATGTTTGACTTGCCATTGAAAACCAGCAACTCGTGTCGCGGCTAACGTCGCGAACGGCGCAACGCTGAATGCCTGTCTCGTTGTCTCATCGGCGGCGTACAGTTCTAGCACAGTCTAATACCGTGGTTGTAGTCTGTTATATTTTATAATGTGGGTATTGCTACAAAATGTTTGTGAAGTTATTTATTATGTACCCTTATTAACAGGTGTATTATTTCTACGTGCCTACCAACTTACTGTAAACGGTTTATATTTGTGTGTATCTACTTACCCTTGTATGTAACATGACGATTGTACGTTGTTATGATGAGACAATAAAGAGATTATCGCAACCTTCGACGTAGCAGTCGCTTACACTCCCGCCAACCAGTCGTCAAGTAAGTAAAACCAAAGTAGAGTAGAGTAAGTAAGTTGCAAAAGCCTACGAAAATACTAAGCAAATATAAAAAAAAAACGTAATAAATGTGATCCAGCAGTCAAGTAGGAGTTTAGGAGTTCAGTGACATCACACGTACAAAAGGTTTATTATATCAAAATATTAGTGTGCATGTTTTCGGCCGTGATTAAGTAAAATATTGTATACTCGTATTGCATACGAACCACAAACTTTCAAAGCTCGCAATCAGTAATGTTAAACATTTTTTTGCCTTTACTATGCTCAATTCTATTTCACGTAATTTATTTGGATAAGCCATTTCTTCTATTTTTATACATTAACACTGTGCAGCAACGCAGTTGATAAACATGAATAAGCTACACATAAAATGATATAACTTAAGCACACATCGTCTTGCCAACTAAGAGGTGGATACCAGATTTAGTATTCGGCTTAACAGGTATATCTGTAGGCACAAATTTATTAATTATTATGACGTGGTCCAGTGGATAGCGTATGCGACTGCTGATCGGAGGTACCGGGTTCGATTGGCGGGTCGGGCAAAAGTGTTACTAGGTTTTTCCGAATACTCAGTAGCAGCACGGAGTCTGGTGATGTGCCCGGTAACGGCTATAGGCTCGCCCCCTATTACGTGGGAACCGATTAATTATACTAAATGCTAAAGTATCTTTTTGTGGTCAATTTGTATATCCGTTTTTATGTCGCAACGGATATTTTGATATGAATTTGGTATTATAGTTAGGAGACTGGAGACAAACATTGGCTACATATTAGCTCCATAGTAGCGCTAAAATGTAGCATCACGTTATCTCCATATCATACGCTATAGCCTACACCAACAGGAGGTTGGATCTCCCACGATGGAGCCTCGGGATAAATCTAATAATACATTCTTAATGTCTTCTAATCTGATTGGTATCCGAGTTCCTAAGTTGATTAGTACTAATGGAATCATTATCATCAATCAGGTCTATCTCGCCTAAAATAACCTACATCACTCTAGAATGGTAATCAATAGGCCGGCCATTAAGGTTGTACTAAAAGCGAGATCTTCTAATTACAAAACGTAATATGTAAAATTCTACCACATTCACACACAACCAGTCTAGTCCCAACTAAACAGAAGCTTGTACTATGGGTACTAGACAAGGCATAAAGATACATAATTATATGCTTTCTTTTTTTAAATCCATAGAAACACTCAGACCAAGACAAACATCGATGTTCACGCACGCAAATGCTCGACTTGAGCAGGAATAAAACTCGCGATCATCAGTGTGGCAGTCTTTTATATTTACGCTACGCCACCGGCTCGTCATGGATTAATTACAAAACGTAATTGTTAATGTATCTGTTCAAGTTGCGTAACACCGATCCTATTTGTTCGGACGTTGGTAATGGGATTCTGGGGATATAGGGTTGTCGAATACTGATCAAATACCGATGAATATATATTCAAAGGATAGTGATGTGGAGTTAGCGCGTCTAGGGAGTAAGGTCGACTCGTTTGATGTCACGGCCGACGGGTATGATGCTATGTTTACGAACAAGACGATCTCTGCTCTATGTGTGCGTGTCACGATTGCTTTGCTGCTTCTTTGCATGACTTGTGTCTAGATATTATTTACTAGTCTTCGTCAGCGGCTCTATTAGTGAAAATGCATAAAATCTGTTTAATAGTTCTCGTTATTTTTTTTTTATTGCATAGTTAGACAAACAGGCATGCTGGTCACCTAATGGTAAGTAATCACTGCGTTTCATAGAAACCTGTAATGCCCGAAGGATCACAAGTGCGTTGCTGACCTTTTGGAAAGGTGTATGCACGCTTCTTAAGGGTTCCAATGTCGAATTGGTTTGAAAATATCACTGCAGATAGCAAAAACATAAATTGAAAACAAAAAGAAATACATAGGGTCTGTAAAACATTTTATTTCCTACTCTGACGTAGGTACCTTGTTTTTCCTTGTTTGCGAACGTTCGCTATTTGCAGTTATTGAATAAATTCTTGTAAGCAGCGATGAAGAGGAACGTTATAGCCTATGTCTAGCTATTTCTTCAGATAAAAAGGTTCTTAAATAACCAGATAAACAAGTTTCCCGTAGTTTGCCGACAAAGGAAAACTAGGGACCCGTAGACACATAGGCTAGACCTCGTGTTCAAAATATACTAACGTCTCCTTTACTTGCCTTTTTACAAATAAGTACTATTAGTGTAAATAAAGAAATAGTAGAAGCCTTTCTCCGTACAACTGACTGAATATATTTCACCGTGTTTTGGCGTGCTGACGTTTATTGACAAGTTCTATCGCATCTTACTCGTGTAAATTGGAATTTGGTATTCCATTCAAGAAATTATTAATTTATGCTTATATTTTATGATAACTCATCCACACTATTCTAGCGATATACTGATTGCATTCCACTTGACGTTCAGGCTAAGCTTGTTACTCTAAGAATCAGCTTTGACAGAATATTAGCTATTCCGCAGAGCGACTTTCGTCTGATCTTCACAACCACAAAGTAATAGATTCTTTGGCTTTAACCAGTGACTGAGACGGGCACAATATTTCCGCGTATTATCTACTGACAAAACCTGACAAAGATCTTCATGACAGTTGATAATATAACCGCGTGTTCTGTGTGTGATGGTGCTAGCGATAATTAACAATTAAATACGCACCTAGCTTTGATAAGTTAGCGGTAAGCGCTGTGAGTCTGAAGCCGAGTTTCTCTGGATGGCAGTCTGTAGGTATATGCACTAGACTATTGCTGTCTACTCGATGACAACTATTAAATAGGTACATACTTAATTAATAGTTTGCTAGAACAAGCAAACTTCTTTTACATTTCTTGAATAGATTTTACCAATTATTTAGGTACATTATTGTTTTATCCTTATCCAAATTACAGCGACCAGATAACGGTTTCTTTTCATCGTTTTCCAAATAGCTCATTACAAGGATGAATTGAGGAAAATGTAGTATATAGTGGTGCTTGTATCTGTAGCCGTTAATGAGATAACAACATGTCTTCACTCCAACATTAATCACCATTAGACCAGTAAATGTCCCTAGGAAAACATAAAACCAACCATTGGGAAAATGGACGGAATCTGCAGAAATGCTGTTGATATTTAGTTGGTTTAAACTTTTCTACGACAACGGATCGATGAAATGAACATGAACAGTTAGCAAAGGTATCTTTGCACATATTTGATAGTTGGACGATTCGTTTGAGAAAGTAAGGCGATTGATTAATTTAAGTCACTAATAAAGTTACCTAACGATAACAGTGAAAAAGCCGGTTTATCAATCAACATAAGCAAGACGAAGGTCATGTTGGTCTCAAGAAACCCGGATTTGAGTCCTAGCATAGCAGTAGCTGGGAAACAGCTAGAGCGGGTACGATAGTACTAGTATCTGGGGGCTTGGGTAAATGAAGCATGGGACTCTGATCAAGAAATCAAGACCCGGATAGAAATTGCACGAGCCTCATTTAACAATATGAGGAAAGTTCTGTGCTGTCGTCAACTTAACATAAAGCTCCGAGTTAGGCTACTCCTCTGTTACATTTGGCCTATCGTCATGTATGGTTGCGAAACGTGGACCTTGAAAGAGGACACTACAAGACGTCTACAGGCATTTGAGATGTGGTGCTACCGTCGCATGTTGCGCATAAGTTGGACACAGAAAGTCAAAAATGAAACCGTGCTTCAGCGCGTTCATATGTCCCGAAAAATGATGCCATCTATCAAAAGGCGCAAAATACAGTATCTCGGACACGTGCTCAGAATATAATACACGCTGCTGCAGCTAATAATGATGGGCAAAGTGGAGGGAAAGAGACGCGCTGGGCGAAGGAAAAAATCATGGCTGCGGAACATTCGGGAGTGGACCGGCATTGCCTCCGTCGAACAGCTGGTCCGGCTGGCTGCAGATAGAGACGAATATAAGAAACTGACGGCCAACCTTCACGATTGAAGAGGCACAAGAAGAAAGAAGAAGAAGAAGAAGTCACGAGAGCTAAGGAAAATGCACGAAGCTAAAATTATCTTTGAGAAGATTCTGTTGACTTACAGTGTTGTACTATTTAATTGTACAGCGGAGAGGCATTTAATAATTAAGTTAAATTACAAGATCAAAGAACAACTGAAAATCCTCAATTAGTCGAAATTTTCTCAAAAAGAATTCCCTCCCAGAGATTAATTATAACCTAAATCTCAGGTATTATGATTTATTTGCTTCATCAAGCTTACCTCTGAAATTCCTGCGCAGACTACAATAGCATACTCTGTCATGCATCATTCAGCAACGTAAAACGGGTGACATTTTTACCTTCAGCCGTCCATTCATAATTGGCACTTGGGTATCTTCTATTAAAGTTGCATTTGCCGTGAACATGTCATCAATATAAAATGCGTCTTAGCTAACCCTACAAAAACACGGCAGTAGTAAAAGGGCCGGTGCCCGCATCATTTGTCAATCTCTGGTAACGGTCCTTGGGATTCGGTCTCCCCTAGATTAATTCACCGCACTTTAGTTCCTCTGTTCATTTGGTGAGTCGTAACTCACTTGCCCTGCTGTTGAAGAAATGAGTAAATGAGTGTTGACTCAAGTGGTTTCTAGCAATTAATTGGGCGTGTCTTGCAATTTTGGCTGAATCTTTTTGTCTATTTATTTACAATGTTTGCTTTAGAATGAATATTGAACTATCTTTGAATATTATTTTAGGTAACTAGCATCATCTAAGCACTGTCCCGCTTGTGCTCTAAGACCTTTGCCTTGAAATTCGGGACCCGCTTCGAATATTCTTTTACTCTTGGAGGTATTCGGATATCTTCAAACGCTATTCGTAACACCGACGTTGATTTCCTGCTGCCACTTAAAAATTTGGACATATGGAACGGATGGATGAAAGTAAAAATACGAAAGAATTGTATCGTGTAAGAATGAATGGAGATGTCGGTAGGGGACGCCCAAGTCGGACGTACGCCGACCAAATAGGTGACGTACTAAAAAGGGGCCAAATTAACAGTACCCATAACCGGCGAGCATACATAATGAGGTTAATGAATGTCGAGGAAGCGAAAGAGGTGTGTTTGAACCGGAGCATTTGGCGTTCCATAGTCTCTGCCTACCCAAATGTGAGACAGGCGTGACGATAGATAAATAGATACACTTAAACAAAATTTTGAGACCAGTCGGCTGAAACTTGAACGTAAATTTCAGTAATCGGCATTTAGACATTCAGCCAAACTACAAAAATATCTTATAGCACATCAACCGAAAGTGTTACAACTAGCTATCTTTCTAAATAAGCACCTTATAAGGTAGATCCATATAACTACTTTTATAATTCTCTAGAATCAGTCCTGAAGCCGTCCTTTCTAGCTCAAACAATTTAACCCTATAACACTCAGACAGTGTAAGCTCACCCCGAGCGCCGGTGATGGAGACTGGTAATTCGTCTGTGACGCCACTGCACCTTATCACCCGTTATTGCAGTGTCGGGTTGCACACTCATTTTCATATTATGAGACTTTCGAGGTAACTGTGAGACAGATTTGCGAATAAAGAAGTACTGTCTGTGTTACACACCTTGATCAAATTGCTAGAAATAAATGCGTTTTTAAATCTGTACAAATATGTATATACTTTATTTGGATAAAATACTGACTGTAAGGAGTGTAGTTGACTACTGTTTTTAAACAATATATCAAATATAAAAAAACAGAAATTGCTTGAACATATTATTATTATTCTTGTCCTCCTATTGACACCCAGTGCTAGTGTAAAGCGAATTAGGAGAAGCTCAAGACCAGCAGTGGACTGTAAAAGGCTGTTATGGCAATTTTAATGTTTCCACTTAAAGAGGGCCACAGCTCGGTTTGACACAACTTTTTACTATTTTCGTTATAATCTACTGCTGCCTCATATACAGCACTGCTCTAGTTCAGGTAGAACATGCTCACTAACCTGTAATAATTATGTCCTACATCGTTTTTAATCGTGTTTATTTTTGACACGTTGTTTTGTAGATGATCTGAAATGTATGCCTCATGAAGGCAATATTACACATATAATAATAATAAAAAAAGATTGCTCAAAAATATGTGGCACAGGTACAATTTACAATTTATGAGGCTTATAATTATGAACTACAATATAAGCTCTGGCCTGTGAACTAGGCGTATTACCTGTATTTCAGAAGGCAGTGACTGTGCCCCCCGTGTTATATAAACCATAGCCTCTAACTATGCAACATAATAATCTTTTAATAAGAGCTTACTGCAATAATGTATAACTTAAAAGTAGATTGTTAGTATCATGCATTAGTGTCACGTTTATGTACATATGTGTATGTGTGTGTTGTGTGTTTGTGTGTGTGCGCGCGTGTGTGTGTGTCTGTGAGAGTTTGTGTACTCGTGTGTGTGTGTGTGTGTGTGCGCCATACTATGCTAAGTTACCACTATTTAGCCCAAATTCAAATTATTCTTAACGTCCAAGTAGTAAGTTCTCAGTATTACAGTAATCCAATTTATGAAGAAACGCTTTTACGACCGATTTACAATTATGATTATCCTAAGAAAAAATTCAAGTCTTTTGTTTTGGGTAGTTATATAATTTTGAACTTATATTCTCAAACTGTCTGTTAGCAAAAGAGGTTTTGTATGGCATTATAGAAAACACCCTATATTCAAGTCTACCAGCTGGTAATGTGAGTGGTCGGCTCAAATGTTTCCGGTGAACAGAATGGAGTACATAGAGCTGCCTCACTATTAACAACTTACTTTCTGCATAAAGTTGCACGGTGGGATACCTTCGTGGTCGGCAGAACATAAACTTATATATATTACCTTCAATAATCATAATGTATACATTTTTTTTTTTGGTATCGGGTTGGAAAATCCTCATGGAGTCCCTCCGCCCCGGGGGAAGGACGAAGGGGACTGTCAGACTCTTACTGACTAAAAACCAACCCGTGTTCCTCATGTACCCGTGTGTCGGAGGGTAGGGATTCGCATAAGCATTCGTCACTACCCCCCGACGGGCATTGGCCCGCCAGATGGTCAGGCGGGCCCCGAACAAAACCCCCTTGGCGGCGGATGAAGGTGTTGGGCTCCGCCGCCAAAACACTCAGCGGCCGCAGAGGATAGGGAGGACGGCAACGCAACACCGCATCTCCTCTTCCTCTGCGGCCCCACCGCGACGCAACGATGGTGCGCCTCCATTTGGTCGCGGGAGATAGGGCGCGCGGCAACGCAACACCGACACGCCTCTCCTCCCGCGACCGCACCCGACTGCGAGGGACAGAAGAACTGTCCCTCGCACCCACCCCCCTGGACGCATCCTGCGCAGGCCTCCGTCAAGCCCACGCGGAGCGTCCCCTCCTGGATCCCTCTTAGCTTCGCCGCGGGTCACCAATCCACGGTTACTAAGCCCCCCCACCACGACAAGGTGGAGATCCCACGGGGTTGATCATAATGTATACCTACACAAAGTAATAATTTATTATTTTGATAGTAATTAACTGCCCTAATAAATTCATGCTATATGTTCAATCTCAATGCGAAATTAAATGTTCTTCTAAAGCCTGATACAGGCAAAACGTCCAATAATGAAATGAACTGAGCGCTTTATCTTCAGTCTCAAACATAATATTACGAGGAAATTCCATTAGTAATTTTCAGGTATTTCTCTCAGAACCTTATATTTAACATTCGCTTCCTAGAAGATTGAAGCTTGATAATGGATTTGAGCCATCAAATGTTATGCCACATTCACGTTATACCAAAGCAAATAGTAATAGTTTCGGCACAAAGTGGCTATGTCATACGGATAGACAGACATGGCGAATCTAAAAGGATTCCAATTTTGCTATTTTTGTCTACGGAACCCTAATGAAGTCAGTTCTGCAATGCCTTTTCATTCCATTGCAGACACATCGACAGAAACATTTCACAAACACAAGTTAATAGTGTTACCGTTACAATTTAAGCGCGTTGTCGTTTTGTTCACGTAATGCCGGTACCTACTTATCTGTGTTTCGGTGGTCATTGGTCAGCGCACGGTTTGAATCGCGTGTTATGGCTACCAATATGTTTGGAATTTTATTGTTTAAAGATGAATATTTTATTCAGGCTATTTTTAATTTTAACCCACCTTGTGCCGCCCGAACATACGGGTGTATGGGAACGCCTAGCGCAATCAAACAGATTGATTTTGATTATGCACTGAATTGTTTTGACGACTATGATATAGGTTTAGTTGACGACGAAATTTGCAACTGTAACTTGATTTTACAAACATTTTTAATAACAAAGCACACCTTGCTCCGAAACAACTATTCGTAGATCACTCGAATCGAAGCCACATCACTTGGAGCAAAGTTAAACAGCGAAGCGGCCGCTTTAACCACTACGTCCGCGTCATCCGAGGCACAAAAATTGTATTTATACTACCCAATTACATGCAATAAAAATATCACTGTAAAGCTATTTATATTTCTAGGAAACTCATTTAACGCATAGAAGTAAATTTTACTACATGTAGTGTGTAACACATCTAGTTAGTTAAAATATAAATCGGCCAGATTTCCCAAAGGACTGGTGGTTTCCACTACCGTGTTGCTAACATTTTAGTTGCAGAGAAAGAGTTTACTCCAACATACATATGTTATAGTGGTTCACGTTAGCGAGCTGTCACAAAAGAGAAATCCTGAAGTCTACTTTACCGATTTTGCCTTAACCTTTCACTCGGAGAGAACAGCTTACCAGAAATTCTTGAGAGTTCGTTAACATTCTAATGAGTCGCTTTTGGGACCTAAAGTCCACTAGACCGATGCCACATGTATATTTATCATCATCTGAAACGTCGTCTGATTCGTCGATGCAAGGTAAAAATATGTGAAGCACAATGTTCATTCTTATTCAACATTCGGTATATTAAAGAATGGATGATCATGCCTATCACATATTCTAGAATAAACTACTTACTGAGACCAAAAATTGAAAATTGTCCTAAGGTATTGCTACAAACGGTGCGTTCGCGATACCAACAATTCTGGTTCGGCTCAAAACAGTCTTGATTGTTTTGTCCCGTGTAGAAAAATATCCCAGTAGTTTTACCATTGTGATCTTGAGACATTGTTTTTCTATAGAATTTATTGCTCTGAGAATTGGGGTGAAATATATACCTGGTTAGTTTAAAAACTTTGTCAACAATCCAATTTTATTTATAGTTTTATTGATTTATTTTCATCAGGCGATCGCAAAAAATAATTATTTTTACTTGAGGCTCAATTGAATTTATATCTAGGCAGCGGTACTATTACATTTTTCTCGGTTCCACATTGCAACGGGCATTGTCAACGTGAAACTAAGTGTTAAAGTACAGTTTAGACCTAATTTATCTCTAGATAAACTCTTGTGACCTAAGTGAAAAAATATTTTGGACTTTTACATTATACAGGGCACGTAAAAACTTAAATGTTTTCATTTTTAAGATAATCAAGAAACTGGCTTAGAATTATTATTAACATGTCATTAGTAGTAACGTTTGTGCAAAGGTGTGTCTCACTAATGTTCAGACGGCTAACGAGAGAATTAGTAATGCGGCCAGCGTAAGGCTCGTTAAGTGCAGTATTTTTTAAGTTTTAACGTATGTATGTAACTTGCTTGTTTAATTTTAGTTTTTTATTAAAAATATCTAGAACTTTTCTTTACTTTACATAGTTTTAAGTATCGTCTATATTCATGCTTGATTTGAATTAATGAAACTGGTAATTTTACCACGAATATCTATTTAGATTCCTTCAGAATCCAATAAGATGAATCACAAAATCTGGTTCTTTTCCAATAACTGCACTTGAAGCCCGCGGTCGGATTTTAGTCTTACAAGATTTTGAATAATATTTATAAGCTTCTTCACGAGGTGCAAAATATATACTATTGTCTTTATTTAAAGCAAGGTGAAGAATCAAATTTTCCAATTTCACACCCGCAAAATGTTTGTCACAATCTATAAAGGTCTATTTATTTAAGTGCAAACTGCATATTTACCCTAGCCTTGCTTTTACCGAATTTAAATTAAACGAGTTTTAAGGCTTTTAGCTCCGGTTGTGGTTTTATAAGTTTATTTACGTCGACGTTTCGGGTAATTTTCAGAGGCCATAACTGCGGAAACGCTAAGGTGTCCACATATCGGTGTCTTGAAATTTGTTTTACTGCACTTTTTGCTATTGTTGATTTTATTGATAAATTGAATGAACTTGGCGTTAATCGTTTTAATATATTTCATGTTCACGCAATTTAATTTAAGGCAGCGATAGCCGAGTGGATATACCAACAGACTGCCATGTAGAGGGTATCAGGTTCGAATCCACGGCGCGCACCAATGACTTTTCGGAGTTATGTGCGTATTGAATTGTTAGTTATCGCTTGTCCCGTGCCTCGGAGAGCACGTTAATCCGTCGGTCCCGGTTGTCATGAAGATCTTTGACAGTCGTTACAGGGCGTCAGGACCTTCTAAATAAACTGACACTAGTCTAAACCATGGAATATCGCTATCCCTTCGGGTTGCGGAGGTCAGACAGGCAGTCGCTCCGTGGAAAAGCTAATATTCAGCCAAATCCGGTTAGACTAGAAAGCGGACCCCAGACTGAAACTGGGATAACGCTAAGAGAAAGAAGAGTTCACGCAATTTAATTTCGGTTCCATGAGTACTACCTAAATCTGACAGCTCTGATTCTTTTGCAATATAACGATACTTTGTAAGGTAATTTTGTACTCATGCGACAAATAGTAATAGAAGAACGCTAATATTGGATTTACCTGTCCTTCTAATAGGCTCGTGTCCACTAAGAATAAATCGGTTTGATTGTAGTATCTATAGATTCATTATAATTTTAAGATGTAAATTAAGTTTATTATTTATTCTATAAAGGTAAGATTAATGTTATTTTTAGGATTCTATACCTAAAAATAATGTATTTATTCTTGTGACAGTGAACACCAATCAGAGAGCATTACGTCTAACAGTGCCTCCGCCGAATGGTGGAGGCACTGTTAGACGTTTGAATGTGTTGTTGACGTTTTGGTAGTAAATACAACTTAAACGTCAAACTTTGTACTTGTCAAATCGAATATAACAAAATAAAAGTGGGTACACCAGACCAGACTTCATTCACGGTTTTTGTTTTGCACTTTGTGATATCACTCAACTGCCATGATGGTTTACAGCGTTTTCGTATCAAATTCAAAAAGGTTTTCAAAAAGCCGTAATTAGTAATGTTGCTGATCGTTTTTTGAAGAAAATATGTGTTATTTCGATTTAACATCTAATAAAGGAACAAATCAATCGCTAATTATATTTAAGGACACAAGCCTATTATAAGCGGTAGGAGCATTCCATAGTTAGTCATATTTTGCATTACTTGAACTCCAAACGCAACAAGTGAACAGAAGAACATTGTAATCTAAATGTGAATATTGAAATATACCGTGAGAGGGGCACAGCTTGGATAGAAACCGCAATTTTAAGAGTTCATCGATTTAACAAAAATGGCCATAACTAGCCAAAAAAATCCACTCAAATAAAAATAATAAAAGCCAATATGCCTAAAAGTAAACGAAATTTTACCACAAACTTTATTTCATAAAAATATTCAACTCAAACTTAATAAATACTTCATAAATTTTGGCCAAAAACGCTTTTAGTTTTAATAAAGCATAACTTAAACACATTCTTCGCTAAGTGCACCCACTAACCAACGAAGCAGAAAACAACACACTAATTAGTAAGAACGGACCCCAATTCCTTACCCAACACAAAATGTCCGAAATAAGTCAAATGCCGCAGGACAACCCTACTCGGCCGGTATTCCGAGCCCGCATGAGTCGCGCACGGTTATTTTAGCGGAATTTGTGACCGGTAAATGTGACGGGATTTTAGCGCATGCATGGGCATTTTCGGGTTAAACTTTCCGACCCAAATGCCGTAATACACAATGATATGTACGCTATGGCTTTTGGAGGCCTTAACGATTTCTTTATAAATAAATAGCGTGGGCGGAAAATATTCAAAATAGGTACAATTTAGGTGGAATGCACGTGGATTGAAATGGATTCAGTGTATTGTGTTGTATCTTTGTTTTATAATGTTATTGTAATAATAAAATTAGTGTGAGAGTTGGTAATGTGGCTTCAACTTCAACAAAGTTGAACAAAGTTTCTACATTCAAGTGTGGGCTTGCTATGTAATATTGACACATACGTAGCTGCGGCTTCAATGCTATAAGTTCGAAATCATAACCATAGCATAAACATTATACTTTCTAGAAATAAACGAAACAGTTCCATAATTTTGCTTTACATACTAACTATTATCAGACTGAGCGTAGACGAATACTAGAAAACGATATTAAAGACATAAAGACATATTTATTTCTGCATTTTGGTTGTTTACAACACTTATACAAGTCAAAACCCTATTCGAGATGATGCCGGCTTTTCATACTTAAATGACTTCTTGAGAAGAAAGGCCGAAACTAACTCAATTTCTTTCATCGTTTCTTATTTTTTTAAAGTCCAGACATGAGATGGGTTTAATATGCGAGTACAATGCAGGATATCGCCTGACGCTTTTGACTGACTCAGCGTACTGATGGCCCGCATTCATTGATATTTCAGTGTAATATCGTTTTTCCATAGTTTTAAAGTCCTCCATCAGACCTTGAATTTATTTTTATTGAAATTACCGCGGTCAGGTTGAGTATAAGATAGTTTGCATCAAGAAAAGTGGTATTTAGTTTGAGTTAGTCTAATTAAGGAGCCATCTGCCATGCAATGTACGGTCAGGTGGTATCCTGAAGATGTCCCATGGTGTCCAGAATTGAAAATTTTTGGGTTCTAAATGGTGAGCTTTCCAGTAAATGGTGCCTCTAGTTCACCAGAATCTCGTCGTATGACTTTGTTGCATAGAACTTTTCTTGCACAGGAATAGAACAGTGAAACAAAAATATATTAAAATAAAATATTAATGGATATTGGTGTACATAAAGCGCACAATATAGTATTATATAAAAGTGGATCCATGACGAAAACTTCACCTTTCTTATCTACAATCAGTGCCACTGGTAAGCACAGGCCCTTTCTCATTATGTAAGGCCATAGTCTACCACGCCGCGCCGGTCAAATGTTTGTTGCACAGATCTTACATACCTATTAAAATAAAAGTGATCTATCATGCCACATAAAATTTAAAGAAATATTTCTTCAACCAGTACTTGTGTGATTGTGATTTTGTTCCCTTACACTCATCTGTAAAAATGTGATCATGAACACGGCATCCAAGATTACCTACTTGTGTTTCACCCACTTTACGAGTCAAGGCACCCCTAAAACCATCCTACAATATTGTCAGCACTCTCAGCGTGTAATGGAGTGAGCTCGCATGTACTGGCTTTTTAACAACCTTATAAAATACCATACAAAAAATATATCGAAGCTTTCGTTCGGTTTTTACGATGTGTTGAATTCAACCGCCTAGTACAATCATTTTATGTTATACAACTGAGATTTTGACAATACTGCCATGGATTTTAGGGTTGAGTTGATTTAAGTCGAGTATCATTGTTGAAGGCAAGTTTATGACTTGATGTGTACATAATTATGTTATAATCTTGCTCAGTTTAACAATACACTTTGCATGTAACATTGGGAGGCTCAATAAAATTATAGTCAATTTGATTTACATTTTATGAGTGATAGAACAGCTGTTAAGCTCTATCACTCATGTTGCTAGTACGGAAGTTGTTGTATCACTCACTGTATCTGTATGCTATATCTAAGTATGTACAAATATATTTTATATAGCGTTTTGTACAGTGACAGAGAGAAGACTTAAAAATCCTTTCTCCCCTTTATTTATTGTTATATAGATAAGGCCAGAGACGAGGGGAAGGCACGATTAAATTCTTTTCCCACAGGTTAGCAATGCCTGAGTCAGTGAAACCGAATCAACATCAGTGACATGTTTGGTTCATCAGGAGATATGGACATTGGCCAGGTTATCAGACTTGTAGGACCTATAAGCAAAAATATCATTTCCCTAACTACAACTCGCCTACACATAATGTACCTAATTATAAACCGTTTTGCGTGAAAGCTGTCCTTTTGATAATTTCTGTCATAAATAGAATACGAAGAAAATCATTGTTCACGATCACGGGACATTATTAATAATTTATAAAGGACGCCTACGTCTATAATTACTGCACAAAGAAAGATAATATAAGAAACATCAATTTTCTCGTAATATTAGCTCGTCGACTAATATTAATAAAAGTGAAAAAGTAGAGATTAATAAGCAACATGATTCAATAAGTTGAACTCACCTCTGATCGATTTAAAATTAAAAAGATGATCCACTTTATTTTCTATTGTAATAAATCCAATCTCGTTTCTATTATGTAGCCAGATTAATTTCATTTCAAAGAAATATGATTTAAAAGATTGTTATTCAAAATATCAAATGTTTTACGCTGAAATATAAAACGATCTGTAGTCGAAATTTTGGATTAAAATCTGTTAAAATATGATTTGATAAATTAGTAGATTCGTAATACTATAAATTAGGCTGCAGATCGACGTTCTGTTTGAAAATATGAATAATAGTTGCCATCACAAAAAAATTGGAATTCAGAATTATTTAATTCGAATTCTGCAGCTATTTTCGAATCATTAAAATATTCTATAACATTTTCCCCGAGAAGTATAGTCAAACAAAATATAAACAACTTGGCAAGGTTGTCAATCATAGATCCAGTAAATACACTTGGGAAAAACCCGACGAAAAGACTTCCAAACAGGATAACGAAAACTATATAGAAGAAACAACAAAACAAAGTATTGGAGTGGCCATCGAAGAGTTTGTAAAAGCCATTCATAAAACAGATTTCATACCACGCTCAATATATCAAGTGGTCTTGACACTTGCGAACAATGGGGTCAAGTGTCAATACTACTAATTTTTGCAGACACTTCGAGTGTCATACTCGGTTATGATGCAGCAGAGATGATTTGTTTGCTCAGATTCTTTCATGAAGAGGATACTGATATTAATTTAGTTCATTAAAATGGGACGGTTGATAGTGGCTTCATTATGGAGGCAGCTGTAGACAACGGTAAACAAGAGTCGATTTGTGGTTTACGTCATATACATGTTAACCACGCTTGTATGTAAATGACATGATAATAAATTTGTGTCACGGCTCATATACTCGTAGTTTAGATAGATGATACCTAGAAAGAAAGAAAAGGAGAAAGAAAGCTTGATAAGCTTTTTAAGCTTAGTCGAAATATATGTACGTCAATTCAAGAAAGACGTGAAAACAAAAATACGATTTATTTTCTACTCCCAAATTTTATGAGTCAAACTATTGATGTATAGTGAGTACTTATCTATTGAGCCTAATCTACAATTACCAAAGATAACATAAGCCGCGATTATAATTTGACCTCAATGCCCTCAATTACGTAACATTGGTAAACAGTAATGTTCCCTGTCTATCTGGGGTCCGATCGGTTCCAATAATTGTGGGAATGCGAGAACACGACCGAATCAATTTGTCAAATTGCGTCCAAATGTGGCCAATAAAGGGCGCCTGTAACGAGGTTTTGGACTTGAAGAGCTATTCTGGACGTTTTTGACGCTTACTCACTGATTTGATTTCTTTTTGGTGTTTAATTAACACAAATTCTGATAGACGAGTCTCTCTGGCGAAATGAATACAGAGATTTAAAATGAAATGAATTTTGTTTCAACTCATTACATTAAGAATTTTATAATTAACTCGACCTTATCTTTTGTAAATATACTTTTGCTGTAGATAAGAATTTTAATAAGTATTCTTTAAACTTCTTTGTTAACTCGTTGTGGGATTTTAAAATGAATTTACAATTAAGTTATGTTACTAAATGTAATGCGATAAAATATACGACCTTTCTGGCTTCTGAATCAGGTGATATAAATGTAAATAAGCTGAACATACTCTCGGATGGTATGCATTTAAACGAATAAAAAATAAAGTATAACAGAGGAAGCGTATTCAAACGTGCCGATAAGATTTCCAAGAATGTTAAAAATAAACACAAATATTCAGAAAAAAGAAATCGTGTCTTATCAAGCTGAAACAGAAAGCACTTAAATAATATAAAGAAAAAATATTCACAAAAGAACCGTCTGAATATTTAACGATACTTCGGAATAAGCCCGCAAAATGTACGGAGCACTCGCAGCTTCAATAAAGTGACCAAAATTGGGCAACTTGTAACTTCCACGGGCGGTGGTTAAATGTTCCTTTATTGATAATCCTTGCAAAGGTCCCTCGGGCACGTTGATTATAAATAGAAGGATTTAATTGTCCAAGTTTTAGGATCCTCAATGGAACAGGTCTTCGGGTAATCTAGTTAAATGGATTTCAGTTTCCTACGATAAATGATAGTACGTCGATCGCTTATTCTTGCATTAAGTTTTGATGGATTGGATGGTTTATTTTGGGCCGGTCTCAACAAAGGTGAAGGTTGGAGGCTATTTGTAATCACTTACCTAAATACAGATTGTTAAACTCGGTGCTCTTCTAAAGGTCACGTTTTGATTTATTTTGGTCTAAGCCCTATAATATGTTTATCCTTCCGCGCAAGTCTAACGGCAATTGCACCGTGGAAAGGAAAATATTCTGTCAAATCTGGCTAACTTAGAGGAGGATCAAAGTCCAAGATAAAAGACATAAACATGCAACTGGGATAATCAAATGCTAGGATGATGATGATTTTTTACATTATTTTGTACGTTGCTGCTTACTGATAAATACGGATATTTTGCTATTCATTCTGGGATAAAAATAAAAATAATATTTTGCTAGCTTGCATGAAGCCCGCGAGATGAAAATGACAGAGTGGTTTTATTTTTAGCTCTCGCTATCTGGAATGCCTCGTTTGTTCTGTGACAAAATTTGCTTACCGTTGCAGATGTACGTAAGCTTCAGGGTTCTTATCTTGTGTAGGATGAAATAATAAAGTGTAAATGTGATCCCTACAGAAAGTAGCCATGCTATAAAAATTTGAATAATAAAATTGTGAAGCTTCTGATTTTCGGAAGTCATTTTTGGACTCAATGTAATGCTTGGGCCATTTGTCCGAGCTGATTCGTGATTATTATTTTCAATATAATTTTGAAAATAATTTTAAGAACTTCATGACAGTCTTTAGCATTAGATGCCAATTGCCATACATATAATAAAACATTAGGTACATAGGAATTATGTTTCTCATCTCATATTGCAGTCCACTGCTGGACATATGCCCAACCCAGGGTACTCCATAAGATCAGGTCACTAGTTTTCGCCATTCCGCCACTATTTAAAAAATGTTTAATGGAGTAAAAATCTCATTTTGTTGTGATATGATCTACTAATGAGTTTGAATTTTGTGGTAATCTAAACACAATGAACTTTGCGACAACAATCAAATGACTCTGTTGGAGCAATAATTATACTATTGCCCATTTTATCGTCGTTATAATCCAAAAAGAAAGTCAACTAAAAACGGTGCAGAGTCATCTTCCATCGCTTAGAAAGCTGTTTACTCTCAAAGGAGACATCGTAACCGATACCATCGTAATATATTCTAAAGAAGCATCATTGTATCTGAACCTAAGATACTCGGTAATCCATAGATTGGCGGAGAGTAAAATTTTATTACGTCCCGCTAACGACCGCCCACTGTTCGATATTAGCCGATACTTCCCTCATTTCCCGTCTCAAACGGGGTGTGAATCCCGCGAGAGATGCCCGAATCCCCCCGAATCCCGATGACCGGAGACTGAATCCCGGGTTGAGTTTGGCGGAAAATCGTCGATAACGCAGCCCGTTCATCGAGCGGTAAATTAAGTGATTCCTGCCTCCGTCTCTCACAATAGATGTTCAGTTAAATGAAGATGACAATGGTCACCGTTTTGGGAATCTTCGTTTTCATTGTGCATCAAGCTTTGTAATGAAATCTCGGATTATCGTTGAAGGGACGGCGTAATTAATTTTGTATACTCATTTATCGCGGGCCACTTGAAGGGATGGTCATATTTACGGGAAATAAGTAGAGATACGGTTGTCTTGGTGATTATGGACTGTGTATTGTAAAATTTTAATTTTGTGACAGGCTTTTTAGGGTGCCGTGCGGAAATAAATAATCTTACACTCCCTATCAGAAAGTCCCTATTTCAGCGTTTTAGTCATGATTACGCATTCAGATTACACCTATAAAACTGTAAATAAAAATTATTTTAGATACCTTACTGCGAAAGTGATCGGTTATTATTGTTAAAACTGAGCTACAAAATATTCGTGCCCATGTATTCTAAAAACAAACCTCTAACTCAAGAACACCATAAAGGCAACCATATTGCCCTTTGCCTTATCTAATTCTCTCGTTGCAGACTTGCGCTGCAAAAGAAAATTGCTTTAATTCCATAATATACCATAAAGGGGAGATTCTCTAAGGGGGATCCTTGATGCCTCAAACACGAACCAATACGCGACCCGATGTCGAGGGATGACTACGAGACAGGTTAAAATAAATACAGAGTGTTTGCGTGCGTGTCAATTTTCAAAACATCAGAAGGTAGATTTATTCGTTGAAATAAAAAACATACAAGAGATCCAGTTACTTCGTATCTCTATGAAAGGTGGCTTTTATCTGTCGTACAATTCAGAAATTGTGCATAATAATATTTCACGCCGGATTGGTATGAC
The DNA here is from genome assembly GCA_944739405.2 of Euclidia mi. Classification (NCBI taxonomy): domain Eukaryota; kingdom Metazoa; phylum Arthropoda; class Insecta; order Lepidoptera; family Erebidae; genus Euclidia; species Euclidia mi. The sequence goes on from OX123185.2 coordinate 98,400,963, forward strand.
CGCCGATATCAATGATGAGTAAACAATAAAATCAGTACATTATCCTGGCCGGAGGCCTCCAGTTCTACACTTATGGAAGCCGGCACCTACGACCGCATATTTTATTTTAATTTAACCGTTTAATTCTGATCTCATGGTGATTTCGGGAAATCCCTTCTTAGCGCACCTCTACATGTATCCAAATTCCAGCTTCTTGCGCCTTATATTTTGATTCTGCGTCGTCTGTCAGTCAGTCAATACCGCAAGATTTTTATATATAGTTCTAACTGGGTCTATGGAGCCATCAAATTATGAGTCGCTTTTGTCGACTGCTCATTACATAAGCAGCAAAACTAAGTAACAACTTAGAGACATCCAGCCAAATTCCATTAACATACTCCATAATAATATTATAAGTACGCTCCAAATTAGTTTTGTAAGGACGGATGGAAGCAGTCGGCACGTCCTAGGGGATAATGCAATAAGGACCGTTACTCACCAACTAATTGATCGAGCTCTCTGCGAACACGAATGTACTGTTGTGTATATAGCCTTACGTGTGTCGGGTAGTCCTTAGTAATTCAAATGGAAGTGTGTTCTTTCTTTTTAAAATATGCGCACGTTTTATATGGTAATGTTTGGGTTTTGCCTGTGGCGTTACATTGTTTGTAGAAAAAAGATGTGGAGGAGATATACCTTTGCCTCCACTGTGTATTAGCTTAATGTGTGAGCAGGTATTGTCACGCCGTATATTGAAAATAGATTTCGCCCTCGGCTTCACCCGCGTACTATTTAACCCCACTAGGGTGGCCGTTTCCAAAAATCTTTTAGTGTACAGTATCCAAAGAGCATTCGTGCCAAATTTCAGTTTCTTGCACCCTGTAGTTTTATTTGTGCGTTGTCGGCCAGCCAGTAAGTTTCGCAAGAATTTTATATATTCAGATGAAACAACTGATTATTTTGGTAGTTACTTTATGAAGTGGTGACACATGGAGGTCAATATACATCTAATATCTCTGTAAGGATTGTTTATCAAAGCGGTAGGCAAATGTACTTTTGTCAGTCATGATTTAAGTGCGTGTGCGGTTCTCCATGTACAGTAGCCTTTCCTAGTAGTATCCTTTTCAAAGTATACTATTAATTTCTACATATGTAATGAAATAGGTTTTTAAAATGGGTGCTACCAAGCATGACAATGCTATGATAATAATATTATCAAATATTGCAAGCCACTACAAGATAATGTATTATTTTCTCTTTACAGCCTTTAGCTGCTTTGCTGGACTTAATTAAGCCTCTCCTAAATTTGCTTCGGAGTAGCACGGTAATTTTATAGGGGGATTTGGCATAGTATTTCACCCAGGCCAGACGGGTTAGTACAGGGTTTAAAGTGGAAGTGCAAAGTTTCGTCTCTGCGTAAAGATATTATTTGTTTCATGTATTTTCTTTAGTTGCCTGACACCCATGGTATAAAATAGGGAAGTGGCATTTTGTATTCCGAATCCATCACTACACCATATTAAGTATCTAACTTAAATTTTTCGTACTCACCTGGCCCAAACGGACTATCAAAAGAACCACAAAACGCACAAACAAATTCAGCAAAAATATGTGTAACTAAAAGTGATCACTAAGCTCTTTAGTTTAAGCGCTATAATTAATTGGACTGCAAAAAGAATCAACTAGTCCCACCACTTACGAATAAGTGTTTTCAGTTTACACGACACACATTTACTAAAAGCTATTACGTAGGGATTACACCGACACTTAATTAAATAGAGGTACCTGTTCCAACAAATCCTTTACCAACTGAGTTTGTACCCAACAGTAGTCGTACTATTTTTCCTCTGCTGGGTCGCTACGGCGAGAATCCGCTCTTTGTAATTTTAATTATGAAAGTATATCCGATCAAAGCTGAATGCTCGAATTAATATTGTCAAAAGGCCCCAAAGTATTCAGCCCACGGCTTTCTGTAAAATTCTTATAAATAAAATTACCTTTGTATGGAGTAGAATTTTTATTATAACTTTATGGTTGGCTGTGTCATGGTGTAGTTTTGTGAGATTGCGACCAATCACCTGTCTTGTTGACGATATCAACATTGGTTTTGAGAGTATGTCAATATCAAAATTCATTTTGGGAAAAATAATTTGAGTTTGGGTGGTGAGATTTCGCATTACAAAATGTTGTTTAAAGAAAATAGAGCAAAAAAAACATTAGGTTGTATTTCTGCTGAGTTGAGTTTCCATGTTATGTATGTAGTTTTCCGACTAGCAGCTTTTCTCTCAATATAAAACACGTGACTTTGTGAGTAAGTACATTACGAATTCCATATCGACGAAATAAGTTTTATGTATGTTTATATAAGTATTACAGTATATCTAATTCTTTTCTCTCTGTGCCATTCTTACGTTTGTAACGTAGGCCATGAGATAATAGTATATTAGCATATAGCATTCATTCTGCCTCTAACGTAACTATATATGCTCTGTATACAGAGCATTACTTTGACTTTGCAATAAGTTATTTAATTATTAAATTAAATAACTTATTGCAAAGTGAAAGTAAAAAGATCAAAAATTATTTTATTCACTAAGTCACAATCTGAGACTCATGAACTTTAGAAGTAAATAACAGAAAGATCCTAAATTTAGCGTTATACACAGTAAAAACATGCCCTTTATAAGTCTATATCTTATTTTGAATCAAACAGCCACAACTTTTGTGCGTTCTGTCTTGGCAGCAGTAATCCAATTCTTGTTCATCACAAGCTCAGTGGTTCCCTGGACACCCACGCTGTATCATAACCGAGCTAAGTCACGTACCAAATTAGGTCACTCCCGGGCCGCTGCGAATTTGATCGCACGGAATATCGCTGCTTCTGCGTTTGTTAACGTTGTATGTACTGATGAATTAATTGTACTATAGACGTTTTTTAAATCAATGGCTGTTGTAAGGATGGCCCGGCGATAAAGTATCTTTAAACTGTAATATTAAATACCTACTGATACATTTCTAAATGATTTAATTAGTATTAGCTAACTTACGTTACTTTCCGTGTGGTGACGGAATAAGAATACAGAGAGTAATCCCGAGGGTGTCGTATGAGGTGACTAAGGGAAACACACCACTCAAAGATTATCATTGCTATGAGAGGGTAATCTCGAAATAAAACCCTATACCAACCCGTTTGGCCAGCGTGGTATAGTAGGCCAAAACCTCCATACGGAGAGGCTTAAGTCCAGCAGTGGGCTGCAAAAGGCTGTTGATGTGAGCAAACTAAAACAACATCACAACCCTAAGCTCTCAAAAACTGAACCTCAATCCGACAAAACGACGTACATTATAATAGAGTCACAACTAACTGCACGGACGCAGTTGTAGTTAAAGCAACCACATCCTCATTTAACACTTCGCCAATTGTTGTGCTTCGATCCCCACTCGAGAATACTTGTACGATCCACAAGTTGTTATTTCAAGAATGAGTATTTCTATGTAAAGTATTTGTAAAGTTCTTCAAACCACAGTAAAATTCATTTATAAGATGTAAAATTAAACATTGACACAGCAACCATCGCAACTATTAATTACTACAGATGCTAATGGATTTTCTAATTATTTCTTTGTGACTTAACATCATAAAACACTACATGAACCTTAACAAGGGTACAGAAAAGGAAAAAAAGGGTTACCTTTCATTTTAAACCTCAGACAAAAACCATAACAAACTCCCAACTGAGTAGAACAAAAAAGCCACATTCACCATGCCCGTTCACCGAAAATATAAAAAGAAATTTAAGCCAACAACAGTGCTTGCTAAAAATAAACGTACGTATTATCTAGTGTTCGTTGAGCATATGAAGAATAACTGAAAAACGCGGTGGTCGGTCAGCGGACGTGTTTTACACGGCGGCGCTACACAAATATTCGCGTTCCGTGCCCACTGTATCAGAAAGTCATACGTCGTGGGGTGTGGACGCAAGTGAGAGCGGTAGCGATTCTACTTAGCTAGTTTACCAGTGATTTATAAGTATGGGTTATGATATGATAATTATGATATAATGATATGAAGTGTTTTCAGTCAAATCCGGTTAGACTAGAAAACGGACTCCGGGTTCAGACTGGGATAGCGCTAGAAGGATGATGATGATGATGATACGAAATGGTTTAAAAAAATAACAGTTACACTGGCAGAAGTTTCTGTATTGCTGAGATATTTATTTAGAAATTAACAAGATATGAATTAGAATGATCATGATGGAATATATATATATTATCCATTTGCCTTGCTGAAAATTGCGTCATTTTTGTATCCACTTCCCAAAACAAACTATACGTGCAATTTTAAAGCGAGAGAAATGTGATAAATTCTAATACCGTACTATAATACTGTTGTACTACAGTTTATTCTCTGATATCACGGCCATATATAATAAACGCAGACGTAACTACAAATTTATCGGTACAAACTTCAACATTGCTCATCTACCCGCGCCACAGGTCACCAGTTTAAAAGCACCTTAATTCGTATCATAACATATCGCTTTCACCCATTCTCTACGCCAACCGTAAACAGTACCCAAACCATTCGTCCGTAAACCGATATGAGACGAAGTTTGAATTGCAAAACTAACCGAGCTTCGAACGTTGCATTTTATACCGCAGCACGTCAATACACCAACACTAACTTCTATTGTTTTGTGTTCGAGTTGTGCGATCTGACTCAAGGATGCGGAAATTTTCTGTTTCAAGCCTTCATATCAAAATAGAACAAGTTTTGTAGGTAAAGTTGTAACTAGATCAAAATAATCGCGTTATATCAAAACTGTTGCAAATAGCAGAACGGCCATCCGTTCTGCTATACATTTGCATACTTTTAGCAATAGTTTATGCAGTTGCTTCACCGTTTCCCTATGCTGTGCATACTCGTATTATAAGCTCGGTCACTACACAGAACTTTCTGAAATCTACAAATAATCTACCCGTGTTTGGTTTTAATGTAGCCCGCGAGAGCAAATATTCATATTTAAAGTGTAGCTAATAGTAACTAACAACGAATACTTCCCAAACTCTCAAATAGTCTATGCCTATTAAAAACGGAGAACATAATTAGACGCTATTTATTCAAAAGATTTTAAACATTTCTGTAATCTTAAACCATAATGGTTTTACATAATTGCAAAGCTTCAGCTAAAGTTACCAAGATTTTAAGTAACAAGATACTTCTAGAGTCCCTTTGGGAGCACAGCCGGGACTACAATTTGCATTGTAATAACAATAATTATCTACTACTCTCGGTATAATTTCAAAAGCTTTTAATCTAAAACCACAATTAAAGCAAAATAACACTCTTGGAAGGAGTAGCTTCAGTGTTTATTTAAACAACGTTGCTAAGAACCTCATTTACAATTTTAATTTAACAAGTCGAGTAATCGAAAACTCTATCGAATTATTAAATTTTATTGTTGACAATATCAAAGTGATCTACGCTGGGATGGGGAACACTTTGTTATAATGATGTTTATAATCAGATTCTTTCAGCCTTATCCGTGAATGAGACCATTGGGTACGATTGCATGAGCTTTTTTAAAGTATTACAATAATAATCAATTATTATGAACTTCCATGGCTGTTCTTTGTTGCTTATGGCCGAGCACGGAGCACCCATCTCATTCGCGACTGGTTTCATTTGCATTATGTATCTCAACTGCAAATTTCTTCATACTTTCTTTCAATGATTTGGACGTGTTAACTAAACTGGCTCTGTCAGTTTAATTAACTGAAGTAAGTTGTTTTAATTTGACTATATCTTTTATTGTCACTTATCTCTGTATTCGTTTAAAACTGTATAGTAAATTTATATTATGTTCGATGGACCAAGAATAAAAAAATATGTCTGCTGTCGTGGCCGTAGAATAGGCTTACCATTTACTGCATATAAAACATGCCACCCATTTATTCCGTATACAATAACATAACAAACTTCACGCCTTTGATCCCCGAAGGGGTAGGCAGTGGTGTATTACACACCCACATTTCACCAGTTATGTTTCGGTCCCAATGTAATAGGGGGCGAGCCTATTGCTATCTACCGGGCACATTATTAAGCGAGCGATAATTATTAACATTTTTAATACACACATAACAATAATATTTAAAAACATCTGAACATACAAAATTAATTGGTATTCATCAAATTTATGAAGGTGAAAATGTCTCTCATTTAGATAAAATAAAGTTCTTCGACGATATCCTCTACATACACGTGTCACAGTGCCGCATAATCTTTGTCATGATTAGATCTTCTTCTTTTAGAATTTATTCGTACCTCTTTGTTTTTATTATAGGATTGTTACTATCAACTGCAATAAATTTGTCTCTGTAGACATCATCATTACTATCATCAGTCTGCCGTAGTCCACTGCTGGATATAGACCTCTCCAATGGCACGCCACTGAGCCCGATTTACGGCTCTTCTCTAGATATACCCTCAACTAATCAACGGCCTCGAGTATCGTTGTGCCTTGGGAATAATAAATTATGACGCCCGAAATCAAGCAGCGGCCGTCAATTTCCCGTCCCTTACTCCACACCCCTTTCAATCAAGAACAAAATTATCACCGCACATTACTAATACTGACAAAACTAACAAACACAATAATTCCACATATAATAGTTCGGAAATTACTAGAGTCGAAGCAACTCGGCCCGTAATCAATCATGCCGTGCCGAGATGTTTGTTTCCTCACTCTGCGATAACACCACCCGACATAGACAAACCAAATCCAATCTTATTTCCTTAATGCTAAAGTCTATTTATCAAGTTACAAAGATGAAAATCATGTCGAAGATTTTCAACTTTCTAACATGGAATAATGTTATTATATTGTTGACGATCATTTTACCTGAGAGTTTGTGATGTAGTGGCTTTTATTTTAAGTCTGTTTATTGGCAAAATTTGAAAGGACTAAAGAAATGGATATCTCGTGAGATGTGAGTGTTCGTCAAGTTTATTTGCTGAAGCTAATTATTTGGTGGATAGGCTTAAATATAAATAACAATTTAAGTTTACGGTTTAACTAAAAGAATTTCGTAGAAGTTTTACAAGGCTTTTAAGAGTATTTATTTTGGGTAAAACTGTATTAATAGGCGGTCGCAGTCCATTAAGCAGCTTGGAGTCCTTCCAAGTAAGGATTTGCTATAATCACCGTACTTGGCACTAGATGTTGACTGCAGTAAGTTCAAAATAAATATTGTTAAATCCAGTTCTAGACCTGAGAATAATATTTTAATTTATTTGAAATTGCTATAGTTGAGACGGTAGCTAGTCTTATTTTAAAGTTAAAGTAACTAGTTTTCTTTCTCGTTGTCCAATTTTTCATAAGAAACATGTCTTTATATCGGAATTGTTCATATTGTTTTTGTTATTATTGACGTAGGATAAACTTAGTTAAAATTCTTTAAAGCTTTGGATCCCTCTCTATTTTTATATTTGTTGAAAGAATAATAAGTAAGATCACATCACACAAAAGTAAAAAAATATTAACCTGAAATGACATACATATAAATTATATTTTTGAATAATATCTACTGTTTGACTGCTGCTATTGGTGCTCAGTAAAATAAACGCTCGAATCTTAACAACACTCAATCTAGATTAGTAACATTTTTCATTTCAAATAAATTATTTGATATTAAATCAACGAACGTCACCGTGTCTAAATTTACGCCATTAATAAACTTATTAAGTTGAATACTTGATTGATCAGCGTTCCAGATTTCGTTTCATAGGAAGGGGGAGGGGGGGGATAACAGGGGGTGTAAACAAATCCTTGTAACAAGTAATTTATTCGCATTAAGATCAAGATCTTTGCCGTAAACAACGATCAATGTCGCGGGCCTTTATTTAGATTATTTACAACGGTGCGACGAAGTGATGAATAGGACAGAATTTGAAAGGGTTCCGTGTTAGCAGGCTATTTATAGCCGATAAGAGATTCTGATCGAAGCTAGCCGAGTGAAGCGATCAACTCGTGAGATAATTAACTCGCTTTTCGATTGAAGATCAATCCGTAATTAAAATGATGGAGGGAAGTGAAATGATACCGTTGCGTTGTACACGTGATACAAGTTTACTGAACTGCCGAAATATACCCGAGGATAATATTGTTAAAACCGCAAACAAATCCATGGTTGAAAACGAATGTTTGAAACCATTTTTTGCAAGCTACGCTCGCCTGGAGCTATTAAATTTAAAAAGTCATAACTTATAAACATCGCTTCATATTTGCTTTTTGATACTTTGTGCAAAATAAATCCAAAACATAATTAAATATTCAAAAACGGTTGAAGCAATATTTTTATAAATATTGATTTTTAAATAAAATCCAGATTTTCCTAATAATCGAGGCGTAAAACTTCTAATAATAGAAAATCAGCACATATATCTGAATTATTATTGCAATCAGTTGTATGTAGTATTACAATAGGGTTGTTTCCAACAAGTCAAATCAAGCCCTTTTAATGAAATGTCAAAAATGACCATTGCTAAGGATTTTGTATGAAATATGACGTAGAGACGCCATAGTATTTTGTTGTCAAGTAGATACTTATTATCAATAAATTGACGATAAAAATGTTAAATATAGTTTTAACATTAATTGATGAATGAAACTACTATTATTTTGACATGTTTCACTAGATAAAAATACTTGTATAATTTATTTCACTTGCAGGAAACTTCCCTATTAGTTGTGTGCCTAAATTGTATGTTACAGAGAATAGTAGTTGTAGTCAGATCAGATAAATATGCTTAATTTCCGTTGGTTATAATAAATTTATAATATCTTTTTTTAAAGCCGCAGACCAACAACATTCTATGAAAACTTCAAGCGATATACAAGTGATGATACTTAAGTAAATTCCTTAGTAACACAATCGGTAAGGTTGAGAAGATAGGCTTCTAAAAGACGGCGAGAGGTTGATTTGAAATGCTAATGTAGCCTCGCAAATTCCATTCGAGATTACGAAGCTAAGGCTCCTTTAGTTAATAGTAACAGTGGTTGTAACAGGCTTGCCGTCGACAATGGACTGCATTGTGAATAAATAAGGGGATAACGCTTTCAGAATTTCAAGATGTCGGCCAAAGACCTTGAATTTTGGAAACGGCTATGTGTTGTGAATAGTTTAATGAAATGTTGCTTAAGGGTTAATCTGGATGAAGACCTTCTGTTTGTTCTAACAGATTCTTTTCATATGCCACTGAAAGGCGCGGTCATATTTTAGAAGTTGTCTTCTTATTGTTATCTATTGACAAATAATTATATTTCAATAATTTTTATCTTTTTATACTAGAAGTTTACAACTACCCTGCGCGTATTGAGAGTATCGGGTTTAACCTAAAGCACACAAGACCACAGACTTTTCAAAGTTATGTGCGTTATAATTGTTAATTATCTCTTATCCGTCGGCCCCGGCTGTCATGAAGATCTTTAACAGTTATTATGAGAAGTCCATACCTTTGCGACTAGGATATCACTAAGGTGATGACTAGATTTTTTCAATTACCAATCATAATGTACATAATTATGTGTTAACTTTCTGCATATATTTTAGAAAACCTAAATTTCAATATTTTTTCTCTTATTTGCGGCTCATTTATAAACCTTATATGACATTTCATAACCTTCCGGGTAACTTGATTCATGCAAGCCAAATACACCACATATATAACACAAATTCAAAGTAACAAATGGCTTAGTTAGGACGGCTATAACTATTTCCTCGAGAACCAGATACATTTAGCAGAAATGGACTTGCAGCTAGAATAAATGACATGCGAGAACCCTGACATGCTTCTAGACTTCAAAATTGGAGTTGCAGTATATAAACATACTATACATATAACTGCTGAAACCTTATAGCTTATATTTTATGTAGAACACGTTATTTTTTATAAAAACGTGTTCTTTCCTTCTATTATTATCTTGTTAAATTACCAATACAATTGGTATTGTTATAAAATACAAAACGATATTTAATGGATGAGCGGAAAATGTTGTTATAAGTAATTTATGATAATGATGATGAAGATTAATATCAAAAACAGGAAAGTTTAGCTAAATACCCGACCGAGCAAATTGATAAGGAAAAATCTAATACAATTAATGATACAAAAGCGCCTGAACGAATCTATTATAGGGTCATTATTCAAACGAACTCGATAGACAAAGGTTCCCGTGATATTGGCCCGCGAGAGAATTTACCAGAAACATAATTAAGAGTCGGCCAAGAGTTGGCAACTTTAATCGAATTACGTACCACCCGCCGGAAGATTAACTCGCCTCTTGCGGTTTTGACTACTACAGGCTGTATAACCAGCGCCAGATCTCGATACGGACTCGTTAATGTGGAGCCTTGTCGTGTTCCTGGAATGTTTTATCTTCTGTATTATTCTTTGTATTTGTGTCTCTTCATTTAATTGTACAAATCGTTGTTGCGTGTGTGACTTTTTTTGCCAAAGAGTAATTCTAAAGAAGTTTCACTTCATCGTTACTTTCATTTAGCTGCTAATTGGTGCTATCGTTATTGTTAAGGAACGTAAAAAAGCTTACTTGTGCTGACACGAAAAAAGTCACTCATGTTTGGGTGAACTTTTTCATTCATCGTTTTGAAGTTTATTCGTTTTAAATTAATATTACATTGTAATTCACTAAACAAATATAAATTAGTCACAAATTACAATTAATTTTAATTCGCTATCAACCACAACAGTAATTAAAGTATCGTTCGTAATTAGAGAGCATAAATATTTATTGGCGTATTGCCATTAATTATTTATTGAGTCCTGGTTTAATTTACTTCAATCAAATAAATGGTACAAACAATTTTGTTTGAGATACTTAAAAAGAAAATTAATCTCCTGCGGGATGTTTTGCAAAACAAATTGTTGGGAAGCAGGATATAAAAAGACTTCCTTTTGTATTTTACAATGTTCGTTGCGATGGGGTAGTAATCTGCTCCTTTCGCGTTCCAGTGATGTTCAAACATAACGCGTAATAGCAAATTATCTTTCCCGTAATATGTATTCGTTGAAGCGGGGGTTGAATATGTACTTCGTTTATTTTTGTCGTCTTCTGCCGTGAAAATATGGTTTTTGTTATTCGTAAGAAAAATAATTTATATTTTATTTATAGACTCACTGCTGTATCCCCGAAGGGGTAGGCAGAGGTATAATATTACACCCACATTTCACCATGAATTTTTAAGTCCCACGTAAAGGGGGCGAGCCTATTGCCGTTACCGGGCACATGACCAGACTCCGAGCTGCTACTGAGAATTCGGAAAAACCCAGTAATACTTTTGCCCGACCCGGGAATCGAACCCGGGACCTCCGATCAGCAGTCGCATACGCTATTCACTGGACCACGGCGGCAGTCTAAAATAATTATGTGTTTTTTGTTTTTCATATTTTAAATCATCAGCATCCCAGCGCAGTCTTGCGATCTTGATTTTTCGAGCATGGATCAAGAGGTCCTTTATCCCGGATGCATCCAGGTCAACATGGGACTAATGTACACACATCAACAAAGTCTAGGGATATTTTATATTTCATCAAATATCTAAAAATCTATGAAGAATTTTCTGATACAGTAAATAGAAGAATCATAGATTATTTTAAGGTCTTTAATAAAAATAAAAAACATTTCGTGTTTTTTTTTGTTTTAAATAAAAAAAATAATTTTTTTAATCATCATGGAAAATTAGTATGATAACAACAAACATTTCTTCTTAAAAAACTATTAATTTTAGTAAAAATGGAAAAAATCTTGTAAAATCTAATCATTAATAATCAGTGTTGCCACCTCTTACATTGATTACACATCGACATCGATTGTTAATACTTAAAATTAAATTGTCAATGTCTTGCTGCGGTATGAGGTCCCATGTCCTTTGCAAGTGTTCGTAAAGTTGTTGTTCAGTCGTCAAATTTGGTGGAAAATCTCTCAAAGCTTTTCGTTGTAACATGTCCCAGGCATGCTCGATAGGATTTAAGTCGGGCGACTGTGCAGGCCAATCCAAAACTTGAATATCGTGCTCTCGGAGAGCGGTCGATACCAGCCGCGCCGTATGGCAAGGAGCATTATCGTGCATGAGTAGAAATTCATGGCCTATTTGAGTTCTGTGTGGGACAATAACGGGCTCTACTACCTCCTCGTGGTATTTTTGTGCAGTCATGCTGCCTTGGATCCAAACGAGTTGGGTTCGTCCGCCAAGACGAATTCCTGCCCACACCATGATTGTCCCGCCTTGGTATGGGTGGACCTCCTGAGGGTGCCGTAGACGGCTAACTCTCCCTGGAGCTCTCCAAACGCGTGTTCTTCGTGAATCCGGGTGAAACCCAAACCGGGACTCATCGGTGAACAGCACCAAAGACCATTGTTCGTCACTCCATGGTAAATGCTCCCGAGCCCACGAAAGCCGCCGACCGCGATTGCCACGTCGCAATGCTGGAACACGCAATGGTCTTCGAGCATGAAGATCAACTTCATGTAACCTTCTTCGCACGGTTTGGTCGCTTACCAGCAGCTGGTGGTCCTCCTGGAGCCTTTGCACTAGTTGCAGCGCTGTGATATTGGGTTGTCTTCTGGCGGTCATTTGGAGAAATCGATCCTGTCTCTGCGTAGTAACACGATATCTACCTGTGTGCTGTTCGGCCACATCTCCAGTACTGCGATAACGTGACCACAACCTTGATATCACATTTTGACTGGTATGTAGGGCCTCAGCAACGACGCGTTGAATTGCACCATTTTCTAACATGCCCACGGCTCGTAACATTTCATCTCGACTCAAATGACGACGTGACATGACTTTTAAAGTTCGTACGTCACCCTAAATTAAAAAAGAAAAACAATTAAAAACCCTTTTCATTAATAATTATAATAAAACAGTTTTAACTTTCTTTAATGTAACGAATTACTAGCAAATTTGCCGCCATATTTTGTTTATTATTTTGTTTTTTTTTTCCATGTTCAAATTTTGAAAATAGAATAAAAGAGGTTTTAATCTGTATATAAACTTTTTGTGGAAACTAACAAGGTTCTAAACTATAAACTCGTAAATAATTTAGGATTAAGATATCCCTAGACTTTGTTGATGTGTGTATACTCTAAACCTATTTGACAGATGCCCCTCTAATCTCCAGAATTCAAACGAATTGTTTTATTCTATAGATCAAGGTAGCGTTAATTAAAATAGAATTTTAAATCGTATTATATTTTCATTATATTATAAAATTGATCGTTTTCTCGCAACTGCTACTTTATAAGTGTAATAACGACATATTTTCAACCGAGGGCCCGCGGAGACAAAACTTTTTTCCACAAGGGAAGAAAATTCCTATAGCTGTACGCTATCTTGATATGCGATATTTTAAAAACAATTTGCGAGAATAAAACTGAACAGATACAAGGCGAAGTTTCGTAGAATAATAAATTAACTAACTTTTTGAGCGAAATATGTGAGTTTTTGTAAGCTCCGACGGGGTTAAAATTATGTTCTGCTATTAATATTCTTTCAGGTTTTAGCTGTTTCTTTTACTAGGCCAAGGTTTTATGTAGTTAAATAATAACTTACATTATATAATTTCACGCCTTTTTATCCCCGAAGGGATAGGCAGAGGTGTATTACACGCCCACACTTCCCCAGTTATATTTCGGTCCCAATGTAATAGGGGGCGAGCCTATTGCCATCTACCGGGCACATTAACATTAACATTTTAATACACACTTAACTTCGAAAAGTCAGAGGTGTTTGCTCGAGGTGACTGGGGATCGAACCCGAGACCATCGTCTCGGCAGTCCGATACGTACACCACTGGGCTCACTTGTATCTTTAAAAAATAATAAATCACCTATTCTCAGGCTGGGCGATGTAATACCTAAGTGTAAAAAGGCAGCAGTTTCTTAGAAAATATTTCATCAGATCCTTGGCTATAATAATAAAGACCAATGTTGCGCCGTAGGCAGCTATCTTGTTAACGAAAATGTTCTAGTAAATAAATGTCAGACTTGTAAGCCTTCAGTAATTAGATCTTACGTAGGTCTCAATATGTTTGGAAGCGAAGGCTATACTGACGAGGATTGAGGTGTGGCTATATTATTTCATCGTTTATTCGGGTAAACAAAATTTTCTTTAGAACCTTCTTGTATATATTTAGGCTTATGTATACAATGTACCATTAGATTGTTATACTTTAGAATTACAGTAGAATAATAGCAGCACAATCTTTTTTGTTATGAATTGGATTTATTGACATGTATTTGTTATGACTTATGAGACCTTAGCTCGTCTTTTCTATGACTGATTCATTATTTTTTACGTTGCTCATGTAGTCACGAGTCAGCATCAAAAGCATTCACACCATCTTAAGTTGCTTTAAGTTCAAGTTACATTTAGAACTCCATTTTTGCTAGCCTGTAGCTCTCAAAAGCAAAGACCATCAGAATTATTACAATACTGAATTTTGTATTACGTGAAAAAGAAAAACATTTGTTTCCACAACATTCATATTTCCAATGCTTCGAAATATTTCTCATCGTTAACAGTAAAATGTTTCGAATAGTTTATGAAATGATTGATGACGCTTACCCCTCAGACTTGCTAATGCACACGCAGCACACCTAAAATATAATACCTACGTCCTGTCATGTAACGTCATTAATCTATGACAGTCCGGTTCCAAGCAATTCATATCGATTGCTTCTTCTATTAGTTGGGTGTCCACAAAACTTGGGGCCAATCAATCATACATAATCCAATATTTGTCCAACGTTCGACGGGGTGAGCCCCTAATTGTGAAGTGATTAATGACCTTGTTCACCATCTGTCGACACTTGTTCGTGCAAATGGTTGTGATATTTGTGCGCGATGAGTGTTGTTTGTTAAGATCCGATAGTTTATGTGTTTGTGTGTGTGTGCGTTTATTGTTGGACGTGACTCAGTTTTATTAGAGCTTTTGTGGCTGATTTCTTGTTAGGAAGTTTTCTTTGGATTTGTCGTTCGGGCAGGGCTAATACAGAATTGAATTTGGCTGATATATGTGAGAGAATTTAATTCTAGATGAGTTATTTGCCAGATACCTAGAATTGGTTTTAGTTCTCTGGCAAATTCATTTAGCAAGTATGAGTACCACAATACTACCAGCTTATAATTTTGTGTTTCAATAGTGATCGAATTCACATCACTTACTCTCATTGTGTATTTCCCTCATTATATTGTAGAGGATAGAAGTAAGAGTGTTCTTTCACCCAGAGCATGGAGTTGCTAGCTATTTCAGGCAATAGTGCATGTTTCGAAAAATACCACACCTCATTCTTCCTGAATATTAGATCAAATCTTAAAAATAGCAATTTAATTTTTCAAACAGAATAAAAGACCTTGAAGTCACGAAATTGAATACTTCTAAGGCAAAAAATTATATACTTAGTTTCTAAAAGTATATAAAGTAAGTAAAGTCACCAAACCCGGCTTAATAAAACCTTAGCTACGAAGTAAATCACAGCAGACCATTTTCCCGAACCCTAACGTCTTTATAGTGCCCTAGGGTGTGATAGATCTTACCTTAACTGGGATAAACATGCTTCAACAATCCACTATCTAATAAAACACGAAACAAACAGACGGATAATGTTATTAAGCCATAGAGCTTTTAATTCTCTCCAAGTTAATTAAGACGAACATTAGCAATTCAAATTGGGAGTGGTACATACGTGCGGTTCTTCACTTAACTTGTTCGAGTCTGCGTTGGCTTGTTTTCTCAAACTGAATCATACTAACTTACTAAGTATAGGATTAGTTAGATAGTTGTGTCATTCGTGAATAGTTTACGAGTAGCCACGCTGTTTAATGCTTGTGCTACTACGTGTGAAATGTTCTTGGCTTTGTTTTGCCAGTGAGGATAAAAATAATGTCCGAAGTACTGTTATAATATTAAAATAAAAAAAAGAACACAAAACGTAAATTGCGACCAGCCCGTATATCTAATAAAGTAATTACAATAATCGATTTTAAACTTTCGCGACTTGTATACATCATACAAAGTAAATGAGCGGGTCTTAATCGCGTACAGTTAACTTATTTTAGGTATAAATACCTATTTGTTCTCCGCGACCACGCTCGATGCAAGACGAGCGAAACGTTGGAAACAAATAGGTCCGTGTGGTGACGGATTAAGAATACGGAATGTTACCACCCCATACCATCCTATGGGTGTCGTAAGAGCCGACAGAGGGAGCATATTATGCAGAGAACAGCACTGTAAGAGAAGGAAAACTTGATACAGACCCTATACCAACCTGTTTGGCCAGTGTGGTATAGTAGGCCAATTCCTCCTTTCAAAGGAGAGGTCTAATCCAGCAGAGAACTGCTTAAGGTTGATGATGATGACCGGAATGCATAGGTACTTACAGAGGTACTGATATAACATCATTCTCAGTAAAAAATACAACAAATAAACGCAATACGCAACAACAATACAAAATAAACCTATTCACTAATCCCTCAAATTAATCGTTACAATAATTTACCCAATTATCTTCGAGAGCTGAAAGCATTAAGAGAAAAAAAACGTAAAAATAACATTCTTCCTTTGTTTCAGGTTCCGCTGCACCCGTGCCGAGCTCATAAATCACTGGCATTTAGAATAAAAAGGACCCATTCATCTCAAAGTGAACCAAGAATTAAAAATACCAAATAAGGAAAAAGACGGTCATCGTTCTTTTTGGAACATTTACTCGGGGCACTCATGAATATGACATCAGCGGCCCGGCCTGACCCACCATGTTGATTTATGCGTCGTCGGTGATCCATCAACGGAACCATATAACCGAACGGTTGCGGACAAACAGACGGAGCACATTTTCAAGCGCTCTGTAACAATCTTTTGTGCACTCCGAGATTGTTTGCCAATTGAGTATGCATGAAATTTGGAGATATTGAATCGATGACGTTTCTCCGATCGCGCGATATCTGTTTGAGTTGATAAGTTTGTGTAAAGTGAATTTAGAATGTGCGCGTTGTCGGTAAATCTTTCATCTCCACTTGATCAATAATGATAAAATTATAAATAGTAATTAAGTAAAATATAGTACCTATGTTGAAATAAAAATCCTGTTAAACATTAAGCAAAAGTAAGCTCCCTAGCGGTAATATTAAATTTCGTAACAAAGCCCTCGGATTTCGCGCTCAAAATATCCGGAAAATGTTCCCACATCCTCAAAAAGTTTTCGTGTAGAATAAAATAAAACGGGAAATAGTGAGTAGGCGAAATGCGACGGCGCGCTCTACCACCGGTTCGCGAAGAAGTGTCGAACTCGAAGTCATGGAGGGCATTATGCGAGAGTGAGTGGGCGGTGTACACACTCGTAGCGTCCGTGGGAGCTTTGACGTACGCGAATAGTTTGAATGGCGAGTTCGTGCATGACGACATCCCCGCGATAGTGTCGAACAGTGATGTGAATGGAGGCAACAATGTGTTGCAAGTGTTCAGGAACGATTTTTGGGGCACCCCGATGTCCGACCACAACAGCCACAAGTCTTATCGACCCCTCACTACGCTCTCGTTCCGGTGAGTATTTTACTTTTATGTCGTTCTGTTAGCGTTTGAGTGGAAGAATGATTTCTTTTAAATAACGTCAAGGTTTATACCTTCATTTTTGAACGAAGAGGTTTTTATTATGTTGTAAAGTTTATGTGCAGTTTTCTAGACACCTAGGACGATTCCAGGAAGATATAAACCATAACCATATAGACAATATCTTAATCATTACTATACTTTCAATAATTAAAATAAATATAATAATGCTTTGCAATGTACGTGATTAAAATTCGAATATTTGTGCATTCCCAATATGAGATTAATATTATACAAGCTGAAAACAGAATCATCAATAGTGGAAAATATTGAGCAATGAATGTTTTTGTCAATAAATTTCAGTTGCATAATACATTGAGCCTATTTTCAATGTATGAAAGAACTGAACAGTTTCAGTTGAAATATTCCTGCGAATACCTGGCTTTTTATTTTTGTTTATTACAAGCTTGTATGTACTTACACCTGTGAAGAAATCTTCCAGGATAATTTTAACCCACTTTCCGATTTTGTACTAAGCTAAATTTGCATGCGTGTGACAATACAATAATATGATGTCATAGACCTGATCTGATTGAAGAATCACCTGATGAGTACTATATCTACACATATTATTATAAAAGAAGCTTGCCTTACTGCGTCTGCCTGTCTATATGCCCGCAATAAACTCAAATTTCCCTAACGGACTTTTGTTGACCTAAGGTCTTGAATTACGAACAGGACAACGCTAGGATGATGATGATTTGTTAGTATGGAAGAAAAATAAACATTGTCATCTTTATAAATCAAATATTATCACATAGTTTTCCGTTAACTACGACTGACATATATGCTGAAAGGAGAAAATAGATGTTATCTAATATTTCTCCTTTATTCTCAAATAATTTCGGGATCGAGACCCCTACATAAATATATTTTGTATACATCGTCCATCTTTGATTTCTACTGATGGAAACGTATGTAAGTCTATTTGTGGCTTTAGTTATATATCAAAGAATGTCGGACGTTGATCCATGACGACCACAAGGCTTCGTTCCCACCACATCCGCATCGAACTACGCGACGCATTCTCACGGATTATCCGATGCGAACATCGATAGATATAATCTCACCGTTTTAGATAGATAGATACCCTCACCGGTTGAAGTATATGACATACCGTTTATCTCCGAATTGCTTACATCGAAGTCAAAAATAATCAGCACTTTTTTTTTCTAACTAAAAACATTTCCTCCACTCGACCTCAAGACTTGGCTGAGGATTCCCACGCAGATTGTACTTAATCAGCATTTTCTTTTTTATGTCCGTCTCCAAGATCTAGTCTATTTTTTGCCGAAATTCATTAAATTTGGATCAGTTATTTTCTTGTGCAAACGGAACATTCACAATCATATATTTTTCATTTTAGTAATAAAATTATCGCAACCGGAAATATGCCCAAACCAAATCAGTTTTCTCACTGCAGTGCTAATTGTAATAACAAACTCCTAAAATTAACATTTGATCTTATCTGTGCTGTTGTTGAAATTAGTTTTGTATTCAAATGTCTCCTAAAGTTTTGATTTGAATGTCAAAGTGATGTCGGTTCAGTGACTGAAAATTGCTTGTTCGCTAATTTTCAGTTGTGATGTGTCAGAATCGCTTATCAAATCTGACCATTTACGGTTTCGAAGTGTAAGGAGCTGTTTTAGTTTTTCCATGTCCATCAGTCTCTAATTTAAAGATTGTAATTATTAGAAGAATACAATTTGAATACCACGAGTATAAAAATGTTTAATAAAATTTTGAGACTTGCTTACCGCCATTATAGGGGTATCTGCCGCCAAACATATATAAACAGCTTTATGCTCTGTGAAAGGTTTTGTTATTCGTCTTTTATGTGGAGTTTTGTTACATATAAAAAATCGGGTCGTTCAAAAACATAAGAAGAATTTGAAACAGTTCTATATATGAGCTAAAGTTTGTCTACCATCAGATCCAAAATTTGCGTCGTACAATGTGACATGAATTAGGTAAGTCTTCGCTTTGCAGCTTTCATGTCACAATTCCGCAGCGTCATAATTGTTGCCTAGCCTATCTCATGCATGAGACTTCGTGCTGATCCTTTGTGTGTATCATTTGTATGGTGTGATTGTATTCGTTTATATATCAGTAAGATTATACATGTAAGTATATTAAGTAACCTATTTATCAAATATATACAATATATAAAAACTCTATACACTATTAGATTCAGAATTTAATGATAAATAATACATATATCAAATGTTAGGCAGTCTCATTCTACTAATACGTATACTAAATGTGGGAGTTAATATCATATATCTCCAACTTCTACACCCATTATCGATATAGCAATCTTAATATTACATGATATCGATTTACCGAATAAGTGGGAGTACGCCTGTGAAAGGCAGATTTTGGAAAGGTCGCGGATTTCTATAAGGTCCTTTTTGACAGCTTTTTAAATCATACTGATAGATAAAACATAGCTCAAGCCACTGGACCTGGCACGTCTATTTAATTTTGCAGGATACAAATAATATACAAATAAATAATTTTATTTTTTGCGATCACTGCGTAGTATGTGTGGGGTGAGACTAATTTATAGAATTCCGAATGAAACTATACGAGAGAACTGTGTTCTGAAAGAAAATGTCGCGACTAGGATTGAAAAAGTAATGTTGATGTGGTTTGGACACGTGGAGCGAATGAGTGAAGAAAGAATGACGAATCGGATTTATAAGGCAAATGTGTGTGGGCAAGTCGGTCGCGGCAGATCTCGGCGGACATTCCTCGATCAAATTGGGGACGTCCTAAAAAACGGCAAGGTCCGAAGTACCCGAAACCGGCGAGCATGTATGAAAAGAGTAATGAGTGTAGAGAAAGCGCGTGAGGTTTGTAAGGATAGAAGCAAGTGGCTTTCTGCCTACTCCGACGGGAAAAAGGCGTGAGTATATGCATGTATGTATGTATGTAAATAATTTGAGTTGCAATAGCATTGTGAGTCAGTAGCAGGATTGCTCCTACTACACCACGCTGGCCAGAAAGGTTGATACAAGGTTTGATCTCGTGTTTGCCGGCTATTACTAAGATACGAATAGTATCTTCTTGTATTTTCCCCTTACAAAAAAGGACAGGTTAGAAGTACCCTGAGCAGAAGAGCATGAATGAGGAATCTGATGGGAGTGAATGAAGCAAGAGAGATATGTCAGGATCGATGTAAATGGCGTTCCGTAGTCTCTGCCTACCCCTCCGGGAAACAGGCGTGAGTCGTATGTATGTATATGTATGTATGTATGTACAAAAACCACAGAATGAAATAGAGTACCTAACGACACTGTATTTTTAAACCGTTTTCACATAGATTAACAAGATATTACACTATTATTCGACCAACTCAAATGATAATTCGATCTCATCTTCATTGTTTAACAGTAGTAGATAAGGGATCTTCATACTCTATATCTGTACCTCACCTAAAATACGAGTTTTACTCTGGTTATTTCATTATTGTAAGGAAAGCAAACTCAAAGACCCGATCTGTCGGTTTATCCATCGCTACAAAAGCAAACTGTAACCGACGACCCACCATTAAATAAACGCTACATTCCCAAACTTAAAACCTACCTAGCGTTCAGTAGTCTCGCAATACAGTGTCCCTATGACTAATTAATCTACTACCAACTCCAGTAAATCTATCCTACCTACCTAATCTATACGTTGGTCTATAGCTTGCTATACAGCAGTCAGAGTACAATCTATTTAGCCATTTCACGGCTAATTTGTCACCTTCGGTAGCTGGAAATTCAATATTGATTGGGGGATTATACGCTTAGTGAGTTATAAAGGTATCGGACAGTTGATTCAGTGAAATATTGGCCTCAGACCTATCGTATGTAGCGTGGGTCCGGTTTATGGCAGGGATTTAGCCATCAAATTAACTGTGGTACATTTTATGCCGCAAGGTAAAAAAGAAAATTCAATTTTGTTGTGGGAATTGGTGCTGTTTAATGTTTTCAAATGAACTGTTATATGTGTTATGGTGTGTTTAAACTTTAAAGAATCATGGGTTTTAAGATTGGATTGCCTTTTTAAATTTTAGAAACTTTTTCTTTTGCATTATTATGTGTAATAGCTGATGTAGTGAGAAGGATTGAAAAGGGTATGTTGCGATGGTTTGGACATTTGGAACGGATGGATGAAAGAAGAACGAAAGATGTGTATCGTGTAAGAATGAATGAAGATGTTGGTAGGGGACGCCCAAGATGGACGTACGCCGACCAAATAAACTACGTACTAAAAAAGGGCCCAATTAAAAATACCCATAACCGACGAGCATGCATGATGAGTTTAATGAATGTCGAGGAAGCGAAAGAGGTGTATTTGAACCGGAGCATTTGGCGTTCCAAAGTCTCTGCCTACCCCAATGGGAGACAGGCGTGATGATAGATAGATAGATTTCTTGCTGATCCCGAAATATAAGTTTGCACTTATACTTGCGAGCGGACGTGAGGGAGACGATCGCATTCGTGGCTTAGAGCGTGTTATTGACTTTTCTGTAAGGAAGTTCCTGAGAGCTCCTTTAGAAAATCAAAACTTTACAACATTACAAGATATTATTATGTGTACCTTCAGACCTAATGGAATTTAGTAAAATCTTAATATATAAAATCCTTGCGTTACTGACTGACTGACAGACACGCTACAGCCGAAACTACTGGTCGTAAGACCATGAAATTTAGCATGTATGTTCCTTGGGCACAGTAGGGGAGCACTAAGACGAGATTTCCCGAAATTCTCACGGGATCGGGCAAAACGGGAAATTCGAAAATATGTGCGTGCGAAGCCGCTGGAGTCGACTAGTACTTGATAAAAACACAGGCAAATATACTCCTATAATCATTACCATTAAAGGACATAATGTAGGTATGTAGAAGGTGTTCGAAAGTACACAGTTTATGCCAAAAGTTATGCTTTATTCTTCTAAAATGCACAAGTGTAAGTTTAAAAATAAAATATACACTGTTGCAGTCAGAATACAAGCGTCGTATAACAAACTTTTTGGTGTCAAAATAAGCAATTTTTATCTAGTGCGGTTCCTTTATATTACATGTAAAAGAATAGAAGTACTCTTAAATTTGCACCAGTTCCCACCGCAATGCCTAGAGGCTGAGAAATGTTGCACAATAATTATGAATTTACTACCGGGCGTTTCTCGCAACTGGCAAGAAAATGTCATAGAAAAATATTCTGGTTGTACTTGTGATATGGATTGAGGCGGCATTTTTTGTAGAAGTTTCTTTAGAGCCTAGATATGCAGGTAGGACTTTTGATGCCTAGCTGTGATATGTGATTTTTTTATATATTTTTTTCTCAACTACATACGTTTGAATGCTTTATCATACATACTATTGTCAATAGCAACAATCTATTGACTTTTTAGCAGTCTGATACCAATTTAGAAAAGCGTACGTATACGATCTCTAAAATCAGATACAATTGATTTACCCCACAATTTAAATACCTATATGAAATGAAATTAAAATGCCTTAAACGTTTAAGGATTATTATCTATTGTCATTGTAATCGTAGTCTCTGTAGTTATTCACCGTAACCTTCCGCCAAACTTCGGGATACATAGAAATATATCAACTTTATTTTTAATTAAGTACTTACACGAGCCCTTTCTCTAACTTTCTAATACCCCATGTAGGTAGTAAATTTCCAATTTCCGATGCAAAAACAAACGTAGCTTCGCGTAGTTACGCTTCTTATATATATTAGTAGGTACTAAATATTTAATGACCTCTCTTGGAAAAAGCGATCTCATCTCTACACACACACATATACGTACAGCCAACCTTTCGCGTTTTTCTCAAACGTCATCCGTCACAGTATCATTTAGTAGACGTTTGTGACGGGGTGAGGGTGGAACGGACATTTGAATAAGTATAAAATATTATATACTTAATCGCTCTAGAGAAAGAAAAATGATGTGATGAATATCAGAATAGTAATGACATCCTTTTGTTGGCATAAGCATTAGAAAAATGTACCGTTTGAAATGTATGATTTTGTCATTGTTTTCCGGAATATGTACCACGTTCCGTAACTTCTCTTTGACTTAGTTATAATTTTTTTAATGCATTCTTCAATCTACTGTCAATAGGTGTAACATCAAAAAAGTCGTCATTTCATTAACTTACAAAATTTCATCAAATATATCGGATGGAAATGGATTGAAAATGAATCAAAATAATCCATAACGGTATCGACTATAACGTCGACCCTCCCCATTGTGATAAAAAGATCATAATCTTTCCAGAAAGAATGTTCATCGAAACTACAAGAAAAATGCAAAAACCGAAGGCATTATAGGGCCTTCAGAAAATATCTTTATCGGGAGGAATTTTTATACTATTCATGAAGGACGGACGAACGGACGATGTTACAACAAAGGCTTCAAACACGACCCTTCAGAAATGATCATTTCTGTTGTCAAACATTTTCATTGAAAGACGTCTGGTTCAAATGGCCGTCTCTACGATTTTAATATTAAAATGGCGGATATAAACATACCTGTCGGAAATGATTCATAAAGTGATCTTCAAAGATTTAATATAGCATCAAAGAACTGTGGAAACGTTTAATAAGTCTCTCTTGATTTTCTGTGATACGATAAGCCGATTGCTGTTTACTTCGAACTTTAAAGCAAATTGATTTTTTGGTGGTGGCCCAGGTCGGTCTATGTTGAGAGCCTAAGGGGAGGCCTATGTCCAGTAGTGGACGTCTTTTGGCCGATATAATAAGACAGTACAAGTGCCTTCAAACAAGAGATATACGTATTTTGTTATTGATTATTACATATACATCGGTCGTACGTAAAGTTATAATAAGACTGGTATAAGCGACTCTTTGAAAAACAAATTGTAAATGCTGAACACAACTTAAAAACAAACCACTTAAGTAAATAATTTTGGTCTACCCACTTAAATCCATGAACCTCGATTCATTTCGTCCGTCTAGATTAAAGACGCAACTAAAAAGAACTATTAGCAACCAATACCTCTTGAGCTAGCAGAAAGAACTAGAAAATAGTACCCGTAAATAACTAGATAACGAAGTAATTTATCGTATTGGGTCGGCTGTCAATGTATCTACGTTTGGTCTATGTATCTTACAACCCGCTGAGAAAAACATCTTTTATTCTCTCAAGTGGAAGTAAGTGGATTAATCATCATCATTTACTTCAATAATGTCGATAACAACCTTATATAAATCGTTGATGTATTTTATTGACTTTTGTAAGAGCTTAGAACAACCGGTGACGGCATTCCAATTTTATGCCACTGTACGGAACGGACTGCCGAGACGATGGTCTCGGGTTCGATCCCCAGGTACCCCGGGCACACCTATGACTTTTCAAAGTTATGTGTGTATTAAAACATGTTAATTATCGCTCGCTTAACAATGTGCCCGGTAGATGGCAATAGGCTAGCCCCCTGTTGATCGGGAACGAAACATAACTGTTGAAGTGTGGGTGTGTAAAACAGCTCTGCCATCCCCTTCAGGGATAAAAGGCGAGAAGTTATGTATGTTATGTGTGTTGCCTTTTAACCAACATGAATAAATTAATTTTTATTTTAGTGTATAGTTATTCAATAGCAGATATATTGGCGCGCGCCGGGTGCCCGCTCTAAGAACACGCTAGCCCAATGCCCAATGTGAGGGCCTCATTGAGAAACAATAAATTAATATAAAACCAGACTTTGTTCTAGACTTAGAGGTTGTGATCATCTATCTGAGAAGATCATTATTTATATACATTGGACGTTTTAATGAATTTCAGAGACATGCTCTTCAGGGACATTTTGTAACAGCCTGTATCATATATTGTACATTTAAAAGACAAAACTTAACATCAAATTAAATGTACCTATATTTTACTATGAGGATGCATTGTCCTTATTATAAAATAAGGTCTAAATAACATATTAGACAAAGGAGGTCATTATTTATTTTCAATCGACATTCATTCGTTACCAAGAATTTTAGAGACAGTATTAACTTACATTTGATATGTTACGAAATATAGTGAATCCATGGTCCAAATCGACTTCTCTTTTGGTTTCCGTAGCCAAAAATGGCAACAAACGTAACCCTTATAGGTTTGCCATGTCTCTCTGTCTGTCTGTGTGTCCGCCCGTATGTCACAGGCATTTTATTCCGAAACTATTGTGTATACAAATTTAAAAATGGGAAGGTAGATGTATTCTGTGAACCACTTCATGATTATTATACAAAAATAAAATTAAAATAATTTTATTTCCATACATGGAACAGGCATGTTTTTTTTCATCATTTATATACTTGCGGAGTCAAAAAACCGCAAATATAACTTCGTTGTTTATACAAACAGTATAGAAAATAAAGTTATTTGTACTGGCAAAAAACTGATAGTAGTTTATGGTTAGGTGAAGATTATCTGTGAACCACTTCATGATTATTATACAAAAATAAAATAAATTAAAAATAATTTTATTTCCACACATGGAACAGACATGATTTTTATTCATCAGTTATATACTTGCGGCGTCAAAAAATCGCAAATATAACTTCGTTGTTTATACAAACAGTATAGAAAACAAAGTTATTTGTACTGGCGAAAAACTGAGAGTAGTTTATGGTTAGGTGAAGATTATGAGTACCTATGTTAAGTGGATATCTTTACCACGGAACCCTTAGTGGGCGATTCCATTCTCGCTTGTTTCGAATTAATGTATCAAATTACAATATAAATTGTTTTATTAAATATCATTTTTTTTTAATATTTTTAACACATTCTGATACAGATCAGTCCAAAATAAACGACGCTTTGTTTGATACCAGTCGTTTTAACTTTCCTGGATCAATATCCATTATAACCGAAATAAACCTGACCTGGGTATTCAGTGTGAGCACTTATTCCATTATTTTATACAACAATAAAACTCACCAGACCACCAAACACAAAACTTATCGAAACAAATTGTATTACATTTAACAGGAATTCATTTAAATAATGAATTGACTCAGAGTCCTCTTCACTAATAATAAATGCCAAATGGATTCCAGTTACTGAAGATTGATTAACGAAGTCCGGTAATATTTAAAGAGCTTCGACATTATGACGTCACAATAGCCTTAGTGGTTAAGCAAATAGTTCAACTACTTTGCAAACAACAAATCGTAAATAGTTTTCAAAGTGATCGGCAGATTACTTCCGAAGGAAAGCTTTCAAGAACAACTTTACAAGTTGTTACTTGTTTTTGTATACATGAATAAAGTTCTAAAATATATGTTATTTTCATTAAATAGTCGGTTTTGCAAATAGACATACAATTTAGAAATATGACAGCCTACAACGAGTATTTTGATTGGCCAGTTACTTGAAGGGGTGCATAGGGTTCCCACCAAGAACTTAGGGTCCAAAGCCAACCTGACCTGCAAGTGGTGCACCTGCCGATCAACGGACGAGGCTCTGGCAATCCAAAATATCCCGATAAGCGGCAATAGGCTCGCCACCTATTACGTGGGATCAAAACACTGGCGAAAAGTGGGCGTTTAATATGCCTCTGCCTACCCCTTCGGGGAAACGGGCGTGAGTCTATGTATGTATGTTACTTAAAGTTGCTAAAGATTTACTACTTAGTCTTGCCTAAAACAGTGCTACATTAAAAACCATTTATGATTATTTACCATATTTTTAAATAAGAAACAAAAATATGTGTTACTGATGAATGGCATTTTATTAAATTCTTCACCTTTGTTGACTGGTCATATGAAATCCGAATCTTAAACTCGACGACAAAACTATATAATTGCCTTAAACGTTATATGTCTACCTGATAGTCCTGTAAGCACCATAAATAGAAAGTGTACATATAATGATCGTAGTAAAAGCATCAGAGACCACAGCGCCTCACAAAACCAGGTCATGTCATTACCAGCTAATTTCTTTTCCAACTCAAACTGCCAAAGTAACAAAGGATCTGTTAAAAACTCGAATGAAACGTTCACTAGTGGAGGGATGCTCAAAATAAATCACATTGGAGTCCGTAAAAGCCCTGTCATACTTCTCGCGGAGAATGCCATTTACTCCAACGGTAATGAGACCCTGTCACGCGAAATTTTTTAAAGGAATTTCATCCCTTTTGTTATGTTTTCAAGGTGCTTTATTATGATTATGAAAATTAATAACTTATTTGGCATGCTCTGATGTGTCACTATTTTGTTTAGACATTCACTTTGCATTTTTAACGTTAGCAATAATTACTCTGCATTCTATTTTACAGATTTTCCTATAAATTACTCCGCTTTTCAATCTGCAGATTTTCTTCTAAATTTGTTCAATGATGTGTGTTTTACTAAGCTAGTTAATTGTGGTATTGACAGACTGGTATCACGTGTACTTAATTATTCATAGTTTTACTCATTTTGTAAAATTACATGGCAATTTTCTCAGGTACATGGTTTCCACACGAAGACATTAAAGATTCAGCGCTATTTTTAGTCATATCTGTTAAATCAATCATAAAGTATTTTATGAATATACTTTTCGTAAAATAAAATTATTTTAATAGAATATATTATTATTATATTCTATCTCATGTTCTTATACACATTTTTCCAAAAAAATACAATTTGATACCTGTATATTTGGTTATGATCCATTTGCAGTGTT
The DNA here is from genome assembly GCA_944739405.2 of Euclidia mi. Classification (NCBI taxonomy): domain Eukaryota; kingdom Metazoa; phylum Arthropoda; class Insecta; order Lepidoptera; family Erebidae; genus Euclidia; species Euclidia mi. Next base: position 98,429,321 of record OX123185.2, read on the forward strand.
TTTACTATTGATATTGTTCGAACTACCAGCAGATAGCAGTTTAAAAAAATTGATTTAATATTATTAAATTGAGCATAGGTATACGTCAACGGTATTCTTACGTGAAATCTCAATCAATGCTGGGACAAGTTATCCATTGCTTCAATAATAATAAACCCTCAAACGGGTTGATACTCAAAAGGCGCTGAGTCAGAGACTGGGCACTAGTAAAATTTAGCTAAATCATTTCTTCAAATTATTTAAAGAACTTGATTTTAAAACACGCGATTGTAACTAGACATCTCGTACATAGACATGGGATAATGAACAGCGCACACGAATGCATCTTGACAAAGTTTTTAAACAGAAACAACACTGAGACTTCGTACAGCTTCATTTGTGAACCACAGGTATTCTTATAACGTGATGTAAACGAACTTGCTGTAAAATATAAACTTCTTTTGGCAACCATACCACACGACAACCTTTAACTGAGAGCAAATTTTTATCCAACAAGTTCGTATTCTACTGAACAACATCCTTCAAATGTCGATGACTGTGCGCCCAATATCGGAACCTTCTGTTGAGCTGTACCGACATAAAATACGAACGCATAACGCAAAAGAATCGCTTAAGCTGTATCGAATATCAATATGAGCTCTTTTTGCTTCTATTTATTCGCATGGGCCCTTTCGCTATCATACGAGGAAGGCATATTGGAAGACAAAAATAATTTTACGGTTCGAATATTTCGTGTCGTTCAATTTTGAACTATATCTGTTAGGATTAAAGCTGGCTCGTTATGCATTGATGAGTTTATGGCATGCATCAACGCTGTTGTGAGGATCAGAAGGGTAATGGAACGTGTGATATGTAGATTTGTTGTGTTACAGTTATTATTGTGAGGGCTGTCACATTGTATCTTAAATGGAGTAAAATCGATGCGTCTATTTCTCAATGTTCAATGGCTACCATATGTATTGACATGCCGCGTGCTTTTATATGAAAATGGTATATTATGTCATGGTGTTTTAGGATGTGTTTGTTTGGTGTGTATTAATAACATTTACATGCATGCATTTTGGTTGAGCTTACGTACCAAATGTATTGTTACTACACATATAAACACCAGGTTGCGATACAATAATTCTGGAACCGTAACACAGGTGCATGTGTACGCGTCAAGTGAATTTTTTTATAGAAGGACTGATTTGAATAGATTGGCTAACTAATGCCAATGCATTCAAAATTTTCAGTAAGCCGCTACACTTGAACAGTCTTGACACACTACTGCTGTGTTCAGCAGATGATTAGAGCACAGGAGATGTTAATCTGATAGTCAATCCGATCGTAGCAAACTGTTACTTTTCAGGGTTCCTTATCCAAAACTGTCAAGTCTGTCTGTCTCTTTGTCCGTCCGTATGTCACAGCCATTTTATTCTAACAGTCTATTATATTTCTGGCATGTGCGTAAGTCTGGGAACGATGAGCTTGTAACCGATATTTCTTTTCTACTAAGCTTTCCACTGGGTCAAATATTAAATTTTGTCCGGTCAATCAGAGGCAAAAATAAAAACAAATTTATACTTGAAACCCTCGGGTACGGTGTTAAAACTAATAACGGTAATTTTACTCCGAAGCCCTCGGCTTCTAGTGATTAAGATATTATGAACTAATTCTTCTTTTTACTCGTACTTTACAGTTATTTTATAAACGACGAGGATTTGTTTTTTATTTTGTGAGAAAATGCTATGGAATAAAACCCAACTGGTGTTTATTTTTGAACAAGGACGCCTTTGATTAGATTCCTCAAGGCCTAAGTATTCTATATTTATCATAGTCTTGACTATATTCGTTTAGATCCAGACAGATTATGATATTCTATTGTTGCGACGCATAAAACTAATTGTTTAATTATTTTGAACTGGAGGAGTAGAACTCTATGGTAAGTATGACAATACTTAAAAGGTATTTGTATAGTTGTGATGTTCAATTCCGTAGTTAGACAAAAATTTGGCTACAGATAATTATATGTTACCCTAACGGCCGATAGAGGACCAACGCGTTAGTTTTACGGCCATTTTCAATATTCGATCAATACCTGGATTTTGAGATTCGAGATTCGTGTTTGACATTTTTTTGTATGGAGCTTATGTCAAAAACGAATCTAAAATCTACAAATCTATCTATAGATCGAATATTGAATTCCGTAGTTAGTCTCACAATTAAATGTATTGTAAGTTTGTTGCCATGTTAGTTTATTTCCTCAAAAGAAAATTTATGATATAATAATATGTTACTTTTACTATGAGACGGATAATTTAGCTCCGTTTTTAGACACTTATACCTTCAAGGTCTCCTTAGTAAAGACCTAGAAAACCCTTAAGATAAATTTAGGTACCTACAGCCGTATGTATATGTGAATAAATAAATAATTTCCAAGTGATTCAGTCACTCACGCCTAAGCAACTCCAAAACAAGATTTGTCTTCATAACAGAGAAAAAACTCACACACAGTATAATGTATCCAATATTTTGTCCTCAAAAGAGGCTCTTAAGGCGATGCAACTCAATTTCGCGACCCATCATCACACCTCGAAATAACGCGACTCCCCGTAGGGATCACATTTTAAATGGAGCATTAGCATTGCGTATACAAGACGGGGCTCACCTTCCCTTCGCATTACGGAACTCACACTTGACACTTTTTAACGACATCTGACGTAATGTCTGTTGAGAGTACCGGAATAATGTGTGGATGAATATTATGTGTTGTACAAGATGGATCAGTACATGGGATTCATCATAATAAAATTTTCTTTTCTTCTATTTTCACCACTTTTGACCTTGGTTACGTTTGCTCAGAATTGCCATTACCCAATGGCATGAGAGTCTATGCACATGCTTTAGAATATGGACAAGGCTATGCGATGAGAGTAAAACTCCACTTAACCACTGCAAAGGGGGCAGATTATCTTTGCGATAAATCGTGTTCATAATCTTTTACACGGCTGGGAACATAATCCTCCTCACTGATCAAGTAAGGGTTGGCAGACATCACATGTCATGTCTTTCGAAAACGTTACGGAGTGCTTACAGACATTCATGATTCCTCACGATAGGCAAGCGAAAAGTAACAATTGACAAAATTGATGATGAGCTAAATTTTATTTTATTAACTGGAACAAGAGGCAGGTACGTCTGAGCTAGCCTTTTCAGAGCTCAAAGAAGTTTTGCGGCGAAGTCACATTAGATACAAAGGTATACGTTGTGTCATGTTTGTAATTTTATGTGACGACGAATACAACGACTTTGTTCTAAGAACTCTCGACTGTGGCTCGTATTTTAGACGTTTTGAATGTATTTATGCGTATGACGCAGTAACTATTATTATTTAAATATTTTCTCTCGGAAACATCTGCCATATTCAGATAATTAAATCGAGTAAAATAACATTATCTTCTAAAAGACTTCAGGATTAGGTGGTACTGAAATTAGAATCAAAATTATAACTAGGCTTGTAGTTTACTTAGAAAAAAGAACCTATTGTAATAGTTTTATTTATAGGGAAATTTAGACTTAAGAACTGGATTTTTACATTTATCTCTAGACATAAAATTGTCAAAGAGGAATTTTCGTAAAAACAATTGGGATTTAGGTAACTCCACACATAGCATAGAAAAAAATGTTTAATCCGCAGGCGAACCGTAGCACATAGCCATGCGAATAGTGAAGGCGAAGTGGCAGTGGATAAATAGCCAGAAGAACCGATGGCCATTTGAGCAGATTGGGATTTGAATCAGCAGTTAGGTCTCGAAACGAGTGCGACACGGTAGCGGGAGCGGCATTTTATCCGATACGAATGCATTTATATGGCACTATTCTCTACAAAATGGCATCCATAGGGTGGAGGTGAACGGTGCACTAAACGAACTCAGTTGTCATCCGTCACTCGCCACCTCAACCCTCACTCCATTCGCTTCTATAAACGTGACTTAAGATTTGTATGTACTCTCTAACCGTCGGATTCAATATGTGATCTATCTATAGATTTGGTTACCAGAGATACTTTATTCGACATACTAGAGGACGCCAGCAGCTACGCCTGCATTTTTAATTTAACCGTTTTGGCTGATCCCGTGAGAATTTCGGGAAATCCCTTCTTAGTGCACCCCTACGGTCCCCAAGGAACATACATGCCAAATTTCAGCTTCCTACGCCCAATAGTTTCGGCTGTAGCGTGTCTGTCAGTCAGTCAGCCAGTAACGCAAGGATTTTATATATTAAGATTTCGTACTAGAGGATGCCGGCAGTTACGCCCGCATATTATTTTTAATTTAACTGTTCCTGCCCGATGCCGTAGAAATTTCAGCAAACCCCTGCTTAGTGCACCCCTATGGTCCCCAAGGAGCTTTTTTGACCGTGGCTTCTCTGTCAGTCAGTCAGTAACGCAAGAGTTTTATACATACAGATAGAGCTTATGAGTACAGAAGAGTCTTTCTAGAGGCTTTTGACATCGACGTGGTCAAAAGTGTTGGGTCTAAGTTCTTCGCCACAAAAGTCGGCATATCCTGCAAACTTTTCTTTGTCCCGACACGCCTGCGGAACACCAGCAGCTCGTTCGCCACAAGTTTGTTACTCATGACGATAAAATTGTGAGCGTCAAACAAAAGAACTATCTTTCTACGCAATACACGTTCGCTTCAGAGCGCTGTATAGTACAAACGTTTTACTTACGGATATATAAAGTCCTTTCAAATTTCAAACATAACCACCTTATAAACCCAATTAAACTTCAAATAACAATAACGTCATCTAAATCCAAAATAATAGCGCATAGAATCCAAGCTCAAATCCATAAACCAAAAACTTGTCTTTCACAAAGTTGTTCCGGAGCTGCACGCCCGAAACCAGGTCACAGTGAATCTAAAAGACAATGGGTAGCGGAAACAGAGCCCGAGATGTGATAAACGACTCAGCGATGAGTGGCTGAAAAATGCTTCGGTGTAAATTAAAAGGGACGAAAGTGATTGATGATTTGACTCGAGAAAAATATAATTTCGTGAATTGAATGAGTATTTATTAAGGTTTGTTTGAGAATTACTATTGCGGGTCGTATCGTGGATGAGTGATGGTTTTTTTGATATAACGCATATGACGTGGATATTGAGAAAATGTTAAGAGTTTGGAAACAGAGTGCTTTCTAATACCTGCACGTTTTCTTTTTAAGTACACATATTTTAAGTACGCTACTCAGGTTGTCGAGTATGGATGCAAATGGTGTTAAAGTTGTTAAGCAAACGTGAGCTTAACATGCAAGTAAGTTTTGGGATCACCCTTACCCACAAGAATCCTATCTATTGCACTCTTAGCGTGAATCTACTTTTGATACACAACAAGCACCAAGCACAGAGTATGAAATGGCAAATAAACAATACAAATTTATTGTTAGCCTTTTGTTGTTCGTAATTTAAAAATAGAAAACTCATCATTAAACTTTTTCAAGCCACTAATAACAAAGCTAATTAGAAATGTAAACAAGTTAATAAAATCTCTTAAAGCGAATAAGACATGTCCTTTTGCTGATAAACATGCTCTATATTTGACAAGTTACTCGCAACTATGGAGTAATATTGTGACAGGTCTATGAGACTTTTTCCCTATAAGTCTATGAGTTTGTTGGCTCTTTAGATGGTAATATGTGAGGAGGGGATAAATGTCAACTTGTGACATAGGGTTTGCTGCTATTGGACAGCGGGGGTAAGAATTGTAGTATGAAATATCATTTTGATAGTTATTATGATCACGCATATCACTGGAAAATGGTGAATAGATAGCGGGTTCAATGACCTTCAAAATATGTAGGACAATTGCAGTAGTAACAGTGAAGATATATAATATGCCTGATAGACCTCCGAAGTCTACCAATCCGAACTTGACCGACACGGTGCATTGTGGCCTTATCCTTGTCATAGCGAGACTCTTCTCACTATAAGAGAGACCTTCTGGCTATAGTGTACCGTTCTGACGTACACTATATCTGCCGCATTGGTTCGCTGGTTTTGGAAGATAGCTGAAACCGAGGTACGGTGCACCGCTTGGCCGACCTCAGATAGTAGGGTCAAGTAGTAAGAAAGCCACTTTCGAAAGGCTGTCCCGCCATCTGTCAAAAAATCCCGAACTTACGCCATGGTGCTGGTTGGCGACCGGATGAGACGGCCCTATGGATAGGATCGGGGGAGCTTGGTTGACCCAGCAGTTTCCAGACCAGTGAACCTTTGGTGTGGCTGATTTAGTGTGAGTCTGTGGTTGGAGGGCGGTGGGCCTCATTCCACTTCCGTGCTTCCTTGCTTCTATTCCCGCACTACAAATATGAAGACAATAAGGCATAAGAGTAACGTTAAACAGCGGTTGCACTCCCTCTCGCTCAAAGTGCACCTCACTAACATCCGAGATCTGCACTCCAATCTCGACGCAGTCCATCACCATCTTGAGACTGAGAGACCCGCCCTCTTATTCCTCTCGGAAACGCAGATAGCGAATCCGTCTGACATGGCGTACCTGTCATATCCCGGGAATAGCTTGGAGCACAAATTTAAACCCCGCGCTGGTGGTTTCTGTGTATACGCCTACGACGACGTGTGCTGTCGGTGACTCCGATGCCTTGAAGACCCCATCTTTTCCATCTTATGGGTTCTGGTGGACATTGGGCATGAGAATATTCTCTATGCCTGTGTCTACCGGTCGCACAATGGAGATCGGGAGACTAGTAGGCTCTCAGAACTTCTTAGTGAGGCGGCGGATGCTGCTCTTCAGAAGTACCCCACGGCGCAATTAATATTACTGGGAGATTTTAATATGCATCACCAGGAGTTGCTTTTCCCATACCAGAGCACTGAACACGCTGGGAGCGACACGCTAAAGCCTTAGAGCTTAATCTCACTCAGCTAGTACTGGGAGCTACGAGAATTCCTGACTTGGACGGCCAAAGTGCTAATGCTTAGACTTTCTGCTGACAACTTAGCCAGACCAGTATTCCGTATCGGTGTCTTCACCGTTAGGCAGCTCTGACCATTGTTTAGTGAAATCTGTGTCCATGTACACCCCACCTGTTCACGACCCAAGTGGCTCTCGATGGGTGTGGCGATATAAGTCAGCAGACTGGGATGAGATGCGGTCATTTTTTGCCGCTTATCCTTGGCAGTCCATTTGCTTCCCTTCAGGTGATCTTTCAGCAAGCGCGGATGCAGTGACAGAAGTGTTGCGTCCGGGCATGGAATACTTTATGCATTCTCAGACGTGCCTTTGTCAAGTAAAGCAAAGCCATGGTTCGGTGCCGGACGCCGACGCGCCGCAGCGTTAAAACGTGAGGCATACGTAATATGGGCTGAGCAAGGCTAAGGATATACCAGAGAAGAAGAGACCCTTTAACAGGGCTGCCAAGTCTTGCAAGAAAGTGCTCCCGATGGCTAAATACAACCACATTCACCGAATTGGAAACAAACTTGGCTGTTACCCAGCTGATAGTAAAGCGTTTTGCTCCCAGGCGAAATCGGTGGAATCAAACTTCTGCCGTCCCTCACTACCACCACTGCTGAGGCCAGAGGGATCACTGGCCCACGCTGCTGAGGACAAGGCAAATTTATTTGCCACAATCTTCGCAGAATCTTCGCGTCTAGACCATACAAATAAACCACCTCCGACACCGCTACATTGCGAAACCTGTATGTAAGGCAAACGAATACATCAAACGAAGGTTCGTAAAATACTGCGGAATCTTGACGGTAACAAGGCCAGTGGTCCAGATGGCATTCCAGCTAAAGTACTAAAAATCTGTGCGCCCGAGTTTTCTCCCGTATTGACTCGCCGTTTTTGCCTTTCTCTGGAAACTGGCTTAGTGCCAAGATCTTGGAAGCTTGCCAATGTACAGCCAGTGCCCTAAAAGGGTAGTCGAGCTGACCCAAACAACTACAGACACATTTCGGTCACTTTCATACTCTGTAAGAGCATGGAACGTGTGCTGAATGAACGTGTACTGACTCCTGGCATGCCTAGAATCGAATAGCCTCCTTAGCGACCGACAGGACGGGTTTCAGCAAAATCAGTCCACAGGAGATCTTCTAGTGTACGCCACGCATCTATGTATATCTGTCAATTTTATCTGCCTCCGACTTTCCGAAATATAACTGTGCAGATGATCGATCGTTTAGAAACTCCTTGGCGTATCCTGAACAAGGTCAGGCAGTACTTTACGCCGAAACAGTTGCTTAATCTTTACAAAGCACAAGTCCGATCCTGCATGGAGTACTGTTCTCACCTTTGGGATGGTTCAGCAAAATACCAGCTAGGGACTTTGGACTCTATTGAGAGGAAAGCTAGGAGACACATTGGCGATGGCCAATTGGTTAACACAAAACTCCAAAGCCTGGAGCATCGTCGTAGAGTTGTCGCTTAACATCGGGCGAATCCGTGGTCAAACATAAGCCTATTAAAAGTAAAAAAAATTAAATATATATTATAAGAAAATGTTAGAAAGTAAGAAGACTCGTGTCCAACAGTGGCACAAATTGACAGTATCCTAATGTTGTTAGCTGAATATATTTTCTTATTTAAAATTGCCTGACGCGGTGTCAGGGCGTTATCTCGTTATATTATTTTTTCCTCTTCATAATGCGACAAATGATTGACAGTGCCCTTCCCTGACATTGCTATTCACTGATAATTGTATACGAATACACGACTTACTACATGTGGTACCATAGTAAAGAGGATAGTGGCTTATTGCCGTTAATTCTACTAGAAGGTTCATATGCGCGTAACCAATTATAGGTATAATGGGTGTGAGCCCGCCGCACTTAATCCATTGCGACCACTGATGCGGTAGGTTTGCCTACGCAATTACATCCTACTTTCTTTGTGTTGTTCAGATTTAAAGACTCGTAGCTTCATGCTAAATATTTCCAATGTAATAAGGGGATTATAAATGAAAAAATAAAAAAATAAAACCATTAAAAATATACAAAGCACGTTCAAATTTACCAAATTCTCAGCTTTTCTCAGCTTTATTCAATTGGTTTATATTAAGGGCAGGTTCGGAAAGGCATTTCGCCAACCTTTTTCATTCCCATATATAAAAGGTTCTCGTACAACGATTGTTACACACATTTATAGTCAGAGTCAGATGGCATTGGCTCACCTTAAGATAAGACCATACTCTGCGAACATGGACGAAATTTGCAATTACAAAAGAACGACGCATCATATTAGCTTTTATGCATGGAACAGATATAATGTATCCTCATTACTGTCGCGGATAAAATGTCGTAATGGATGCCATTTAGATATATTTATTGTACTGATGCTAATCAAACAAGGAAAATGAAGAGATTTTTTTAAGAAAACATAAAGAATTCGTAAGTAATTGTAATGATATAAGGAAATACTGTGTTGCTCTTTGATAACGTTCCAGATCAGTGAGACGTCGAGAACGTATTGGATCAATCAAAAGTATGCATCTATATCTTTTCTTCGTGATTTGCTTTTTCTTTTTGTTTTTAATGTGTTTGATCTACATGTTGCGAGTTGGAATGTTTTATAAAAAGGTCTGGTATTTCTATGGGATATTGTTATGATTGATTGATTGGGTTCGTCTTGTTTGTGGAATGAAAACGAATCTCAATTTTTGAGTTAATACTTTTATTTTGTTATTGAAGTAGAAGAAGAATCTCCAACATTTGGACTAAATCCATGTAATTATATAGTCCATATAGAATCACAAGGGCTTGGAAACATACAACAACTAAGACATAGCACATCCAAATTTTGTGTGTGGATTGAACCCAGAACGGCAGCGTTAAACAGTGCGGAAGTCACTTTAAAGACTACGCCATCAATAAATAGAACAGTAAAAAAAAAAATTATCTTATAATTTCAATCGTATATATTTTTTATTCTTTTATTAATTTATCACTTAATATTTAGTTATTTCACAGGCACTATAAATAATAACGCATTATTGCAACATTAAACAACTATTGACGTTTTTTATTCCGTCTGTTGCACCGCATACATCATGAAAAGTTTTGTAAATAGTAAAACTCTCACAGAACATTTACAAATAAACATAAGTTCATACGTTCATAAGTTTTTGTTGTTTAACTTCCAACCCCACAATATATCGGGGTAAGCTTAATTCGTTCTCCACATTCGTACGGTGTCCGGACTTTGCGCAAACATGTCATGATGCTTGTGTACTGGTGTTAATCTGTCGGTAAAACGACTCTGCAACATCCCAACGCATCACTAGGGCACATTAAAGGCACGTACATACTGTACTTTTAGGGACGGCGCGGTGGACGGTCGGCTTGCCGCTTTGCGGGAGAGATAGACCGCAAACCGCTGTCAGCGGCGATTAAATTGTGCTTTTATAGTCTTGCTACATGGGTTCTCTTCATTGTTTTTGTATTGTTTAGTATTATCTCGATAAATCTCTGTAGGGGATGAAGAAGATGGTAGTAGCTTAATTTGCTATATGGAATTGAATTTTGTGATTACAATACGATTCAGTTACCAAATACTTTTATAGATAATATTTACATGCAGCCATAAAACTAAAAAAATACCAAACCCAAATGTAAAATAGAATTTAAAAATTCCCGATCGCCAGTGATAAAACAGCATGTGTGCTTTACCCTTTACTGTAGACTGAAACAGATGAATGTAATTAGGTTATATTGCGAGTCCGTCCAGATTGATGGCACCCATCTAACTTGCTAATGATAGAAGAGACATTTTCAACTATTTGAGGGACTTTCAACTTTGTCACTTTACCAACTTCATGTTAAATTGATGTAATTCTTTTAATAGTTTCAGGCCGTCTGGGAAGTTAGAATTGAGGTAAATTGTTGTTTGATCTGTTTGACCTTTAAGCTTGAAAAGATAAAAGGTTTGATATGAAAGGCTGTGGTGAAAATAAAAATGGCATTGAATATTGATATTCGGATTTCGTTGACTGATTCTCAGAACTGCTTTTGTCGCGACTGTCAATGATATTGAATTTAATATTCTATTTAATTATAATAGTAGGAGTTTTGAGAAAGGGAGAACACGTGCATGATATTATTTTAATGGGTGATAAACAGACATATAAAAGGCACCACTGTTGAGAGTTTAGTTTGAGCTGTAGTTTTAGGGTAAAGTTTCCATACCTCTTAGATCTATAATTTCACCAATGGATAGTTTGATTCCTGAGAAAGGTTTAGGTGTACCATCTATGTTAGCAAAGCCGTGACGTCAAGGACGTAATAAGAATATTGCTTGTGTAAACAACAATTTTTTTTCATGTGTTTCGGATCGGATGCAATTTAAAAGTTCTCGTCACTTGACTGGATTAACGCCCTCACGCCTTTTTCCCCTCGGGGTAGGTAGAGGCAACGGAACGTCGCTTGCTTCTTTCCTTACACCTCACGCGCTTCCTCTACACTCATTACTCTTTTTAGAATTTACAATGATTGTTAAATCGTAACACTTATTTGCGTATTTGTGGAAGGGACAGGACGAAGGGGAAGACCTAGGCGGACGTTCTCTGACCAGATTGGAGACATCCTAAAAACAGGACAGGTGAGAAGTAACCTGAACAGAAGAGCATGCATGAGGAATATGATGGGAGTGAATGAAGCAAGAGAGATATGTCAGGATCGTTGCAAATGGCGTTCCGTAGTCTCTGCCTACCCCTCCGGGAAACAGGCGTGAGTCTATGTATGTATGTATGTTATTTGCGTTTTATAACAATAAATAATAAAGTCAACATGCAGACATGGAGGCTGCCTCCACTGTTGGCTACTGTCCAGCTCAGCACAGACATGCCAATAATACTGACTATATTTTTGTTGGTAATCGCTTTAATAACACTTACTACTCTTTTAAATGGATAGCCGATACAGTAACTTGAAACAGCAAGCAATATTGCTTGTTATATTGTTCTTAACATAAATATTTTTCAATTTTATGAATTTGATGAAGTGATTTTAATTAAGCTTTAAAAATACATAATTATATTATACTGGCTAACAAGCCAAGTTAAATAAAAACTTGTGATAGAGCAACGATTTGCGAGGTAAGGGTATAGGTACAGAATACGTCGTGGCCACCCACCATGTCAGTCTCAATATTCCCGTTCAATCTTAGTTGTGTGAATCACAAATTGTTATTGTTGTTGCTTAATCCAAGCAGCCTTTGTTCCAATGTTTATAAAGTTACTCGCAGAAATTAAACACCAAATTATTATTAAAAGCAGATTTTCTTTAAAAAATACGAGGCAACTCTAAACTGCTACAATAAGCTGGACGGTACGATTATATAGTTGTCATAATATATTTAAATAAGGACAAAAAAGTATCCCAACAGAAATGTTTATATTACTTAAAAATTCCGTTCCACAGTTCGGCGTTTCACCCTCTAATTGAAGTCTTCAAAGTGCAAACAAAGAGACCCCCCAGAGGTTCGAACATTATCAGATTATCTTCGCCAAAAGAAAAAAAAAACACAACATTTGCTTATTTTCAGAAAAGTACCGCCTTTGTAATCAGAAAATTAAATAAAACACAGATTAGGAGCGCTTCAGTACTTACATTTTTAATTGCATCTTGCTAATTATGCTTGCGGCGGTCCATTTTTTAGGCTTTAATCACGGATTGAAAGGGTCTCAAAGTGTTTGTGTTGTTCTATTGTCTCCGGGCTGGGATAAGTGAGTGCTGGATGGCTGGCAGTCCCTCTGAGGGTAGGGATTAGCTAAATTAATTCAATTTTAATCGCACAAGGCCAAACTCATGCACGCTTTCCCAGAAAGCGAAAATATGAAATCCCGAATGGCTTTCCATTCTATATAGCAAATGAAATTACTGTGTCGGAACAACTTATAACTACATTATGTCTTTCCCGGTTGCGTTCATTTGAAATAGCTGATGTTGGGATTTAGAAATGATAAGAGAATCTTGCTGTGCTTGTTTCATTCGTATTACAGATTTAGTTTAATTTGAAGAGGCGTTTACTCAGTGGATTACGGCATTTCTTGTTCTTGTTTCTTGTTTTAAAAAGACAACTCCCGCACTAGGTATATATCCTGTGTCACGGGGGACTTTACAAACATACAACTAACACACAATGAATACCCAGACTCGAAACAGCAATTTGTGGATCTCACAAAGTGTTGTCTCGTGTGGGAATCGAACCCACAACACTCGGCGCAGTGTCAAGCGGCGAGACGGCAGCTTTAACCACTACGCCAACCGTGCAGTCATTGAGTTAACTATGTCTTGTGTCAGGTTCTCATATTTATTTTAATGGGATGGACTGTTGCTAAATGCCGCTGACTGATCCTAAAGCGTATCGCCCTATCACGCTCCTTTCGGTTTTGGGCAAGATCTTGGAGAGGGTCATGATCTACTGCGCACCCAACATCTCCCGCAATATCTCACCCTGTCAGCACGGTTTTTCTCGAGGTCGTAGTACTTTAACAGCCCTGCGGTCCCTTCAGGACATTGTAACAGCGAGCCGGGCCAAATATGTCCAGGGACTTTTACTCGACATATCAGGTGCCTTTGACAACGCGTGGTGGCCCATGATCCTGCTGAAGGCGAAGAACGGTGGTTGCCCGCCCAAAATCTATCGGATGTTGGTCGCGTACTTTACGAGTCGCCGGGCAGGTCTCTTCGTCGGAAGTGCGGTTGTGTGGAAGTCACTGACCATGGGCTGCCCGCAGGGCTCAGTTTTGGGACCCTCACTGTGGAACCTCCTGATGGATGGAGTCAAATTGGTCGCATACGCCGATGATGTTACGATCCTCATTGAGTCCAACTCAAGAGCCGGCATCGAGGCGTCAGCCTCATGCGCCATGGCCTTAATTAGCGAGTGGGGACAGCGGAACTGCCTGGGCTTCTCCCCCTCCAAGTCATACTCCATGACTCTGAAGGGGAAGATGCCTGGACGACCACCGACAGTCCGACTCAATGGAGTCTCAGTCAAGAGCGTACAGTCGACCAAAGTTCTGGGTGTGGTAATCGACGCAACCATGTCCTTTAAGGAACATGCGTAGTCTATCGGTGACCGCGCCGCAGCTGCGTTCGGAAAAATGTCGAGAGTCTCCGCCGCATCCTGGGGCATGCGCTATAGAGCGCTACGCGTCCTCTACCGGGGAACGTATGCCGCAATCATCACATACGCGGCTGGATGCTGGTGGAGGCGAACGACCGTGTTTGTGGTCAGAAGCGCGTTGTTGAGGACACAAAGACCCGCGCTCATACTGCTGACGAAGGCCTACAGGTCCTGCAGCACAGCGGCCCTGCCTGTCCTGGCGGGTGTTCTGCCAGCTGACCTCGAGGTGAGCCGTGCGAGTAGAATTGATGATATAAGATACCTACCCAAGGAGGCGTTCAAAAATGAAAGCAGACAAATTTCCGAGGAGATGTTGCCTCCTGGCAACAGAGATGGGAAGGCGAGGTGAAGGGTAGGGAGCTCTATCGGTTCTTCGCGGACGTGGCGGCTCGGCTCAAGTATACTTGGGTCGAGCCAGACTATCAAGTCTCACAGCTTATGACTGGTCATGGATGCTTCAGGAAACGGTTGTGCGAGATGAAGTTGTGCGAGGATAGCGTGTGCTATTGCGGAGAGGAAGACGAAAGTTTGGATCATGTTATATGGCGATGCCCCCTGTATGACAAGTTCAGGAAAGATATGATGGACGGGATCACTGTCACAGCGGTCGGGCCCCCTTTTTACGCCGAACTTGTGAGCTCTGAGGCACACTTCCGGCGGTTTAGAGACTTCGCCCATAAATGGCACGAGAAGAGAGCGGAACTAGAAAGAGAAGAAAGGACCCGGGCCAGCGACGAAGCCGTAGGCGTGACGTATGCTGTGAGAAGAGCAGCACATACCGTACTACAGTAGTACAGCCGCCCCTGAATGGGGAGAGTGGCTCAGAGACACATATAATTTGTAGGGAGTTTACAAAGGGCGCGCGGGAAAGAGCATACAGCAAGTACCGTGCGCCTCTCCCAAGATTCGGTCCATATACCCAGACGGGTGGTGGGACCATGAGGTGGAGGTGGGAACGTGTTGCTAAATTAATTTAAGTACTTCTTGGTATCCTAATCAATAGTTGCGAGGTCCCTAAGCGAAGTTACAGGGAAATGTCCGGTCGTTATATGGAGGAATCAAGTATGATGCTCTTCTTTCTAGACTGAGGATTATTTGCATATCCTAGGAGTTCCGTGTCTGGTGATCTATCGCCCAAAGTTCGTTGATGAATACTTGTATATAAAGCTATCGTGTGCGTTAGTTCTAATAGCGCGATCTAGAATCTTCAATCATATTTTGTTTGTCTCTTATTCATATCGGTGTCTTCGTAATTGTACGTTAGTTGTATGGGGTAAATTCCTAATATATTGCAAAGAAATAAGTTCAAATGCACTTGCACTCACATGCCTTAGCAATCTCTCCAGTTAATAATTGTTCACCTGAATACGTAGATAAATTTTGCATTTCCATGTCTTTGAACCCTTCCGTGGGTTACGCCACCAATTCAGTGTCAGTCTTGTCTATTTTTGTTGTTTGAAATATCGTTCATCAACCTATTATAAAAACCTATACTTAAAATAGCTTTGTATGTATCAGAAACACGAGCTTCATGTCTTGCATTGAAAAAGGCTAGCAATTAAGTAGATACCGTTTGAAATTGTCTTGCATGTCATTGATACAAAGTGATTTACTTATCCACACTGGGAGTATCATCCGTTCAATCAAATTCATACACGGTGTCAAAAGACTATTCACCGCCGAAATCTACTAGTTTTGCACTTAATGCCAGCATACTAAGCAAAAATAGTACCTGGGAAATGAAAACATATTTTAGGATACACATTTTATATATATAGCCGCGATGTAAAACGCGCGTATGCAATACTTGAGATACCTACCTATCCATGGGTGCATATGACATATTGTATAGAAAAACATATGGTGACTTTGAGCCTCAACATCTACTGAAGCATTAATTCCCAGGTACACAGGTTCTCACCTTTAGGATGCTTCAGCAAAATATCAGTTAGGGACTTTGGACTCTATTGAGAGGAAAGCTAGGAGACACATTGGCGATGGCAAATTGGTTAACACAAAACTCCAAAGCCTGGAGCATCATCACAGTGTTGCCAGTATGTCGGTTTTTTATTGGTTACATTTTGGAGAGTGTGTACACATAACCTGATTTCTCCATCTCCTTTTGACCATCGGACCACCAGACAAACTAGTCATCGTCACCGTTATATGGTTGACATCCCATCCATACGCACGAAACGCTTTGCTTCTACATTTATTATGCGTACTGCATTATGCGGTATGGAACTCCCTGCCTGAGTCTGTGTTTCCTTATGAGTACAATCTGGGTGTTTTCAAGTCGCGGGTGAATAGCTACCTTCTAGGCAAGCGTGCTCCATCTTCGACCGTATCGTCGCTTAACATCGGGCGAATCCGTGGTCAAACATAAGCCTATTAAAAGTAAAAAAAAATATAATAGATATAATAAGAAAATGTTAGAAAGTAAGAAGACTCGTGTCCAACAGTGGCACAAATTGACAGTATCCTAATGTTGTTAGCTGAATATATTTTCTTATTTAAAATTGCCTGACGCGGTGTCAGGGCGTTATCTCGTTATATTCTTTTTTCCTCTTCATAATGCGACAAATGTTTGACAGTGCCCTTCCCTGACATTGCTATTCACTGATAATTGTATACGAATACACAACTTACTACATGTGGTACCATAGTAAAGAGGATAGTGGCTTATTGCCGTTAATTCTACTAGAAGGTTCATTTGCGCGTAACCAATTATAGGTAGACTGGGTGTGAACCCGCCGCACTTAATCCATTGCGACCACTGATGCGGTAGGTTTGCCTTTATTTTTTTTTTGGTATCGGGTTGGAAAATCCTCATGGAGTCCCTCCGGAGAAGCGGACTGTCAGACTCTTACTGACTAAAAACCAAACCGTGCTCCTCATGTACCCATGAGTCGGAGGGTAGGGTTTCACCAAAGCATTCCTCGCTACCCCCCGACGGGTATTGGCCCGCCAGATGGTCAGGCGGGCCCCGAACGAAACCCCCTTGGCGGCGGATGAAGGTGTTGGGCTCCGCCGCCAAAACACCCAGCGGCCGCAGAGGATAGGGAGGACGGCAACGCAACACCGCATCTCCTCTTCCTCTGCGGCCCCACCGCGACGCAACGATGGTGCGCCCCCATTTGGTCGCGGGAGATAGGGCGCGGGGCAACGCAACACCCACACGCCTCTCCTCCGGCGACCGCACCCGACTGCGAGGGACAGACAGAACTGTCCCCCGCACCCGCACCATGGGACGCATCCTACGCAGGCCTCTACCAAGCCCACGTGGAGCGGGATCCCGGGATCCCGCTTAGCTTCACCGTGGGTGGCTTCTAACCCACGGTTACTGAGCCCCCTCAGCACGACAAGGTGGAGATTCCACGGGGGGATGCGGTAGGTTTGCCTACGCAATTACATCCTACTTTCTTTGTGTTGTTCAGATTTAAAGACTCGTAGGTTCATGCTAAATATTTCCAATGTAATAAGGGAATTATAAAATGAAAAAATAAAACCATTAAAAAATATACAAAGCACGTTCAAATTTACCAAATTCTCAGCTTTTCTCAGCTTTATTCAATTGGTTTTTATTAAGGGCAGGTTCAGAAAGGCATTTCGCCAACCTTTTTCATTCCCATATATAAAAGGTTCTCGTACAACGATTGTTACACACATTTATAGAGCAAGATGGCATTGGCTCACCTTAAGATACGACCGTACTCTGCGAACATGGACGAAATTTGCAATTACAAAAGAACGACGCATCATATTAGCTTTTATGCATGGAACAGATATAATATATCCTCATTACTGTCGCGGGTAAAATGTCGTAATGGATGCCATTTAGATATATTTATTGTACTGATGCTAATCAGACAAGGAAAATGGAGATATTTTTTTAAGAAAACATAAAGAATTCGTAAGTAATTGTAATGATATAAGGAAATACTGTGTTGCTCTTTGATAACGTTCCAGATCAGTGAGACGTCGAGAACGTATTGGATCAATCAAAAGTATGCTATTATCTTTTCTTCGTGATTTGCTTTTTCTTTTTGTTTTTAATGTGTTTGATCTACATGTTGCGAGTTGGAATTTTTTATAAAAAGGTCTGGTATATCTATGGGATATTGTTATGATTGATTGATTGGGTTCGTCTTGTTTGTAGAATGAAAACGAATCTCAATTTTTTAGTTAATACTTTTATTTTGTTATTGAAGTAGAAGCAGACTAAATCCATGTAATTATGTAATTATATATTATCGCGAGGGCTTGGAAATATACAACAACTAAGACATAGAACATCCAAATTTTGTGTGTGTGGAATGAACCCAGAACGGCAGCGTTAAACAGTGGGGAAGTCACTTTAAAGACTACGCCATCGATAAATAGAACAGGAAAAAAATCCTTACCTTATAATTATGATTTCAATCATATATATTTTTATTCTGACCCTGTGGCGTAGCGGGAGTGTAAATGACTGCCACGCCGAAGGTCGACCGTTCGATTCCCGCTCAAGTCAAACATTTGTGTGCATGAGCATGTTTGTCTTGGTTTGGGTGTTTCTATGTATAATATGTATGTATTTACAAAAAAAAAGGTATATAAGTATGTTTATCCATTGTCTAGTAACCATAGTACAAGCTTCTGCTTAGTTTGGGACTAGATGGTGTTGTGTGAATGTGGTAGAATATTATTATTAGAATATTATTATTCTTTTATTAATTTATCACTTAATATTTAGGTATTTCACAGGCACTGTAAAGAATAACGCATTATTGCAACATTAAACAACTATTGACGTTTTTTATTCCGTTTGTTGCACCGAATACATCATGAAAAGTTTTGTAAATAGTAAAACTCTCACAGAACATATGCCTTTACAAATAAACATAAGTACATACGTTCATAAGTTGTTGTTGTTTTACTTCCAACCCCACAATATATTGCTTTAAACTTAATTCGTCCACATTCGTATGGCGTCCGGCCTTTGTGCAAACACGTCATGATGTTAGCGCATACTAGTGTTAATCTGTCGGTAAAACGACTCTGCAACATCCCAACGCATCACTAGGGCACATTAAAGGCACGTACATACTGTACTTTTAGGGACGGCGGACGGTCGTTTTGCCGCTTTGCGGGAGAGATAGACCGCAAACCGCTGTCGGCGGTGATTAAATTGTACTTTTATTGTCTTGCTATATGAGTTTTATTCAATACAATAAGAAGAACTCATGTACCAGTTGGTATTGTTTATAATAATCTTGATAAATCTCTGCACCCCTTGCAGAGATTTATCTGCACCCCGTGAAGAAGAAGGTAGATATTGAATTGTGTGATTACAATACGATGCAGATGCAGATGCAGTACGATTATTTGGTCTGTATGGAGAACCTTCCGGTAGGCCTATAGGCATGATGAATACGATTGAATTTCCAAATACGTTAATAGACAATATATATACACATGCATCAACAAAATGAAATGAAATGAAAGAAATGTTCCAAAGCTACTCGTACATGTAACATCGAATTTATAAATCCCCGATCGTAAGTGATAAAACAGCATGTGTGCTTTACCCTTTACTGTAGACTGAAACAGATGAATGTAATTAAGTTATATTGCGAGTCCGTCCAGATTGATGGCACCCATCTAACTTGCTAATGATAGAAGAGACATTTTCAACTATTTGTAGGACTTTCAACTTTGTCACTTTACCAACTTCATGTTAAATTGATGTAATTCTTTTAATAGTTTCAGGCCGTCTGGGAAGTTAGAATTGCGGCAAATTGTAGTTTGGTCTGTTTGACCTTTAAGCTTGAAAAGATAAAAGGTTTGATATGAAAGGCTGTGATGAAAATAAAAATGACATTGAATATTGATATTCGGATTTCGTTGACGGATTCTCAGAACTGCTTTTGTCGCGACTGTCAATGGTATTGAATATTAAAGTAGGAGTTTTGAGAAAGAAAGAACACGTGCATGATATTATTTTAATGGGTGATAAACAGATAGAAATGTAAAAGGCACCACTGTTGAGAGTTTAGTTTGAGCTGTAGTTTTAGGGTGAAGTTTCCATACCTCTTAGATCTATAATTAGTATAGAATGAAGTTCCCACCTCGTCACGTGTGTCTGTATGAACGCAATAAGCTCTAAAATTATCGAACGGATTTTTGTAAGGCTTTCACTATGGATAGTTTGATTTTTGAGGAAGGTTTAGGTGTATCATCCATGTTAGCAAATCCGTGAAGTCAGGGTAGTAATAAGAATATTCCTTGTCAATTAATATGACTTCAATAATGTTGCATATATTAAAACAACAACATTTTCTATGTGTTTTCGGATCGAATGCAATTTAGAAATTCTCGTCCAGTTAGAATTTACATACATTTACTGACGCCTTTTTCCCCTCGGGGTAGGTAGAGGCAACGGAACGCCACTTGCTTCTTTCCTTACACCTCACGCGCTTCCTCTACACTCATTACTCTTTTTTAGAATTAACAATGATAGTTAAATCGTAATACTTATTTGCGTTTTATAATAATAAATAATAAAATCAACATGCAGATATGGAGGCTGCCTCCACTCTTGGCTTCTGTCCAGCTCAGCACAGACAAGTCAATAATACTGACTATATTTTTGTTGGTAATCGTTTTAATAACATTTACTATTAGCTCTTTTAAATGGATACCCGATACGGTAACTTGAAACAGCAAGCAATATTGTTATATTGTTCTTAACATAAATATTTTAAACTTCAATTTTATGAATTTGATGAAGTGATTTTAATTAGGCTTTCAAAATACATACTTAATTATAATATAGTAGCTAACGAGCCAAGTTAAATAAAAACTTGTGATAAGAGACGTGTGAATACGTCGTGGCTACTCACCATGTCAGTCTCAATATTCCCGTTCAATCTTATTTGTGTGAATCACAAATTGTTATTGTTGTTGCTTAATCCAAGCAGTCTTTGTAGCCTTTGTTCCAATGTTTATAAAGTTCCTTGCAACAATTAAATACCAAATTATTATTAAGAGCAGACTTTCTTTAAAAAATACGAGGCAACTCTTAACTGCAACAATAAGCTAGACGGCACGATTATATAGTTGTCATAAGATATTTAAATAAGGACAAAAAAGTATCCCAACAGAAATGGTTATATTACTTAAAAAATCCGTAACACAGTTCGGCGTTTCACCCTCTAATTTTATTGAAGTCTTCAAAGTGGAAACAAAGAGACCCCTCCAGAGGTTCGAACTTTATCAGATTATCTTCGCAAAAAGAAAAAAAAACACAACATTTGCTTATTTTCAGAAAAGTACCGCCTTTGTAATCAGAAAATTAAATAAAACACAGATTAGGAGCGCTTCAGTACTTACATTTTTAATTGCATCTTGCTAATTATGCTTGCGGCGGTCCATTTTTAAGGCTTTAATCACGGATTGAAAGGGTCTCAAAGTGTTTGTGTTGTTCTATTGTCTCCGGCTTGGGATAAGTGAGTGCTGGATGGCTGGCAGTCCCTCTGAGGGTAGGGATTAGCTAAATTAATTCAATTTTAATCGCACAAGGCCAAACTCATGCACGCTTTCACAGAAAGCGAAAATATGAAATCCCGAATGGCTTTCCATTCTATATAGCAAATGAAATTACTGTGTCGGAACAACTTATAACTAGATTAAGTCTTTCCCGGTTGCGTTCACTTGAAATAGCTGATGTTGGGATTTAGAAATGATAAGAGAATCTTGCTGTCCTTGTTTCATTCGTATTACAGATTCAGTTTAATTTGAAAAGGCGTTTACTCAGTGGATTACGGCATTTCTTGTTCTTGTTTCTTGTTTTAAAAAGACAACTCCCGCGCTAGGAATAAATCCTGTGTCGCGGGGGACTTAACAAACATACAACTAACGGACACAATGAACACACAGACTCGAAACAATAATTTGTGGATCACACAAAGATCACACAACCACTACGCCAACCGTGCAGTCATTGAGTTAACTATGTCTTGTGTCAGATCTTAATATTTATCTAAATGAGTAGGACCTTGCTTCTTAGATAAATTGTAGTACTTCGTAGTATCTTAATCGACTTAATAGTTGCGAGGTCCATAAGCAAAGTTACAGGGAAATGCCCGGTCGTTATATGGAGGAATCAAGTATGATGCTCTTCTTTCTAGACTGAGGATTATTTGAATATCCTAGGAGTTCCGTCTCTAGTGATCTACCGCCCAAAGTTCATTGATGAATACTTGTATCTAAAGCTATCGCGTTCGTTAGTTCTTATAGCGCGATCTAGAATCTTGAATCATATTTTGTTTGTCTCTTATTCACATCGGTGTCTTCGTAATTTTACGTTAGTTGTATGGGGTACAAAATATATTGCAAAGAAATAAGTTCAAATGCACTTGCACTCACATGCCTTAGCAATCTCTCCAGTTAATAATTGTTCACCTGAATACGTAGATAAATTTTTCCATTTCCATGCGTTTGAACCCCTTCCGTGGGTTACGCCACCAATTCAGTGTCAGTCTTGTCTATTTTTGTGTTTTGAAGATATCGTTCATCAACCTATTATAAAAACCTATACTAAAATAGCTTTCTATGTATCAGAAACACGAGCTTCGTGTCTTGCACTGAAAAAGACAAGCAATTAACTAGATACCGTTTGAAATTGTCTTGCATGTCATTGGTACAAAGTGATTTACTTATGCACACTGGAAGTAGCACCCTTCAATCAAATTCATACATACGATGTCAAAAGACCAATCACCAAGTCGAAGTCTACTAGTTTTGCACTTAATGCCAGCATACTAAGCAAAAATAGTACCTGGGAAATGAAAAAAAATTTTAGGATACACATTTTATAAGCCGCGATGTAAAACGCGCGTGTGCAATACTCGAGATACCTACCTATCCATGGGTGCATATGACGTAGTGTTTAGGACAAATCGGCGCGAAAAATGCATGGATATTGTAATAATTAGAAAAAAATATAGTAACTTTGAGCCTCAACATCTATGAAAGCAATAATTCCCAGGTATACCTGGGAATTACTGCTTCACTAGATGTATGTGTCGAAATAGAAATGTTCGTAATGATTGGTACAGTATGGGATTTTAATTTTCGTTAACGGTCTTTTTACACCCTGTATAGTGCAATATATTTTACAATAAATTTCTCTGTGGCGTAAATTATTGTGTTTATGGATTTCACTGCTGTTAGTTTTTTTTACTTGTGGACATCCTCGCGTGTTGCATGCTAAGGCTAATCGTAACGAATGACCGTTAAGTATTTTACAGAATTCTATTGGCGCTATTCAAAAAATTTTGTTAAAAAAATATACATATGTGAAGAACCGTGAGACAATTGTCATCACTGAGAGTTCTCCATAATATTCTCAAAAGACATGTACAGTCTACCAACCCGCACTTGGCCAGCGTGGTAGAATATAATTTTATCCTTCTCATGATGAGAAGAGGTCAGCAACCAGACTAATCCGCAGTTGGACATATGGCCAGGTAGTGATAGGCATTGTACCAATAACCACTTCCACATAACATCCACACCCATCACACACTCCTAACACCCCGCATAAAATTTTCAAGCAAAAAAGATTTATCTTCAAAAGATTCCGAGTGCAAACAAAATTACAACATTAAAAAACACTCGTTCCACACTAGGGCTGTCTACACGGACCCGGAGGCCGGAGGCACGGTTCGGCCTTCCATCTTGAATTATTCACCCAACGGATATTTGCAGTGCAGTAATAAGCCCGCATCACGCGAACCGTTTCCTTATTTCATTTCCGAGTTAACAGTCTGCAATTTAAGTTTATTTTACGTTTTTGAGTGCCATGTTTTATGGTACATATGTGTGTGTATGATGTACTATGAGGTCTTGAGATTTAGTCGGTCGAAAATCTCAATATTTTCATGGTACATTTAAAGATTAAGTATCAGAACGACAGTTTAATATTTTCAAGTATCTTATTTATCTAGAGACCGAGAACAACTTGTCGAAAACTGTGCAAAATCTACTCCATGCCACTAAAACAACGAACCAGTGCAACAATCAAAATTTACCACTATTACACAAGAACTTATCTATGCGCGATATGACCACACGAACATCTATGCACATAAAAGACTAACGAACATTGTATACACGTCCATAATTTTCCATACGTCCACTCCAAGCGAAACACAATCACCAAATCCTATTAATAAATTGTCCAATCGCTGTCCCGTTCCATATTGTGCATAATACTCTCACAAAGATAAACAGAACATCCAAACAGTAGGTTACAATACACATGCCCTTACTTCCTCCAATAAGGCATATCCCATTGTCACTGGTCGATAACTTCCTCCATTGTTGCCCTTAAACAATAATCTTTATCTGCAATATTACAGTCCGCTTCACCGATGAAGCGATCGTTAGGATCCCTTCGGCCCTTATGATGCCCTGGCAGTGATTGGTGCGATAGTGGAGGGTACAGTAGATCAATTTTATTGAAGAGCCTGATATTGACGTCATGTTGTGCCTTAGAAATGCCTCGTTGCTTCCAGGTTTTACGTTTATGTTTGGACTGGTTCTGGAGACATTTTGACCTTAACGTAAACTATGTGAAGTGATTCAAGAGTGGTGGACTTGTTTGGCTGATTTTACCTTGCGATGTTTTTTCAATAAAGTTTCACCATTAGATGCGAAAATTAACAAATGAGGCAGTTAAATGCTTTTTATTAATATTTTCATTGGTCAAATTTTCTACACGGATTAGGAAAATGGGAACGGTATATAGCAATTATACTTGATTTTTACTATAAACAACCTAGAATCAGATAACTAAAATGTGCTAAATAAGTTTTTACGTGACCTAAATCTGAGGTTTTAGATGAGTCGAAATCAGTTCAATAGTATTTGCGGGGAAAGGTATCCATTCAACCATCTGTCCTCACAAACTTTCGTATTTATAATAGTTAACTAAAAATTTTATAAACCATCATCATACAGTTTTTCGAAATCCTCTGCTGGAAATAGGCATCTCCTAACTTGCGCCACAATAGCATTGCTAGTAAATCTGCCAAATAAAATAAAAATAAATTCGTTCTCCAGGTCGACTGCTTCTCCAGTGGCAATACTGAACACAACTGCATTGTGGCACAATTCTAATAATGACACGTCATACAGTGTTGTCAACACGTGTCATTAGTCACACGTTCAAGTTGTCACACGTTCGAGTTGTTGTGCCGGTGGATTGGCGCGAGTGGGTCGCGGTACAATCAGGCCGTCTTCTTCGACTCATGATAAATGAGCGAGCACGGGTTATGGAACAGTATATTTGTCGCTGTTTGCCAGTTAATGATGTCTCGTTAAGGGTTTAAACTTGATTCTGCGTGTCTCATTTGTAGGCTTAATAGTATTATGAAAATGCTACTCAGATTGTTGTAGGAAGTACAAAACGAAGTTTAAAGTTTGGAAGAAGTAGTTACGACGGCCTGTATCTCATTTGTAAACAGATCTTGCTATTAATTTGAGATAAAAGTGTGTTTGCAATGGAACGCAGAAAAATATGGTGTTGGATGTTTAAGGGTTCAATCCTGTAATATAGGCGTAAATTAGTTGAGAATATCAATATTGGGATATATTGATATTCTAAACGAATGAGTAGTAAGCTTTTGAGTGTCTTTGAAGACGATGAAGTACGAGTAAGTGCCTTTTAAGCGTCTTCGCTGGCGAATGTTTGGTGAGGTATGTGATTCGCATGATACGTGTATGTACTGTGCGAATGCAGCACTATGAATGAAAGTGCGTATATGAAATTTGCGTGTGAGAGGAGTATTTTTAAGTGACGGAAACCAAGTGTCACTGCTACGCCGAAGGTCGCGGGTTCGATTCCCGCTCAAGTCAAACATTTGTGTGCGTGAACATGGATTATGTCTTAGTCTGGGTGTTTCTATGTATAATATGTATGTATTTACAAAAAAAAGTATATATGTGTGTTTATCCATTATCTAGTACCCATAGTACAAGCTTCTGCTTAGTTTGAGACTAGATGGTGTTGTGTGAAAGTGGTAGAATATTATTATATTATATTATTGTGTATTTTTTACTTTCATGTTGTTGAGGCTTGGGTCTCTTTGCTTTCAAGCTGAGGTCCTTGTGCTAAACTGCCATACTCATGGTAAACGGTTAGATCAACTCAACACATTATGCATTTTACTGTTTGAAATCTATATACTTAATATAATAAAGCTGTAAAGTTTGGTTCAACACGCCCTTCCCACGAACAACTGATCCGATTTGAATTATATTTTTGTATAGCATAGCACATTTATCGCGGAAGGCTATTGGCCATATAACATTACGCTATGAGCCACGCGCGCGGGTCGGTAGCCCTAAATAACGTGTATGTAAGCGCGGCTCATCTAGTTTCAAATTAGGTACTATAAATGGAAATTCAGTTAGTTCAGATGTTGTCTATTAAGCTATTTATTTGTAACAGATTCGCTAGAAATAACAAACTATTTGATTGTGTGTGCAACAAATTGACTTGAAGTGCGCAAATTCTGAATATACAGATGGAATGGTACTTAAAGTGAACGATATTAAGTGGCACTGAGTATTGAAATTTCAGTCCTTACATGAAATTGTAGATTGTCTAATACTCACATATTCATACATCACATGTCTGACGGAAAATACGTCGCGTATTATCGGTCGCGTAACGCCAAAACAGACAAATATAAATAAATAAAATAAAATAAAAATCATTTATTACCAAAAAAACAGTACCATTGAAATTATCCTTTGGCCCCACACTAGGCATGCCTGTCCTGTGGGTACCAACATATTTACGTTTAACGCTTGTTTACAATGTTTGCTCGGTTGACATACATTAGATATATAAATTCATAAGTAACTTATTTTTAGAAAAACAAAGGTATTTTAGCAATAGTAACTATTTGGTATTTGAAGATTACAAAAATATTATGCATGCATGTAAATATATACACATATAATAATAACAATAATATAATATAATATATAAAATAGTAAGATATCATGTATTTAGTGTTTATTTTTAGATTTATGGGTGAATTGTATGGTCAATAGGTATATTTTGGTTTGCTTAGCAAAGAATTAGGCTAGATGTACTAGGATATTTTCTGTGGACTCGTATTCTAAAGAGGTTAAGTATTTTTTGAGTATACATTGTGCTTCTTTTACAGTGCATTGCTTTATATCACAACATTTTACTACTTTGTTGTAGATGTAGCAGTCTTTATAAGGACTGAAGCGCCTACCAAAGGAAGTTTTAACTTTGGGAACTGTGATTTTGTATGTGCGACGTTTTAGTAAATTAGTATATTCTTGTGAGTTGATAACTTTTTGGTGGGTTTTGAGTAGTGTTTTTAGAATAAATAGCTGGCGCACACTCAGAACTTTACTGTCTTTGTAAAGCTCCACAGTGGGGTACCTAAAGGGTTTTTTAAAAGTCGTTTTTAGCACACATCGTTGGGCCCTTTCTAGTTCAATCATTGTTGTTTTGGAAGCATTTCCCCAGCAGGTTATGCAGTATGTGATCAATGATTGAGTTAGTGCGCAAAACACATTTCTCAAAATGTTTTGTGGTGCCGATTTACGAAGCAGTTTCATGATGTTCGCAGTTTTGCGTACTCGACCAGACAAGGAGTTGATGTGTGCCTTGAAGTTTAGGTTGCTGTCGATGATTATTCCTAAGTATTTGATGGTGTTAGTTTGCTTTATGTTTTCACAGGTACAGTGCTCATGATCTCTACAGGTGTGAAATTTTATAGTAAAGCTTGTGCTCGGTGTTGAGGCGGCTGTCTTGTGGAAACAGACGTACTGCGTTTTATTGATATTGAGTGTTAAGAGGTTTTGTTTCAGCCACGAGGACACTTTCCCTATTGTACACTCTGCGTTCGAGAAAGTCTCGTTCCAATTTCGACCATCAACAATCAACACAGTGTCATCAGCATAACATATTATCTCACCCCTGATAGTTTCGTGAATATCGTTCATATACATTATGAACAGCGTTGGCCCTAGCACGCTCCCTTGTGGAACTCCAAAATTAATGTGATGTAGTTCACTTTCATGGTTGGCAACTTTAACACACTGCTTTCTACTGGTTAGGTAGCTTTTAAACCATTCTAGAGCTACACCCCTTATGCCAAATTGTTTTTCAAGCTTTTGCAATAGTATAGGAATTGAGACCGTATCAAAGGCCTTGGCTAGGTCTAGGAAGATCCCTATGCTGTGCCTGCCACTATCAAGGTGAGATGACACTGTTGATGTGAGCAACGTGATTGCCTCTTCTGTTGATTTCTCTCGCCTAAATCCGAATTGCCTGTCCGAAATAAGATGGTTCGTCTCTATATATTTAACTAGTCTGTTGTTAACTACTTTTTCAAGCAATTTAGAGAACACAGTTAGCAATGAAATCGGCCGGTAGTTTTCCGGTGCATCTTTGGGTCCATTTTTATGAATCGGTATGACAGAGGCTGTTTTCCATGCGTCAGGGAAAATACCGCATTGTAGACTCATGTTAAACACTTTCGTCAGGGGTGGTATAATAACGTTCCTTATTTCTTTCAGGAGAATATTAGTTACTCCGTCGATCCCCGGGGCCTTATCATTTTGTAATGCCAGTATTAAAGACTCTATTTCTTTCTCATCGGTCGGCTGCATGAAAAAGGAGTTTTTTATTGAATTACAACTGACTTTGGTTGCCAACATATCTTCACTCTGTTTCAAATCATTTAAAATGTTGTTAGCCAGTTTTTGTCCTAGTGTTGAAAAATATGTATTGCATATGTTCAGTGAGTGTTTGGCATCAAGGCTGTTGGGTAGCATTAATAATTCTGTCGGTTCTTTTTTGTTTTGTGACAGATGGCAAATTGTATTGATAGTTTTCCACATCATCTTTGGGTTTTTCGTGTTATTAGACAGTTCTGTGCTATCGTAGTCGGTTTTAAGTTTGTGTAGTAGATTATTGCAGAAGTTTCTGTACCGGGTGTAAATGAGATGTAGGATTTGATCGTTTGGTGATTTCCTCGATTTGGTATGTAGACGGTCTCTATGCTGCATGCAACGAATAAGTCCAGGTGTTATCCATGGCTTTATGTTAAATTTTGTGTGACTAATTCGCACCTGTCGTGTATGTTTGTTGACAATGTCTGAGAGTTGATTGCAGAAACTGTTTGCTATTTGATTTGTTTCAGGGTTGTCTATTTGTAGGGACCAGTTGAGTTGCAAGAGGTCATTTCTAATGGCTTCAAAGTTCCGCTTGACCATAGTGCGATTCACATTTCGTTTGGTAGTTGTATTTTTTGAGAGGCCAATAATTACAATGTCATGATCAGTAATGTCCGAGTTACATATTACACCTACAGTGTCTTTGAGTGAGTTTGTATAAATATGGTCTATACATGTGTGCCCTCTAGTCGGTTTGGTTATAGCTGGAAACAGGCCGTGTTCCGCTGTAAGACACATGTATTCCACCTCTTGACCACTACTAGTTGAAAGCAGGTTGATATTTAGGTCACCAGCAAGGATCAGTGTATCTGAATTATTTGAGTAGTTGTTTAATAAACAGTCAAGGGAATTCAAAAAGTTGTTTAGGTTTTGGAATGACGGCGGACGATATATACCAAACAGAGTTGTCTTGTCATTAAACGTCATTTGCAGGCAGTTTGCATCTAGTAAATCTGGCTCAGTGACACAGACTTTTAAATTTTGTTTTGCGTAGATTACTACTCCGCTATTCTGATTGATAGTTTTTTTCGTGCTGTAGCTATCGTATGTGTCTATTTGAGGTATTATGGAAGATTCATCGAGCCAACACTCAGTCAAAATTATAACATCGAAGATTATGTTTGTTCTTTTTAGAGCTACGATGAACGAGTCAAAGTTTTTATGCAGGCTTCGTATATTAAATGCTAATAACTTAAAATTATGTGTTGTCGTAATTACTGTTCGGCATTCTTCAGGGGCTTGGATTTTGTGACAATTTATACAAATCGTGTCTAACTCATTAATGGTGGTATTGTCAATCACGGTTACGAATATTAATATAGTAGATTAAATTAGTCCCAACTAAAATGTAACTAAAATTTGAACACTTGCCGTACAAAGTAGCTGGGTAAGTATTATTATACGTTTTATAATTTGGTTGCATTTTGTGTAGTTCTACATTTATATTCGAATTTAGTATATTTATGTAGTTAAAGCAATACATAAACTGAAATAGTTGACTAACATAAAAGCAGTAAAAAGTATGTTCACGGTGATTAGTATATTGCCATACGCTGCATCCTAGACCATGTGTTGTGTATTTTATAAAATAGTGAGTATTATTATAATATAATATATAATATAATATGTAATATAATTCAAGTAACAATGTAATATTTTTGTTTGGTTTCTTAAATAATATAGGTTTATTTAAATGTAAATAAAGAGAGTTATAATTGAGGTACATACATCTGAAAAAAGTTTGACAGTTATTTAAAAAGAGAATATGTTTTACAAATGAAAAATTATTGTTGTGATGTTTTAAATAAATTTTGAAGGTCATTATGGGTACGTATATAATGAGAAGGTTTGCCCTCCTTTTGTTTGACATAGATTTTTCCCTGTGTGCACCAGCAGTAGGAGTAACCGAAATCCTTAGATGTTGCCCTCGCGGCGCGAAAAAGCAGTCTATTCTCCTTTGTTAGACGTTCGTTGTAGTATACTTTGTGTGGTGTCCCAGGGACATCAAAATCAGTACTGGTTATGTTCCTTCGCGATTTGGAGGCTTTTATAATCTGGTCACGCTTGTTTCGGCGTAAAAGACGTACCACTACCGGTCTTGGGAACTTGGTATTTTGTTCGGCAGATAATGCTGAGATGCGACGGGGTCCCGCCCTGGACACCCAATCAATATCGCAGTCATTTAGTTCGATGCCTACCTTCCGCGCCGCCAAGAGTGCAATGTGGTGGAGATTTTCATTAGTTTGTTCTGGGATGCCTGACAATTCTAATTCGTTGTTCAAATGTTGTTGCGCTTGTATGTTCAACTCAAGTTGTAACTCCGACACTTTGACCTCGAGTAACTTCGTCTGCTGTTCACGACTCTCGAGATGCCTTATTCGGTTGTCATTAGCAGCTACAGATGACCCCAACTCCTCTAATCTTGTCTGGCAGTTTGTTAGCGAGGTCGTGGCGTTTTCAAGTTGCGTTTTGAGCGAAGAAATTTCTCGAGTCAAAAGCCGAACTTCTTCTATCAACTCTTTCACCTCAGTGTTCATGCCGACGTCGGTCTGATTGTTAGACTTGTTCCTTATCGTGATGTTGTCTTCGGTAGGCCGAAGTGGTGTGCTGCTGTTATCCCCTCCTTTTCTCTGTTTCGCACAGCATTCAGGGCACTTCCATGATGACTTTTTATCAATTGACAGCGCCGATTGATTAATACACAGTGAGCAATATTTCTTGCTGCACGTCGTTGTTGTACATTTTATGAAACTTTTTCCTTTAGAGTCTTCTAAACAGCCGTAGCATTTCATCTTGTTGTAAGGTTTTGTTTTTTATTTCTATTTCGATAAAATTCAAATAAATTTCAAATATTAAAAAAAAATATAAAAATAAAAACAATCTACCAAAAAGAATTTCCTGTTGCGGGGATCGATCTCAAGACTTCGCACGTTGCGGACGTTAGTTAAATCGCTACTTTACGCAATCGACCACTTCGCCAATACAAATTGTGGTGAAATTAACGGTTGATATTTACCGCGTTTATAAATCGTTGCAGAGCTCTAACGAGTTTGACCTTGTCTATTGTTTTTGAAAGTCAATTACACTCGCGCGGTCGCACTTTTAACGAACTTTTTAAAATAGTTTTTTGTTGATAACTGGGTTATTTCTTCATGCACAGTCACTATGTATACACTGTTATGTTTGTTATTAGTTTATGCACGCACTTTAGATAATTTTATCTTCCGGAATATGGTTTAAACTACTTTTTATGAATAAAAACTACGGAGAAACGAGTAACGTGTCTGCTTGCGATGACGACCGAATAGATATATAAAATAAAACGTTCAAACTTTCACACCTAACCGATGATGCGTTAGTACGTCGAGCGTACAGCGTCTGTTCCGTTTCCGTTAACGCATTGTCGGTCGACGTCGGGCGCGCCACGCACCACGTTTATTTTGACTGACGCGTTGGGTGTTTTAAAATTCAATATCACCCAACTCACTGTAGATGCTGAACACTATAGATGCTGAACGCAGAAACTGACTAGACGCGTAATGTGGCAGGTCTAATTTGATGGAATAGACGCGACTGATGATACGCTCGACGCATTTTCCATCAGATCTGTAACGACGCTTAGTGCTAGTAATGGCACGTTGAAAAGGTATCCTTTTTGTATTCAGAAATAGTAATAAGGATGATATGCGACAAAAATCATTGCTAGGTACAATCATAGGGTACAATGTTACTACTACTTATAGTGATCATGGATGAATGGATGGATGTTTTATTCTTGGACGGAAAAAACTACAAAGCGCATTTTTTTCAATTAAACTTTGCTGTGTTCTTTCTTGTATGTTAATATATGTTATGTGTAATTTTTTTCCCGATAGCAGACCGAACAGAAGCTAGTCATTGTAAGAGCTAACCGCGTTTACTTACTACGGGATTCAATATTCGATCTATCCATTTTTTTGAGATTTTAGATTCGTTTTTGACATAAGCTCCAAACAAAATATGTCAAAAACGAATCTCGAATCTCAAAATCCATGTTTGGATCGAATATTGAAACCGGCCTTTAATTAGTAAGGGTATCTTTGTTTTCGTTTCAACCTTCCTGTTACAGTCGTGATTGCGGATAAGATGTCCAATGTCCAATCTTCTTTATACCTCAAATATCTAAATAAATGTGATATACGGTATATATGGTTATTGACGAAATATACTTTTAAAATCGGAATTCAAGCCTCACAACGGCTGAAGTCAACAATGTGGTCTTAATAATTTAAAATTCAGAAGTCAAAATGTTTCCAAACAGGCTTTTATTTGTGATACAAACAAAACTTTAGCGGTCGACCTAAGGGTGTATCGTGGCGAATAAAATATATATCTCCATCCCCTTTTCCCCATCGGACGACCAGACAAACTAGTCATCGTCACCGTTATATGGTTGACATCCCATCCATACGCACGAAACGCTTTGCTACCTCATTTATTATGCTTACTGCATAGGTATGGAACTCCTTGCCTGAGTTTGTGTTTCCTGATGAGTAAAATCTGCCTGGTGATTGGTGCCTTCTAGGTAAGCGTGCTCCATCTTCGACCGTATCATCGCTTAACATCAGGCGAGACCGCGGACGTTAGCCTATCAAAAGGAAATAAAAAATATAACAAAATTTGAGTGGGTAAGAAGACTCGAGTCCAACAGTGGCACAAATTGACAGTTATATCCTAATGTTGTTCGCTGAATATATTTTCTTATTTAAAAGTGCCTGACGCGGTGTCAGGGCGTTATCTTGTTATATTATTTTTCCTCTTTATAAATCGACAAATGATTGACAGTGCCCTTCCCTGACATTGCTATTCACTGATAATTGTATACGAATACACGACTTACTACATGTGGTACCATAGTAAACAGGATAGTGGCTTATTGCCGTTAATTCTACTAGAAGGTTCATTTGCGCGTAACCAATTATGGGTAGACTGGGTGTGAGCCCGCCGCACTTAATCCATTGCGACTACCGATGCGGTAGGTTTGCCTACGCAATTACATCCTACTTACTTTGTGTTGTTTATATTTCAAGACTTGTAGCTTCATGATAAATATTTCCAATGTAATAATCGGATTACAAAATGCATACAATAAAAAATATAAAGAACGTTCAAACTCAGCTTTTCTCAGCTTTATTCAATTGGTTTTTATTAAGTGCAGGTTCGGAAAGGCGTTTCGCCAACCTTTTTCATTCCCATATATAAAAGGTACTCGTACAACGATTGTTACACACATTTATAGAGTAAGATGGCATTGTCTCACAAGCACCTTAAGATACGACCGTACTCTGCGAACACGGACGAAATTTGCAATTACAAAAGAACGACGCATCATATTAGCTTTTATGCATGGAACAGATATAATGTATCCTCATTACTGTCGCGGGTAAAATGTCGTAATGGATGCCATTTAGATATATTTATTGTACTGATGCTAATCAGACAAGGAAAATGAAGAGATTTTTTTAAGAAAACATAAAGAATTCGTAAGTAATTGTAATGATATAAGGAAATACTGTGTTGTTCTTTGACAACGTTCCAGATCAGTGAGACGTCGAGAACGTATTGGATCAATCAAAAGTATGCTATTATCTTTTCTTCGTGATTTGCTTTTTCTTTTTGTTTTTAATGTGTTTGATCTACATGTTGCGAGTTGGATTTTTTTATAAAAATGGTCTGGTATATCTATGGGATATTGTTATGATTGATTGATTGGGTTCGTCTTGTTTGTGGAATGAAAACGAAAAAAATATTTGAGTTAATACTTTTATTTTGTTATTGAAGTAGAAGAAGAATCTCCAACATTTGGACTAAATCCATGTAATTATATAGTCCATATAGAATCACGAGGGCTTGGAAATATACAACAACTAAGACAAAGAACATCCAAATTTTGTGTGCGTGGATCGAACCCAGAACGGCAGCGTTAAACAGTGGGGAAGTCACTTTAAAGACTTCGCCATCAATAAATAGAACAGTAAAAAGAATCCTTACGTTATAATTATGATTTCAATCGTATATATTTTTTATTCTTTTATTAATTTATCACTTAATATTTAGGTATTTCACAGGCACTATAAATAATAACGCATTATTGCAACATTAAACAACTATTGACGTTTTTTATTCCGTCTGTTGCACCGAATATATCATGAAAAGTTTTGTAAATAGTAAAACTCTCACAGAACATAATACATGCCTTTACAAATAGACATAAGTACATACGTTCATAAGTTGTTGTTGTTTTACTTCCAACCCCACAATATATCGCGTTAAACTTAATTCCTCCACATTCGTATGGCGTCCGGCCTTTGTGCAAACACGTCATGATGTTTGCGAATTCTAGTGTTAATCTGTCGGTAAAACGACTCTGCAACATCCCAACGCATCACTAGGGCACATTAAAGGCACGTACATACTGTACTTTTAGGGACGGCGGACGGTCGGCTTGCCGCTTTGCGGGAGAGATATACCGCAAACCGCTGTCAGCGGCGATTAAATTGTACTTTTATAGTCTTGCTACATGGGTTCTCTTTATTGTTTTTGTATTGTTTAGTATTATCTCGATAAATAATATCTGTAGGGGATGAAGAAGATGGCAGTAGCTTAATTTCATATATGGAATTGAATTTTGTGATTACAATACGATTCAGTTACCAAATACTTTTATAGATAATATTTACATGCAGCCATAAAACTAAAAAAATACCAAACCCAAATGTAAAATAGAATTTAAAAATTCCCGATCGCCAGTGATAAAACAGCATGTGTGCTTTATCCTTTACTGTAGACTGAAACAGATGAATGTAATTAAGTTATATTGCGAGTCCGTCCAGATTGATGGCACCCATCTAACTTGCTAATGATAGAAGAGACATTTTCAACTATTTGAGGGACTTTCAACTTTGTCACTTTACCAACTTCATGTTAAATTGATGTAATTCTTTTAATAGTTTCAGGCCGTCTGGGAAGTTAGAATGATATGAAAGGCAGTGGTGAAAATAAAAATGGCATTGAATATTGATATTCGGATTTCGTTGACGGATTCTCAGAACTGCTTTTGTCGCGACTGTCAATGGTATTGAATATTTAAGTAGGAGTTTTGAGAAAGGGAGAACACGTGCATGATATTATTTTAATGGGTGATAAACAGACACAATATAAAAGGCACCGCTGTTGAGAGTTTAGTTTGAACTGTAGTTTTAGGGTAAAGTTTCCATACCTCTTAGATCTATAATAACTATAGGATGAAGTTCCCGCCTCGTCACGTCTGTCTGTATGAACGCAATAAACACTAAAATTACCGAATGGATTTCTGTAAGGCTTTCACCAATGGATAGTTTGATTCCTGAGGAAGGTTTAAGTGTATCATCCATGTTAGCAAAGCCGTGACGTCAAGGACGTAATAAGAATATTGTTTGTCTATTAATATGACTTCAATAATGTTGCCTACTTTAAAACAACAATATTTTTTCATGTGTTTCGGATCGAATGCAATTTAGAAGTTCTCGTCCAGTTAGAATTTACATACATTTACTGACGCCTTTTTCCCCTCGGGGTAGGTAGAGGCAACGGAACGCCTCTTGCTTCTTTCCTTACACCTCACGCGCTTCCTCTACACTCATTACTCTTTTTTAGAATTTCAATGATAGTTAAATCGTAATACTTATTTGCGTTTTATAATAATAAATAATAAAATCAACATGCAGATATGGAGGCTGCCTCCACTCTTGGCTTCTGTCCAGCTCAGCACAGACAAGTCAATAATACTGACTATATTTTTATTGGTAATCGTTTTAATAAAATTTACTAGCTCTTTTAAATTGATAGCCGATACAGTAACTTGAAACAGCAAGCAATATTGCTTGTTATATTGGTCTTAACATAAATATTTTTCAATTTTATGAATTTGATGAAGTGATTTTAATCGAGCTTTCAAAATAATAATTATTTTATACTGGCTAACAAGCCAAGTTAAATAAAAACCTGTAATAAGAGCAAGGATTTGCGAGGTAAAGGTATAGGTACAGAATACGTCGTGGCCACCCACTATGTCAGTCTCAATATTCCCGTTCAATCTTATTTGTGTGAATCACAAATTGTTATTGTTGTTGCTTAATCCAAGCAGTCTTTGTAGCCTTTGTTCCAATGTTTATAAAGTTCCTAGCAACAATTAAACACCGAATTATTATTAAGAGCACACTTTCTTTAAAAAATACGAGGCAACTCTTAACTGCAACAATAAGCTGGACGGCACGATTATATAGTTGTCATAATATATTTAAATAAGGACAAAAAAGTATCCCAACAAAAATGGTTATATTACTTAAAAATTCCGTAACACAGTTCGGCATTTCACCCTCTAATTGAAGTCTTCAAAGTGGAAACAAAAAGACCCCTCCAGAGGTTCGAACATTATCAGATTATCTTCGCAAAAAGAAAAAAAAACACAACATTTGCTTATTTTCAGAAAAGTACCGCCTTTGTAATCAGAAAATTAAATAAAACACAGATTAGGAGCGCTTCAGTACTTACATTTTTAATTGCATCTTGCTAATTATGCTTGCGGCGGTCCATTTTTTAGGCTTTAATCACGGATTGAAAGGGTCTCAAAGTGTTTGTGTTGTTCTATTGTCTCCGGCTTGGGATAAGTGAGTGCTGGATGGCTGGCAGTCCCTCTAAGGGTAGGAATTAGCTAAATTAATTCAATTTTAATCGCACAAGGCCAAACTCATGCACGCTTTCACAGAAAGCGAAAATATGAAATCCCGAATGGCTTTCCATTCTATATATATATAGCAAATGAAATTACTGTGTCGGAACAACTTATAACTAGATTAAGTCTTTCCCGGTTGCGTTCATTTGAAATAGCTGCTGTTGGGATTTAGAAATGATAAGAGAATCTTGCTGTCCTTGTTTCATTCGTATTACAGATTCAGTTTAATTTGAAGAGGCGTTTACTCAGTGGAATACGGCATTTCTTGTTCTTGTTTCTTGTTTTAAAAAGACAACTCCCGCACTAGGAATCAATCCTGTATCGCGGGGGACTTTACAAACATACCACTAATACACAATGAACACCCAGACTTGAAACAACAATTTGTGGATCTCACAAAGTGTTGTCTCGTGTGGGAATCGAACCCACAGCACTCGGTAAAGTGTCAAGCGGCGAAGCGGCCGCTTTAACCACTACGCCAACCGTGCAGTCATTGAGTTTACTATGTCTTGTGTCAGATCTTAATATTTATCTAAATGAGTAGGACCTTGCTAGATAAATTGTGGTACTTCGTGGTATCTTAATCAACTTAATAGTTGCGAGGTCCATAAGTGAAGTTACAGAGAAATGCTCGTTCGTTATATGGAGGGATCAAGTATGATGGTTTTCCTTCTGTAGTGAGGATTCTATGAATATCCTAGGTGTTCCGTGTCTGGTGACCTACCGCCCAAAGTTTGTTGATGAATACTTGTATCTAAAGCTATCGTGTGCGTTAGTTCTAATAGCGCGATCTAGAATCTTCAATCATAATATTTTGTCTGTCTCTTACTCGCATCGGTGTCTGTTTGACAGCACTAGCATTTGCGTCTTCGTAATTGTACGTTAGTTGTATGGCGTACATATTGTAAATAAGTAATTTCGCATGCACTTGCACTCACATGCTTTAGCAATCTCTCCAGTTTTTAATTATCTACCTATCTACGTAGCTGTTAATAAAGGTGACTTATGGGTGGCTGATAAAAAATAAGGTGACTTTGAGCCTCAACATCTACTGAAGCAGTAATTCCCAGGTATGGTGTCGAAATAATAATGTTCGTAATGATTGGTACAAATGGGATTTTAATTTTCGTTAACACTCTGTAGAGTGCAATATATTTTACAATGAATTTCTTTGTGGCGTAAAATATTGTGTTTATGGATTTCATAGCTGTTAGTTTTTTTTTACTTGTGGACATCCTTGCGTATTGCTTGCTAAGGCTAATCGTAACGAATGACCGTTAAGTATTTTACAGAATTCTGTTGGTGTAATGTTAGTACGAAAAGCACTGAGAGTTCTCCATAATATTCCCGAAAGACATGTACAGTCTCCCAACCCGTTCTTGGCCAGCGTGGTAGAATATAATTTTATCCTTCTCATGATGAGAATACGTCAGCAACCAGACTGACCAGCAGTTTGACATATGGACAGGTACTGATAGGCATTGTACCAATAACCACTTCCACATAATATCCACACCCATTACCTTCGTCATACACTCCTATCACCCGTCATAAAATTCTCAAACAAAAAAGATTTATCTTCAAAACATTCCGAATGCAAACAAAATTACAACATTAAAAAACACTCGTTCCACACTAGGGCTAGGGTAGGTCTACACGGACCCGGAGGCCGGAGGCACGGTTCGGCCTTCCATCTTGAATTATTCACCCAACGGATATTTGCAGTGCAGTAATAAGCCCGCATCACGCGAACCGTTTCCTTATTTCATTTCCGAGTTAACAGTCTGCAATTTAAGTTTATTTTACGTTATAATGAGTGCCATGTTTTATTGTACATGTGTGTGTGTATGATGTACTAAGGTTAAAGTATCAGAACGACAGTTTTATATTTTCAAGTGTCTTATTTATCTAGAGATGGAGAGCAACTTGTCGAAAACTATGCAAAATCTACTCTATGCCACAAAAACAACGAACCAGTGCAACAATCAAAATTTACCACTATTACATAAGAAGCTATCTATGTGCGATATGACCTCACGAACATCTATTCAGATAAAAGACATCGGCACTAACGAACATTGTATACACGTCCATAATTTTCCATACGTCCACTCCAAGCGAAACACAATCACCAAATCCTATTAATAAATTGTCCAATCGCGGTCCCGTTCCATACTGTGCATAAATACTCTCACAAAGATAAACAGAACATTGAAACAGTAGCTTACAATACACATGCCCTTCCTTCCTCCAATAAAGCATATCCCATTGTCACTGTTCGATAACTCCCTCCATTGTTGCCCTTAAACAATAATCTTTATCTGTAATATTACAGTCCGCTTCACCGATGAAGCGATCGTTAGGATCCCTTCGGCCCTTATGATGCCCTGGCAGTGATTGGTGCGATAGTGGAGGGTACAGTAGATCAATTTTATTGAAGAACCTGATATTGACGTCATGTTGTGACTTAGAAATGCCTCGTTGCTTCCAGGTTTTACGTTTATGTTTGGACTGGTTCTGGAGACATTTTGTGACAAGTGATTCAAGAGTGGTGGACTTGTTTTGTTGGCTGATTTTACCTTGCGATGTTTTTCAATAAAGTTTCACCTTTAGATGCGAAAATTAACAAATGAGGCAGTGAAATTATTTTTATTAAAGTTTTCAGTGGTGAAATTTTCGGCTCGTTTTCGGCAAATGGGAACGGTAAATAGCAATTATCCTTTCCTTTCCACTGTATATAATTTTAAATTAACATGACCTAAATCTAAGTTTTAATGTGAGTAGAAATCAATTCAGTAGTATTTACGTAAAAGAGTATCCATTACACATCCATCTGTCCTCACAAACTTTCGTATTTACAATAGTAGTTAGTTACAACAAGTTTCAAACTACTTATTGCTTTGCATTAAAATCATGCATCATCACACAGTATTTAGAAATCCTCTGTTGGACATATGCCTTTCCTAACTTGCACAATAGCATTGTAAGTACATCTGCCAAATAAAATAAAAATAAATTCGTTCTCCAAGTCAGTTGATTCTCCAGTGGCGTTACTGAACACAACTGCACTGTGGCACAATTCTAATAATGACACGTCATACAGTGTTGTCAACACTTGTCATTTGTCACACGTTCGAGTTTACACACGTTTGAGTTGTCGTTGAGTGGAACGCGTTACAATCGGGCTGTCTTCTTCGACTAGTGATAAATGAGCGAGCATGGGTTATGGAACAGTATATTTGTCGCTGTTTCCCGGTCAATGATGTCTTATTAAGAGTTTAAACTTGATTCTGCGTGTCTCATTTGTAGGCTTAATAGAATTATGACAATGCTACTCAGATTGTAGTGGGAAGTACAAAACGAAGTTTAAAGTTTGGAAGAAGTCGTTACGACGGCCTGTATCTCATTTGTAATATAACAGATCTTGCTATTGATTTGGGATACAAGTTTGTTTGCAATGGAACACAGAAAAATATGGTGTTGGGTGTTTAAGGGTTCAATCCTGTAATATAGGCGTAAATTAGTTGAGAATATAAATATTGAGATATATTGATATTCTCAACGATTGAGTAGTAAGTTTTTGAGTGTCTTTGAAGACGAAGAGGTAAGTGCCTTTTAAGCGTCTTCGCTGGCGAATGATTGGTAAGGTATGTGATTCGCATGATATGTGTATGTACTGTGCGAATGAAGCATACAGACATACATACATAGTCTCACGCCTATAACCCCGAAGAGGTAGGCAGAGGTGTATTTCTACACCCACTTTTCGCCAGATATACATACTTTAGTCCCACGTAATAAGGGGCGAGCCTATTGCCGCACCGGGCACATTTCCGGACTCCGTGCTGCTACTGAGAATTTCGTGACAGAAAAACCCAATAACACTGCCCGACCCAGGAATCGAACCCGGGACCTCCCGATACCACGCGCACATTTATGCCGCGAGACCAACGAGGCAGTCGTATAGGGTTTGATGTCGAGTTTTCCGTCTCTACGCAAAGATGGTATTTGCATCGTGTTATCCCTTAGTCGCCTCTTACGACACCCACGGGAAGATAGGGGGTGGTGACACTTGTATTCTATGCCGTCAACCACACAGCGCGACGCGAATGAAGCGTATATGAAATTTGCGTGTGAGAGGAGTATTTTTAAGTGACGGGAACAAAGTGTCACTGCTACGCCGAAGGTCGCGGGTTCGATTCCCGCTCAAGTCAAACATTTGTGTGCGTGAACATGGATTATGTCTTAGTCTGGGTGTTTCTATGTTTCATTTACAAAAAAAAAGTATATATGTATGTTTATCCATTATCTAGTACCCATAGTACAAGCTTCGGCATAGTTTGGGACTAGATGGTGTTGTGTGAAAGTGGTAGAATATTATTATATTAGGTATATTATTGTGTATTTTTTACTTTCATGTTGTTGAGGCTTGGGTCGCTTTGCTTTCAAGCTGAGGTCCTTGTGCTAAACTGCCATACTCATGGTAAACGGTAAGATCAACTCAACACATTATGCATTCTCCTGTTTGAAATTTATATACTTAATATAATAAAGCTGTAAAGTTTGGTTCAACACGCCCTTCCCACGAACAACTGATCCGATTTGAATTATATTTTTGTATAGTATAGCTCATTCATCGTGGAAGGCTATTGGCCATATAACATTACGCTATGAGCCACGCGCGCGGGTCGGTAGCCCTAAATAACGTGTATGTAAGCGCGGCTCATCTAGTTTCAAATTAGGTACTATAAATGGAAATTCAGTTAGTTCAGATGTTGTCTATTAAGCTATTTATTTGTAACAGATTCGCTAGAAATAACAAACTATTTGATTGTGTGTGCAACAAATTGACTTGAAGTGCGCAAATTCTGAATATACAGATGGAATGGTACTTAAAGTGAACGATATTAAGTGGCACTGAGTATTGAAATTTCAGTCCTTACATGAAATTGTAGATTGTCTAATACTCACATATTCATACATCACATGTCTGACGGAAAATACGTCGCGTATTATCGGTCGCGTAACGCCAAAACAGACAAATATAAAATAAAACGTTCAAACTTTCACACCTAACCGATGATGCGTTAGTACGTCGAGCGTACAGCGTCTGTTCCGTTTCCGTTAACGCATTGTCGGTCGACGTCGGGCGCGCCACGCACCACGTTTATTTTGACTGACGCGTTGGGTGTTTTAAAATTCAATATCACCCAACTCACTGTAGATGCTGAACACTATAGATGCTGAACGCAGAAACTGACTAGACGCGTAATGTGGCAGGTCTAATTTGATGGAATAGACGCGACTGATGATACGCTCGACGCATTTTCCATCAGATCTGTAACGACGCTTAGTGCTAGTAATGGCACGTTG
The DNA here is from genome assembly GCA_944739405.2 of Euclidia mi. Classification (NCBI taxonomy): domain Eukaryota; kingdom Metazoa; phylum Arthropoda; class Insecta; order Lepidoptera; family Erebidae; genus Euclidia; species Euclidia mi. Next base: position 98,472,351 of record OX123185.2, read on the forward strand.
AAAAGGTATCCTTTTTGTATTCAGAAATAGTAATAAGGATGATATGCGACAAAAATCATTGCTAGGTACAATCATAGGGTACAATGTTACTACGTACTACTTAAGTGATCATGGATGAATGGATGGATGCTTTATTCTTGGACGCAAAAACTACAAAGCGCATTTTCAATCAAACTTTGATGTGTTCTTTCTTGTATTTTTATATAGGACGTGTGTATTTTTTTTCCGATAGCAGACCGAACATAAGCTAGTCATTGCAGGAGTTAAACGCGTTTACGTACTACGGAATTCAAAATTCGATCTAAAGATAGATCTGTAGATTTAAGATTCATTTTTGACATAAGCTTCATACAAAATATGTCAAACACGAATCTTGAATCTCTAAATCCATGGATTGATCGAATATTGAAACCGGCCGTTAGACTTTAAGGGTGCCTTTGTTTTCGTTTCAACCTTCCTGTTACGGTCGTGATTGCGGGTAGGAAGTCCAATGTCCAATCTTCTTTATACCTCAAATATCTAAATAAATGTAATAAACTTAAATAATTATACTATAAAGGTTACATAAAAATGCCAAATCCTTTATTGACGAAATATACTTTTAAAATCGGAATCCAGGTCAGAGTCTTACAACGGCTTAAGTCAACAATGTGGTCTTAATAATTTAAAATTCAGAAGTCAAACTGTTTCCAAACAGGCTTTTATTTGTGATACAAACAAAAGTTTAGCGGTCGACCTAAGGGTGTATCGTGGCGATTAAAATATAAGGAACTTACAAACTTCAGGACTTATTCGGGTGTTAAATTTTCTTTCCTTTGTGTTACAGACTTTAAAGCACCACAGTACAATTAAGTTTGTCTTTACATAGCTAATTAGGTAGTTTTGTTTACTTCTCCTCTTATGATTATAAGTTGGAGACAGAAGACTCATCTGTTTATGCTGGATATCAGCGAGGTAGCGCTCATAACGAGACTTGGCTTGCCGTTCGTAACAGATCAGCAAAGCAACGCTTGCACAGGTAACCACTTGGATGGGTGACCAAATGTGGCATTAACATCTGAGCGCTACCGTGTTGCAGAGGGCACGTAAAGATGTCGATCCCGGTTCTTGTCTCTGGATAACAGTCGTTAGGCCATGTCGGAGGCCTTGGGGCGGTCTGAAAACTCCGACACTAGAGTTGGCCACACACTCACACGAAAAACAAAACAGACAAGTGAGGCTACAGTTCAATTATCTTTGGATATTTTTCCGAACGTAATTAAATGCATTATGTGTATATTCTTTAAACTAGATATTAATATAACAAGCTGTTGCCCGCTATTACACAGTTTTTCATACCTGATTAGGTAAGGTTAGGGATATAAAAATCCTTCCTTAGTCGACGCCAATCTCACATCTGATTCTTGCTTCAGTAACCTAGACTCTGTGATGATATGTCAGTCAGGACTATTAGTAACTTTCATCATCATCATCATATCAGCCGAAAGACGTCCACTGCTGGACATAGACCTCACCCAAGGCTCTCCACATGGACCGATCCTGAGCCACCATTCATCTGCTACCCGCGATCCCAACAAGATCGTCAGTCCACCTTGCGGGAGGCCTTCCTCTGCTACGACGCGGACGTCGTAGCAGAGGCACACCGGAGTGTGTGGCCGCCACTCCAGAACCTTTCTGCTCCAAGATGGTCAGCGGTTCTTCTGGCTATGTGCCCTGCCCACAGCCACTTCAGCCTAGTAATTTTACGTATATGTATATGGGTTATAATATAACAAAATACAATTAGGTCCTATCCCACCCAATCTGACTCACATCTATTTAAAACTCTGCATAACTTTATTATACATAACATTATACACGAATAATTTCCAAAATATGCTATTAATAAATTATAAAAAAAATTGTAAAAGCTCGTGGTTGTATTCAATAATACTTGAGAGTTATATCTAATACTAATATATAAAGCTGAAGAGTTTGTTTGTTTTTTTGCTTGAACGCGCTAATCTCAGGAACTACTGGGCCGATTTGAAAAAAAATTCATTTTAGATAGACCATTATCAAGGAAGGTTATAGGCAACAACATCACGCTATGAGCCACAGAAGCGGAGCAGTAGCCTTAAATAACGCGGGTGTAACCGCGCGCTCATAAAGTAAAATTATATTATGTGATATATTGCCCTGAAAGTTATATTTGTTTAGTTCGTTCCAGTTTGTTAGTGGTTTCCTTGTTGGATTAATGTTTGGTGCATATTTATTGTCTGTCGTGCCATAAGCAATAAATATATAGTAGCGACATTATGTTTGCCGGCGTAAAATAAATATAATATTATCTAATACTGCGTATGATGTAGCTTATGATACGCTTATTTATATTTCAATGCAGTTTCAGAATAATGTTCAGATTTTATGGTTAACTTTGACATAATATGATGGTGAATATTTTATCAAAACAATGTTATATTATCTCGCTATAAATGCAAGCTAGGTTCACATAGGCAGCAGTCTTACTTAATTTCGGACATCCAATAAAGTCAAAGTCCTTTCTTCTTTCTCTGACACTTATGAACGTCAAATTCAAAAAAATAATTACTTAAAGCTTCTACATTTACATTTACTGCCACGTTCGCAAAGCAATTAAGGGCGTAGAACCGTGAGAAAGAACGGGCAATAAAACTCACGGTCACTCTTTTTCATCGCCAGGTTTTGGCATTATACATAACTATTTCAATTTTGTAAGGTGCTGCAACTATTACACCTTCTATGTCACATGTATATATTTTCTCTACTTAATACTCAAGCATAATGTAGTTAAATTTTGATGTTCATTTAATTGTTTACCAAATATTCAGAGTGAAGTTTTCAAAAATTAGTGGAATGGCGTGGTGCCGAAACCGTGGTTCTAGGCGACTTGGAGAAGGAAATGGACTGTATACAAAGGATAGCGGGTTTAGCCGCCTAGAAAGGAATAAGGGATGAGGAGATGATTGAGTGGGTATAGGATATTTCCAGGATGGAAGGCACTTACCTTATTCAGCCTTCTTCGTTTCTTGTCCTCCTGGAGGTTTCGCGATGCAGCTGCTTGTTTTCACAAGCACTCACGAGCGGGTTTTCCTTGGTGGAAGCGGTAAATCACATACAGCGGCGCGGCGCGGAGCGGTATCGAGACGGCGTTCTTAGCGAGCGGAATGTTCGAGACTGTCACTCGCGTCGACGTTCGCGGCGACGAATCAGGCGCAAGGCAGTGCCTCTTCCAGGGAGAGGGAAAGAGAGGGACGGAAATATGATATCGCTCGCACTAGACAAGCGTGGAACGATTCATGTTGATGCGATTAGTTATATATAGGAAGGTAGATGGCGCTACCATATCCCCCCGGCCCTAAAGGGTTGCCTTTAAAAAAAATAGAATTGAACTTAGCTATGTTGGGTGTACTACCGCATAACCCATGAATAGACTAAGACAGCGATATGACAATAAATTAATCTAAATTAACTTTAGCGAAAGCTACAAACGCAATAATAGCGAAAACTACTAACTAAATACTTAAACTAAGAGGTAGGTCCAACTTCAGGCTAGATCTCACTGAGTTGGAAGCGGACGCGAGTTGATCAGTGCCTCGACTTGTGCAAGGACGGTTAAAGGCTCTTCGTAAGTAAGGATCTGTTGACCTATAACTTTGAAGAGATGCGTTTAATTACTTTGACCATGCTTGCCCAACATCCACCGAAATGTGGTGATGCTGGTGGAATAAACTTCCAGTCAATATAATCTATGGAGAGTTCTTCCTGAAGACGAGTACGATAACTCGCGACGTGATTGAAACAAGTAGCGGAAACAAGTTCAATAAATTTACTAACGCGGTTGGCGACAAAGTCTGCCAGCGGTGAGGAGAAGAATAAATCCAAGCGAGCACTACCTTGGAGTCGGAAAATGCGTATATTTATTAATAGAGTAGTGGGGCAAAACTGTGTCTTGAACCTTGCGGAGCAACTGAGACAGCAGAAGGGCCGCGCACAACTCCAGTCTCGCAACTGAAATGGTTTTAACAGGCGAGACCTTAGACTTGGCACAAACTAACTGCACCGAGTAGTTAGAACCAATGCGGACTTGCAGATATACGACTCCGCCGTAAGCACGCTCGCTGGCGTCAGCGAAACCTATTAAGTTGACGGTACATCCATCTACCAACCCAAGATGACGCGGAATAAACTTGATTGAGCGCGGTAAGCTCAATACAAACTGGCCCCAAGCGGCGACAATATGGTCAGGGGGTGTTTCATCCCACTCACACTTTGATAGCCAAAGCTCTTTGATCAAGAGCTTGGCGTACAAAATTGTGGGAGCCACAAAACCCATTATGTCCCATAGTCGAGCCACTGTGGACAGCATAGTGCGTTTGGTGCACTTATCATCTGGTGGTGAGACGTCAAACCGAAAACTATCACAGGATTTGTCCCAGCGTAAACCGAGAACCTTATGCGGTACAGACTTCTCAAACTCAATGTCTGGAGAAGCTTTATGAGAATCTGGTATGCGTGCGAGAACCTCCATAGAGTTGCTTGTCCATTTGACAAGATCAGTTTGGCCTCGCTTGAAAAGCTGAATAATCTCTTCACAAAGTGAAATTGCTAGCGGAGCGGGTATGACATTACAGGCAATGTCATTCATGTACAAAGCGGAAGTATAGTATAGTGTAGCGTAGCGTAGCTTAGCATAGCGTAGCATAGCGCAGCATAGCGCAGCATAGCGCAGCATAGCGCAGCATGGCGCAGCATAGCGCAGCATGGCGCAGCATAGCGCAGCATGGCGCAGCATGGCGCAGCATAGCGCTGCATGGCGCAGCTTGGCGCAGCATAGCGCAGCATGGCGCAGCATATCGCAGCATGGCGCAGCAAAGCGCAGCATGGCGCAGCATGGCGAAGCATGGCGCAGCATGGCGCAGCATAGCGCAGCATAGCGCAGCATGGCGCAGCATAGCGCAGCATGGCGCAGCAAAGCGCAGCATAGCGCAGCATAGCGCAGCATAGCGCAGCATGGCGCAGCATAGCGCAGCATAGCATAGCTAATTAGTGCTTTATCTTACACACAGTTTTAGCACCCACCTTGATCTCTTGAAGAGCAGAACAACAACAAGACGTAATACAATGAGAAGTATGTAACGTAGGTACGGTACCCATAATCACGTACCCAAGTACCGTCTCAATAGCGGGTGGTAAATCATATCGCTCACTACGAACTATGTTAGTTAGTAGCAAGTGCGGAAATATTGAAGCTCCGATCAAAAGATCAATGCCTGCCGGATTCGCAAACTCCGCGTCGGCTAACGGTAGTGACTCGAGATGTGTGAGGAGCGACACGTCCACATTAGCGTTTGGCAACGTGTCTGTAATACGTTCCACGATAAGCGAAGAAATGTTAAAATTAATGTCCCTATTAAAACGCGAGTGTATTTTAATATCTACGGAACCTTTGCAATGCCTTTCTGATCCGCCTATCCCTTTGACGGTTGAGTTAGTATTTTTAAAGTTATTCCATAATCCGAGGCGTTTGAAGCATTCCGATGTTATTAGATTGGTCTGAGATGCGCTATCTAGCAGACAACGTACCATGTGCGGCGACCCATTAACATCGTGTACGATAACTTGCGCTGTCGCCAACAGTACCGTGTTAGACGCCGTACACTGCGTTTTGGCCCTGCGCGGATCATTATAGATGCGCGAGTGCCGTCCTCGCGTGCGCGTCGCCCGCGCAATGGATGTCATACACAACGATACTTCGCCCTCAGACGCGGAAGGCGCAGCTACCGTGTTCTGCACTTGCGTGAGTGTGTCAAGGTCAGCGGCTTGACTTGACAACCGGTTATTTTTATCTAAATGTAACAGTGTATGATGTTTTTGTTTACACGTGCGACATCTCGTTCTACTGGAACAATTACTCGTTTTATGTTTTATGCTTAAGCAATTAATGCAAGCTTTGTTATCTTTTACGCTTTTAAAACGAGCAATTGGATTTAAATCATTAAAGGTGGGACACTTATAGTAATGGTCGTGCACTATATTACTGCACAGACACTTCTGTGAATTATTACTATTAGATTCCGAACATGTTACGTAAGATTGTGGATTAGGGACTGAGTTATTATTACTATTTCGCGATTTATTCAACCTTTGTTTGTTGTTGTTAGTGTTAGACGGGCCAGGTGAACCAGACTGCGTTTTATGAAATATTCGACACTGATCTTTGATGAACGAAATAAAACTATCTAGTGTAGGTATTTTATTATTGCGTTCCGTCATCTCGAATGCGCGAATTGTATCAGTGTCAAACTTTTTTAAAGCGAGTTGAAGCAACATAAAGTCGGAAAGATCTTCTAATTTTAAATTCCTAAGAGAATTAACCGCGGTTACGAAGTTATCAATAAACAGCTGGAAATTCGAGACAGACGCGTTGCTGGACAGTTTGAGATTTAAAGCTTGGTCAAAGTACGTAGACGCTAGGACGCGCGTGTCTTGATATCTGTCAAGTAGTGACTGAAATATGACCTGATAATTCTCAGCACTGGGTGTGACACCTGCAAATACGGACTGGGCCTTCGGTGACAGTTTACCTATTAAATAGTACAACCTGTCAGCATCTGTCAGAGAACCATTATCGTGCACTGTAGACTTAAAACTTGCATAGAATAACGGCCAATTTCGTATATCTCCGTCAAACGACATAATCTCGATTGGCGGTAATCTCGGTTTGCGGGCAACGGGCTCTGCTGAACATTTACCCTCCAATTGCGATTGTATACGCTTAATAATACAATAAAGATCTTCGAATGAGGTATACGCCTGATAGTTCGGTTTTTCATCAGGATTGATAGAAAGTAATCTTGCGTTATAATCGTCTAACAACTTATGAAAATCTGTTCGAATACTATCTACTGTTGTACAATAACTGAGAAATGCTTCGCTATTGCTGTCAGACATCGATGCGGTTTTTGATCTTTCATAGATGTTTTGAATGCGCTCAAATAAAATATTGCGTTTTGCTTCTAAGATTGTCATCTCTTTGTCACGGTAATATAATCTAACAGTATTGTAACTCGGCCGTCTTCGTGAGTTATATACCTACCAGACGCGCCGCATGCGAGCTGCGGCACGATAGCGGCTGCGGGTACTGTAGGTACAGTCCGCCCAGTCTAATGGGTACTCTGCTCGCGGCGCGTAGGTATAACTCGAGTTTCGTGCGTTTGTATGGAGTTACAATACTGTTAGATATTATTACCGTGTCTTTGTCTTCCGACACGCGTGACTTCTTTTGTTGTGACATGCTTACGTAAGTATAAGCTAATGAGAACGAAACAAAATAAGAATATCTAATGTATCTATTATTTTACCTAAGTAGGCTAATTAGGCAACACTTTAGAGCTGAGGAAATAAAAGTTGATTGAAATATGAGATTTATAAGACAACTATGATAGTTGCAGAAATAATAATTTAATAAGTAGGTAGCTACATAAAAGTTTACCTACTAATGCGGGCGGAAATAACCATGTGACGGTTATATGAATATGTTAGGAGTATAGCTAGGTGCTATAACTGCCTAGGTATAGCGGTATAACGTATAAAACGTAAATGAATCCGACTCGTATGGATCAAAAAAAATGGCTCGGCGTGGTGCCGAAACCGAGGGGTAGGGTTCTAGGCGACTTGGAGAAGGAAATGGACTGTATACAAAGGATAGCGGATTTAGCCGCCTAGAAAGGAATAAGGGATGAGGAGATGATTGAGTGGGTATAGGATATTTCCAGGATGGAAGGCACTTACCTTATTCAGCCTTCTTCGTTTCTTGTCCTCCTGGAGGTTTCGCGATGCAGCTGCTTGTTTTCACTAGCACTCACGAGCGGGTTTTCCTTAGTGGAAGCGGTAAATCACATACAGCGGCGCGGCGCGGAGCGGTATCGAGACGGCGTTCTTAGCGAGCGGAATGTTCGAGACTGTCACTCGCGTCGACGTTCGTGGCGACGAATCAGGCGCAAGGCAGTGCCTCTTCCAGGGAGAGGGAAAGAGAGGGACGGAAATATGATATCGCTCGCACTAGACAAGCGTGGAACGATTCATGTTGATGCGATTAGTTATATATAGGAAGGTAGATGGCGCTACCAATTAGTACTTCATTTAATTGTTTACCAAATATTCAGAGTGAAGTTTTTAAAAACCTAAGTATATAATAATAACTTTTAATTGAGTTACTTGCTGCGTTTGTGTTGTGTTCTATCGAAACAATGTTTATTTACAGTTTGTATAAATACTCGAATTTGTGCAAATTTTAATCATATATTTCTTCGTCAATGTAAATGGGTTTAATATTTCTTCGTTAGCTACGAAATATTATAATAATATAAGCTTAATTTGTTGGGTTACCAATGTGAATCTATATTTTATTAAATTAGATATGTTAAGAAATATATACTTTCAATCAATAAATTGAAACAATAAATGTATTTTACTAATATTATTGTATAGACTCAGAGCTTGCACATAAATCCACCAGAAATACACAGTGCTGTCAATAATAAAAATACACTTTGTATTGGAAATCATGCCAATGTTCCAGCTTATACAGTATTGAACGTTTAAACTCGTTTATGATTTATATTTAGTGTTTTCTGTACCATTTCCTAAATGTATCGTTTGAAATGTGAATGTGAATTGGTTCTTTGAAGGTTTATGTGATCAGTGTACGTCAGTTTGTATGTTTTTAAATGTGGTTGCAAGCGTTACTTGACGAAGGCATCACAAAAAAACTGATATTTATCCTTTTTTATTAAAATTTGGCCTATTGATCTTGTGATTAGTGACAATGACTGCTACGCTCGATTCGACTCGTGGCGTGGCGTGGGTTTGATTTCCTACGTAAACAAATTTTGTATCATCACAACTATTTACTTTGTACCGGAGTTAGCAGTTGGTTTCACTAAATACTAGACTAACAGACCATTCAAAGTGATGCAGGCTCTACTCTCGCTTTCCGATCGAAACACAACGATACAAACATTTCTTAATTCACTAAATGTATTGAGGACCATGTTTCAACAGACCATGTTTTGCTGAATTGCCAATAAAAGCTGTTCCTAATGGCCTTTCAAACATGACCTTTAGAAAAAGAGTAACCAATTCATCCCAATCAACGTGTAATTTTATCTTTAACAAGCCCATCCTGAAAAGGTTTGAAACATCTGATAAATTACATCCCCATCGACACCTTATAGATCGGTGCTCACAAAACACGATATTTTCCCTTGTTTATTTATAAAAAACCCGAACCCCATGGGGTTTAATTAAATGTATTTATCAAACGAGTTTGCCCCAGAGGGTGCCGCGTCAATTACGTGACGAGGCGGTTTCTGCGTTGTATTTTTTTTATATTTTTTAATTAATATGCTCGTATGCTGTTCTGGATTTGAATAAGGGTACGGTGGTGTTGTGGTTCTGATTATATTTTTTAACTCACAAAGAAAAGTCTATATATAGGTAGCGATATAAGAGAGACGAACACACTGCTATGTAAACTATCTTAAACTCGAACCCACGGGCGTACAACAGTATTTTTAAGCTAAGTGCGTATTTAATTGTTTCGTTAGTTCTCTGTTATGTTCCCGAAAGACAGGTGAACTCTGTTACCGCACTTAGCTAATGATAGACTATGGCTTGACCCTTCCCTTCTGTGCCCAGCAGTGAGGCAGCTTACAAGCAAGCTTTATAAGCGATTGAAATAAATGCACGTAATAGAAGGGTTATTATGTATATATGTATAGATACAAGGTATATGGCCTATATGTAGTATTTTAGTCATATTTGTCAATGGTTTGAAAAATAAAAGAGACAACTATCAATTCTTACTTTCATTTATTCAGTTTGTCACAAGAATATATCTTAGATAAAGATACATTTACATTTACCGCCACTCTTGGCAATTCTTTTAATAGTCATTGTTGATAAAAGCAGTATGTACAAATTATATCATATTTATAATATTGGGTAGCAAGGTTGTGAGTAGTTCAATATATATCAAATATAACATTAATACAATGATAAATGAAATATTTACCACAAGTATATCTTTTATTATTATTTTAGGTATATTTACTATGGATATATTCAATATTTACCACTGTAATATTCACCACAGGTACATATAATTGAAATAGCTTATTTCGCAGCATATGAATCGATTCTATTATATATTATGATATCCCAAGTTCTAAACTTATAACATCTCACAAGTGACAAAACCACCCACAATATCAATTATACAATAGCTACACTATATTACATTGCTTATGTATTATTTCTATTGACAATACTCAATTTAACACCACAGAAGCAATATAGAATTGTGAAACACAATAATATAATAGTCAGAATTATATCGTACCTTAATTAGCCGTTGCCGGAGCGAAACTGAACATTGAGCAGAGTCTGTTCATATTTTATACTCTATTTACCCGTTTGACAGTGTCAACTGTCAAACGTCAAACCAATTTGTCTATTTAGAATTGGCAACACTATAAATTCAAAACATACAATCCATTTATGTTCATTTACTATATGTTTAAGCTATACATAGTTAATGATAAAATATATATGGTTATATCTTGTTAGAGACATATGTGAATAATTCTAAAATCGATCTTATTGTAACTTAACCTAAAACTCGACGTAGAAATAACAATGAGATAAATTCTAGCCAGATTTATAACAGTTTGATATCCGAGCTTTTGCTGGGATGATAAATAGGTACTTGCAAACGGGACACACATACTTTAGACGTACTTACTTTGATATATTTTTGAATATCTTTACAATATATTTCAACAAATCTATCACGGCCATACTGACCTGTACTTCGCTCTCGAAGTACCCTCTTTATTTTAACCCTCTGCAGCAACCTGCCGTTTTTATTTTGCACCTGCAGCAACCTGCCGTTTTTATTTAGCACCTGCAGCAACCTGCAGTTTTTATTTAGGACCTGCAGCAACCTGCTGTTTTTATTTAGGACCTGCAGCAACCTGCAGTTTTTATTTAGGACCTGCAGCAACCTGCAGTTTTTATTTAGGACCTGCAGCAACCTGCAGTTTTATTTAGGACCTGCAGCAACCTGCAGTTTTTATTTAGGACCTGCAGCAACCTGCAGTTTTTATTCAGGACCTGCAGCAACCTGCAGTTTTTATTCAGGACCTGCAGCAACCTGCAGTTTTTATTCAGGACCTGCAGCAACCTGCAGTTTTTATTCAGGACCTGCAGCAACCTGCAGTTTTTATTCAGGACCTGCAGCAACCTGCAGTTTTTATTCAGGACCTGCAGCAACCTGCAGTTTTAATTTAGGACCTGCAGCAACCTGCAGTTTTAATTTAGAACCTGCAGCAACCTGCAGTTTTAATTTAGGACCTGCAGTAACCTGCAGTTTTAATTTAGGACCTGCAGCAACCTGCAGTTTTTATTTAGGACCTGCAGCAACCTGCAGTTTTCATTTAGGACCTGCAGCAACCTGCAGTTAATGTCATACAACAGGTTTTTAATTCATCCTTAATACGATTTTAAATTTTTTTTTTCACGACGGTCCTTTTTTTTGCTTTGTCTACTCTGAAGGTTTTAGGCGATTTTTTTTATAAACTATATTCAATTCCAGAACCTCGCAAGGTCCGATAAGCTTTTCATTTATCATTTATTTGTAACATTTATCTAGTTTTTAGTTTTGTTTATTTAATAAGATCATTAGTTTTAATAAACCATAAAATCCCAAATCAATATAAATGTGCACCTACACGGTGTTCCACATAACAATTTGGATCATGAAAATATTTTACTGATAGATCGTTTATAAATGGTTGTTATCCTTATAGGTATGTGAGACCATTCAAAAATAGATATGGACGATATTGGCATATAATATTTGAAAACACAGTTTTCATTTTTACTTATGAGGTGGCGTTATTCTTTCATTTCATTTATGTATTTGCAAAAATGGGTTGTACTTTGGTGTTATAAATACAGATTATTCTGTAGCCCATGTAGCATAATATGGTTTTGATTTACACATAGGTTCAAAATATTATCTATGTTATTTCATTATTAATCTTTAATAATACACACAAAATGTATAAAGGCTACCTGATGCCCTAGGCAGCTTTTGCCAGTCTACGATAACTACTTGATCTGAGTCCCTATAGGATATTCTTCAAATGTTCGAATAGATGTATTAATGTTCTAACAACATGTTCGGTCAATAGCAGAAATAATTTTAATACGTTGATATTCTGATAGTTGATCAGCAGTAAAAATAACAATCATGTATTATCTCATCTAATCGGGTATCAGACTTCGAGTTGTTAGAGTTTCTACCAATAACATATACTAATAAATGTAAGAGCCAGTCTTAACTGCTGTACGATAGCTCGGCCAACCTGATAGCGGTATCAAGTGGAGAAATAAAGTATGTGTATTCACCATTTCAGATTACCATTTCTGCAAGGTACCTAAACATTTTCTATGTTCCTTTATCAAGTAATAAGTATTGCTATTTTAATAATCAAAAAACTTATACACATTATTTAGCAGTGATTTAAAAGTCATCGTTACAACGATATGAATATACTTTAGACTATGCCGGTGTGGGTAAGGGAAGAAAATAATTTTTTATCAAGAAATCAGGCTGTGCTTAATTATCCATTTTCTTTCTAAAGTACAATAAACTATTCTAATGTAAATGTTACATAATATAGGAACTGTATAATAACGTTCTCCGATATTGCAAACCACTACATCACCCATGGATTAACAAGAACAATATGATACGAAAGGAGCTACTCCAAACTATCACATCAAATTTTAATTTAAAAAAAAGTAACTAATGTAATGAAGCCTATACTTAATAAATAATAGAATAGGATTTCGCAACATCAGGATAAATAAGAATATTTTCAAGTAATGAAAGTAATTATTGACTTTAATAGATATTAAATGTAATTCTTATAACTCTCATCCGACTAGGGTGCTGAAGATTTTAAAATGGTCTATTCTGTACGGTAATACAAACGAGTTTTTTTTTAAAAACTTGTTCCCATACACCAGTTTTCTTTTTGTTATTCCAAGGCTTAACGCTTTAAATTAGGTTAATGGGAATTAACTATCAAAAAAGTAATCCGTTATATTTTGATTAGTTTGAAAATAGTAAATATCAGTTGCTATTTATTTTTCTTTTCACTACATACTTCATATAGGTACTTCAAATTTGTTGTTAATTATATCAAATAGTATGGAGTATTCAAATTAGTTTCAACCAAGAGTATACAAATTTTGCAAGATAATCTTATGTAGGTAGTTATCACATTTTAGAGGTATATTTATAGAATAAGTTGATATTTATAGAATAAGTTATAGAATAATAAGAATAAATTGTGTAAATTGTGTATTATGCAAAACCTGGCGATGAAAAAGAGTGACCGTGAGTTTTATTGCCCGTTCTTTCTCATGGTTCTACCTATTGCTTTGCGAACGTGGCAGTAAATGTAAATGTAGAAGCATACAGTAATAATGTTTTAAATTTGAGTATAAGTAATTATTTTATACATTTATTATTTTGACGTTCATAAGCGTCACATTGTGACCCAAATGAATAAAGGATTTTGAATTTGAATTTGAATTTAAGAATAGAATCCTTTATTTAAAATAACACATCTTTGCTACGAAACCTTTAGTAATTAATTACATTATAAAATATATTATTATAAATTATTTTATAAGAAACTTAAATATGAATTATTATAGATTATTTTAACCGTTGTAAGACCATAACTGCCATAGCAATGATTGGTTAGCATTTCGTTCATGGTATAGTTCCCAACAACTCTTACAGGAAAGAGTATAAATAGTCAACTTTCGCTTAGCGGTAATACAGATTACATTACTTAGCAGTAAATATGTTTCTAATGGAGGTAATTATACACTGTTGTTAAAAAAATAGTGTTACAATCCTTTTACATAATACGTATTTACTTGTTGAACGTCGTCAACTATTCTCGTTCTCTTCAATCAGTCTTACATATTATTGCAAAATTACCTCACCCAACAGAACATATCCACTAGCCTCTTTCCAGCACCACAGCTACTGCGTCGAAGACAGATCGTGCTCCGTCGTCAGCAAAACGGCGCTGATGTTCTTTAGTCAGCGTCATGGGATTTCGACAAGGATGCTCTGAAACTGACAATTGGATGTATTAGTAATGTGAGGTGGACATATCCCACTTCTGATAATAGAAGGGTTATTATGTATATATGTATAGATACTAGGTATATGGCCTATATGTAGTATTTTAGTCATATTTGTCAATGGTTTGAAAAATAAAAGAGACAACTATCAATTCTTACTTTCATTTATTCAGTTTGTCACAAGAATATATCTTAGATAAAGATACATTTACATTTACCGCCACTCTTGGCAATTCTTTTAATAGTCATTGTTGATAAAAGCAGTATGTACAAATTATATCATATTTATAATATTGGGTAGCAAGGTTGTGAGTAGTTCAATATATATCAAATATAACATTAATACAATGATAAATGAAATATTTACCACAAGTATATCTTTTATTATTATTTTAGGTATATTTACTATGGATATATTCAATATTTACCACTGTAATATTCACCACAGGTACATATAATTGAAATAGCTTATTTCGCAGCATATGAATCGATTCTATTATATATTATGATATCCCAAGTTCTAAACTTATAACATCTCACAAGTGACAAAACCACCCACAATATCAATTATACAATAGCTACACTATATTACATTGCTTATGTATTATTTCTATTGACAATACTCAATTTAACACCACAGAAGCAATATAGAATTGTGAAACACAATAATATAATAGTCAGAATTATATCGTACCTTAATTAGCCGTTGCCGGAGCGAAACTGAACATTGAGCAGAGTCTGTTCATATTTTATACTCTATTTACCCGTTTGACAGTGTCAACTGTCAAACGTCAAACCAATTTGTCTATTTAGAATTGGCAACACTATAAATTCAAAACATACAATCCATTTATGTTCATTTACTATATGTTTAAGCTATACATAGTTAATGATAAAATATATATGGTTATATCTTGTTAGAGACATATGTGAATAATTCTAAAATCGATCTTATTGTAACTTAACCTAAAACTCGACGTAGAAATAACAATGAGATAAATTCTAGCCAGATTTATAACAGTTTGATATCCGAGCTTTTGCTGGGATGATAAATAGGTACTTGCAAACGGGACACACATACTTTAGACGTACTTACTTTGATATATTTTTGAATATCTTTACAATATATTTCAACAAATCTATCACACGCTTAGGCTATAGAACACATATTCGAATTAACAAAGATAATGTTTCCAATTAATAAATCTGCGCTAATTCAAATTACATACTGAAGATTACACCCCAATACGTTTTATATCGGAGCTTTAATATCTGTTCATAATTAGATCCTTTGATCTTCCACGACCGTAGTATATATTTTGTTTGAAGTGCATACTGTATTAAAGAATATGAAATTATATACTAATTGAATGGCCGATGTTTGATGAAGCACCTTTCATCTACGAAACGGTTCACGGAATATTGCTTTGATCAATAAATGTGTACTTTCATCAAAGAATTGCAGAAATTTGGATCCATACATATTATGTTTATAAAGAGTAAAGGGCTATATTTCGGTGAAAATTGGTTTCGGACTGTGCATACACAAACGAAAATTGGATTATGATAACTAGCGATAGGTGTAGATTTTAGAAAATATTACTGGTGTTGAGTTGTCTCCGTAATTTATTTTATTTTTAATTTTTAAAAGACAACACCCGAACTAGGACTAAATCCTGTGTCGCGGGGGACTTGACAAACATACAACTCACGGAAATAATGAACACCCAGACTCGAAACAATAATTTATGAATCACACAAAGTGTTGTCTAGTGTGGAAATCGAATCCACAACACTCGGCGCAGTGTCAAGCGGCGAAGCGACCGCTTAAACCACTACGCCAATCGTGCAGTCATAATGGTTAAGTTGGTGATAAAATATAACACAGTCACACACTTAAATAGCAAGAATATTAATTCAGCCTCTTGCGGCTAATATTTCTAGCTGGACGTTGTCTGTCAATCAGTAACGGAAGAATTTTATATATACAACTAGCTTTTGCACGCGGCTTCGTTCGCGTTAAATTCGGGTGGACTAAATTGTGAATCTAAACCATTCTCGATTCCCTTTGAACACACACACAAAATTTCATTAAAATCGGTCCAGTCGTTTAGGAGGAGTTGAGTGACATACACACGCAGACAAGAAATATATATAAAAAGATTGTTTTGTGTAGGTATATTTGGTAGGCCTGAGAATAGGTCGTAGTAATGAAATCTTGCAAAGTTTTGACCAACTGCCTGGTTTTCTTTTGAACTGAAATTTAACATGCATGTGTAAATCGCCTGACGATGTAATATTATGATAGGACATGGAGCTGATTTGATAATGGAGCTGGATATAAGGTTTGGGCTCGTTTGATTCGTCTTGACGACTACTTTGAACCTTTTGTATCATCATCCTCTTAGCGTTATCCAGTTTCAAGCTGGGGTCCGCTTACTAGTCTAACCGGATTTAGCTGAATATTAGCTTTTCCACAGAGCGACTGCCTGCCTGACCTCCGCAACCCGAAGGGATAGCGATATTCCATGGTTTAGACTAGTGTCAGTTTATTTAGAAGGTACTGACGCCCTGTAACGACGGTCAAAGATATTCATGACAACCGGGACACATAACTCTGAAAAGTCATTGGTGCGTGCCGTGGATTCGAACCCGATAACCTCTGCATGGCAGTCTGTTGGTATCTCCACTAGGCTATTGATCCTTTTGTGTAAAATCTTGTTATTGAAAATGGGTTTTTATTTTTAATTTATTTATGTTGTATCAAACATGTTAGTATACACATATCATCAACATTGATTTCAGTAATAATTCAAGTGCATCAAGTATCACGCTACGAAATACAGATAGAAATACCCGAGACGCGTACACGATGGTTTAACTCCGACCATTGCATAATTTAGCTGCAGCTAGGAATAGTTAGCGCTGTTGTTTCCAGACATTTGTTTGCTACGCCACGTACGTTACACACAGTTGTGCCAAGTATCTCTGGGTCCTGTGTTTGTGAAAATGTTCTTGTGTTAGCTGCATTGGAGTTTCTGGATAGAATTGCGCAAAAAGGACGTTAAAACTATCCTCAGAAAATATAAAGTAACTGTTGTCTTGAACGAAGGAATCGTAGGTTGTTGTTAGTATTATTACTAACAACAAACTACAGTAAATATTTTAGTTTTTTAATATAATTAATAAAATACTAAAATATTTACTGTTTCAAAAATTTGTCCCTTAACAAAAACAATATTCTAAGGATTCTGGAATTCTTTGGCCATAATAGTGCCCGGAAAAATGGTGACAACTTAGAACAACTTATGGTCACTGGAAAAGAGGACGTAGTCCCATAAGATGATCTGACCAGGTCCGCACAGCCTTGAACACCAATATGAACGGCGCTCTCCATGACGCCAAGGACAGATACAAATGGCGAAAAATCGTGAAGAAAATAATTACATGCCAGCAGGGGAATCACGATCCTCAGGCATGAGAAGAATGACTCAAGGAGGACAAAAACAATAAGTCTTATAATATATTATGCCCATTTCGAGAAACTTTGTTCTCTGAACTAGGTGTATGTCCCTGTATTTCAGACGACAGCACCTTTACCCCTATTCATCTGATCTTAGTTAATATATCTTTATATATATATTTCTTGTGTGCGTGTGTATGTGACTGAACTCCTCCTAAACGACTGGACCGATTTTAATGTTTTTTTTTGTGTGTGTTCAAGGGCACTTAAGAATGGTTTAGATTCACAATTTAGTAGTAGATTTGTGTTATCCCGAATTTAACGCGCGCGAAGCCGCGGGCAAATGCTAGTATTGTAATAGATTTTCATGTTATCCAATAATCGTATCCAAGTATGGTAAGATGTTATTTAAGACTAGATTTTTTAAAATAACTATGGTAAATTATGTAAAATGAAAATTGAGCAAAATATTTTGTCTGACAATTTGAGTATAGTTTTTGATTTAAATCTGAAAACCATAATAATTGTATAGTACTAATGTTACAACTACTACTACTTACGCGACAGGGACATGGACAGTGCGTGAGTTGGAAAAGGGGAAGATAGATGCTCTAGAGATGTGGTGCTGGAGGAAGATGCTCGGCATATCGTGGACTGAGTTCCGCACCAATGTGTCAATACTTCAGGAGCTCGGCATCACAAAGCGTCTATCGACCATAGTACAGACGCGCATACTACAGTACTTTGGCCATATCTCTAGACGCGATAACAACTCAATAGAGCGGCTAGTCGTACAAGGAAAAGTAGAGGGCACTAGATCGCGCGGCCGATCACCTATGCGCTGGACCGATTAGGTGCAATCCGCAGTGAGTAACTGCGTGTCAGACTGCGCCAGACAGTCTGCTAACAGAGAGCGATGACGGGAGATCGTAAAAAAGCTGTGTCCGCCTATATCACCAATGTGGACGCCTCAACGTGACCACGACCGCTCTGCCATAAGCGAAACGACAGAGAAGAAGAATGTTACAACATGGAACTTATAAAATTACTGCTATAATTATAATTTATTTTTGATGATATTCACGTAAACCGTAGGTAGCATCAATGGTAATAACTCACACGTTCCATTTGCCAAATATACCCAGTCTAGTTCTACATACATACCGTCTGTACAGCCATGTAGATACATCCTTAAATTAACATGTGCCTATAGACAGATTAGAAACGTTCTGATTCTTCTTTCATTAGAACTGCATTGTGTACATAAAAATGAGCAGCATTTTAGTCAACTCACTGTGCTATTCGGACGCAACACTGAGGTAAAAATGCAGCAAAAGTAGTTTAATTGTGTAATCGAAAGCTTGTAGAGTGAATAATGCATTAGTTTAGTCGCTGAAATAAACTAGGTTGCAGTAAACTTTTATGTCCCGAAATATTATTCGCGAGATTAAGTTGAATAAGCCATTTGACATATTAAGAAAATATCGATTGGAATTTATTTTCAGATTAGCTTTTCTGAAAGTAGTCGTTCGAGCTGCGCATTTTCCGGACAACTGCCTTGAGATGGTGCATCTTTATAATACATCTTACTCGCAGTGCTACATAGCTTGTCATCAGTAACAACGGTCATATAATTTAATGGCTTAGCTTAAATATCGTCGCAACATAGCTGCATATCATATCTATGGCGGAAAACACACTTAAGCATCGAGATGGCCACTTTTACCACAACGAAATCCATACAGTCAAAGTTCTGCTAAAATATCCTATCATCATCATCTTACCTGAATATTTGACGACCGGTTGGCGGCGCGGGAGTGTAAGTGACAGCTACGCCGAAGGTCGGGAGTTCGATTCCCGCTCAAGTCAAACATTTGTGTGCATGAACATTGATGTTTGTCTTGGTCTGGGTGTTTCTATGTAAATATTATTATTTATTATTATTTATTTTATGCTTTATTGTACACCAGAAATATTACATAGGATATCATACAAAAAAAGCGAAGTACAATGGGCGGCCTTATCGCTTATAGCGATCTCTACCAGGCAACCTTTGGATGGAAATATTATTGGTCAGAAAATAGTGGTAGTTGTAGGTGTAACAGTTATAATACATATATATTTCTAAACACATACATATATACCTATTCATAAACTCTACTCTATGTACCTACATACAAATATACATATACATACATACATACAAATACATATATACATAAACATACAAAACATATATATATATATATATATATATATAAAGGACATAATTATACACACATAAACTATAGCCATTTCTTAATTATAGAATATTTTAGAAATTATAACTATATATTATAATAAATTATAATGAAAGGTAAAATTCCTTCACTAAAGATTTAAATTTTGCTACCGTCTTAGCTTGCCTAATGTGCAGTGGTAATTTATTCCACAAGCGAACAGCAGTTACGGTGAAGGAATTGTCATAAAATGCCGTGGAATGTACCGGCATTTTAAGCCTCAAATTTTCTGATGACCTTAAATATCTGTTATGTGTATCATGAAGGAACTCAAATCTTCCTTTAAGATAGGAGGGACTTGAAGGGTTAAACAATATATTGTACAGTAAAGTGAGAATGTGAGCATTCCGGCGATGTCGAATTGGTAACCACTTGAGCTGTATTCGAAATTGTGAAACATGGTCGTATTTGCGCAAGCCAAATACGAATCTTATACAGACATTTTGAATTCGCTCAAGTTTATCTAGCTGGTTTTCGGCGAGGTCTAGATAGCTGACATCTGCATAATCAATAATGGGTAACAGAAGAGACTGAGCGAGGGCAATTTTAGTAGCAGTGGGCAGGAAGTTTCTTAATCGCCTCAGTGAACCAACTGAAGCGAACACCTTACGACACACTCAACAATATGTATGTATTTACAAAAAAAAGTTGTATTATGTATGTTTATCCATTATCTAGTACCCATAGTACAAGCTTCTGCTTAGTTTGGGACTAGGTGGTGTTGTGTGAATGTGGTAGAATATTATATTATGATATCTTTAAGGTTCATAAAATCATTGAAATTAAACTACAGTTTACGGATTTTATCGCGTTATATTGGTTTCACTTGTTTTTACATTTAAACCGAATGATCTAGAAACTACATTTTTATTACTAGCCAACGTTTCGAATTCTTTACAGGATTCATGTTCACGGCAGACTGAGGTGGTATTTGTCTTTGTCTTGAATTTAAAAGTTATCTCAAAGTACCCGAACATTTTTCAACTATTGGTGTTACTATCTACGCAGAATGTGCTCACTGTGTCTTGATGTCTTCTGGTGACTTTGTCCTTC
Organism: Euclidia mi; assembly: GCA_944739405.2. Classification (NCBI taxonomy): domain Eukaryota; kingdom Metazoa; phylum Arthropoda; class Insecta; order Lepidoptera; family Erebidae; genus Euclidia; species Euclidia mi. The sequence continues at coordinate 98,493,402 of OX123185.2, forward strand.
TTGGGTTTCATTAGCCTGATAACAGGGTCCCAAGCTGGAGGAACATTCCAACCATCTTCCCTATTGAAATTAGGATGTTTTTTAATTTCAATAGCTTCTCGTATCATTCTTGGAATAAAGCGGTGTTCTTTTGCGAGTATCTGTGGTTTATCAAATCGCAGGTAATGGTTGGTTCCTTGTTCTACATGTTCCCATACAGCAGACTTCGTCGAGCGTTTGTGTTTAATGTCAGCTATATGTTCCTTTAGTCGAATGCCTATGCTTCTCTTGATTTGTCCAATGTATGAGAGCCCACACTCACAGTCTATCTTGTAAACCCCGGCCTCTTGTAAGGGTAACTGACTCTTGACAGATGGTAATAATTGGCTTATCTTCGTTGGCGGCTTGTAGAAAGTTTTGATTGAAGCTCGCTTCAAGATGTAGCCAATCTTGTCGGTCACGCCCTTGATGTATGGGAGGACAGCAGGTTGTCTCTCTACTGTGGCTGGCTTGTTCTTCGGGGATCTGTGACGTTGTGAACATTCGCGTAAACCCAAGAAAAAAAAAAAAAACATAAAATCACTTATCCTGTCTGACATATCGTCACAGGTCCCAAACTACTGAAGCTAGAAACATGAAATCCGGACAGTGAGTTCCTTTTATAGTAAGCATGCACTGAACAAAGACTTTCGATTTTTATTTGGTTGTTCATTTGGTCTAGGACTACGAAGCTGCAGATGACTGTTAGTATAGAATATAACAATACACAATTAACTATATAAACACAATTAACAAATTAAACTTTCCCACCGAGTCAATAGCGTTACGTCACTTTCATTATCTGTGACAAGACATGTTAATCAGCCCGCCAGCCGACACCGCGGCGCGTGCTTGTACACCCACTATAAAACGTGACATTCGGCGATATAGCGAGATTGTGAGGTTACAGTAGTTAAAGGCGTGCGGTTATCGGGTGATACTTTTTTGTTTGGGTGTATGATGTGGGAGGATATCTGCGTCTAAAACGTGTGAAAGGTGTATAAATTATAGTATTAAAAAGGGGTAGAGAAATGCGATGGACTTTAATATATAATAAAGTGACACTAAGTAAAGTAGGACTTTATTTAAAAAACCTGACTGAGCCAGTGGGTTCGCTCACCTGAATTTACCTATATCTATAATATGTATCTTTATATATATATTTCTTGTGTGCGTGTGTATATCACTGAACTCCTCCTAAACAACTGGACCGGTTTTGATGAAATTTTTTGTGTGTGTTCAAGGAACATTTCATTTGGACTTGAATGGTTTAGATTCACAATTTAGTCCACGCAAATCGGGTAAATAAAAAAATGTGCGGGCGTAGCCGCGGGTATCCTCTAGTAATATATACATATAACTCGTAGCGGATAGTCGCAACTGCGCCTTCGAGGAATTTAAGAAAAATGCTATTTCTGCACGGAGGCTATTGTTTTTGTCAAAAGTAAATGCTGCCAAAAATAAAGCAGCATAAATCTTTTAAAATTCACCGTCTGCCAGTGAAGAGTGCACAGGCCATGCTTGTTGCCGTAAGACATGCACTTTTTAGGTAAACTAGTTGCTGGCATTTTCTAGTCACCCGTTTTTCAAACATACGCATGATCTTAGCGGTAGATTAGATAAAAGGAGGGGCGATAGCCCAGTGGTGTACGTAACGGACTGCCGAGACGATGGTCTCGGGTTCGATCCCCAGGTACCCCGGGCACACACCTCTGACTTTTCAAAATTATGTGCGCATTATTAATTAATTATCGCTCACTTACGGCCATTTTCAATATTCGAACTATAGATAGATCTGTAGATTTTAGATTCGTGTTTGACATATTTTGTATGGAGCTTATGTCAAAACTGTCAAAAACGAATCTAAAATCTACAGATCTATCTAAAATTCGAATATTGAATTCCGTAGTTAATGATGTGCCCGGTAGAGCAATAGGCTCGCCCCCTATTACATTGGGACGAAACATAACTGGCGAAGTGTGGGTGTGTAATACACTTCTGCCTACCCCTTCGGGGATAAAAGGCGTGAGTTATGTTATGTTTATTAAAAAAGTAATCGTAATAAAAAATCGTAATATTACGATTACTTGTTCCAACATTGAGTTTGTTTGTTTGGTTGAACGCGCTAATGTCAGGAACGACTGGACCGATTTGAATTATTATTTTTGTGTTGTATAGCTCATTTATTGAGGAAGGCATATAGGCTATATAACATCACGCTATGAGCCACGGGTGAGGATCAGTAGCTAATAAAAACTGTGTTAATATCTTCGAAACATTTGTACATTTTATTAAAAAAAATATTTAAAAGCAAAGTAAATGTCCATACGTAAGAGCGCTTCAAAAATTTGTTATAATATACGATGAAAACATTTTAGCTCCTCAAATGGAGCATGAAAATTTCAACAGAAAGGATTAATGGTCGAATGGACCGAATCATTATTTAGGAATACGTTCGGCCATCGCAATTATAAGCAGCTATTTGAAAAATAATTTCTTGTTTGATGTACTAGGATTGGGATTGTTGTGCCGTATGTGTAAGTGGAACATATATAATTTTGAGTTGTAGGTACTTTGGCTAATCCAGGGATCTATATCTTATACTAATATATAAAGCTGAAGAGTTTGTTTGTTTGTTTGTTTGGTTGAACGCGCTAAACTCAGGAACTACTTGTCCGATTTGAAAAATTCTTTCAGTTTTAGATAGCCCATTTATCGAGGAAGGCTATAGACTATATAATATCGCGCTATGAGCGACGGGAGCAGAGCAGTAGCCTTAAATAATGCGGGTGTAACCGCGGGCATCCTCTAGTTATATATAAATAGAGTAAGAGTTTATATATTAAGAAGTAGTTTTTTTTTCTTGAAGTGGGCAAATAGGCTTTTTAGAACTACTGAGAACTTTTTAGAATTTTATATCTAAGATTTAGTGCACTTTTCTTCGTGCACATTATTAGGTACGTGATTAATAAAACGTCTTTTAACAACTAAGTGTATTGATTATAAAAGATTTTTGGGAAAAATAATCAATCGCAGGGCATGTCCTTTAAGCGGGGCGTGAAAAAGCTTTACTCAAAGCCGTCAAGGTGAGGGCCATCATGCCATAATGCCATGCTGGCTGCTGGGATGATGGCCATCACTATGGGACTTCACTGACTGCTTGACATCAGACAGCATGGAGTCAATTTGTTCGGCAGAAAATAAAATGTCGTAGTTTTTGAAGGACCGATAGATGTTTAAAAAACCGTCAACATCAGAACGAGAGACACTTTTGGAGTTGCACCAGTTGATAATAAAACTATGAACTATGTTTTTATTGGAAAGTAACCTTAAATATGTATATATTTTAGGTTCCTTTGCAATAACAGCCATTGTACTATAAAATCACTCTTAATTGTCACCTCTTTTATTAATCTTACGAACTTCTAAAATGACAGTATCACTTTGCTTTAGATTTAAACAGCACTCTCTAAAAATAATTTTAATAGGTTTCGTCACTGATATTCTAAAACAATTTTTTCTAAAATAAATTTTGAGCACTTCAATTTAAAACACCGCATGGTTGAACTGTTATGAAATCCAATACGGATTATTTTATGGAAATATAGTCATTCAAATCGAGTTTGCACGTGACATGGGCAAATATTTATCCATAATACTTGCATATCGCTAAAATGGTATTTGAAATAGACAGTAGAATAACGAGTTGGAATTACGCATATAAAATTAATATTAATAGAAAAATGCACTGTGTTTTCTATAGATATTTTGGTATACACAATAAACCGTCTTTCTTTTGGATAAGTCATTCAATGCTTTGCATTCTGGGGTCCAGTTTCTAGTCTAACCAGATTTGATAGGATATTAGAGTTTTCACAGAGGTACAAAAGGATAGCCATTTTCTATGGCATAGAATAGAATATAATATGAGGATACACTGACCCCGAGGCACAAAGGGGTATAATTTGACTTGGATGCAGATTCTCCTAACTTCGAAAATTGATAGACCAAAAGACGCGTTATTTGGTTGAAATAACACTTTTACTCCTTTGCACTTAGAATTTAAATTACAGTGCATCTTTCTGTTAGCCAGATAACCCTAAGCATATCCGTATGGCGAACAGTGCTGGCAGCTGGGCGCCATCTGGTGTGTAGAATAATAAACGAGGCTTGTCTGAACTGCGCTCGGCCAGTTTGCATACTGCCAACAACACAGTAACGTACCGCAATATTATACTTTAAAAGAAAATTTCATCATATTGCAACACCTTAAAACTGATAATTTTTATATGTATACTGTATTACAAAAATTGCACTGCCTCCGTGGTCCAGTGGATAGCGTATGCGACTGCTGGTCGGAGGCCCCGGGTTCGATTCCCGGGTCGGGCAAAAGTGTTACTGGGTTTTTCCGAATACTCAGTAGCATCCCGGAGTCTGGTGATGTGCTCGGTAACGGCAATAGGCTCGCCCCCTATTACGTGGGACCTAAAAATTCATGGCGAAATGTGGGTGTAATATTTACACCTCTGCTTACCCCTTCGGGGATACAGGTGAAAGACTATAAATAAATAAATACTGTGTTACTAAAATAAAAAATTTGTTACACATAATTTTGACTGTATCTGCTCAAAGACGCGTGCACTACGTGCATTAAAACCTTCGAACAGAACAGTTATGGAAACAACTGTTTAGATTATAGAGCATCTATAGTATTTGAATGTGTCTTGCGGCAAGCGACTGCGGATCATGAGGTCTCAGGTACAATTTCCAGGTTGAACAAAAATGGATGGTATGAGAAAACACATTTTCCACGCACATTGGGAGTTTTATGTAAAGAATTATCGAAAATAATTTCAGATTCTGGAAGTTGGCAGTGTTACATCCCCGTGCCTCGAAAGCACGCTAAGCCGTTGGTCCTGCGCTCAATCTCTCCGGTCGTGTCCGACATTCGGTCTAGAGGACATCATAATCCTCCTCCCTCGCACACACGCTTACTTACTCATTTACTAAAACATTACTTACCAATCAATGTAGTTACACTTGAGCTCCGGCATATCTGGTTAGGAGAGACTGGTAATCTGTCATACCGGCTCTCCTAGTTCAGATACCAGTCTCTCACACAGGTTCACCTACTTGATTATGTACACTTAGATTAAGACCTGATTGTAACTGATTGTATTCTGTGTGAGAGAGAAATTAATAAACCATTTATTTGACTGCACCGTTGGCGTAATGGTTTAAGCAGCCGCCTCGCCGCTTGACACTGCGCCGAGTGCCGAGTGTTGTGGGTTCGATTCCCACACGAGACAACATTTTGTGTGATCCATACATTGTTGTTTCAAGTCTGGGTGTTCATTGTGTCCGTTGGTTGTATGTTTGTAAGGTCCCCCGCGATACAGGATTTATTTCTAGTGCGGGAGTTGTAAAAAAAATATATATATAATCATCAGTATTAACCACACTCGTTCAGAGAACTCCTGCTAGCTATATAGGAATTTAAATTTAAAAACGAGTAAGAAAGCGGGTAGACCGTTTTACTTTCTCATAACATTCATCAAATTCAAATTCAAATTCAAAATCCTTTATTCATTTGGGTCACAATGTGACGCTTATGAACGTCAAAATAATAAATTTATAAAATAATTACTTATACTCAAATTTAAAACATTATTACTGTGGTTTAAACGGATATCATTAACAATTTTAAATAAGCTTTTATATAATTAATCAGGATCATCAACGGTTAAGTCAATACTGGCGATCTTGGCAGCAACATCATTACTAAAGTGTTTGAGGCGAGCAGAGGTCATTGGCCTACATGTAATTTCTTGTACTTTAGGGGTTGTATTAGTTGGAATTACAACCTTTTGCCCGCAGTGATCCGATGTCAAGTCAGTTAAAACAGCCTTACTTAAATAAAGACAATTGCAAAAAACATTATCTAAGCATGTAGACGAATGTGAGGTTATTGTGGTTGGTTCAGAGAACAAAACATTTAAAATAAATTACCTAAATAAGCTAACTAACCAAGTACAAATTGGTGATTGTTCTAACAAATTGACATTAAAATCGACGCATACGATTATAGACTTCCTACTAGAAATTATGTGTTTTAAGACATCCTCTATAATGCTTTCAACATCCACCCGCAATACCCTCAGTAGGTACATCCGTAGACATGGCACTTGCAACAGTGCCGAAATATCGGTTACTCCAACAAAGGTACGTGGTATATATCCCGAAAGACAATTTAAAATAAATCCTACTAGCTAGATTAGTAGTCGTCTTTAAACCTGGGTTGAGATCGGTTCTTGGTAATTACTTGAAGTATTCATATTTATAAATACGTCATGTCTACCGCAGCGCAGACGAAAGGAGCTCTGCCCACATTACCAACTGAACTGCATAAAAACATATACATACATAGATTCACGCCTGTTTCCCCGAAGGGGCAGGCAGAGGCATATTAAACGCCCACCCTTCGCCAGTGTTTTGATCCCACGTAATAGGTGGTGAGCCTATTGCCGCTTATCGGGATATTTTGTTTGCCTGAGCCTCGTCCGTTGATCGGCAGGTGCACCACTTGCAGTTGAGGTTGGCTTGGACCCTAATTTCTCGGTGGGAACCCTCATATATCGCATAAAGACGCCGCATGAAAATAGGACCCTCTTTAATTACCTAAATATTTGTGACAGGGCTACTCACGACAACAAATTTCACACGAAACGGAGAAGCAATTTTCGTGCAAAACATCTAAAACATCTTAATTTACATCGCATTATACAGTAGCCCAGTCCACAATAACGGTATGAATTATGCATAGTCGGGGTTCTTTGCTTTGTTTAGTATACAAATTATGTGATATCATACTTCACGGTAGGCGTGAACGGTCCTTATAAAGGTCAAGGGCAATTTTGTCGGGAATTTGGGGCCACAATCACGTTGGGATGCGAATAAATAAAGTGGCTACGCGACCAGATGGGACAGGTTTTTGTACCTCAATGCAAAAGGGTTAGCTTTGCGGTTGGATCTGAGGTAATAATGAACGTGGCTTTCATAAATATATTTATGTACAAGCATGTGTTCTGTTGTGCGGTAGGCTAGATGTATTTTCCTGGTAGGGTAGTTATAAGTTGTAGCTAAGTACCTACCACCTACTTAATTTAAAATATTTAGCCAAAGGCTTGATGTTTCGGTTTGTTAGACTGCATGAATGGCGAAGGTGGTTTCAGTAATATTCTCGTCACTTTACAATATGTAGTGACTAGTGGTACTGCGAGTTTGGTCTCTATAAGAGACATACTCTATGTAATCAACAAATTGTTGTTTTGAGACTGGACGTTATTTATATTCTAATAAAATATCTACAAAGCTGCTATTAAATAAACTATGCTATGTGCAGAGCTCCGGTGTGATCTCTGCTCAAAGCAATCGTCTTATGCTTGATTTTCATCTTAGCAGAATGAAAATTAACTTTATTAGTAAATAATAATTTTAAACTTTCCCCACTTGTACACGTAGTATTATTTATGAATAAATCCTGTGTGGTGCAGATGCCTACTTATTATTTGCATAGGTATGAAAAATTGGAGTATATTCTTAAAAAAATCAAGTGAAGCAAGTTCACAGACCCATTAGTGGAATCGTGAAAGTTTTACAATGACTACAGGGACGTATATTTGTATGTTCTCTATGTCGATTGACTAGTCAATTGTGGTTGATGCATTATTTCTACTGCTTAGATGACAAAAGTATTTAAATAAATAAAAAGAAAATGATACTCTACTATATTTAGCTCGAGAACAAAAGTTCCCAGAGCAATAATACTAAGTTACGACGCCACCGTACTTGTAAAATTACACCTTGAAAACACAAAGAACATTACTTTTAAGGCGGTAATTATCACATTAAGTAAGTAAGTAAGTAACTCCTTTATTGTCACACCATAAACAACGTACAATCATCATGTTACATACATAGGTAAATAGGTAGGTACATTTATATAAGTATAACTCGTTTTAAGTAAGTTGATGATAGCATAGTAAATGATAGGCACGTAGCAATAATACTTAATACGGGTACACATTACACAGCTTCACATACATTTTATAACAGTACCCACATTCAAAAAATATTACAACTACTGTACGCCGCCGATGTGACAACGAGGCAGGCATTCAGCGTTGCGTCGTTCTCGACGTAAGGGCGGTTTCAGATTAGCGTATTTTTCTGCGCGTATACGGTCGTTTTAGCATACGCGCTTACACGCGCGCTACAATACGCGCTTCAAAAAACCAGACTCACATAAACGGACGTGTTCGCTCGAAACGGTAGTGACGTCTTGTCAGTGTCAACATGGATTTTGACGGCTCGTGGTTATACGAACTTAGAAGCGCGTCAACGCTCGTACGAGTTGCGCGTGTGCCAAAAGGCGCACCTATACGCGCCTACATGCGCTTCCGAAAACGAGATTATACGCGCGTATAAAACGCTAATCTGAAACCGCACTAAGCCGTGACACGACTTGCTGGTTTTCAATGCCTGCCCCAAGTGACGTAACGAACGTACCTAACGTTGCAAATGAACCTAATAACTAATAATTTAAAATAAAAATAAAAAATAAAATAAAATTGGTTACTACACGATACACAATAAACAAATATAAGTACAAATATATTAGTTAGTACTAGTTGTGTGTTATTAAAAAGTGCCAGTGATTTGTTTACAACTAAAGCCGACCACTTGGTTACTTGTGTTGGCCATTGGTGGCGCTGCGAAAGCGGCGCTCAGAGTGGTCACGTGATGTAAATATTGCATCATTTATATCAATCACACACCCGAAGTTCGCTAATTAATATCATTGGTTGATACCCAACGGGTTATATTATGTGTATTTGAGAAGAACTGCATGCGGATCATCATTACAGGTAGGTAATTATATACAATATCATAAATATTCTGTAGAACAATAGGTAAAATTACATTTTGATACAAATTATCAATTTACTTTATAAATTCTATGCTCAAATCTACGATCAGATATTACAAATAGGTAAAAAATAATAATAATAATTAAAAAGTAAGTAATTAAAAATAATTAAAAATGATTACATATACAGCACCGATCTTAATTAGTTATTATTATTTCTCTCACAGCTCGTCTGACTCAAGTTATTGTGGATTGTGGACACTTATCAGATATTCAGAACAATACCCAGAACCTAAAACCAATCAGCTGATGAATCGGTATACCTATTTTGACTAAAGGTCATACCATTGCGTAAGTAATGTTCTTGAACGTTAATTTATTATAATATATTTTTCTGTTCCTCCAAAAGATAATTTTTGAAGGCGAATTTAAAACTTATTTTTGTTTTTAGTGATCTAATGGGAGGCGGTATATCGTTCCAGCAGTGAGTGGCGGCATACCTAAAACACCCCCGGAAGGCTGTGGTTTTATATTTGGGTACTGAGAGCGGCCTCGCCGATGAGCGAGCAGGATACCGGTAATGATCCTGCCTCCAGCTCAGTTTCTGAAATAGGTAATCTGGCTTTTCTGTATTTATGACACCAAACAACAAATTTCCCAAGTGGAGTCTTCTCCTGGCTGCCATTTTTAGTACATTATTTTGGTTTAAGCATGGTGTTATGCGACTTCTGCGAGCAATGTTAAAGCAGTATCGAGCGCATGCATTTTGGACTCGTTGCACTAAGCGGGCCGTGCGAGACAACAAGCATGGACCATACACCGCATCACAATAATTTAGCTTTGAAAGGACTAGGCTTTCAACTAACCTCTTTCTTATGTCTACGTTGAGGAAGTTTCTAATGCGATATATAACTTTTAGCCTATAAAAGCAATTTCTTACGACATTGCTTATGTGGTTTTCGAACCGCAGTTCCGGGTCCATGAGTAAACCAAGGTTATTTGTTGCTTCCACCCTTTCTATATTCACACCCATTATCCGAACCGACGGAAGTGCGGACACAATTGTCCGAATTTGATTTTTACTCCCCATAATTAAAAATTTGGTTTTCGAGGGATTCAGTACAAGTGAGTTCTCTAAGGACCATGCAGCCACCCTATCAAGCTCCTCATTAATTGTTTGTACGGCCGCTATTGTGTCATGTGGCTTAAAGGAATAGTACAACTGGGTATCATCTGCGTACATATGGAATTTGCAGTCACTGATACAGGTGGTTACGTCGGCACTGTATAGGATGTAAAGAAGTGGTCCTAACAGGGATCCCTGAGGAATTCCCCTAGGTACCTTTTGGGGTGTGGATGACACCGTAGAACCATCTTTCTTTCGTATTTCTACCGTCTGTAGCCTATTCGTGAGATAACTATCAAACCACTGTATAGTACTTGTATCAAAACCATAGTAGGCAAGCTTCGACAGTAGTAGGTTTCCATTGATGCTGTCAAAAGCGCGGGAATAGTCCAGTAGCGTCAAAATGGTACCTTCTCCACGATCACGTGCTTGTAAAATGTTGTCTATGACATCCGCCAAGGCTGTAACCGTCCCTCTACCCTTTCTAAAACCTGACTGTAAATCTGGAAGGATACCGTTTGTTTCCAAAAAGTCTGTAATCTGCAAATACACAACCCTCTCTAGCACCTTAGATAAGCACGGTAAGATGCTTATTGGACGCAGATCCTTAAAAGTTTGCGGGTTATTATTTTTTGGTAGAGGTCTTACTACAGCCCTGCGCCACAATTCTGGAAACTTATTAGTAATTATTGATGTGTTTATTATATCTGTAATAGCCTTAAGAGATTGTGGGAGGAGACATTATAATTTAACAAAACAAAGAAGAACATCGTACTTCCATTACCGCATCCATTTTCATCTCGTCCGTTGCATTTAACCCGGACGACGTTGGTGAGCACCCGGACAGACCCCGGACAGCCCGGACGGCCCGGACACGGCTCGTTTGATATTCACCCGTCAGGTGTCATTTGCAGGAAAGTCTCACGGTTGCTTAACTCTGCATAAAAAATAATATCCGGATAGATGCTGAGATTTAAAACCGTTTAAAGACGGTTTATATTATTCATGAGACTTTGTACAAGTGGGTGTGGAAGATTTCTTAGTGAATTGCCTCTGTCACCTTTTGAAACTTGGTGACTTAATTATTTACAAGTTGTCAGGTTTTCAAGATTTTTGTCTAATATTAGAATTAGGTATAGAATCTAGTCAAGAATTTAGTCAAAAAAAGTAAATACGCGACGTGACTTTACTCCAGCCACTATCGCAGAAAGAGTCTTGTCACTACTGATTGCTTGATATCTTAGAATATTGATAGTTTTAATAATAAAGAATAAAATAAATGAGACAACTGTTTTTTGCATAAATGGTATTCGAATAATTAGACCTGCTACTTTTGTCGCCTTTCGATTCAAAAGATGAAAACAGCAGCAGAATACATAGGTCTTATTTATCATAAATGTTTTTAAAATTGTTCGTAAATAATATTATGTATGTATATTCTGGTATGAAATATTACGAATTTCAACTATATAATAATTATACAGGACTAACGTATAAGGATATGTTAGCTCAGAGCCTTTGAACCAATATTGCTTCTATCCCCAATACGTGGCAGTTTGCAATCACATTTGGCGCGACATAAATCCGTATTGGCAGAAGAAGCCCTGCCTTTGCCTCGTTACCGCAAGCCGAAGTTTAAGTACATTAAAAAGATTACGGCAGCCTTAAATCCGCTTACTGTTCTAACCAATTTGACGGAAAATGTCAGTGGTAAGGTTAATCATAATTGTATTGCAGGATGTTTTTTTATATAAAATGGGTATGAAATTCGATACTGGAATTGGTTAAAGATATTAATTGTTGGTAACAATGAATATTTTTGTAGATTTATTAATTTGTCTGCTTGGCCTTTTGCATATAACAGATGTTTTAATTCGGTTAAGCTTTTTACCGTTTTAAAACTGACATATGATATCCTAGACGTCGCCAGCGGCTTCGCCCGCGTCAATTCTACATACTACTAAACCTTCCTCTAGAATCATTCTATCTATTAAAAAAAACCGCCTTAAACTCGGTTGGGTAGTTTTAAAGATTTAAGCATACATAGGGAATTAGGGACAGACAGACAGAAGACAGACTTAGTTTTATACTATCTAGTGATGTGTTGCAGTCAGTAGACAATATAGGTAACCAATTAAAAACGAACACAAGGAATAAGGTTTTTGCCAACCACACCACATCAAGTAGAAACTTATTCCACTGAGTTTCCTTCCCGTTAATTGATTGCAAATAGTATCTAATTAAGACTATTACCTAGCTAATTATTTAACTACGCCGTTGCGTGCTCAACATAATTAACATCAGTATTAAGTAAACGCTTATTCATACTTCTAGAAAGCTTAGTAACCAATCTATACTAATATAATAAAGCTGAAAAGTTTATAAGTTTGGTAGGCTAACTTCAGGAACTATTGGTCCAATTTGAATAATTATTTAATGTTTGATAGCCCATTTATCGAGGAAAGCTACAGATTATAGATTTTTACGAAGTGCAGTAGCCCTAAGTAACGCGGGCGTAACCGAGGGCTCATCTAGTTTTTCTATTCTTGATACACAACCTTAACAGTTTCTGAACTAATGCCATGAACTGTAATTTTTGTATCAGTGAAATTAATTTAAGTTCTAGAAAGAGGATTCTACGAGTTGCAAGTTAGATGAAGTCCCTCATTGCTATCTGAAAGCAAGGTAGGTAATTGCAGAAATATCCTGATGAACTTTTATAAATACTTTTTACTTTGTCTAGCTAGTGCCAGCGGTGCTTCCTTCATTTAATTTAGAGATATTTTCTTTAATGTTTTACATTTATTTTTTGGATTCAGACTTCAAAAATTGCATAAAATATCTAGGAATAATAATAGACGAGCATCTAAACTTTAAACCTCATATTAATCTTATAACATCGAGAATTCGCAAAATTATATATATTTTCAAAAACCTTAGACATGTGGCTGACAAAAAAATCATTTAAAATACTTATGTCGCTTTGTGTCAGTCCCTCCTGACGTACTGCATACCAGTATGGGGTGGTGCAGCAAAAACAATCATCCTGCCACTTCAACGTGCTCAAAGAGCGGTACTAAAAGTCGCACACTTTTTACCTTTTTATTATCCCACTACAGACCTCTATAATGAATGTAAGATACTGACAGTGCGTCAACTATACATTCTTTGCACAGTATTAAAGAAGCACTCAGAAATAGATTGTTTCACATTCAAGTCGACGGATAGACGTCGCAATTATAGAATATGTCCACCTGTTTTATATAAAAATAGTCTGTCACATAAAATGTTCTGCTTTTTGGGTAGCCACCTCTACAATAAGTTAAACTCAATTCTGACCAAAATGCCCTTACTAAAATCAAATGTGAGATGAAACTAACTCAATGACTGCACACACTAACATACGAAATTACCGAAGAACTTCTTAAAACAGGATTGTAATTTAATGATGTACTTATCATGAAATTCACACACACACACACGCACGCACACACATACATACACACAAACACACACACACACAATTACACGCGCACACAGACACACAAACACAATGTTAACCTTACACACTCATATAAAATCATTTTTTGTCTAGTTCACTATGTTACTCTTTATGTCATACAAGAATTTGTTATCAGTACTTTCCGCTTCACAACCTCTTTAATATTGATGCACAATATTTACTTTGATACATTGTTTGGGGGGCTGGTATTCTGTCTGACAGAACTATCCTAGTTAAGATACCAGTCTCTCACAAAGGTGCAAACTGTATCTATTTTTTTTGTATACATTTTAGTGTAAGTACATGTCGGCGATACGCCAGGGTTATGGTGTCCAGACTCCATAATAAAAACACTCACGTAATATTACTTGGTTTATTATCAGTTGATTTCTAGCACAGAATTGAATTAAAATGTGACCTACAGTCCTTTTTATACACTAACCGTCATTACACTTAATGTTTCACTTCCTTTACAACATATAATTGAAATTACTATACAATTATAGTTCAAAAATCAACATTAATATTGTAACGAATTTTGCACAACACCATATGATTTATTTTATACGAATAACAAATCTATTTTAATAATCAAACGCTGCTTTACAACATTGTCAACAGATGGCGCTATCAACAGGATGCAAATATAAACGCATGTTATTTATTACCGTAAAAATAAGTGTCAGAATAATGTTATTTAATACTAATTGTTTACTTTGAAAGTTTCTGGAGTTATCTCTAAGCGATAAATTAAATACCCAATCTTTATACAGCCAGATAAGCAGCCAATACAGTGTCTAATATTGTAAAGTAGTGAAGTTCTCAGTTCTGTGTTCACAAATAGTTATCAATCTTAAATATTATTAATATTTTCGTAACAATATAATCATTATATATTAATTTGCGCCCATACGGCCATTCTGATCCAGCGCGCTCCTCGCGCTGATTATTTAACGGTTACAGAATAAACAGCATAACAAACAAAAATAAGGAATATAAAAATTACATAAATAAGCGTTTATCATACAAAATGAACTAAAAGTTATTTACAAGGCTTCACCTAGTCATAGGATCTTAGCCTGAGGCATGCGTCACCCATCACGGGATCTAACAAACAATGCTTCACCCATGGCTAAGCCGATTACGGCATCACCGATTACGGGATCTAGCGCACACAGGCATCACCCACATAGGGATCTAGCCCACACGGCATCACCCATCACGGGATCTAGCCAACACACGGCATCACCCATCACGGGATCTAGCCACACATGGCATCACCCATCACGGGATCTAGCCACACACGGCATCACCCATCACGGGATCTAGCCACACACGGCATCACCCATCACGGGATCTAGCCAACACACGGCATCACCCATCACGGGATCTAGCCAACACACGGCATCACCCATCACGGGATCTAGCCAACACACGGCATCACCCATCACGGGATCTAGCCAACAAGACCAGGATCAAGGATACGCATGGTGGCCAGCCAGCGTCTTGGGAAGGATATTGGATAGGAAAAATAAAATTTTACTCAAACACATAAATGCAAAATTTGCCTCATAAACACATCAATGCATATACATAAAATAATCATCATCGTTCGTCATGATCAGTTATATTTATACAATGCAATTACATAGGTCCAACAACGACAGTGGAGGAGGTAGAGGACCCCCCACGTAAATCGGTATCTGACGAATCCTCCGCCCATACGGTAAAGCTGCTCATACAGTTGTTGATGTTGATCAACAAAGGTTAGCAAACAATGCTTGACTCCAGCTCAGTACAGCACTCATGCGGCATGTGTGCGCGTAGCCCACACACAAAACCACTGACGTCAAAAGGGTGGGCCACCGTCATCCATTCATATTAATCAGTAAAGGACCGCTCGTCCATCCTCTCTTCACACTAAGGTCAGGTCATCTGCTAGGATGTCATCATCAACCTGCAACACTCAAAAGACAGGTGGTGGGCAACATTTCCCACCCAAATATTAGTCCCATGAACCTTCGTAACTGTAGATGAAATAAAATTCTACTCTTACAAAGTGGTCCGGTCTATTAAGCTATATCTATATATCAGGCATGTTCAACCTGTGCATTGGTCTATAGTTATCTTAGCTACAATAGTGTTGGAGCCCATATTTTACGCATAGGTAAGTTAAAATACAAAAGACATTGATTTTTCTCAGGTTCTGTCTGACAGTGCCATTTTAGATAATCAAATATAAAATTATCGGGATACCCATATTTTGCAGTTTTGATAAAACAGTTAAAACTTAATATATTCAAAATAAGTTTTATCCACATCAAACAGGAAAACAAAATGGCAAGAACAAAGAGAGGCCTATGTTCAGCCGTGAACAGTCGGACTGTTGGTGATAAATATGAAATGATTTCAAACCATGCAGCTCCAAGGATTTCGAAAATACTAGTGCTATAATTATTATTCATGTAAGAACATGTTTAATCCAATATTGAATATTTTCAGGCATAGTGCAAGCTGTGAAATTGTTGAACTGTTTGCCAACTGAGCCATAAAAGAGAAATTTACAAGCTACCTATATTACAGAGCAAGAGTAGTGCAGTCTTATTTATAAAAACGATTCCACTCAGTTTGTATAGTTAATAATTATGGTGGTGAGTTTATATCAATTGTTTTATTTGACTTTATATTTAAGGGAATTTTCTAAATAATGATAATATTTATTTTAAACTGTTAACATGTGGTGCCAATGTAATTCTTATTTATTCATACACAATTAATAATTGTTTATCTGAATAAATAAATTTAAACTGACTAATTACAACTGACTTAGAAATAAAGCATGAGTAGTCCATACATTTACTTTTATTTGCCAAGAATAAATACTGCTAAATGGAAAAAGAGATATGGATTTCCACATCATGTTCTTTAAACCCACTTATCATTATCGTAATAATCATATCCCTAACTGTCTTGCATCCCACAAGACCTAAGCAATAAGGTTGGCACTAAATTTTATTGGTTTATCACTGGTTGTCATCTTGAATATAGATGCAACTAACTTTGCAAATGAACTCACAAACAAAATAAATTGTATTTACCAAGTATAACACTAAGGCTTGGTATTTATAAAAGATTAACAGTCACCTGCCTTAAGCCTTTCAACCTAAAATGCTTAGAGGTGAACTATTATAGAACCTAAGTGAGTGCATATGTCCATAAAGAAATCTAGGTACTGTCTAGATCTCATGTTTCTAGGTTTAGGAGTTTGGGTTAAGCAATGACTTATCATGGTCGGAACAAGTCATTCTAAACAGGTATAAAATTGAACGACAAATATTAAGATATCTTGGGTTCCCTTGTCTTATAACCATAACTTGAGCTGCAAGTTGACAGTAACAATTTCAACATAATGTTAAAATGAAATCATGTAGGCAACTACAGAGTCTACAAATATATAATAAAACCTATTTTGTAACTTTACAAATACTAGCTTTAAAAATGTGTATCAAAAATTTATTTCTATATCTACCGTCTGAATATATATCTGTACTAATATAATAAAACTGAAGTTTGTTTTGTTGAATGCACTTATCTGTGAAACTACTGGTTTTATGCAAATAATTATTTTTGTGATGGATAGTCATTTATCAAGAGAGGCTTCATATAATAGCGCTGTGAGCACTAGCCATAAGTAATGCAGTTAGTTAGCCTTATGTAATGTGCAACCAAGGGCCATAAATAATGTTTTGATTCCTTTAATGTTTTTGAGATAACCTATTGACTACCAATTGAATTCATATTCAGCACATCAATTAGCTTATTTAAACTGAAAGCAAATCAGGTAATTTATACAATGCATCTATATCAGAGCTTCAACTTGAAAAGGGCAGTTATACTGTTCTTTACTAATAATTACATTAGTAGAACCACATAACAAAGCTATTTTCTCTTTCTTGTGTAAATAAGTAAGTTTTACAGAAAGTTTCTGGCATGGCCTAACGATTAAGTAATAAACAGACATGAGACAAGAGCCCCAGCCGACGGCATAACATGACTATAAGCACAGTAGCACTGCTATGTACCAAACGTGGATAAACAACAGTTACCTAAAAGTTCTATTTGGGGTATAACTTTCGTAATTTTGACTGTATAATGTTAATCTGGTAATCCTTACGGGGTCAGTAGGTAATCGTGTAAGCACCATAATTTATAAAATTAGGATGTTTCTCAAAAACTCTAATCAAATCAGCTCTGGATAAATACCTCTGGTCAGTGCATCAAACGCCCGCATCTGCAACCTCTGGTAGCACTCAGAGCAGAACAGCGTTCACGCCACAGCACACCCCGGTGCGTGCACCCCGTCGTAGTCGCTCTGTCGCTCGTGCCCTCTCGCTCGCACGTGGCCTCACGTGAAGTGTAGACGTGCTCGCCATAACTCCTACACACCGTGTGGTCTCCGATCAGGGTTGACTAGTGGCAAACACGGCTTCCAAGCGCTTGTCGCATCAGTCTTCAGGCCATCATTGGTAATGGCGGCCAAGCCAAGAGAACCATCACTCTCGCGCCAACCGTAGATCCCGAAGTCTCTTAGGGGGCGTTTATCCAACCGCTGCTGTCGGCGATACGCCAGGGTTATGGTGTCCAGACTCCATAATAAAAACACTCACGTAATATTACTTGGTTTATTATCAGTTGATTTCTAGCACAGAATTGAATTAAAATGTGACCTACAGTCCTTTTTATACACTAACCGTCATTACACTTAATGTTTCACTTCCTTTACAACATATAATTGAAATTACTATACAATTATAGTTCAAAAATCAACATTAATATTGTAACGAATTTTGCACAACACCATATGATTTATTTTATACGAATAACAAATCTATTTTAATAATCAAACGCTGCTTTACAACATTGTCAACAGATGGCGCTATCAACAGGATGCAAATATAAACGCATGTTATTTATTACCGTAAAAATAAGTGTCAGAATAATGTTATTTAATACTAATTGTTTACTTTGAAAGTTTCTGGAGTTATCTCTAAGCGATAAATTAAATACCCAATCTTTATACAGCCAGATAAGCAGCCAATACAGTGTCTAATATTGTAAAGTAGTGAAGTTCTCAGTTCTGTGTTCACAAATAGTTATCAATCTTAAATATTATTAATATTTTCGTAACAATATAATCATTATATATTAATTTGCGCCCATATACATATCCTTTGTGAAAGAGAGACTAAATACATTTCTTTTTTTTTTTTAACTATGAATTTAACTTACTGTAACTGAATACTAAAATACTCGATTGAATTAATCGAATCACTTATTCTATGCGCACTGTTACATTATCGTCAATCATCCGTTAATGTATTCGATGAACGTCCAATTTTATTCAATTATCTACTCAGAATCACTAGAACATTTAAATCATTGCAATGTTTTATTCGATATTTGTACATCATTAATGTAGAACGATGGATTCCATTCACGTGTTATTGTCCCAAACTACAAAACAGTATGAAAGTTATAAATAATACGACGCACTTGGAATAGTGGGTTACTTATGACGGTTAGATTACTTGGCAAAGAACTTCTTAGAAATTTTGTACGATTGTTATACATTATTTACATGATAATATCCAGAGATGGGGCTCTTAGACTACCAGATTATCCAGCCTGATGATCGTAAATAAAATACTGTTAATGTCTTTCAAATAAATACGTTTGGCGTAGTCCTTTAAATGGTCGCGTCATCAAAAAGCAATGCGCCTAGTGTAGGGGGTTAGATTCTTACACGGGTTAACATTTTGTGTGATCAGCAAATTGTTTACAGTTTCGGTTCTTCTTTCTACTTTTTGGTCGGATGTCAATTCCTCGCGAGACAAGATGTGTTACTTGTGCTGGAGACGTCTTAAAATATGTTTTGATACCATCAATTGGTTGCCTGCATCCAGTCTACGGCACCAATACTGCAGTCTTAACCGAACAACAAAACGCCACATATTTATATCAATAAGTATTATTACATCAAAACATATCTACCTTTGCAACTAGAATAATATCCGTCAAATATAATTTAGGAGTAACAAGGTACGAAATAGCGAAACATATGCGCACTAAATGTGTGGGGTCTAATTTAATCAACGGGCATCTTAGCAGGCCTCATCAAAATTAATGTCGGCCCAACAAAATGGTCATTTGGACCAATAACCGGGGAAAGATTATTTTCCCCGCAATTATACCGACACGGAACCCAGGGTAGGGTTACCAAATGTCGAGAAAAGCTACTCGTGTTTTAACACTTTATGATCGCTGTTTTACAAACTCAAATATGTTTGGTTATTTTCATAAATAGTAAAAAATGAGAAAAAGTATAACCCTTTAAAATTAAAAATAACCCTAGTGTTTTTCTACATGAACTGTCCCACTGCTTGGTGTGGCACTTTGGGCTTAATGCTTCTTAGGTATGGAAATATGCCAGTAAAATATATACAGGGTGTCACAAGACCCATCACCAAGCCGAAGTCTACTCGTTGTGGACATCATGCCAAGCCATACTAACCAAAAATAATACCTGGGAAACGATATCTTTTTGAATTTTCACATTTTTGAATCGCAATTAAAAGCGCGCGCGTGCAATGCTCGAAATGCCTACTTATCCATGCGGTTATAGGGCATCTAAAGAACATATTAGCGGGGTAAATGAATCGATTTTGTACGTAATTAGAAAAATTCCATAATATCTTTGAGCCTCAATATCTCCTGAACCAGTAATTTCCCAGGTATGGTGCCGAAGTAAAAAATGTTGGCACTGATTGGTACAACATGGGATTTCAGTTTTCGTTAAGGGTCTTTTTACAACCTGTATATTTAAGGTTACTGCTTGATTGCTACAGTATAAAACTGAAAACATAGCCATTCTTTTAAATCACCAAGTTATAAAAGAAGAGGTTCTGCTATCTGCGCTTGATAAAATAGAATATTAAAATTTGTATCTCAATTACTGTTATGTGTATAGCAAAATCAGGCTATCTATTATATGTTTGACGTATACCAACTTGTATGTTGGTAGCCCTAACATCCTTTAAAGTGGTTTA
This sequence comes from Euclidia mi, assembly GCA_944739405.2. Taxonomy (NCBI): domain Eukaryota; kingdom Metazoa; phylum Arthropoda; class Insecta; order Lepidoptera; family Erebidae; genus Euclidia; species Euclidia mi. Next base: position 98,514,083 of record OX123185.2, read on the forward strand.
TTATAAATTCACGTGTAATTTTCTCTAGTTTGAGTTCCGTAGTGGATTTGTACGAAATCATCTAATCCCCTGGATGTTTTGTAGTTTGTACCATCGTTATAATATGGCGGTCCTACACGTGGTGGGTTTGTATTAAAATTTTACGTTAAGGCGAGGTTGCAGTACTTTTTAAGATTTTTGAACGTCTGAAAGTCCCATGAACTATGATATTTTTAATAAATAAAAATTAAAGTATAAAAGTTGAACATATCTTCTAGTAAATCGTAAAGATAGAAACACGATTTGGAATTATTGGTTCGATAAAAAAAATTGTCAAACATGGCACTAAATCACAATTTTAAACGTGTACTGCTTAGAGATTCCATAATGAATTTATATGAAAGTATTATCAATAGAAACAGCTCTTTATGTTAAAATAAATGGTAAAAACAGATTTCGTAATTTCGTTATCATTTTTCTCCAAGAAAAAAAAATAGTCAAAATGTTGGCATTATATCGCTCGCCGGCCGTTAATCAGTGCCTGTCTAGGCGTGATTGAGGGCGGACGTACGTCGTTGCTCCGCAAAATCCCCCTCCACCCCCGCATGTACGTTTTCGCAAAAGTACAAAGTAATTCGTATTCCAAACTCAATCGTTCAAACCATAGACATACTAGTAAGAAACCGTAGACAGGTTACTGACAAGGTAACATGACGGAGCTTACGAGTGGCACGCATCGCGAAAAGCGTACGCACACTAATATAAATATGTCAAAACGACACACTAAGAATTAGATAAGAAGTGTAAGTGAGATAGCACATCTAATCGCAAGCGCGAAATAGAGATAAACATATACTCTCTGGACCGAAGCGCATTGTGACATCATGCTGACCGTTTCACAAACAATAATTTGACTCAGATGCGACATGATCACTTTGTCTGTCTTGAGTAAATTCAATTCGCCTCAAAGTAAATTTGATTAATTCATTTAAGGTAGGGAAATAAAAAGTCGATGTGATTTATTTATAACATTTATTAAAAAAGTACATTTCATTCAATGGAAACCTAAAACAGTACGTCAATATAAAAACTGTGCGCTGCGGACCCACCGTAGCCCTGGCAATACCCCTGGGGGTATGGTGGGTCTTTTAAAGCTTAACCGTACACCTGGCTGAAATGATCGTAGTGTTATACCAACGTGCTAGGTGGACATTAAACTGAACAGTGTTATCTCTCGTATGATAATGACTTACTACTTACGTTTTTGTATTTTTTGACAAGCGAAGACAAGCGCTAGTACGATGATATAGTGCAACAAGGAGATAAATTAGAGAATAAAATGTTTAGGTATTACTGCTAATGGTTATAATGCTTTGTATACTATAGGTATAATCTGTGGTACTCTTGAAGACCCGTCATCATCATCATCCTTGCGCTGTCGAATCATTCCCACTAGTTCTATTGAACAGTTCTATGATAGAACTAGTGATACTTTTTTCCCACTAGTTCTATTAGCACAACTTGATGAGAAGAATAGAACTAATGGGAAACAGTTATAGGAAATTTACCACTAATTCTATGTATGTTTTACAAGGGTAGTGTCACAACATCGCGCTCACAAATCCGAATAAATATGTATTTATAAAAATGTGTTTAACGAATGAACGTCTACAAAACAATTGAACGTCTACAAAACAAATGAACGTCTACAAAACAAATGAACGTCTACAAAACAAATGAACGTCTACAAAACAAATGACTACCAGAAAGTGATCATCGATAGTGATTGCAAAAAACAGGTGCATGCGATTTTCGACCTTATTAACAATTCATGACAAACGTTTTTTTTGTTTTTTCTCGCTTTCTGGCAATATTAGGGTAATAAAATTATAAATTCTGACCAATGTCAATAAGGTTGAAAATCGCATGCACCTGTTTTCTGCAATCACTATCGATAGCTGATCACTTTCTGTAAGTCATTTGTTTTGTAGACGTTCATTTGTTTTGTAGGCGTTCATTTGTTTTATAGACGTTCATTTGTTTTACACATTAAACAAATGAACGTCTACAAAACATATTTATTCGGATATATGAGCGCGATGTCGTGACACTACGGATCATTCCCAGTAGTTCTATTGAATACCCTTGTAAAAACATACATAGAACTAGACTGCGACATTTCCTATTACTTAATAATAATAATTCGGATTCACAATAATCGTGGATTTGGCGATCATTGTGCCGATAGTCGTGTCGGTGAATGGATTAATCGCCAAGAGCCTCGACCAACACCTAAAGAGGCTCACACTAGACAGCTGGATCAAGTCTTTGATTCAGAAGGCAGTTCTTCTCGACACGGCACGCATCGTGAGGAAGTTCCTGTCTCTGAGGCCCTAACCACCGGTGGCTTGGTCCCTGTACCCGACACTGGTGGGTCTCCGTGGTCCCTTTTATATTTTTAAATGTATTTTTCTAATTGTACTTTAATAATATAAAAGTGTGCCAAGTGAAGAATAATAAATGAAGTGAATAATAATAATATTCTACCACATTCACACAACACCATCTAGTCCCAAACTAAGCAGAGCTTGTACTATGGGTACTAGACAATGGATAAACATACATATATACTTTTTTTTTGTAAATACATACATATTATACATAGAAACACCCAGACCAAGACAAACATCCATGTTCACGCACACAAATCTTTGACTTATCCCATTAGTTCTGTTCTCCTCATCAAGTTGTGCTAATAGAATTAGGACAGTTCTATCATAGAATTGTTCAATACTACTACTATTCTGGGAATGATCCCACAAAATAGTAGAACTTGAAATTAACGAACTGAAATTAATAAACTGATTACAACACAATACAATATTATCTGGGAGTACGGTTAAGCTTTGAAAGACCCACCATACCCCCAGGGGTACTGCCAGGGGTACGGTGGGTCGGCAGCGAAATCTGTGCAGTACAATCTACTTAGTTGTTTAATACTAAAAGGAGAAAAACAAGAACAAGTGAATGGACTTTGATCATCCGTCAATGTTTGTAACTTACGTAACTATGATTTTGTATTTCTATAATAATAATATATTGTGTTGATTCAGCCTCAAATCACTTTTATTACTTGACAAAAACACACATCAGTATTTTATTATTACGAATGTCCCATCTGGATACTTTGTTTTTTAGTCTTTGAACACGCACAATACTGCTTCTCTTTTACACTCGCTAAATGCCAATTTTTTATTCACTCTATTATTTGTTGTGAATTTATTATAAATTGAAAATAAAACGTTGTAATATTGTAATACTCATGAATGAGAAGTGATTCCATAACTTGTAGTCATTTTCCTACTATAGTTTAACTACTTTAGCAAAATCTCATTACACACGACGGCATTTTCAAATGTAACGTACACACACGCGAGTTAAAGAGCGAGCGCTTCCGACCGCAGCGCGTACGCGACTAAAGCCAAATGAGACATGTAACAAAAAAAAGTTTGTCATGAATTTGTCAGTTTTTAATGTGCCACTTTTGAAGTTCGCATAACTCATCTACGGTTTTTTTACGCTGCGCTGTGGGCGTGGCACACGCACACACGAAATCCCCCCCTCCCCCCCCGCTCACTCGCTGACGCCACCGCCGTGTTTTTGTTTTTGCGGGGGGTGAGGTCGAGCTACGCACTGTACTGCAACCTCGCCTTAATACCAGTTAATACGTAGATTCGGCATTGCTGTGGATAACTATTAAAATGTGTTTATCGTTGTTTGAATTAGTGAACTTGATATACCTGCATGCTTTTGTATACATATAAGATGTGTAATGAAGGCAGCGATAGCCTAGTGGAGATACCAACAGACTGCCATGCAGAGGGTATCGGGTTCGAATCCACGTCGTGCAACAATGACTTTTCGGAGTTATGTGTGTATTGAATTGTTAATTATCGCTTGTTCCGTGCCTCGGAGAGCACGTTATGGCGTCAGTTCCAGTTGTCATGAAGAGCTTTGACTATACAAAAAGATACAAATATTTGTTAATCCACTAAATGTATTGAGGACCATGTTTCAATCGACCATTTTTTGCTGAATTGCCATAAAAAGCTGTTTCTAAGGGCCTTTCAAACATGACTTTTAGAAAAAGAGTAACTAATTCATCCCAATCAATGTGTAATTTTATCTTTAACAAGCCCATCCTGAAAAGGTGTGAAACATCTGATAAATTACATCCCCATCGACACCTTATAGATCGCTGCTCACAAAACACGATATTTTCCCTTGTTTATTTCTAAAAAACCCGAACCCCATGGGGTTTAATTAAATGTATTTATCAAACGAGTTTGCCCCAGAGGGTGCCGCGTCAATTACGTGACGAGGCGGTTTCTGCGTTGTATTTTTTTATATTTTTTAATTAATATGCTCGTATGCTGTTCCGGATTAGATTAAGGGTACGGCGGTGTTGTGGTTCTGATTATACTCACAAAAGGAAAGTCTGTCTATAGGTAGCCATAGAAGAGAGACGAACACACTGCTACGTAAACTATCTTAAACTCGAACCCACGGCGCGTACAACAGTATTTTTTAAACTAAGTGCGTATTTAATTGTTTCGTTAGTTCTCTGTAATGTTCCCGAAAGACATGTGAAGTCTGTTACCCGTACTTAGCTAATGATGGACTATGCCATAGCGTGACCCTTCCATTCTGTGTCCAGCAGTGAGGCAGCTTACAAGCAAGCTTTATAAGCGGTTGAAATAAATGCACGCTTAAGCTATGGTACACATATTCGAATTAACAAAGATAATGTTTCCAATTAATAAATCTGCGCTGTTACAAATTACATACTGAAGATTACATCCAACACGTTTTATATCCGAGCTTTAATATCCGTTCATTATTAGATCCTTTGATCTTCCACAACCGTAGTATATATTCTGTTTGAAGTGCATACTGTATGAAAGAATATGAAATTATATACTAATTGAATGGCCGATGTTTGATGAAGCACCTTTCATCTACGAAACGGTTCAAGGAATATTGCTTTGATCAATAAATGTGTATTTTCATCAATGAATTGCAGAAATGTGGATCCATAAATATTATGGTTTATAAAGAGTAAAAAGGGCTTTATTAGTATTTTGGTTAAATTCGTTTCGAACTGTGCACACATACGAAAATTGGATTAGAATAACCAGCGATGGGTGGAGATTTAAGAAAATAGAAAATGTTGTTGAGTTATCTCCGTATTTTATTTTATTTTTTATTTTAAAAGACAACACCCGCACTAGGACTAAGTCCCGTGTCGTGGGGACTTACGTGACTTCACCGTTAGGCAGCTCTGGCCATGGTTTAGTGAAATCTGTCTCCATGTACACCCACCTGTTCACGGCCCAAGTGGCTCTCGACGGGTGTGGCGATATAAGTCAGCAGACTGGGATGAGATACGGTCATTTTTTACCGCTTATCCTTGGCAGTCCATTTGCTTCCCTTCAGGTGATCTTTCAGCAAGCGCGGAAGCAGTGACAGAAGTTTTGCGTCCGGGCATGGAATACTTTATTCCGTTCTCAGACGTGCCTTTGTCAAGTAAAGCAAAGCCATGGTTCGGTGCCGGATGCCGACGCGCTGCAGCGTTAAAACATGAGGCATACGTAACATGGGCTGATCAAGGCTAAGGATATACCACAGAAGAAGAGAGCCTTTAACAGGGCAAGTCTTGCAAGAAAGTGCTCCAGATGGCTAAATACAACCACATTCACCGAATTGGAAACAAACTTGCCAGTTACCCAGCTGGTAGTCCCTCACTACCATCACTCTTGAGGCCAGGCGGATCGCTGGCCCACGCTGCTGAGGACAAGGCGAATATATTTGCCACAATCTTTGCAGAATCTTCGCGTCTAGACCATACAAATAAACCACCTCCGACACCGCTACATTGCGAAACCTGTACGTAAGGCAAACGAATACGTCAAACGAAGGTTCGTAAAATACTGCGGAATCTTGACGGTAACAAGGCCAGTGGTCCAGATGGCATTCCAGCTATAGTACTAAAAATCTGTGCGCCCGAGTTTTCTCCCGTATTGACTCGCCGTTTTCGCCTTTCTCTGGAAACTGGCTTAGTGCCAAGATCTTGGAAGCTTGCCAACGTACAGCCAGTGCACAAAAAGGGTAGTCCAGCTGACCCAAACAACTACAGACACATTTCGGTCACTTCCATACTCTGTTAGAGCATGGAACGTGTGCTGAATGAACGTGTACTGACTCCTGGTATGCCTAGAATCGAATAGCCTCCTTAGCGACAGTACGGGTTTCAGCAAAATCGGTCCACAGGAGATCTTCTAGTGTATGCCACGCATCTATGTATAACAGACAATTTCATATGACTCCGACTTTCCGAAATGTACCTGTGCAGATCATCGATCGCTTGAAACTCATTGGCGTCACGTTGACAGCTAATTTAAATTTTGGTTCATATAAAGAATCAAAAAACGGACTGGCAGGCAAGAAACTAGGTATCCTGAACAAGGTGAGGCAGTACTTTACGCCGGAATAGTTGCTTAATCTTTACAAAGCACAAGTCCGATCCAGCATGGAGTACTATTCTCACCTTTGGGATGGTTCAGCAAAATACCAGTTAGGGACTTTGGACTCTATTGAGAGGAAAGCTAGGAGACACATTGGCGATGCCCAATTGGTTAACACAAAACTCCAAAGCCTGGAGCATTGTCGCAGTGTTGCCAGTCTGTCGGTTTTTTATAGGTTACATTTTGGAGAGTGTACAGAGGAACTACATAACCTGATTCCTCCATAACCTTTTTACCATTGGACGACCAGACAAACTAGTCATCGTTATCGTTGACATCCCATCCATATGCACGAAACGCTTTGCTTCCTCATTTATTATGCGTACTGCAAAGGTATGGAACTACTTGCCTGAGTCTGTGTTTCCTGATGTGTACAATCTGGGTGTTTTCAAGTCGCGGGTGAATTCTAGGCAAGCGTACTCCATCTTCGACTGTATCATCGCTTAACATCGGGCGAGACCGCGGTAAAACATTAGCCTATTAAAAGTAAAAAAATATATATTTAAGAAAATTTTAGTAAGTAAGAAGACTCCAACAGTGGCACAAATTGACAGTATCCTTATGTTGTTCGCTGAATATATTTTCTTATTTAAAAGTGCCTGACGCGGTGTCAGGGCGTTATCTCGTTATATTATTTTTTCCTCTTTATAATTCGACAAATGATTGACAGTGCCCTTCCCTGACATTGCTATTCACTGATAATTGTATACAAATTCACGACTTACTACATGTGGTACCATAGTAAACAGGATAGTGGCTTATTGCCGTTAATTCTACTAGAAGGTTCATATGCGCGTAACCAATTATAGGTATAGTGGGTGTGAGCCCGCCGCACTTAATCCATTGCGACCACTGATGCGGTAGGTTTGCCTACGCAATTACATCCTACTTTATTTGTGTTGTTCAGATTTAAAGACTCGTAGCTTCTTGCTTAATATTTCGGGGAGATTATAAAATAAAAAAATAAAAAAATAAAAACATTAAAAATATACAAAGCACGTTCAAATTTACCAAATTCGCAGCTTTTCTCAGCTTTATTCAATTGGTTTTTATTAAGGGCAGGTTCAGAAAGGCATTTCGCCAACCTTTTTCATTCCCATATATAAAAGGTTCTCGTACAACGATTGTTACACACATTTATAGAGTAAGATGGCATTGGCTCACCTTAAGGTACGATCGTACTCTGCGAACATGGACGAAATTTGCAATTACAAAAGAACGACGCATCATATTAGCTTTTATGCATGGAACAGATATAATGTATCCTCATTACTGTCGCGGGTAAAATGTCGTAATGGATGCCATTTACATATATTTATTGTACGGATGCTAATCAGACAAGGAAAATGAAGAGATTTTTTTAAGAAAACATAAAGAATTCGTAAGTAATTGTAATGATATAAGGAAATTCTGTGTTGCTCTTTGATAACGTTCCAGATCAGTGAGACGTCGAGAACGTATTGGATCAATCAAAAGTCTGCTATTATCTTTTCTTCGTGATTTGATTTTTCTTTTTGTTTTTAATGTGTTTGATCTACATGTTGCGAGTTGGATTTTTTTATAAAAAGGTCTGGTATATCTATGGGATATTGTTATGATTGATTGATTGGGTTCGTCTTGTTTGTGGCATGAAAACGAATCTCAATTTTTGAGTTAATACTTTTATTTTGTTATTGAAGTAGAAGAAGAATCTCGAACATTTGGACTAAATCCATGAATTACATGGATTTAGTCCATATAGAATCGCGAGGGCTTGGAAATATACAACAACTAAGACATCGAACATCCAAATTTTGTGTGTGTGGATTGAACCCAGAACGGCAGCGTTAAACAGTGGGGAAGTCATTTTAAAGACTACGCCATCAATAAATAGAACAGTAAAAAAAAACCTTATCTTATAATTATGATTTTAATTTTATTAATTTATCACTTAATATTTAGGTATTTCACAGGCACTATAAATAATAACGCATTATTGCAACATTAAACAACTATTGACGTTTTTTATTCCGTCTGTTGCACCGAATACATCATGAAAAGTTTTGTAAATAGTAAAACTCTCACAGAACATATGCCTTTACAAATAAACATAAGTACATACGTTCATAAGTTGTTGTTGTTTTACTTCCAACCCCACAATATATCGGGTTAAGCTTAATTCGTTCTCCACATTCGTACGGCGTCCGGACTTTGCGCAAACACGTCATGATGCTTGTGTACTGGTGTTAATCTGTCGGTAAAACGACTCTGCAACATCCCAACGTATCACTAGGGCACATTAAAGGCACGTACATACTGTACTTTTAGGGACGGCGCGGTGGACGGTCGGCTTGCCGCTTTGCGGGAGAGATAGACCGCAAACCGCTGTTAGCGGCGATTACATTGTACTTTTATAGTCTTGCTATATGGGTTCTCTTCATTGTTTTTGTATTGTTTAGTATTATCTCGATAAATCTCTGTAGGGGATGAAGAAGATGGTAGTAGCTTAATTTGCTATATGGAATTGAATTTTGTGATTACAATACGATTCAGTTACCAAATACTTTTATAGATAATATTTACATACAGCCATAAAACTAAAAAATTACCAAACCCAAATGTTAAATAGAATTTAAAAATTCTCGATCGCTAGTGATAAAACAGCATGTGTGCTTTATCCTTTACTGTAGACTGAAACAGATGAATGTAATTAAGTTATATTGCGAGTCCGTCCAGATTGATGGCACCCATCTAACTTGCTAATGATAGAAGAGACATTTTCAACTATTTGTGGGACTTTCAACTTTGTCACTTTACTAACTTCATGTTAAATTGATGTAATTCTTTTAATAGTTTCAGGCCATCTGGGAAGTTAAAATTGTGGCAAATTGTAGTTTGATCTGTTTGACCTTTAAGCTTGAAAAGATAAAAGGTTTGATATGAAAGGCTGTGGTGAAAATAAAAATGGCATTGAATATTGATATTCGGATTTCGTTGATGGATTCTCAGAACTGCTTTTGTCGCGACTGTCAATGGCATTGAATATTAAAGTAGGAGTTTTGAGAAAGGGAGAACACGTGCATGATATTATTTTAATGGGTGATAAACAGACATATAAAAGGCACCGCTGTTGAGAGTTTAGTTTGAGCTGTAGTTTTAGGGTAAAGTTTCCATACCTCTTAGGTCTATAATTACTATAGGACGAAGTTCCCGCCTCATCACGTCTGTCTGTATGAACGCAATAAACTCTAAAATTACCAAACGGATTTTTGTAAGGCTTTCACCAATGGATAGTTTGATTCCTGATGAAGTTTTAGGTGTATCATCCATGTTAGCAAATCCGTGAAGTCAGGGTAGTAATAATCAATCAATCAATCATTTATTTTGCGAAAATGGGTACAGTGTTGGTATTATAAAAAAAGAAAATCTTATGCTTCTCCATAATCTACCGTTAAGGCATGCAAAATTTATATAATAAAAAAAAATGTCCATTAGAATTTAAAATAATCAATATAAATTAATAATAAAATATAACTCAAAGATGTCAAAAAAAATTATAATAAAATAATAATAATAATAATATAAAAAGGAACTTAATAAATAAAATATGACAATTAATTAATTATACATTTATCTTCCAAACTTATTCCTTCACGCTGTAATAAACCTTTTCCAGTAATATATTTTTTAATTTTATTTTGAAGTCTAATATGTTATCCTGACAAAGATTGTCTGGGAGTTTATTAAAAATTCTTGATGCCATACAAAAAATGCTTTTATTTAAATATGTGGTTTTATTTGGTATATTTTTTATTTTGTATTGTTGGCGGCTGCCCTGGAACTTAGTAAAAAGATGCATATTATTTTTTACAAATATAGCAACTTCTAAAATATAAATACTTGGAAGAGTTAGTAAATTAAGTTCCTTAAATATTGGTTTCCAACTGTCGGTTCTTTTTAACCTATAAAAGTATTAGTAATAAGAATATTGCTTGTCAATTAATATGACTTCAATAATGTTGCCTATATTAAAGCAACAACATTTTTCATGTGTTTTCGGATCGAATGCAATTTAGAAGTTCTCGTCCAGTTAGAATTTACATACATTTACTGACGCCTTTTCCCCTCGGGGTAGGTAGAGGTAACGGAACGCCACTTGCTTCTTTCCTTACATCTCACGCGCTTCCTCTACACTCATTACTCTTTTTTAGAATTTACAATGATAGTTAAATCATAATACTTATTTGCGTTTTATAACAATAAATAATAAATAATAAAATCAACATGCAGACATGGAGGCTGCCTCCACTCTTGGCTTCTGTCCAGCTCAGCACAGACATGCCAATAATACTGACTATATTTTTGTGGGTAATCGCTGTAATAAGATTTACTAGATTTTTTAAATGGATAGCCGATACAGTAACTTGAAACAGCAAGCAATACCCATTGCTTGTTATATTGCTCTTAACATAAATATTTTAAACTTCAATTTTTTGAATTTGAAGAAGTGATTTTAATTAAGCTTTCAAAATACATTATTATATACTGGCTAACAAGACAAGTTAAATATAAACTTGTGATAAGAGCAACGATTTGCGAGGTAAAGGTATAGGTACAGAATACGTCGTGGCCACCCACTATGTCAGTCTCAATATTCCCGTTCAATCTTAGTTGTGTGAATCACAAATTGTTATTGTTGTAGCTTAATCCAAGCAGCCTTTGTTCCAATGTTTATAAAGTTTCTCGCAGAAATTAAACACCAAATTATTATTAAGAGCAGATTTTCTTTAAAAAAAACGAGGCATCTCTTAACTGCTACAATAAGCTGGACGGTACGATTATATAGTTGTCATAATATATTTAAATAAGGACAAAAAAGTATCCCAACAGAAATGTTTATTTTACTTAAAAATTCCATTCCACAGTTCGGCGTTTCACCCTCTAATTGAAGTCTTCAAAGTGAAAACAAAGAGACCCCTCCAGAGGTTCGAACATTATCAGATTATCTTCGCAAAAAGAAAAAAAAACACAACATTTGCTTATTTTCAGAAAAGTACCGCCTTTGTAATCAGAAAATTAAATAAAACACAGATTAGGAGCGCTTCAGTACTTACATTTTTAATTGCATCTTGCTAATTATGCTTGCGGCGGTCCATTTTTTAGGCTTTAATCACGGATTGAAAGGGTCTCAAAGTGTTTGTGTTGTTCTATTGTCTCCGGCTTGGGATAAGTGAGTGCTGGATGGCTGGCAGTCCCTCTGAGGGTAGGGATTAGCAAAAATTATTCAATTTTAATCGCACAAGGCCAAACTCATGCACGCTTTCCCAGAAAGCGAAAATATGAAATCCCGAATGGCTTTCCATTCTATATAGCAAATGAAATTACTGTGTCGGAACAACTTATAACTAGATTATGTCTTTCCCGGTTGCGTTCATTTGAAATAGCTGATGTTGGGATTTAGAAATGATAAGAGAATCTTGCTGTCCTTGTTTCATTCGTATTACAGATTCAGTTTAATTTGAAGAGGCGTTTACTCAGTGGATTACGGCATTTCTTGTTCTTGTTTCTTGTTTTAAAAAGACAACTCCCGCACTAGGTATATATCCTGTGTCACGGGGGACTTTACAAACATACAACTAACACATAATGAATACCCAGACTCGAAACAACAATTTGTGGATCTCACAAAGTGTTGTCTCGTGTGGCGATCCAACCCACAACACTCGGCGCAGTACCAAACGGCGAGGCGGCCGCTTTAACCACTACGCCAACCGTGCAGTCATTGAGTTAACTATGTCTTGTGTCAGATCTTAATATTTATCTAAATGAGTAGGACCTTGCTAGATAAATTGTGGTACTTCGTGGTATGTTAATCACATTAATAGTTGCGAGGTCCACAAGTGAAGTTACAGAGAAATGCTCGTTCGTTATATGCAGGGATCAAGTATGATGGTTTTCATTATAGTGAGGATTCTATGAATATCCTAGGTGTTCCATGTCTGTTAAAATACCGCCCAAACTTCGTTGATGAATACTTGTATCTAAAACTATCGAGTGCGTTAATTCTTATAGTGCGATCTAGAATCTTCAATCATATTTTGTTTGTTTCTTATTCATATCGGTGTCTTCGTAATTGTACGTTAGTTGTATGGGGTAAATTCGTAAAATATTGCAAAGAAATAAGTTCAAATGCACTTGCACTCACATGCCTTAGCAATCTCTCCAGTTAATAATTGTCCACCTGAATACGTAGATAAATTTTGCTATTTCCATGCGTCTGAACCCCTTCTATGCGTTACGCCACCAATTCAGTGTCAGTCTTGTCTGTTTTTAAACCTATACTAAAAAATACTAAAAATAGCTTTGTATGTATCAGAAACATATACGAGCTTCCATAGTGTCTTGCACTGAAAAAGACAAACAATTAAGTAGATACCGTTTGAAATTGTCTTGCATGTCATTGATACAAAGTGATTTACTTATCCACACTGGTAGTATCACTCGTTCAATCTAATTCATACATACACGGTATCAAAAGACCAATCACAAAGCCGAAGTCTACTCGTTTTGCACTTCATGCTAGCATCCTAAGCAAAAATGTTCTGGGAAATGAAAAAAATATTTTAGGATACACATTTTTTGAGCCGCGATGTAAAACGCGCGTGTGCAATACTCGAGATACCCACCTATCCATTGGTGCATATGACATATTGTATAGAACAAATTGGCGCGAAAAATGCATGGATATTGTAATAATTATAAAAAAATATGGCGACTTTGAGCCTCAACATGTGGTGGTTGAAGCAGTAATTCCCAGGTATACAGGTTCTCACCTTTGGGATGGTACAGCAAAATACCAGTTAGGGACTTTGGACTCTACTGAGAGGAAAAATAGGAGACACATTGGCGAAGGCCAATTGGTTAACACAAAACTACAAAGCCTGGAGCATCATCACAGTGTTGCCAGTATGTCGCCCTGATTCCTCCATCCACTTCTTACCATCGGACGACCAGACAAACTAGTCATCGTCACCGTTATATGGTTGACATCCCATCCATACGCACGAAACGCTTTGCTTCCACATTTATTATGCGTACTGCAAAGGTATGGAACTCCTTGCCTGAGTCTGTGTTTCCTTATGAGTACAATCTGGGTGTTTTCAAGTCGCGGGTGAATAGGTATCTTCTAGGCAAGCGTGCTCCATCTTCGACCGTATCATCGCTTAACATTGGGCAAGACCGCGGTCAAACATTAGCCTATTAAAAGTTAAAAAATATTTATAAGAAAATTTTAGTAAGTAAGAAGACTCGTGTCCAACAGTGGCACAAATTGACAGTATCCTAATGTTGTTCGCTGAATATATTTTCTTATTTAAAAGTGCCTGACGCGGTGTCAGGGCGTTATCTCGTTATATTATTTTTTTCTCTTTATAATTCGACAAATGATTGACAGTGCCCTTCCCTGACATTGCTTTTCACTGATAATTGTATACGAATTCACGACTTACTACATGTGGTGGTAAACAGGATAGCGGCCAATTACCGTTAATTCTACTAAAAGGTTCATTTGCGCGTAACCAAATAGGTAGACTAGGTGTGTAATTGGTTTTTTTAAGGGCAGGTTCGGAAAGGCATTTCGCCAACCTTTTTCATTCCCATATATAAAAGGTTCTCGTACAACGATTGTTACACACATTTATCGAGTAAGATTGCATTGTCTCACAAGCACCTTAAGATACGACCGTACTCTGCGAACATGGATGAAATTTGCAATTACAAAAGAACGACGCATCATATTAGCTTTTATGCATGGAACAGATATAATGTATCCTCATTACTGTCGCGGGTAAAATGTCGTAATGGATGCCATTTAGATATATTTATTGTACTGATGCTAATCAGACAAGGAAAATGAAGATATATTTTTAAGAAAACATAAAAAATTCGTAAGTAATTGTAATGATATAAGGAAATACTGTGTTGCTCTTTGATAACGTTCCAGTTCAGTGAGACGTCGACAACGTATTGGATCAATCAAAAGTATGCTATTATCTTTTCTTCGTGATTTGCTTTTTCTTTTTGTTTTTAATGTGTTTGATCTACATGTTGCGAGTTAGAATTTTTTTTATAAAGGTCTGGTATATCTATGGGGTATTGTTATGATTGATTGATTGGGTTCGTCTTGTTTGTGGAATGAAAACGAATCTCAATTTTTGAGTTAATACTTTTATTTTGTTATTGAAGTAGAAGAAGAATCTCAAACATTTGGACTAAATCTATGTAATTAATTATAGTCCATATAGAATAGCGAGGGCTTGGAAATATACAAAAACTAAGACATAGAACATCCAAATTTTGTGTGTGTGGATTGAACCCAGAACGGCAGCGTTTAACAGTGGCGAAGTCACTTTAAAGACTACGCCATCAATAAATAGAACACAAAAAAAAATCCTTATCTTATAATTATGATTTCAATCGTATATATTTTTTATTCTTTTATTAATTTAACACTTAATATTTAGGTATTTCACAGGCACTATAAATAATAACGCATTCTTGCAACATTAAACAACTATTGACGTTTTTTATTCCGTCTGTTGCACCAAATACATTATGAAAAGTTTTGTAAATCGTAAAACTGTCACAGAACATATGCCTTTACAAATAAACATTAGTACATACGTTCATAAGTTGTTGTTGTTTTACTTCCAACCCCACAATATATCGGGTTAAACTTAATTCGTTCTCCACATTCGTACGGCGTCCGGACTTTGCGCAAACATGTCATGATGCTTGTGTACTGGTGTTAAGCTGTCGGTAAAACGACTCTGCAACATCCCAACGCATCACTAGGGCACATTAAAGGCACATACATACTGTACTTTTAGGGACGGCGGACGGTCGGCTTGCCGCTTTGCGGGAGAGATAGACCGCAAACCGCTGTCAGCGGCGATTAAATTGTACTTTTATAGTCTTGCTACATAGGTTCTCTTTATTGTTTTTGTATTGTTTAGTATTATCTCGATAAATAATATCTGTAGGGGATGAAGAAGATGGCAGTAGCTTAATTTGATATATGGAATTGAATTTTGTGATTACAATACGATTCAGTTACCAAATACTTTTATAGATAATATTTACATGCAGCCATAAAACCAAAAAAATACCAAAGCCAAATGTAAAATAGAATTTAAAAATTCCCGCTCGCCAGTGATAAAACAGCATGTGTGCTTTACCCTTTACTGTAGACTGAAACAGATGAATGTAATTAAGTTATATTGCGAGTCCGTCCAGATTGATGGCACCCATCTAACTTGCTAATGATAGAAGAGACATTTTCAACTATTTGAGGGACTTTCAACTTTGCCACTTTACCAAATTCATGTTAAATTGATGTAATTCTTTTAATAGTTTCAGGCCGTCTGGGAAGTTAGAATTGCGGCAAATTGTAGTTTGATCTGTTTGACCTTTAAGCTTGAAAAGATAAAAGGTTTGATATGAAAGGCTGTGATAAAAATAAAAATGACATTGAATATTGATATTCAGATTTCGTTGACGGATTCTCAGAACTGCTTTTGTCGCGACTGTCAATGGTATTGAATATTTAAGTAGGAGTTTTGAGAAAGGGAGAACACGTGCATGATATTATTTTAATGGGTGATAAACAGACACAATATAAAAGGCACCGCTGTTGAGATTTTAGTTTGAACTGTAGTTTTAGGGTAAAGTTTCCATACCTCTTAGATCTATAATTACTATAGGATGAAGTTCCCGCCTCGTCACGTCTGTCTGTATGAACGCAATAAGCACTAAAATTACCGAATGGATTTCTGTAAGGCTTTCACCAATGGATAGTTTGATTCCTGAGGAAGGTTTAAGTGTATCATCCATGTTAGCAAAGCCGTGACGTCAAGGACGTAATAAGAATATTGCTTGTCTATTAATATGACTTCAATAATGTTGCCTATTTTAAAACAACAATATTTTTTCATGTGTTTCGGATCGAATGCAATTTAGAAGTTCTCGTCCAGTTAGAATTTACATACATTTACTGACGCCTTTTTCCCCTCTGGGTAGGTAGAGGCAACGGAACGCCACTTGCTTCTTTCCTTACACCTCACGCGCTTCCTCTACACTCATTACTCTTTTTTAGAATTTACAATGATAGTTAAATCCTAATACTTATTTGCGTTTTATAATAATAAATAATAAAATCAACATGCAGATATGGAGGCTGCCTCCACTCTTGGCTTCTGTCCAGCTCAGCACAGACAAGTCAATAATACTGACTATATTTTTGTTGGTAATCGTTTTAATAAGATTTACTATTAGCTCTTTTAAATGGATACCCGATACGGTAACTTGAAACAGCAAGCAATATTGTTATATTGTTCTTAACATAAATATTTTAAACTTCAATTTTATGAATTTGATGAAGTGATTTTAATTAGGCTTTCAAAATACATACTTAATTATATTATAGTAGCTAACGAGCCAAGTGAAATAAAAACTTGTGATAAGAGACGTGTGAATACGTCGTGGCTACTCACCATGTCAGTCTCAATATTCCCGTTCAATCTCATTTGTGTGGATCACAAATTGTTATTGTTGTTGCTTAATCCAAGCAGTCTTTGTAGCCTTTGTTCCAATGTTTATAAAGTTCCTCGCGGAAATTAAACACCAAATTATTATTAAGAGCAGATTCTCTTTAAAAAAATACGAGGCAACTCTTAACTGCAACAATAAGCTGGACGGCACGATTATATAGTTGTCATTATATATTTAAATCAGGACAAAAAGTACCCCAACAGCATAGGTTATATTACTTAAAAATTCCGTTACACAGTTCGGCGTTTCACCCTCTAATTGAAGTCTTCAAAGTGGAATCAAAGAGACCCTCCAGAGGTTCGAACATTATCAGATTATCTTCGCAAAAAGAAAAAAAACACAACATTTGCTTATTTTCAGTAAAGTACCGCCTTTGTAATCAGAAAATTAAATAAAACACAGATTAGGAGCGCTTCAGTACTTACATTTTTAATTGCATCTTGCTAATTATGCTTGCGGCGGTCCATTTTTTAGGCTTTAATCACGGATTGAAAGGGTCTCAAAGTGTTTGTGTTGTTCTATTGTCTCCGGCTTGGGATAAGTGAGTGCTGGATGGCTGGCAGTCCCTCTGAGGGTAGGGATTAGCTAAATTAATTCAATTTTAATCGCACAAGGCCAAACTCATGCACGCTTTCCCAGGAAGCGAAAATATGAAATCCCGAATGGCTTTCCATTCTATATAGCAAATGAAATTACTGTGTCGGAACAACTTATAACTACATTATGTCTTTCCCGCTTCCGTTCATTTGAAATAGCTGATGTTGGGATTTAGAAATGATAAGAGAATCTTGCTGTCCTTGTTTCATTCGTATTACAGATTCAGTTTAATTTGAAGAGGCGTTTACTCAGTGGATTACGGCATTTCTTGTTCTTGTTTCTTGTTTTAAAAAGACAACTCCCGCACTAGGTATATATCCTGTGTCACGGGGGACTTTACAAACATACAACTAACACACAATGAATACCCAGACTCGAAACAGCAATTTGTGGATCTCACGAAGTGTTGTCTCGTGTGGGAATCGAACCCACAACACTCGGCGCAGTGTCAAGCGGCGAGACGGCAGCTTTAACCACTACGCCAACCGTGCAGTCATTGAGTTAACTATGTCTTGTGTCAGATCTTAATATTTATCTAAATGAGTAGGACCTTGCTAGATAAATTGTGGTACTTCGTGGTATCTTAATCACATTAATAGTTGCGAGGTCCATAACTGAAGTTACAGAGAAATGCTCGTTCGTTATATGCAGGGATTAAGTATGATGGTTTTGCTTATAGTGAGGATTCTATGAATATCCTAGGTGTTCCGTGTTTGGTAAACTACCGCCCAAACTTCGTTGATGAATACTTGTATCTAAAACTATCGTGTGCGTTAATTCTTATAGCGCGATCTAGAATCTTGAATCATATTTTGTTTGGCTCTTATTCATATCGGTGTCTTCGTAATTGTACGTTAGTTGTATGGGGTATATTCCTAATATATTGCAAAGAAATAAGTTCAAATGCACTTGCACTCACATGCCTTAGCAATCTCTCCAGGTAATAATTGTTCACCTGAATACGTAGATAAATTTTGCATTTCTATGCGTTTGAACCCCTTCCGTGGGTTACGCCAACAATTCAGTGTCAGTCTTGTCTATTTTTGTGTTTTGAAGATATCGTTCATCAACCTATTATAAAAACCTATACTAAAAATAGCTTTGTATGTAGGTATCAGAAACACGAGCTTCGTGTCTTGCACTGAAAAAGACAAGCAATTAAGTAGATACCGTTTGAAATTGTCTTGCGGGAACAAAGTATCATTGGTACAAAGTGATTTACTTATCCACACTGGCAGTATCACTCGTTCAATCAAATTCATACATACACGGTGTCAAAAGACCAATCACAAAGCCGAAGTCCACTCGTTTTGCACTTAATGCTAGCATACTAAGAAAAATAATACCTGGGAAATGAAAAAAATATTTTAGGATACACATTTTATAAGCCGCGATATAAAACGCCCGTGTACGGTACTCGAGATACCTACCTATCCACGTGTACATATGACATATTGTATAGGACCAATTGGCGCGAAAACTGCATGGATATTGTAATAATAAGAAAAAAATATGGTGACTTTGAGCCTCAACATCTACTGAAGCAGTAATTCCCAGGTATGGTGTCGAAATAAAAATGTTCGTAATGATTGGTACAATATGGGATTTTAATTTTCTTTAACGGTCTTTTTACAACCTGTTTAGTGCAATATATTTTACAATGAATTTCTTTGTGGCGTTATAATTATGTTGTCTTTATGAATTTCACTGTTGTTAGTTTTTTTTACTTGTGGACATCCTCGCGTGTTGCATGCTAAGGCTAATCGTAACGAATGACCGTTAAATATTTTACAGAATTCTGCTGGCGCTGTTGAATAAAAATATACATATGTGAATAACCGTGAGACAATTGTCATCACTGAGAGTTCTCCATAATATTCTCAAAAGACATGTACAGGCTACCAACCCGCACTTGGCCAGCGTGGTAGAATATAATTTTATCCTTCTCATGATGAGAAGAGGTCAGCAACCAGACTAATCCGCAGTTGGACATATGGCCAGGTAGTGATAGGCATTGTACCAATAACCACTTCCACATGACATCTACACCCATTACCTTCATTACACACTCCTAACACCCCTCATACAATTCTCAAGCAAAAAAGATTCATCTTCAAAAGATTCCGAGTGCAAACAAAATTACAACATTAAAAAACACTCGTTCCACACTAGGGCTGTCTACACGGACCCGGAGGCCGGAGGCACGGTTCGGCCTTCCATCTTGAATTATTCACCCAACGGATATTTGCAGTGCAGTAATAAGCCCGCATCACACGAACCGTTTCCTTATTTCATTTCCGGGTTAACAGTCTGCAATTTAAGTTTATTTTACGTTATAATGAGTGCCATGTTGTATGGTACATGTGTGTGTATGATGTACTAAGAGGTCTTGAGATTTAGTCAGACAAAAAAATCCAAATATTTTCATGGTACATTTAAAGTTTTCAAAGTATCAGAACGACAGTTTAATATTTTCAACTATCTTATTTATCTAGAGATCGAGAACAACTTGTCGAAAACTGTGCAAAATCTACTCCATGCGACTAAAACAACGAACCAGTGCAACAGTCAAAATTTACCACTATTACACAAGAACCTATCTATGTGCGATATGAACACACGAACATCTATGCTCATAAAAGACATCCTCACTAACGAACATTGTATACACGTCCATAATTTTCCATACGTCCACTCCAAGCGAAACACAATCACCAAATCCTATTAATAAATTGTCCAATCGCTGTCCCGTTCCATATTGTGCATAAATACTCTCACAAAGATAAACAGAACATCGAAACAGTAGGTTACAATACACATGCCCTTCCTTCCTCCAATAAAGCATATCCTATTGTCACTGTTCGATAACTCCCTCCATTGTTGCCCTTAAACAATAATCTTTATCTGCAATATTACAGTCCGCTTCACCGATGAAGCGATCGTTAGGATCCCTTCGGCCCTTATGATGTCCTGGCAGTGATTGGTGCGATAGTGGAGGGTACAGTAGATCAATTTTATTGAAGAGCCTGATATTGACGTCATGTTGTGCCTTTAGAGATGCCTCGTTGCTTTCAGGTTTTACGTTTATGTTTGGACTGGTTCTGGAGACATTTTGACCTTAACGTAAACTATTTTGGAAGTGATTCAAGAGTGGTGGACTTGTTTTGTTGGCTGATTGCGATGTTTTTTCAATAAAGTTTCACCATTAGATGCGAAAATTAACAAATGAGGCAGTTAAATACTTTTTATTAATATTTTCATTGGTCAAATTTTCTACACGGATTAGGAAAATGGGAACGGTATATAGCAATTATACTTGATTTTTACTATAAACAACCTAGAATCAGATAACTAAAATGTGCTAAATAAGGTTTTAGATGAGTCGAAATCAGTTCAATAATATTTGCGGGGAAAGGTATCCATTCAACCATCTGTACTCACAAACTTTCGTATTTATAATAGTTAACTAAAAATTTTATAAACCATCATCATACATTTTTTCGAAATCCTCTGCTGGAAATAGGCATCTCCTAACTTGCGCCACAATAGCATTGCTAGTAAATCTGCCAAATAAAATAAAAATAAATTCGTTCTCCAGGTCGACTGCTTCTCCAGTGGCAATACTGAACACAACTGCATTGTGGCACAATTCTAATAATGACACGTCATACAGTGTTGTCAACACGTGTCATTTGTCACACGTTCAAGTTGTCACACGTTCGAGTTGTCGTGTCGGTGGATTGGCGCGAGTGGGTCGCGGTGCAATCGGGCTGTCTTCTTCGACTCATGATAAATGAGCGAGCATGGGTTATGGAACAGTATATTTGTCGCTGTTTGCCAGTTAATGATGTCTTGTTAAGGGTTTAAACTTGCTTCTGCGTGTCTCATTTGTTGGCTTAATAGAATTATGACAATGCTACTCAGATCGTTGTAGTAAGTACAAAACGAATTTTAAAGTTTGGAAGAAGTAGTTACGACGGCCTGTATCTCATTTGTAAACAGATCTTGCTATTAATTTGAGATAAAAGTGTGTTTACAATGGAACACAGGAAAAGATGGTGTTGGAAGTTTAAGGATTCAATCCTGTTATATAGGCGTAAATTAGTTGAGAATATCAATATTGAGATATATTGATATTCTCAACGATTGAGTTGTAAGCTTTTGAGTGTCTTTGAAGACGATGAAGTACGAGTAAGTGCCTTTTAAGCGTCTTCGCTGGCGAATGTTTGGTGAGGTATGTGATTCGCATGATATGTGTATGTACTGTGCGAATGAAGCACTATGAATGAAAGTGCGTATATAAAATTTGCGTGTGAGAGGAGCATTTTTAAGTGACGGGAACAAAGTGTCACTGCTACGCCGAAGGTCGCGGGTTCGATTCCCGCTCAAGTCAAACATTTGTGTGCGTGAACATGGATTAGGTCTTGGTCTGGGTGTTTCTGTGTATAATATGTATGTATTTACAAAAAAAGGTACATATGTATGTTTATCCATTATCTAGTACCCATAGTACAAGCTTCTGCTTAGCTTGGGACTAGATGGTGTTGTGTGAAAGTGGTAGAATATTATTATATTATATTATTGTGTATTTTTTACTTTCATGTTGTTGAGGTTTGGGTCTCTTTGCTTTCAAGGTGAGGCCCTTGTGCTAAACTGCCATACTCATGGTAAACAGTTAGATAAACTCAACACATTATGCATCTTACTGTTTGGAATCTATATATTTAATATAATAAAGCTGTAAAGTTTGTTTGTTTGGTTCAACACGCTCTTCCCACGAACAACTGATCCGATTTGAATTATATTTTTGTATAGCATAGCTCCGCACCCAGGCATAAGTACAACTTGGAAGAAATACTGGGCCCAAAAAGAAATTGTAAAAGGGAACTATAGCCCTGATATAAAAAAGGCAATAATTTATTCTTGCATTCTCCCAAGCTTAACTTACGCTAGCCAGACATGGGTCTTCACTGAAACAGTAAAAAACAAAATTTATCCTGTCAATATGCAATGGAACGAAGTCTACTGAAACTGAGGAGAATACAAAAAAAAACAGAAATGCAGACATCCGCCTGAAAACTAAATTAACAGATGCTCTTCAATTTAGTTTGAAACAGAAGTGGAAATGGGCAGGGCACTTGTCGAGATACGAAGACAAGAGATGGACTTACCAAACAACTAAATGGCTTGGCCCAAAAGGCAAAAGAAACGTTGGAAGACAAAGGAAAAGATGGGCTGATGATATAATAAATACAGTAGGAAAGAGCTGGATGCATACGGCCAAAGATAGAGACAGATGGAATCAAATGGAGGAGGCTCTTACCCATAGGGGGCCACATGACATGGAAATGCAAAAGAAACTATTATCATTTATTAGATGCACATCTCTTGGAACTGTTATGTGGAAATAAAGCTATAATAATAATAATAATAGCATAGCTCATTAATCGCGGAAGGCTATTGGCCATATAACATTTCACTATGAGCCACGCGTGCGGGTCGGTGGCCGTAAATAACGTGTATGTAAGCGCGGCTCATCTAGTTTCAAATAAGGTACTATAAATGGAAATTCAGTTAGTTCAGATGTTGTCTTACTATGCTATTTATTTGTAACAGATTCGCTATAAATAACAAACTATTTGATTGTGTGTAATAAGCATCAAATTGCGCAAATTCTGAATATATAGATGGAATGGTACTTAAATTGAACGATATTAAGTGGCACTGAGTGTTAAAATTTCAGTCCTTACATGGATTTGTAGATTCTCTAATACTTACATAAGGGTCGGTACAAATCTGACGAAAAATGCGTCGCGAATTATATGTTGTATAACGCCAAAACAGACAAATATATAATAAAACATTCAACCTTTCACACCTAACCGATGCGCGATGATGCGTTAGTACGTTGAGCGTACAGCGTCTGTTCCGTTTCCGTCAACGCATTGTCGGTCGACGTCGCGCGCGCCACGCACCACGTTTATTTTGACTGACGCGTTGGGTGTTTTAAAATTAATTATCCCACAACGCAACCGCACTGTAGATGCTGAACGCAGAAACTGACTAGACACCTAATGTGACAGGTCTAATCTTTCTTGATGGAAGAGACACGACTGATGCATACGCTCGACGCATCTTACGTCAGATAATATATGTACAGTCACGAGCATAAATATATTACTATGGGCAGATTAGCAAAAATATCTGTCCCAAGAATGAGTTCAATGATATCTGTCTGCACGTACGCAGCAAAAATATCTGATATTATCAGGCAGCATAATGAAGTGGCATCAAAATTATGTGATGAAAATGCCGAAGCATAAATATCTGATGTTGCAGGTGGCAAAATATTATGATCCCTTGTGGAGAGCAAATATATGTAACGTTTTATATTTCTGTAATTTGCATTGAATCCGCCCTAAAAGCATAAATATGTCTCACCAACTAGGTGGCAATAATATCTGACATACAATTTATAAACAATAAAATATTTGATATTATGCATTATGTTATATTACACCGGTAAAATGGGCCAAAATGTTTACAATTATTGTTATGTATTTTGCCGGCCAAAGAATATGAACAAAAACACGTTCTTAATATTTTTTATTTCTCGCTGCCTAATCAACTTAATGAAATAATGATTTTAAGCGAGTATTTATGTCACCGGAGAATGACAAGAATCGCAAATTTATAAATTTCCTAAGAAATGTATAAAATTTCGTAGGATTCTAAATGAAAGATAAATTGTAATATTTTACGCCCACCTTTTCGCAAATGGCCTAACTTACGAATTCATGCGTAAAATAATAAGTAAACATTTACCAAACGCCATGTGCGTTTTGATTGGTTGAATAAGTCACGTTTTTTTTGCCTTCCTCTCCACCGCCATTTTTTGCCACTTTAACGAATAAACTGCAACTATAGCGATGTTTATGAGCCTAAGTTAACGGAACCCTGCTTCGCAAGGCTCCTATTTTTCTGTTCAGGGTCACAAGAAAACCTAACATAACCTATTAATGAATTGCATTGATGCCGACCTTCATTATCACCGACCGACCAATCAGAGAGCAGTATGTTATTTGCCGCATTTTATAGAAGCTTAAAATTAATGGGAAACTTCTGTGATTGGTTGAACCGTTTAGAATTCCGTCAAATGGGTCGGTACCGACCCATTTGACGGAATAGACGCGACTGATGATACGCTCGACGCATTTTTCATCAGATATGTAACGAGAATTAGTGCTAGAAAAGGCACGGTGAAAGGTATCCTTTTTGTATTCAGAAACAGTAATAAGAATGACACGCAACAAAAATCATTGTTAGGTACAATCATAGGGTACAATGTTACTACCCACTACTTATAGTGATCATGGATGAATGAATGAATGTTTTATTCTTGGACGCAAAAACTACAAAGCACATTTTTCAATAAAACTTTGCTGTGTTCTTTCTTGTATGTTAATATAGGAAATGTGTATTTTTTTCCCGATAGCAGACCGAACAGAAGCTAGTCACTGTAAGAGTTAACCGCGTTTACTAAGACATTAAGGGTACCATTGTTTTCGTTTCAACCTTCCTGTTACGGTCGTGATTGCGGATAGGATGTCCTATGTCCAATCTTCTTTATACCTCAAATATCTAAGTAAATGTGATAAACTTAAATAATTGTATCATATATGTTACATAAAAAACGCCAAATCCTTTATTGACGAAATATACTTTTAAAATCGGAATCCTGGTCAGAGTCTTACAACGGCTTAAGTCAACAATGTGGTCTTCATAATTTAAAATTCAGAAGTCAAACTGTTTCCAAACAGGCTTTTATTTGTGATACAAACAAAAGTTTAGCGGTCGACCTAAGGGTGTATCGTGGCGAATAAAATATAAGGAACTTACAAACTTCAGGACTTATTCGGGTGTTAAGTTAAATCCTTTGTGTTACAGACTTGAAAGCACCACAGTTCAATTAAGTTTGTCTTTACATAGCTAATTAGTTTTCTTTAATTCTCCTTGTTTATGATTATAAGTTGGAGAAAGAAGATTCATGTGTTTTTGCTGGATATCAGTAAGGTAGCGCTCATAACGAGACTTGGCTTGCCGTTCGTAACAGATCGGCAAAGCAACGCTTGCACAGGTCACCACTTGGATGGGTGACCAAGTGTGGCATTTACTATACTGAGCGCTACCTTGTTGCAGAAGGCACGTAAAGCTGTCAGGTCGGTTCTTGTCTCAGGATAAGAATCGTTAGGCAATGTCGGAGGCCTTCGGGCGATCTGAAAACTCCGACACTGGAGTTGGCCACACACTCACATGAAAAACAAACAAGTGAGGCTACATTTCAATTATCTTTGGATATTTTTCCGAATGCAATTAAATGCATGATGTGTATATTCTTTTAAAAACGTATTAAAATAATTAGCTGTTGCCCGCAATTGCACAGTTTTTCAAACCTAATTAAGTAAGGTTAGGGATGGAATATAAAAAACCCTTCCTTAGTCGTCGCCAATACTACATTTGATTCTTGCTTCAATAGCTTAGACTCTGTGATATGTCAGTCAGGACTAGTAACTTTCATCATCATCATATCAGCCGAAAGACGTTCACTGCTGGACATAGACCTCACCCAAGGCTCTCCACATAGACCGATCCTGAGCCACCATTCATCCGCTGCCCACGATCCCAACAAGATCGTCAGTCCACCTTGCGGGAGGCCTACCTCTGCTACGACGTCCGGTGCGTGGCCGCCACTCCAGAACCTTTCTGCTCCAACGGCCATCGGTTCTTCTGTCTTTGTGCCCTACCCACTGCTACTTCAGCCTAGTAATTTTATTTATATGTATATGGGTTATAATATAACAAAATACAATTAGGTTATATCCCACTCAATCTGACTCACACCTATTCAAAACTCCGCATAACTCATTATACACGGATAATTCCCAAAAGACGCTATTAATAAATTATAAAAAAAAATAGTAAAAGCTCGTGATTTTATTCAATAATAATTACGTGAGAGTTATATAAAATTATACTATGTGATATATTGTCCTGAAAGTTATATTCGTTTAGTACGTTCCAGTTTGTTACTGGTTTCCTTGTTTGATTAATGTTTGGTATATATTTATTGTCTGTCGTGTCATAAGCAATAAATATATAGTAGCGAAATTATATTTGCCGGCGTAAAATAAATATAATACTATCTTATACTGCGTATGATGTGGCTTATGATACGCTTATTTATATTTCAATGCAGTTTCAGAACAATGTTCATATTTTATGGTAAACTTTTACATAATATAATGGTGAATATTTTATCAAAAATGTTATATTATCTCGCTATAAATGCAAGCTAGGTTCACATAGGCTAGTCTTACTTAATTTCAGCTATCCAATATTTACCAAATATTCAGAGTAAAGTTTTCAAAAATTAGTAATTATATAATAAAATAACCTTTAATGAAGCTACTTGCTGCGTTTGTGTTGTGTTCTATCGAAGCAATGTATATTTACAGTTTGTATAAATACTCGAAATTGTGCAAATTTTAATCATATATTTCTTCGTCGATGTAAATGTTTTCAATAATTCTTTGTTAGCTATAAAATATCATAACAGTATTAACTTAATTTGTTGTGTTACCAATGTAAATCTAAATTTAATAAATTATATATGTTAAGTAATGTAACTTTCAATAAAAAAATTGAATCAATAATTGTATTTTACTAATATTATTGTATAGACTCAGAGCTTGCACATAAATCCACCAGAAATACACAGTGCTATCAATAATAAAAATACATGTTGTATTGGAAATCAAGCCAATGTTCCAGCTTATACAGTATTGAACGTTTAAACTCGTTTATGATTTATATTTAGTGTTTTCTGTACTATTTCCTAACTATATCGTTTGAAATGTGAATGTGAATTGGTTCTTTGAAGGTTTATGTGATCAGTGTACGTCAGTTTGTGTATGTTTTTAAATGTGGTTGCAAGCGTTACTTGACGAAGCCATCACATAAAAAACGGATATTTATCCTTGTTTATTAAAATGTGGCCTATCGATTCGACTCGTGGCGTGGGTTTGATTTCCTACGTAAACAAATTTTGTATCATCACAACTATTTACTTTGTACCAGAGTTCAGAGTTAGCAGTTGGTTTCACTAAATACTAGACTAACAGACCAGTCAAAGTGATGCAGGCTCTACTCTCGCTTTCCGATCGAAACACAACGATACAAACATTTCTTAATTCACTAAATGTATTGAGAACCATGTTTCAATAGACCATGTTTTGCTGAATTACCAATAAAAGATGTTTCTAATGGCCTTTCAAACATGACCTTTAGAAAAAGAGTAACCAATTCATCCCAATCAACGTGTAATTTTATCTTTAACAAGCCCATCCTGAAAAGGTTTGAAACATCTGATAAATTACATCCCCATCGACACCTTATAGATCGCTGCTCACAAAACACGATATTTTCTCTTGTTTATTTATAAAAAGCCCGAACCCCATGGGGTTTAATTAAATGTATTTATCAAACGAGTTTGCCCCAGAGGGTGCCGCGTCAATTACGTGACGAGGCGGTTTCTGCGTTGTTTTTTTTTATATTTTTTAATTAATATGCTCGTATGCTGTTCCGGATTAGATTAAGGGTACGGTGGTGTTATGGTTCTGATTATATTTTTAAACTCACAAAGAAAAGTCTATATATATGTAGCGATATAAGAGAGACGAACACACTGCTATGTAAACTATCTTAAACTCGAACCCACGCCACGGCGCGTACAACAGTATTTTTAAGCTAAGTGCGTATTTAATTGTTTCGTTAGTTCTCTGTTATGTTCCCGAAAGACAGGTGAACTCTGTTACCGCACTTAGCTAATGATAGACTATGGCTTGACCCTTCCCTTCTGTGCCCAGCAGTGAGGCAGCTTACAAGCAAGCTTTATAAGCGATTGAAATAAATGCACGCTTAGGCTATAGAACACATATTCGAATTAACAAAGATAATGTTTCCAATTAATAAATCTGCGCTAATTCAAATTACATACTGAAGATTACACCCCAATACGTTTTATATCGGAGCTTTACTATCTGTTCATAATTAGATCCTTTGATCTTCCACGACCGTAGTATATATTTTGTTTGAAGTGCATACTGTATGAAAGAATATGAAATTATATACTAATTGAATGGCCGATGTTTGATGAAGCACCTTTCATCTACGAAACGGTTCACGGAATATTGCTTTGATCAATAAATGTGTACTTTCATCAAAGAATTGCAGAAATTTGGATCCATACATATTATGTTTATAAAGAGTAAAGGGCTATATTTCGGTGAAAATTGGTTTCGGACTGTGCATACACAAACGAAAATTGGATTAGGATAATTAGCGATAGGTGTATTTTAGAAAATATTACTGGTGTTGACTTGTCTCCGTAATTTATTTTATTTATTATTTTTAAAAGACAACACCCGCACTAGGATTAAATCCTGTGTCGCGGGGGACTTGACAAACATACAACTCACGGACGCACAATGAACACCCAGACCCGAAACAACAATTTATGAATCACACAAAGTTTTGTCTCGTGTGGGAATCGAATCCACAACACTCGGCGCAGTGTCAAGCGGCGAGGCGACCGCTTAAACCACTACGCCAATCGTGCAGTCATAATGGTTAAGTTGGTGATAAAATATAACACAGTCACATACTTAAATAGCAAGAATTTTAATTCAGCCTCTTGCGGCTAATATTTCTAGCTGGACGTTGTCTGTCAATCAGTCAGTAACGGAAGAATTTTATATATACCTACAACTAGCTTTTGCACGCGGCTTCGTTCGCGTTAAATTCGGGTGGACTAAATTGTGAATCTAAACCATTCTCAATTCCCCTTGAACACACACACACAAAATTTCATTAAAATCGGTCCAGTCGTTTAGGAGGAGTTGAGTGACATACACACGCAGACAAGAAATATATATAAAAAGATTGTTTTGTGTAGGTATATTTGGTAGGCCTGAGAATAGGTCGTAGTAATGAAATCTTGTAAAGTTTTGACCAACTGCCTGGTTTTCTTTTGAACTGAAATTTAACATGTATGTGTAAATCGCCTGACGATGTAATATTATGATAGGACATGGAGCTGATTTGATAATGGAGCTGGATATAAGGTTTGGGCTCGTTTGATTCGTCTTGACGACTACTTTGAACCTTTTGTATCATCAT
This sequence comes from Euclidia mi, assembly GCA_944739405.2. Taxonomy (NCBI): domain Eukaryota; kingdom Metazoa; phylum Arthropoda; class Insecta; order Lepidoptera; family Erebidae; genus Euclidia; species Euclidia mi. Next base: position 98,544,067 of record OX123185.2, read on the forward strand.
CCTCTTAGCGTTATCCAGTTTCAAGCTGGGGTCCGCTTACTAGTCTAACCGGATTTAGCTGAATATTAGCTTTTCCACAGAGCGACTGCCTGTCTGACCTCCGCAACCCGAAGGGATAGCGATATTCCATGGTTTAGACTAGTGTCAGTTTATTTAGAAGGTACTGACGCCCTGTAACGACGGTCAAAGATATTCATGACAACCGGGACACATAACTCTGAAAAGTCATTGGTGCGTGCCGTGGATTCGAACCCGATAACCTCTGCATGGCAGTCTGTTGGTATCTCCACTAGGCTATTGATCCTTTTGTGTAAAATCTTGTTATTGAAAATGGGTTTTTATTTTTAATTTATTTATGTTGTATCAAACATGTTAGTATACACATATCATCAACATTGATTTCAGTAATAATTCAAGTGCATCAAGAATCACGCTACGAAATACCGATAGAAATACCGGAGACGCGTACACGATGGTTTAACTCCGACCATTGCATAATTTAGCTCATAATCACGATCCTCAGGCATGAGGAGAATGACTCAAGGAGGACAAAAACAATAAGTCTTATAATATATTATGCCCATTTCGAGAAACTTTGTTCTCTGAACTAGGTGTATGTCCCTGTATTTCAGACGACAGCGCCTCTACCCCTATTCATCTGATCTTAGTTGATAAAACTTTATATATATATTTCTTGTGTGCGTGTGTATGTGACTGAACTCCTCCTAAACGACTGGACCGATTTTAATGTTTTTTTAGTGTGTGTTCAAGGGCACTTAAGAATGGTTTAGATTCACAATTTAGTAGTAGATTTGTGTTATCCCGAATTTAACGCGCGCGAAGCCGCGGGCAAATGCTAGTATTGTAATAGATTTTCATGTTATCCAATAATCGTATCCAAGTATGGTAAGATGTTATTTAAGACTAGATTTTTTAAAGTAACTATGGTAAATGATGTAAAATGAAAACGGAGCAAAATATTTTGTCTGACAATTTGAGTATAGTTTTTGATTTAAATCTGAAAACCATAATAATTGTATAGTACTAATGTTACAACTACTACTACTACTTACGCGACAGAGACATGGACAGTGCGTGAGTTGGAAAAGGGGAAGATAGATGCTCTAGAGATGTGGTGCTGGAGGAAGATGCTCGGCATATCGTGGACTGAGTTCCGCACCAATGTGTCAATACTTCAGGAGCTCGGCATCACAAAGCGTCTATCGACCATAGTACAGACGCGCATACTACAGTACTTTGGCCATATCTCTAGACGCGATAACAACTCAATAGAGCGGCTAGTCGTACAAGGAAAAGTAGAGGGCACTAGATCGCGCGGCCGATCACCTATGCGCTGGACCGATTAGGTGCAATCCGCAGTGAGTAACTGCGTGTCAGACTGCGCCAGACAGTCTGCTAACAGAGAGCGATGACGGGAGATCGTAAAAAAGCTGTGTCCGCCTATATCACCAATGTGGACGCCTCAACGTGACCACGACCGCTCTGCCATAAGCGAAACGACAGAGAAGAAGAATGTTACAACATGGAACTTATAAAATTACTGCTATAATTATAATTTATTTTTGATGATATTCACGTAAACCGTAGGTAGCATCAATTGTAATAACTCACACGTTCCATTTGCCAAATATACCCAGTCTAGTTCTACATACATACCGTCTGTACAGCCATGTAGATACATCCTTAAATTAACATGTGCCTATAGACAGATTAGAAACGTTCTGATTCTTCTTTCATTAGAACTGCATTGTGTACATAAAAATGAGCAGCATTTTAGTCAACTCACTGTGCTATTCGGACGCAACACTGAGATAAAAATGCAGCAAAAGTAGTTTAATTGTGTAATCGAAAGCTTGTAGAGTGAATAATGCATTAGTTTAGTCGCTGAAATAAACTAGGTTGCAGTAAACTTTTATGTCCCGAAATATTATTCGCGAGATTTAGTTGAATAAGCCATTTGACATATTAAGAAAATATCAATTGGAATTTATTTTCAGATTAGCTTTTCTGAAAGTAGTCGTTCGAGCTGCGCATTTTCCGGACAACTGCCTTGAGATGGTGCATCTTTATAATGCATCTTACTCGCAGTGCTACATAGCTTGTCATCTGTAACAACGGTCATATGGTTTAATGGCTTAACTTAAATATCGTCGCAACATAGCTGCATAGCATATCTATGGCGGATATAACACTTAAGCATCGAGATGGCCCACTTTTACCAGAAATGATACAGATGGATCACTTTTACCACCATGAAATCCATACAGTTAAAGTTCTGCTAAAATAGCCTATCATCATCATCTTATCTGAATATTTGACGACCGGTTGGCGGCGCGGGAGTATAAGCGACAGATTCCCGCTCAAGTCAAACATTTGTGTGCATGAACATGGATGATTGTCTTGGTCTGGGTGTTTCTATGTCTGTATATCCATTATCTAGTACCCATAGTACAAGCTTCTGCTTAGTTTGGGACTAGATGGTGTTGTGTGAATGTGGTAGAATATTATATTATGATATCTATTAGGTTCATAAAATCACTTATCCTGTTTGACATATCGTCGCAGGGCCCAAAGTACTGAAGCTAGAAACATGAAATCCGGACAGTGAGTTCCTTTTATAGTAAGTATGCACTGAACAAGACTTTTAATTTTTATTTGATTGTTCATTTGGTCTAGGACTGCGAAGCTGCAGATTACATAATTAACTCAACAACAAATAAAACTTTCCCACCGAGTCAATATCGTTACGTTACTTCATTATCTGTGACAAGACATGTCAATCAGCTCGCCACCCACTATAAAACGTGACATTCGGCGATATAGCGGGATTGTGAGGTTACAGTAGTTAAAGGCGTGCGGTTATCGGGTGATACTTTTTTGTTTGGGTGTATGATGTGGGAGTATATCTGCGTCTAAAACGTGTGAAAGGTGTATAAATTATAGTATTAAAAAGGGGTAGAGAAATGCGATGGACTTTAATATATAATAACGTGACACTAAGTAAAGTAGGACTTTAGTAAAGCTGACTAAGCCTGGGGTTCGCTCACCTGAATTTACCTATATCTATAACATGTATCTTTATATATATTTCTTGTGTGTGTGTGTATATCACTGATCTCCTCTAAACGACTGAACCGATTTTGATGAAATTTTTTGTGTGTGTTCAAGGGGACTTGAGAATGGTTTAGATTCACAATTTAGTCCACGCAAATCGGGTAAATAAAAAAAATGTGCGGGTGTAGCCGCGGGTATTCTCTAGTAATATATACATATAACTCGTAACGGATACTCGCAACTGCGCCTTCGAGGAATTTAAGAAAATGCAATTTCTGCACGGAAGCTTGTGTTTTTATCAAAAGTAAATGCTTCCAAAAATAAATCTTATATATCAATTTATATAAATCTTTTAAAATTCGCCGTCTGCCAGTGAAGAGTGCACAGGCCATACTTGTTACCCTAAGACTTGCACTTTTTAGGTACCTAAACTAGTTGCTGGCATTTTCAAGTCACCCGTTTTTCAAACATACGCATGATCTTAGCGGTAGATTTAAAAAAAGCAGCGGCGATAGCCCAGTGGTTTACGTAACGGACTGCCGAGATGATGGTCTCGGCAGTCCGTTACGTAAACTGACTTTTCGAAATGATGTGCTCATTATAAATTAATTATGGCTCGCTTAATGATGTACCCGGTAGATGGCAATAGGCTCGCCCCCTATTAGGTACATTGGGACCGAAACATAACTGGCGAAGTGTGGGTGTGTAATACACCTCTGCCTTCGGGGATAAAAGGCGTGAAGTTATGTTATGTTTATTAAAAAAAAACTCTTCGTCAGTATTTGTAAGAAAAAGCTTCTATTAAAATTTTATGTTGCCTTTTTTTCGATAGTTCATGATAATAATAAGTGATTTTTACATGTGATGATGGTTGCTCCAACATTGAGTTTGTTTGATTTGTTGAACGCGCTAATGTCAGGAACGACTGGACCGATTTGAATTATTATTTTTGTGTTGTATAGCTCATTTATTGAGGAAGGCATATAGGATATAACATCACGCTAGGAGCCACGGGTGAGGATCAGTAGCAATCGATCATCTAGTACGAAATAAAAACTGTGTTAATATCTTCGAAACATTTGTACATTTTATTAAAAAATATATTTAAAAGCAAAGTAAATGTCCATACGTAAGAGCGCTTCAAAAATTTGTTATAATAACGATGAAAACATTTTAGCTCCTCAAATGGAGCATGAAAATTTCAACAGAAAGGATTAATGGTCGAATGGACCGAATCATTATTTAGGAATACGGTCGGCCATCGCAATTATAAGTAGCTATTTGAAAAATAATTTCTTGTTTGATGTACAAGGATTGGGATTGTTGTGCCGTATGTGTAACTGGAACATATATAATTTTGAGTTGTAGGTACTTTGGCTAATCGAGGGATCTATATTATACATAAATAGAGTAAGACTTTATATATTAAAAAGTAGTTTTTATTCTTGAAATGGGCAAATAGGCTTTTTAGAACTACTGAGAACTTTTTAGAATTTTATATCTTACATTTAGTGCACTTTTCTTCGTGCACATTATTCGGTAAGTACGTGATTAATAAAATAATAAAATATATGTTAATCGCAGGGAATGTCATAGTTTTTGAAGGACCGATAGATGTTTAAAAACCGTCAACATCAGAACGAGAGACACTTTTGGAGTTGCACCAGTTGATAATAAAACTATGAACTATGTTTTTATTGTAAAGTGACCTTAAATATATATTTTAGGTTCCTTTGCAATAACAGCCATTGTACTATAAAATCACTCTTAATTGTCACCTCTTTTATTAATCTTACGAACTCCTAAAATGACAGTAGCACTTTGCTTTAGATTTAAACAGCCCTCTCTAAAAATAATTTTAATAGGTTTGTTTCGTCACTGATATTCTAAAACAAATTTTTATAAAATAAATGTTGAGCACATCAATTTAAAACACCGCATGGTAGAACGGTTATGAAATCCAATACAGGTTATTTTATGGAAATATAGTCATTCAAATCGAGTTTGCACGTGACATGGGCAAATATTTATCCATAATACTTGCATATCGCTAAAATGCCATTTGAAAAAACACAGTAGAATAACGAGTTAGAATTGCGCATATAAAATTATATGAATAGAAAAATGCACTGTGTTTTAGAAGCAGAAAGACGGTTTATTGTGTATACCAAAATATCTATGGAGATATTTTGGTATACACAATAAACCGTCTTTCTTTTGGAAGAGTCATTCATTGCTTTGCATTCTGGAGTCCAATTTCTAGTCTAAAGAGATTTGATAGGGTATTAGAGTTTTCACAGAGGTACAAAAGGATAGCCATTTTCTATGGCATAGAACAGAATATATGAGGATATTGTACTGACTCCGAGGCACAAAGGGGTATAATTTGACCGAATTTAAAAAAAAAATGAAATTTCGAAAAAGAATTCGAAGTTAGGAGAATGCCGATTCTCCTAACTTTGAAAATTGATAGACCAAAAATCGCGTTATTTGGTTCAAATAACACTTTTACTCCGTTGCATGTAGAATTTAAATTACAGTGCATCTTTCTGTTAGCCAGATAACCCTAAGCATATCCGTATGGCGAACAGTGCTGGCAGCTGGGCGCCATCTGGTGTGTAGAATAATAAACGAGGCTTGTCTGAACTGTGCTCGGCCAGTTTGCATACTGCCAACAACACACTAATGTACCGCAATATTATACTTTAAAAGAAAGTTTCATCATATTGCCAACACTTTAAAACTGAATATTTCTATAATGTGTTACTAAAAATTTTTGTCAGTTTTGACTGTATCAGCTTAAGGAAACGTGCACTACGAGCACTAACACCTTTGAACATCAGCAGAACAGTTATGAAAACAGCTATTTAGATTATAGAGCATCAATAGTATTTGAATGTGTCTTGCGGTAAGCGACTGCGGATCATGAGGTCTCAGGTACAATTTCCAGGTCAAACAAAATTGGATGGTATACGAAAACACATTAACCACGCCTATTGGGTTTTTTCTGTTAAGAATTATCGAAAAGAATTTCAGATACTGGGAGTTGGCAGTGTTACACCCCCGTGCCTCGAAAGCACGCTAAGCCGTTGGTCCTGCGCTCAATCTCTCTCTAGTCGTGTCAGATATGCCGTCCCATCGGACTATGAGAGTTAGAGTATAGCATGTACACTTGTGTTTGCGCACACACTTGTCCACTATAATATGTCCTAGCAGTTGGTTAGGACTGTCCTCCGTGGCCGACATTCGGTCTAGAGGACATCATAATCCTCCTCCCTTGCACACACGCTTACTCACTCATTTACTAAAACATTACTTACCAATCAATGTAGTAACACTTGAGCTCTGAGCATATCTGGTTAGGAGAGACTGGTAATCTGTTATACCGGCTCTCCTAGTTCAGATACCAGTCTCTCACACAGGTTCATCTACTTGATTATGTACACTTAGATTAAGACCTGATTGTAACTGATTGTATTCTGTGTGAGAGGGAAATTAATAAACCATTTATTTGACTGCACCGTTGGCGTAGTGGTTTAAGCAGCCGCCTCGCCGCTTGACACTGCGCCGAGTGCCGAGTGTTGTGGGTTCGATTCCCACACGCGACAACACTTTGTGTGATCCATACATTGTTGTTTCGAGTCTCGGTGTTCATTGTGTCCGTTGGTTGTATGTTTGTAAAGTCCACCGCGATACAGGATTTATTTCTAGTGCGGGAGTTGTACAAAAAAAAAATTTATAATCATCAGTATTAACCACACTCGTTTAGAGAACTCCTGCAAGCTATATAGGAATTTAAATTTAAAAACGTGTAAGAATCCCGTATATATCCCGAAATAAAGAAGTATATCCCGAAAGACAATTTAAAATAAGTCCTGCTAGCTAGATTAGTAGTCGTCTTTAAACCTGGGTTGAGATCGGTTCTTGGTAATTACTTGAAGTATTCTAACTTATAAATACGTCGTGTCTACTGCAGCGCAGACGATCGAGGCGCTACCCATGTTACCAACAGAACTGCACAAAAACGCGGCATGAAATTCAAAACCTCTTTAATTACCTAAATATTTGTGACAGGGCTACTTCCAACAACAAATTTCACACGAAACGGAGAAGCAATTTTCGTACAAAACATCTAAAACATCTTAATTTACATCGCATTATACAGTAGCCCAGTCCACAATAACGGTATGAATTATGCATAGTCGGGGTTCTTTGCTTTGTTTAGTATACAAATTATGTGATATCATACTTCACGGTAGGCGTGAACGGTCCTTATAAAGGTCAAGGGCAATTTTGTCGGAAATTTGGGGCCACAATCACGTTGGGATGCGAATAAATAAAGTGGCTACGCGACCAGATGGGACAGGTTTTTGTACCTCAATGCAAAAGGGTTAGCTTTGCGGTCGGATCTGAGGTAATAATGAACGTGGCTTTCATAAATATATTTATATACAAGCATGTGTTCTGTTGTGCAGTAGGCTAGATGTATTTTCCTGGTGGGGTAGGTATAACATAAGTTGTAGCTAAGTAACTACTGTAACCAGCTACTTAATTTAAAATATTTAGCCAAAGGCTTGATGTTTTTGTTCGTTAAACTGCGTGAATGGTGAAGATGGTTTCAGTAATATTCTCGTCACTTTACAATATCTAGTGACTAGTGGTGCTGCGAGTTTGGTCTCTATAAGAGACATACTCTATGTAATCAACAAATTGATGTTTTGAGACTGGACGTTATTTATATTCTAATAAAAGAGCTACAAAGCTGCTATTAAATAAACTATGCAATTTACAGAGCTCCGGTGTGATCTCTGCTCAAAGCAATCTTCTTCTGCTTGATTGTCACCTTGTCACTATGAAAATTAAATTTATGAGTAAAGAATAATTTTAAACTTTCCCAACTTGTACACGTAGTATTATTTATGAATAAATCCTGTGTGGTGCAGATGCCTACTTATTATTTGCTTAGGTATGAAAAATTGGAGTACATTCTTAAAAAAATCAAGTTCACAGACCCATTGGTGGAATCGTGAAAGTTTTACAATGACTACAGGGACGTCTATTTGTATGTTCTCTATGTCGATTGACAAGTCAATTGTGGTTGATGCATTATTCCTTAGATGGCAAAAGTATTTAAATAAATAAAAAGAAAATGATACTCTACTATATTTACCTCGAGAACAAAAGTTCCCAGAGCAATAATACTAAGTTACGACGCCACCGTACTTGTAAAATTACACCTTGAAAACACAAGGAACATTACTTTTAAGGCGGTAATTATCACATTATAATTTAACAAAACAAAGAAGAACATCGTACTTCCATTACCGCATCCATTTTCATCTCGTCCGTTGCATTTAACCCGGACGACGTTGGCGAGCACCCGGACAGACCCCGGACAGCCCGGACGGCCCGGACACGGCTCGTTTGATATTCACCCGTCAGGTGTCATTTGCAGGAAAGTCTCACGGTTGCTTAACTCTGCATAAAAAATAATATCCGGATAGATGCTGAGATTTAAAACCGTTTAAAGACGGTTTATATTATTCATGAGACTTTGTACAAGTGGGTGTGGAAGATTTCTCAGTGAATTGCCTCTGTCACCTTTTGAAACTTGGTGACTTAATTGTTTACAAGTTGTCAGGTTTTCAAGACTTTTATCTAATATTAGAATTAAGTATAGAATTTAGTCAAGAATTTAGTCAAAAAAAGTAAATACGCGACGTGACTTTACTCCAGCCACTATCGCAGAAAGAGTCTTGTCACTACTGATTGCTTGATATCTTAGAATATTGATAGTTTTAATAATAAAGAATAAAATAAATGAGACAACTGTTTTTTGCATAAATGGTATTCGAATAATTAGACCTACTACTTTTGTCGCCTTTCGATTTAAAAGATGAAAACAGCAGCAGAATACATAGGTCTTATTTATCATAAATGTTTTTAAAATTGTTGGTAAATAATATTATGTATGTATATTCTGGTATGAAATATTACGAATTTCAACTACATAATAATTATACAGGACTAACGTATAAGGATTTGCCAGCTCAGAGCCTTTAAAGCAATATTGCTTCCATCCCCAATACGTGGCAGTTTGCAATCACATTTGGGGCGACATAAATCCGTGTTGGCAGAAGAAGCCCTGCCTTTGCCTCGTTACCGCAAGCCGAAGTTTAAGTACATTAAAAAGATTACGGCAGCCTTAAATCCGCTTACTGTTCTAACCAATTTGACGGAAAATGTCAGTGGTAAGGTTAATCATAATTGTATTGCAGGATGTTTTTTTATATAAAATGGGTATGAAATTCTATACTGGAATTGGTTAAAGTTATTAATTGTTGGTAACAATGAATATTTTTGTAGATTTATTAAATTTGTCTGCTTGGCCTTTTGCATATAACAGAAGTTTTAATTCGGTTAAGCTTTTTACCGTTTTAAAACTGACATATGATACCCTAGACGTCGCCAGCGGCTTCGCCCGCGTCAATTCTACATATAAACCTTCCTCTAGAATCATTCTATCTATTAAAAAAAACCGCCTTAAACTCGGTTGGGTAGTTTTAAAGATTTAAGCATACATAGGGAATTAGGGACAGACAGACAGAAGACAGACTTAGTTTTATACTATCTAGTGATGTGTTGCAGTCAGTAGACAATATAGGTATCCAATTAAAAACGAACACAAGGAATAAGGTTTTTGCCAACCACTCCACATCAAGTAGAAACTTATTCCACTGAGTTTCCTGCCCGTTAATTGATTGCAAATAGTATCTAATTAAGACTATTACCTAGCTAATTATTTAACTACGTCGTTGCGTGCTCAACATAATTAATATCAGTATTAAGTAAACGCTTATTCACACTTCTAGAAAGCTTAGTAACCAATTTATACTAATATAATAAAGCTGAAAAGTTTATAAGTTTGGTACGCTAACTTCAGGAACTATTGGTCCAATTTGAATAATTATTTTAGTTTTTGATAGCCCATTTATCGAGGAAAGCTACAGATTATAGATCTTTACGAAGTGCAGTAGCCCTAAATAACGCGGGCGTAACCGAGGGCTTATCTAGTTTTTCTATTCTTGATACACTACCTTAACACTTTCTGAACTAATTTGCATGAACTGTAATTTTTGTATCAGTGGAATTAATTTAAGTTCTGGAAAGAGGATTCTACGAGTTGCAAGTTAGATGAGTTCCCTCATTGCTATCTGAAAGCAAGGTAGGTAATTGCAGAAATGTCCTGATGAACTTTTATAAATACTTTTTACTTTGTCTAGCTAGTGCCAGCGGTGCTTCCTTCATTTAATTTAGAGATATTTTCTTTAATGTTATACATTTATTTTTTGGATTCAGACTTCATATTTCTTTGCTCAATTTTTTATATTTATTTTTTACAAACAAAATTACAAACCAGTAAACTGAAGGCAGAATTGAAAATAAATATTTCCAAATACTAGCATTTTGGAAAGTAATATATGTAATTGTGAAATTGCGACCAATTATTCGTAATGAATGACGTGAGTTACATTCCAATGAGAGCCGTGAATATAGGGTATACCATAGATAGTTGGATTTGTTTAAAATTTGGACGTTTCCACGGCTATTTGTTTTTTAACAGCGGTTTCAGACTAGTGTTTTATACGCGCGTATGAGCTCGTTTTTGAAAGCGCATGTAGGCGCGCCCTTTGGCACACGCGCAAGTCGTACCAGCGTTGACGAGCTTCTAAGCTCGTATAAGCGCGAGCCGCGAGGGTCACCTCTCGATGTCACTACTCTCGAAATATGCCCGTTTACGCGACTTCGGTTTCTTGAAGCGCGTAATGTAGCGTGTGTGTAAGCGCGTATGCCGAACCGACGGTATATGCGCAGAAAAATACGCTAATCTGAAACAGGAATCGTCAGTAGAATGGGAGGATTACTTCAAAATATACTGACAGATTCTGATGATCATAACCTGCCTGGTGGTAAGTTTAATACAAGTTATAATAATATTAATAGTATTACGTGGGATCAAAACTTTGGCGAAAAGTGGGCGTTTAATATGCCTCTGCCTACCCTTTCGGGGAAACAGGCGTGAGTCTATGTATGTATGTATGTATGTATAATAATATCTAGCTATCATAGAAAATGTATCCTCCCAAATATAATAATTCACCTCGTTCGAAATACCTTCGCTGCTAAACAAAAATATGATTCCTTTCATAAATTTAGCAACCATCAACTGTGAAAGCACTTTGTATAATAGCTAATGAATACTTAATTAACTTGTATACCTAAAAATGGTTTGAATGACTAGCTGAAACGTAGACTTCATTAATTATTGCTGAAAAGCTATCAAGGGATTTGGTACAAATTATATTGTATATTTTTTCAAATGTCCTACTTTGTTTGACAAATGATCATTCTGTAATAGCTTAGAGCGGTTTATTTCCCAAATGTATAAATATGTAAGGCTTCAGGTTGATGTTACTGTAGGAAAGTAAGTTGGAATGTTTTTTAAAAGGAGGCTATAGCAAATAGTAGGTATATACTATATGACATATTTTAATAGGCTCAAACGCGTATATTATTAGAGTAAGATCCCAGGGTCCCCAGATGTTAATTATTTTTGAAGTAACGACATTCTCATAATATAATATATTCTTCTCGCTGCTTAGATGTAACTTTGTATGCATATTCACTGTCTTGGATGGACAGCTTGTTTACAGCTAGCATGTACGAAAGGTAGCCAGGAACGTAATTAACTTTTGTTACATTTTAGGTATTGATTTTTATATAATTATGTTATGCAGGTAGGCCTCCCGCAAGGTGGTCTGACGATCATGACGTTATGATCGCGAGATGCGGATGAATGCGGGTGGCTCAGGATCGGTCTATGTGGAGAGCCTTGGCGGAGGCCTATGTCCAGCAGTGGACGTTTTTCGGCTGATATGATGATGATGATGATGTTATGCAATCAGTAATTTAAATTTAATGTGCTAATCTTATGATGGAGTTCTAAGACATGAAACGAAGGCTTAAAAGGAACTTATTCAATTCATTTTTACTAGTTTTGTGTATTTTCCTAATGAAAAAACAGTAAGTTCTCTAAAGTTTTTCCTAGACCTGACTAAAGCATTTGATACGGTCTCTACGCCACTCTTACTAAAAAAACTGGAAAAGATAGGAATAAGAGGTCTCTAGTTAAAGCTTTTCCATAGCTATCTTACTGAACGTACTCAAAGAGTCAAAGTTGGTGAATGGGTGAGTGACGATCTCAAGGTTCTATACGGAGTTCCGCAAGGAAGTATTCTCGGTCCTACGTTATTCCTTGTCTTTATTAATGACTTGTGTGGACTTCACCTCCAGAACGGCAGTATAATTTCCTACGGGGATGATACAGCTTTGCTCTTTGGTGCTAACACATGGGAACAAACATACAAATACTCCCAGCTGGGCTTTGACACTGTGACTAAATGGCTCTCAAACAATCTGTTGACACTTAATGTCGAAAAAACTAATTATATGCCAATTTCGCTATCATCTCATGGTCACCCCAATGAAACTCATCAAAATATAATTGCCCACTAATATCATTGCGATACTAAAGTCTCTTGCAATTGCCCCAAATAAAAATCACAAAATTGCATAAAATATCTAGGAATAATAATAGACGAGCATCTAAACTTTAAACCTCATATTAATCTTATAACATCGAGAATTCGCAAAATTATATATGTATATTTTCAAAAACCTTAGACATGTGGCTGACAAAAAAATCATTTAAAATACTTATGTCGCTTTGTGTCAGTCCCTCCTGACGTACTGCATACCAGTATGGGGTGGTGCAGCAAAAACAATCATCCTGCCACTTGAACGTGCTCAAAGAGCGGTACTAAAAGTCGCACACTTTTTACCTTTTTATTATCCTACTACAGACCTCTATAATGAATGTAAGATACTGACAGTGCGCCAACTATACATTCTTTGCACAGTATTAAAGAAGCACTCAGAAATAGATTGTTTCACATTCAAGTCGACGGATAGACGTCGCAATTATAGAATATGTCCACCCGTTTTATATAAAAATAGTCTGTCACATAAAATGTTCTGCTTTTTGGGTAGCCACCTCTACAATAAGTTAAACTCAATTCTGACACTAAATGCCCTTACTAAAAAAAAATGTGAGATGAAACTAACTCAATGGCTGCACACACTAACATACGAAATTACCGAAGAACTTCTTAAAACAGGATTGTAATTTAATGATGTACTTATCATGAAATTCACACACACACATACACACGCACGCACACACATACATACATACACACACACACACAATTACACGCGCACACAGACACACAAACACAATGTTAACCTTACACACTCATAGAAAAACATTTTTTGTTTAGTTCACTATGTTACTCTTTATGTCATACAAGAATTTGTTATCAGTAAATTCCGCTTCACAACCTCTTTAATATTGATACACAATATTTACTTTGATACATTGTTTGGGGGGCTGGTATTCTGTCTGACAGAACTATCCTAGTTAAGATACCAGTCTCTCACAAAGGTGCAAACTGTATCTATTTTTTTGTATACATTTTAGTGTAAGTACATATCCTTTGTGAAAGAGAGACTAAATACATTTCTTTTTTTTTTTGAACTATGAATTTAACTTACTGTAACTGAATACTAAAATACTCGATTGAATTAATCGAATCACTTATTCTATGCGCACTGTAACATTATCGTCAATCATCCGTTAACCCCTTGTATGCCGGAACGCAGATCTACGCGAGACACAATAGCTTTTTAATTGTGTCTGGTATTCCGGCATACAAGAGGTTAATGTATTCGATTAACGTCCAATTTTATTCAATTACCTACTCAGAATCACTAGAACATTTAAATCATTGCAATGTTTTATTCGATATTTGTACATCATTAATGTAGAACGATGGATTCCATTCACGTGTTATTGTCCCAAACTACAAAACAGTATGAAAGTTATAAATAATACGACGCACTTGGAATAGTGGGTTACTTATTTATTTATTAATTTATTTATTTAAATAACATGGAAGACTTACAGCTAAGCAATCAAAACAAAAAGAGTAGTAAAGAAATCAGTAAGCCAATTACAAGTCCTCACGTATAAAACATTTCTTAAATATAAAAAGTGAACAAACTCATAACATAACACGTCAATAATAATATCAGAGTGTCACCTATTTCTATAATTAAACATTGACAGTACATTGATATTACATTTTCTTTTTACATAAAAAAATACATTAAAATTACAATCATTAAATCTTAATTGACAATACATTGATATAACATTTTCATTTATGACGGTTAGATTACTTGGCAAAGAACTTCTTAGAAATTTTGTACGATTGTTATACATTATTTTCATTATGATATAGCACTCATAGCGAGACTTAGCTTGTCGTTCGTAACAGATTGGCAAAGTTAAGCAATGCTTGCACAGGTCGCCACTTGGATGGGTGACCAAGTGTGATATTTACATCTCAGCGCTACCGTGCTTCGGAGAGCACGTAAAGCTGTCGGTCCCGGTTCTTGTCTTAGTATAAGAGTTGTTAGGCCACGTCGAAGGCCTTCGGGCGGTCTGAAAAACTCCGACACTAGAGTTGGCCACACACTCACACGAAAAACAAAACAAAATTATAATATCCAGGGATAGGGCTCTTAGGCTACCAGATTATCCAGACTGATGATCGTAAATAAAATACTGTTAATGTATTACAAATAAATACGGTTGGTGTAGTCCTTTAAATGGTCGCCTCATCAAAAAGCAATGCGCCCAGTGTAGGGAGTTTGATTCTTACATGGGATAACATTTTGTGTGATCAACAAATTGTTTACAGTTTCGGTTCTTCTTTGTACTTTTTGGTCGGATGTCAATTCCTCGCGAGACAAGATGTGTTACTTGTGCTGGAAACGTCTTAAAATATGTTTAGATACCATCAATTGGTTGCCTGCATCCAGTCTACGGCATCAATACTGCAGTCTTAACCGAACAACAAAACGCCACATATTTATATCAATAAGTATTATTACATCAAAACATATCTACCTTTGCAACTAGAATAATATCCGCCAAATATAATTTTGAACTAACAAGGTACGAAATAGCGAGACATATGCGCACTAAATGTGTGGGGTCTAATTTAATCAACGGGCATCTTAGCAGGCCTCATGAAAATTAATGTCGGCCCAACAAAATGGTCATTTGGACCAATAACCGGGGAAAGATTATTTTCCCCGCAATTATACCGACACGGAACCCAGGGTAGGGTTACCAAATGTCGAGAAAAGCTACTCGTGTTTTAACACTTTATGATCGCTGTTTTACAAACTCAAATATGTTTGGCTATTTCCATAAATAGTAAAAAAAGTATAACACTTTAAAATTAAAAATAACACTAGTGTTTTCCTACTTGAACTGTCGCACTGCTTGGTGTGACACTTTGGGTTTAATGCTTCTTAGGTAT
This sequence comes from Euclidia mi, assembly GCA_944739405.2. Classification (NCBI taxonomy): domain Eukaryota; kingdom Metazoa; phylum Arthropoda; class Insecta; order Lepidoptera; family Erebidae; genus Euclidia; species Euclidia mi. Next base: position 98,559,654 of record OX123185.2, read on the forward strand.
GGAAATATGCCAGTTAAATATAGACAGGGTGTCACAAGACCCATCACCAAACCGAAGTCTACTCGTTGTGGACATCATGCCAAGCCATACTAACCAAAAATAATACCTGGGAAACGATTTTTTTTTGAGTTTTCACATTTTTCAAACCGCAATTAAAAGCGACATGCGTGTGGTGACGGATTAAGAATACGGAATATCACCACCCCATATCATTCCATGGGTGTCGTAAGAGCCGACAGAGGGAGCATATTATGCAGAGAACAGCACTGTAAGAGAAGGCAAACTTGATACAAACCCTTTACCAACCCGTTTGACCAGCGTGGTATAGTAGGCCAATTCCTCCTTTCAAAGGAGAGGCCTAGTCCAGCAGTGGACTGTTAAAGGCTGATGATGATGAATTAAAAGCGCGCGCGTGCAGTGCTCGAAATACCTACTTATCCATGCGGTTATAGGGCATCTAAAGAGCACATTGGCGGGGTAAATGCATCGATTTTGTACATAATTAGAAAAATTCCATACTAACTTTGAGCCTCAATATCTCCTGAACCAGTAATTTCCCAGGTATGGTGCCGAAGTAAAAAATGTTGGTACTGATTGGTACAACATGGGATTTCAGTTTTCGTTAAGGGTCTTTTTACACCCTGTATATTTAAGGTAACTGCTTGATTGCTATACTATAAAACTGAAAACATAGCCATTCTTTTAAATCACCAAGTTATAAAAGAAGAGTTTCTGCCGTCTGCGCTTGATAAAATAGAATATTAAAATTTGTATCTCAATTACTGTTATGTTTATAGCAAAATCAGTACATTAAAGCTTGTACTGTTGTTTTTTATGCTAGCTATTATATGTTTGACGTTTACAAACTTGTATGTTGGTAGCCCTAACATCCTTTAAAGTGGTCTATTTATTAATTCACGTGTTATTTTCTCTAGTTTGAGTTCCGTAGTGGATATGTACGTAATCCTCTAATCCCCCGGATGTTTTGTAGTTTGTACCATCGTTATAATATGGCGGTCCTACATGGTGGGACGTACATTCGTATTAAAATTTACGTTAATACGTAGTTTTAGCATTGCTGTGGAGAACTATTAAAATGTGTTTATCGCTGTTTGGATAGTGAAACTTGAAATACCTTCTTGCTTTCGTATTTAAGTTGTTTAAGGAAAAAACTCTTTTGTTGCTTTTCTACCAGAGAAGTGCCCTTAGGGCTATGCTGCAAAGATATGAAAGCTGAGCGTTGAAGCTATGTAATTGCTTACACTGATGCTGATCTATGTAGCTGGCTGAGTAAGATGTACTATGACGATGAGAGAACGAGTAAGGCGTAAATGTGATGAATAGCCAGTAGGAAATAGTAGGGTTGTCTTTACTCATCGCAAAGCTTTCACCATGTGGAGCTGTGACTTTTATTCAAGTCGGTTGTGTGAAAAGAAAAAACATAAGCAAATAGAGACTCGTGTTGGACCATTCCAATTGATCTGTCAGCTATCGCTATTAATATGTACTAGTGGGTTTCTTCACTCTTTGTTACCACAACATCACTGATAGGATCATTATGTCTTCTACATGAAAAAGTGTTTGGAACATTGGCTATGAATATTGTTTTTTTTAAATCTGTCCGAGGTCCGATACGTCAATCTACACTAATATTATAAAGAGGAAAAATTTGTATTTTTGTTTGTTTGTTTGTTTCTTTGTAATGGATAAACTAAAAAACGACTGGACCGATTTAAAAAATTTTCACCATTAGAAAGCTACATTATCTGCGAGTAACATAGGCTATATTTGATTTTAGAAAAAATAGGTGTCCGTAAGATATTTGGGTTTTTCGGGTACGCGAAGTAGTTCCCTCAGGACGCGGGTGAAACCGTGGGAAACGGCTAGTTTGTAATATTCTAAATACAATTTGACTTTTCCCTTTGTCTTGGTAGGAAGCTTGGACATATAGTACGGAAAATGGGAAAAGCTCTTTATGTTAAGCATATTCAATTTCCAATGAACTGACATACATGGCAATACACACGAGGCGTCATAAAGGTCTGTAGTCCAAGACCGGTGATGTAACGTCGATCCTTAAGGGCCGTTTTTAGGTGTGTGGCTCATATAGCGTCGGGATGTGACGACCCCACCGCCCACTGGAATCCACCAGTACAGTCAGTCAACCGGAGGATGGCGGTCAAACCATCAAAAATAAGGCGGAAGTAAATGGGTAGATACTAGACGGGCAGCAGCGTCTAGTATCAAAGACTTCCGCCACTGCGATCGCCAATACGTTTGCCAAGTGTAGCGATTACGGCAAAATCCCCCAATATGATCCTTAAAATTACTAAACACAAAATGACTCTGCATTGAATATTTCCAACGAACCTTTTCATATCGCCTCTTAATTCTGTGTAAGTGTTTTCAGGTACTATGATGGATTTTGCTCTGATTAAATTCAAGGATTTTGTATACATCAATGAAAATGGAAGCAATAAGCTTACAGCTTTTCAATCTCAGTGAATACAAATTATTATTTGCAAGCGTTAATTAATGTTGCAATACTATCCATACTTCGACCGTGGCGCTAATTTATCGCGGTTATACCGACAGACAGAACGTTCGTTTTATAAGGTGTCGATAATCATCAATCCACAAACGGCACGGAACTAGGCACAGCGTGATCTATGGCTATAAGAAAACTGCAAAATATTTAAATATCTTAAATGTAGGTGATTAATTTCTAACACGATAAGTATAAAATTTGTCCTTGTGGCGGGGAATGGAACTCAACCTTCAGCTTAGCAGTAAGATTTCCTAAACACTAGATTATACTTTCAAATATTTATCCCAAATACACGCGTTCCATCGTTTCACAAGGATAACGCGCTAGTGAATCCATATTTTTATCTGCAAACAAAATAAACGCAGTTTATTTAAATCATCGCCTTAACTTAAGGCAAAATTTTGGTACGAAGCGCCTCGTGTACGTTAAAAATATTTTACGTAGCAAACATTTACATATTATTCAACTTCACAAGACTGAGTATTAATAGCCATATTACGGCTCAACTTTACATTGGTAGAATGAAACTTACTTTCAGGAAATTTCCCTTTGATATTTAACATCAAGTACTGGGAATACGATTGCTATAGTAACTCAGTATAATGCGCTTTTATAAATAAATGGGTAATTTAGTTTTGATGAAAATTTATAATATGAAATATGAAATTCTGGTTGAATGGCTGCGTTGGTTGTGGCATGAATAGAATAGTATGTGATTTATTAGAACAATGTGCATTACACTAATTAGGCTAGTGCTTAGAGTGAAGTAAATAATAAATTGAAAATCATATATATAAAATTATATTCTTTATAAATGCGATAGATATTAACGACACATATTAATGACATAATCTATTGATTGCGGATTTTACCCCCAATATATTCTGGTTGATTCAGAGAATTTAAAATAAATACCCATTGAATTATATCGTGCGAAGCCGTGGAACGGCTTGCCAGAAATTATTAATATAATTACGTAGGCAGTGGATGGAAGCGCATGATATTGGCATAGTAGCGCCTCTCTTAGTTTGTTAATACTTCTCCACAGAGATATTCTATCAAATTCTCATTCTTATAGCAGAAGAGTACACGTCTGTTAACCAGTTTGTTGATCTCTGAATATTTCTGAGTAAAGCACAGACTCGGGTAGCTGCCGGGTGAGCATCACTTCACCGCGATGTAAACCGATATAAAAAAAAGAGAGACAGACAAAACCAAGATTTGTTAAACTCAGAATTAAACGTGCGCATCTTAGATGAACAATTATCAAAGTATTCAACATTCATTCAACAAAACTCTTAACACCAAAGTAAGGTCCTCAAATGTAAGCATGCTTTAACTCATCAGTCAAAGTTTGAGAAGACTTACGAGACAAGACGGCCCAAACTATTCGAGGGACTGACCGAAAACAATTCCAAACAATGTTTATCCATGCACCGTACCGTCCCCGCGGAATATTATGGGGTTTCTGAAAGATTTCCTAAATCCCTTTTGGGATAGTTTGTGGACCGTTATCAGGGTTAACGGCCACCTTATTATGCATATGATGCTATAAAGTTTAGCTGTTCATTTGTGCTGTCTAAGTTTTACTGGGTGTTTTATTGAAATAAGGATTAGCTTTATTGAGTACGCAAGGGTCTTAGATTGCCCCATCAATTATGTTCTTACCTAAGAAGTCCGAGATTATATCTTAGGACTCCCTGGATTACTTATCAGTATTCCAAGGGTCTTGGAGGCAAACGCTGTAAAGTAACAATAGTTTAAGTAGATTATTAAATTTCGGGGTTATAAGTAGGTGAATTACTATCTGGGGAGTTACGTGGCAAGACTCGCGGGAAAAAAGCGGTTTAAGACAATGTTGCGAAAAAGGTTATGTATATTTCATTTTTTATATTTTGTGGGTTCGAAAGACTTTCATAACATGTAAGCTGACAATTTCTGTCAAAATGGTGCGCTAATTTGAAAATTCATCAAGATAACTGTAATTTGCTTCGCTCCCGCGGAGCGCTCAGCGACCCTGTACGTCACAAACTGAGGTTTTCCGTTGCTTGACAAACTATTATCGTGTCACAATCTAATTACTTTAATGGCGCTGATAACATATCAAAGCTCATATACCAATAGCCAATATCTCATTTTCCGAAACCAAATAATCATTAAAGATATTAATTTACCTACTCAGCGAAATAAGGGCAAATCAACAACTAAATCAATACACAAACTGAGTACGATATCTAAATTGTCTTCAATCTACTAAAGCCTCCTTTCAAATAGATGTTTCCTCGAAGTAACCAACTACGCACCGCTTAAGATACTTCGTCGAAAACTACCTTAACACCTTACATTATACAGTTTCGCTTTTCATCTGCTTAATTAATTAGTAACTTAATGTATGGATGTCAGCGAGATGTTATAATTTTAACTGAAATTTCTTGCTTGTTTTGATAGACAAGACTTTAAATGGCAGCTTTATAGTACATGTTGGCGTTGAGAGAGTTATGTTTAAAATTATTTGTATAACGTGTTGCTAAGGATTATTTTGAGGCTTGTAATTTTATATACTACATTATTAAACAGCGGCAATCTAGGGCGTGCTACGGTAAATCACTTTGTTGTGGAAGGATTATGAAGAGCTTTAGAGCTTTCTAGAGCTGGTTTGCACCTTGTCAGCAGTGAAACAATAAATACGAAGGAATATAGCATATAATATTTGAGGCTAGCTTAGTAGCCTCACCGCCTTAGGATTTCACTGAGGCTTTGGGTTCGTTTGCCATACGGGACAGCAATTCGTGACTATGATCCGGTAACGAAAGCAAGAAAGTTAATTGTTGCAGTTTTTGGAGTGTGTTTTTGCATTAGTCGGTTTTGGTTAGTTTAAAACTTAAAAATTTGTTTGTGAGTAATACTTATAAATCACGTAAAAATCCAAGTTTCGAGCATGGATATCCATGTTTGACAGTTGAATGTTTATAAAGTAGGTACCCAATTCAGTATTCATTCTAGTCAGTCGTCTTGAAAAAATAAAACTACTATTGTGTAGAATAACAAAAATAAATCAAAGAAGCTAAAGAAAATGAAGTAACACTCGAGTTAGATTCACATAAACAGTAGCAAAGAACCATTTGTATCACGACAACTTTTAAAGAAAAATCGCATCATAATCGGTACATTTGTTTATGAGCCTCAGAGATCCATATCTGCGGACATAGCCCCAAATTTGGCAGCAAACTATTTCCACTGTGTCCATAAGCAAAAGTCTAGAATAACACGTAGTCATACCAGTCTCGTACGTAAGTATCTGCTTGTTTAAAACACTACGCCGCTATAAACTAAACACACATTCAGTATGGACGTTTATGGCCTACACTGAAAAATAAATCTTCATATACTTACATAATTAATGTATGTTTGTAAAATTACTGAAGAAAACGCGCTGTTGAATTGTTCGGGCTTTAGTGACTTTTGTAAGTATTTTTAGGTGGTAAGAGGTGTTCTTTTTTGTTTTTTTTTTGTGCAGATATTAATAAAAATATATATCTTGTATTTAATTACCAAATTTAGTAATCGATACACACAGGAATTCGTGTCTGAATATGTTTTTGTTTGGCCGCTTTACTAAGCCTTAGGCAAAAATTTTAATAATATTTTAGGCGTAATCTGCCTCATATTTTGAAGATAACATACGACTGTCCACCAAAACAATACATTGTTCAAGCATTTCACAAACAAGCACACCACAAGGTGTTTAACCAAATCGGCATCGACCGATTTTAGCATACATTTGACGTGCTATTAATATTAACCCTAGATAGATAACCATATTTCACTGTACACTAAAGATAACCATACGTCGATTCGACGTGCGGATGTTTGAGTGAGCATATTTTGGATTATTTTAATCCTAGGCTTATAAACGTGATAGTATATCTTATTGTATGTAATAGAGGTCAGAATAAATGAAAAACGTTACAGTTTATTAATATTTTTATTAGAAAGAAAAACAGAATAACAAAGCAGGGTACTTCTTACTTTACAAAACTTAAACATTTAGGAATCTCATTGCTAGTCTTATAATTTATCATAAAATCATAACTTTTTACTGTTCCTACGGGATATATACCACGTTGCTTTGTTTTGAGTAACCGATATTTCGGCACTGTTGCAAGCGCCATGTTCACGGATGTACTGATCCCGTAGGAACAGTAAAAAGTTATGATAGTGACCATGAAAGTTTAAATTCATATACCATAAAATCGTTTCAAAATCATCTTTTTATAATACCTATAATATAAAAAACCCATATAAATATCACTTCTTATTGAGATTGGCATCAAAGGCACTTAGGACAGGCGCTGGACTTGACTTGTGCTCTCTACAAATGGGATTTTGGCAGCTGTCGCACATTTTTTGGTCATCCTTCTATTTTTTTATGGACAAAAGGCACAATATTTTCTTTTCTTTGTCTCAGATACTCCTTCACGTTGTGTGGGAGGTTTGGCTGGTCTTTTCGGCAATATACCACCAATTTTATTCTTTATACTGGTCGTCGGTAAAGTAAGCATTTGCTGCCTATTCTCCATCCATGGGACTATCAAGCTATTGCTGAGTTTTTTCATGAAGTCTCTTTGACAGTTGTTTTTCTTTCCTGAATAGGACATTATCACAGTAAATTATGTATGAATTTATAAATGCCATATTCATGATCCTGTAAAACCTAACCATGGGCCACCTGTTAGTTTTGTGGCTGTATGACACGCTCCCCCTTTTGTTTCAGTCACATCTTCTGTATTCAAGGGGTTTACCACTAGTGGAGCATTCAACTCATCTTCGGCATCGCTATGTATTTCACCGCCTAGTAAATTGTCTTCGGTTTCACTGTCCGACCCCTGAATCTTCTCATCGCTCATTTCATGCAACAACCCACTTATTTCTGCATCACCTACACGAATTCGTGACGACATTTTGTTCTGTTTATCGTGGCCTATAACAAGAAAAAAACTAATAAAAGAAATGTACATCTGAACTCAAAAAATAGTGGCAATAACCCATTTTACCAAAACTTCAAAATCTTACACTAAAGATAACCATACGTCACTTCGACGTACGGTAGGTAAAGACTGATGAAAGCTTAGCACTTACCGGTAAGATACAGGTGTGTCCTTCAAGCTCCGAGGGCCGACTGAGTTGGCGGGAACGGCCCGCTTTGTGACGCGAAAAAACAAGGAGTTATATCGATTTGCAAAACTCAATTACGTCGATTCGACGTAGGTTATCTATCTAGGGTTAATACCTCCTTACATTCACACTCGCAGTAAACACATTCCTATCCCGCCTCGATCGCGATAGGTCGCCGTGTCCTAAGCATACATATTTCATAACTGCCGCGGTACAAAATCCGAGGAAATACGCGACGCTGTTGTTGTACCTACAAGTCCCTATGTTAGTATCTAGAGCCTTATTCTAGAAACGTGTAGCCTTACTTATGTACAAGACTATATCGTAGCCTTAACGGCTTACAGTTTGCGAATTTCACATTATAAATAATACGTAAACTTGGTAAATATGTTTCTGAAAAAGGATGTTTTGCGACGTAAGGTAGGTAGAAGTTTAATATGCGTACCTTGGTGGGTTGGTTCTATGTATTCAAATGTGTTTACTGTTTATCTAGCGTAAATGGAAGTTTTAGGTCAGATATGATGAGCTAGATGTATTGTTATGAGTTACCTGGAGGTAAAATTTTAGGTAAAACTTTATCACGAAAACAGTTTGTCACTGGCGTATAACAATACTCCTGCCAAAAGCGAATATGCTCACCAGAATACCGCATAAATTTCATCTTCTCTTTATTCGTGTCGGTCTTGATGAAAGGCTTGTAATGAGGCCACATCATTATTGATAGTCAATGTGACCTTACTCACAAATTCTCGCCATCATCCTGGTAAAAATCCATATGCACATACATAGCACACATATTCGATAATTACAAAATTATTGGAACGAAGTTCCTTATCGCGCGTTGCGAAAGGTGGCTAGACGGAAAAAATTATGACGAAAAGTTGTAACGACACTTTTTGCTATAGTAAGCTATTGTAAACCGTTTCTTTTTTTTTTTTTTTTGTTTTACGAGGTGGAAAATCCCTTCGGATCTCCGACTCTTGGGGGAAATAAGAGCCGGAGTATGTGGTGTTTCCACTAAAAACCACCTCGACTTCCGCCATGTACCCGTGTGTCGGAGGGTGGGGCATCACCAAAGCACTCGTCGCCACCCTCCGACGGGTATTGGCCCGCCAGATGGCCAGGCGGGCCCCGAACAAAACCCCCTTGGCGATGGATTAAGGTGTTGGACTCCGCCGCCAAAACGCCCAGCGGCCGCAGAGGATAGGGAGGACGGCAACGCAACACCGCATCTCCTCTTCCTCTGCGGCCCCACCGCGACGCATCGAATGGTGCGCCCCCATTTGGTCGCGGGAGATAGGGCGCGCGGCAACGCAACAACGACACGCCTCTCCTCCCGCGACCGCACCCGACTGCGAGGGACAGACAGAACTATCCCCCGCACCCGCACCGTTGGACGCATCCTGCGCAGGCCCCTCCAAGCCCACGCGGAGCGTCCCCTCCTGGATCCCTCTTAGCTTCACCGCGGGTGACCAATCCACGGTTACTGAGCCCCCCCACCACGACAAAGTGGAGATCCCACGGGGGGGAAGCTATTGTAAACCGTGCGGCGTGTGCATGTTTCTCTGTCTGTCTCTCTCTCTCTTATAGAAAGCAAGCATCATGTTCATGCTTTCTGACATCTATTTGGGAATCAAAGATGGCGGACGGGACATTTTTAATAAAATTAATATGGGTTTCATTTTCGGAGTTTTTATGGATTCTGGTCACGAAAATGACATCTATTTGGGAATCCAAGATGTTGGACGGGACATTTTTAATAAAATTAATATGGGTATAATTTTCGGGGTTTTTATGGATTCTGGTCACGAAAATGACATCTATTTGGGAATCCAAGATGGCGGACGGGACATTTTTAATAAATATAATATGGGTATCATTTTCGGGGTTTTGTGGATTCTGGTCACAAAAATTACATCTATTTGGGAATCCTAGATGGCGGACGGGACATTTTTAATAAAATTAATATGGGTATAATTTTCGGGGTTTTTATGGATTCTGGTCACGAAAATGACATCTATTTGGGAATCCAAGATGGCGGACGGGACATTTTGAATAAAATTAATATGGGTATCATTTTTGGGGTTTTCATGCTTTCTGATCACGAAAATGACATCTATTTGTTAATCCAAGATGGCGGACGGGACATTTTTAATAAAATTAATATGGGTATAATTTTCGAGGCTATCATGCATTCTTATAACGTAAGTGACATTTATTTGGGGATCCAAGATGGCAAACGGGACATTTTTTTATAAAATTAACAATTATTACTAAAATTGAGCCTACTGATTAAGTTTATATAACATTACCTTTGTTAATAATAAAATAAATATTATTATAACTTAAAAAAAAAAATATTACAATTCCTTCACTAATTAATCGAAAGGAACTTCGTTTCATCCGGGTGTCCCTTGACACCTCTCAAGCAGTTTTTTATGTGTAATGTCGGTCAATGTCATCTAATGCCGCATTACAGTGTTCTAGCATGTTCGCTTTACACTCTATAATCAGCTACACGTGCTTCAATGAATATCTTTAATGCGGTACAAAATTGCAGCAACAACACCATCATACGTAATTTAAAAAATACTTATAATAATGGTTGACCCCTGTATTTAAAACATCATATTATAGCAGCATATAGCCCGTTCCCCACTATTTGCCAGTCAAGCCAAGCGTTCAGTTGTTAGCGAAAATTTTACGATCCATGGCACTAAGCAGATACTTTTCACTTTTTTACAGTAGGATCATCATGAGCATTATTTTTCCTTCTAAACGAAATAAATTCATTTACATTCCGAACTTAAGAGCTACTTTAGATTAACGCAGCACCTTCACGTAACAGAATAGGCATCCATCCGGGGCGCTGGCAAATAAAATTTTATTGCCAGAATTCGCGTTCGTGTTTCCACTAAAAATACATTTTACCTCTGAGTTTCCTTTCGTATGAAAATTTGTTGTTTTCGCACGTTCATGTTTGTGTGGGTGCTTCGACAGAACGCGACATCGTTTCGACATGGATATATTGCTTCATACCGAACGAAATAAATCCTAAAATTGCTTTGATTCTGTATCGGATTCTCGGATGTAAATAAATTCTTGAGACACTGATTTTCTCGAACTTTATTAAATTGCCCCCCATCCCATAGGTATTTGACCTTGATAGTGATGCTTAACTTGAGTAAAATGTTGAGTAGTCCTTCTCATTTGAAGTCGCATCGCTACCGTATCGTCTTGTGCAAAGAGGTTTATTTCGTTGGCTCAAACGTATGTCCTTGTGCCAATCATGGAACTGCCGCGAATGTTGTGTTCAGAATTAGATTACGGGGGTCCCTTCCGGTTACGTGATAGGTATGCATTAATATTGTACAATATACCTACAGTAAAAATGTTGAGCCGCTTTTTATGCTATTGTAAGCAACCAGTGCTTTTATGACGACTTCTGGATTAAAATGTGAAAATGAAATTAGAGTTATTATTTTTAGTGTCTGTCAGAAAATTAAAAATATTTTCTCTTTGAATACATAATTATTATCGTGACACTTCATATTTATAGCACATTTTAATTCTTTTACGAATATATTTCGGTCTACGGGTACAGTAAGAGTTTTGGTCTATACAGGTTCAAGAGCAGCACTAGCCCAGTTAGGACAACCATATTTATTATTGCCACACAGAAGGTATTCGTATAAACATCCCACACCGTTCAGTTTTCAGAATCACAAGCGTGTTCAATTATTAATAAAATGTGGGTTTGCCCGGTGTCGGCAAGTAGATCGTCAGTCTCTGCTATCATGAAGATCTCAGTCGTCGAAAATTCAGTAAGTATTATGACCCTTTTGACACTAGTCTCTTCTCGGGATATAGCTATGAATGCAGTAGTCGCTTTGTGAAAAAGCTAACAAAGCTATAATGATGATTATAATACAGGCATCAAAAAAAATAACAAAAAAAAACACTCATCAAAAACAAACGCTTAAGCCATTAGTCACTTGGTACAGACGACTAAAATACCATTATGCAATAAGTAGTACTATTACCAAGCGGTTGTCTACTGCATTATGCAAAGCCCCGTTCGCTTAGCTACATTTTAGTGCCCAGGTTGATTTTTACGTTTTGCGCAAAGCTCCGTTCGATAACGTTGTCTTTTACGTAAATGGTGTATGACGGATCGCTTACACTGACTACTTTTCGGTGCTTTAAATAGATTGATCAGTTTTGCATCAGTAGTGAGGATTGAGCATAAATATCTGACTCGAAGCCTTATTATAGACGCTTATGTGTGCAACTACCTACTATCTGTAATCATCTATATTATTGACACACTCGCACAACAGAAAAGTGTAGTACTAAAATAAGTACCTACTTAGTACATCTACCTACCTAATCTGGCAATATCTGTGTCTTTCTGAAGCACGTAAACATAACCTTAAAAAAAGTAATAAAAACGCGGTACAAAAATAAACACAGGCATCGGATGGCGGTATATATGTATAACCGGATACTCCAATTACGTAAGCCAGCTAGCTAGTCATCATCTAGGGACAAACGATTGCAGCTGCTCTGCAGGAAAGGCCCGCCATTTCCATAACATTTGCATTTAAAGACAAAATCCTTTTCCTCAGCAATATTGGGACAATAAGAGCCTACCTAGTTCATTTGTATGTGCGAAGCACCAAGATTTGACTGCTAATTTAGACGAAATTCCACATTTAACTGTATTTCAGCACCTATGAAACCGTATTAAAGTCGTTTAGTAATTTACTTGAAAATTAACCGCGGCGGCCTTATATTTGGCTTTGGGAGCCTTATTGCAAAGTACCCACTTAACCAATAACAGTGAACTCGTATTACTTTCTCGCCGTGACTCCAACTCAATGTTGTTATTTGAGCTTTTTTTACATCGTTTCTGTCATGTTTAGTGATGTGGAAAATTTTGGATGAATTTTGTTGAACGTCATTACGTTTTGAGTTCGTTTATGTAGGTTGTTCATGCAACATTGGGTTTCACAAAAGATTTTTATGTTCAAAGTCTGTTTTAGTTGATTAAGCACGCGTACGTGTATAGGTACAGATGGTCTGAAACTGATATGCAATGAGTTTGTTAGTAACTCTTTATATTTTTTGAGTTCATTCGTTTTTTCAACTTGGTTGACTTCACCTTGTCAATTCCACTAGAAAAACTTACTATAATTAGAGCTGTCATTATAATGTCTGGCATCCTTTGCTATTTTTAATATAATTTATTTGGATGCACCTGTTTATTACATGTTATTTCTACCACTGTTATTTTAAAATATTTATAAAAAAGAACATTTTTAACCTTGGATGGCCTTTTAAACATTATGAAAGACGTTCTAATATAACGACTACTTTCAAAAGCGTATTTATGACCGCTACAATTTTTATTCCAGAAATATGTAGTTGTCGCTTCGGGCAAATTAACGGATATAAAATTCAATGAAGGTTGAAGGAAGATTGTAAGAGACAGTCAGTTCTCTAATTTTCTGTAAGTATTTTTTTATTTGTACTAAGTAAACAATATTAACATTTACTTTGTTTACCAGTAGTAATTTCATTACTTCCAGAATAATAAGACTTAGCTAAATTTGTATTTCTTCGTAATAAGTTTCTTGTTAAAATGTATTAAATTTCTTGCTTACAATTTCTTACCTTTATAAGAGGCACATTTACCGTATCTTCAAAGATGAAAATAGAGAAACTGTATCGCGGAGGTGTTGATTTTGTAAATCAAGGCCTTGTGAGATGATTAAAGTTACAATCAAATTTCTAAAGTCAGTATGACTTATTGAAAGTGATTATGATAAACCAATTTATTCACCTACTCAGTTAAGTAAAAATCAAAATTGATGATTCTTCATTTCTTGCAGTATATTATTATCTACTTATAGTATAGAAAATATTTTTATTCATAGTACCTTTTCGTAGTATCTGTGTGTTGTTTCCGTTAACAACACACAGACACTATGGTTGTATGTTTATCTCTGTATATGTTTGTCTCTCTGTCTTGTTTGTAAGTCCTCTGCAACACAGGAATTCATAGCACAGGAGTTGTCTTAAAAACGTCTACTACAACATTCATAACCACCAAGATCACTTCAAAGATAGGCTTCTTCGTCAGCGTTTCACGGTGGTCTTAAGCTGTTGAGGAAGCATTCAAAATATTTTTCATTATTTTTATCTCCCGGCAGAAAATCAAGAGGCTCGTCTATTTCCGGCACGATAAGACATCCTTAACCTTCTTTGTTCGCCGTTTTAATTAATAAAATAAATTTATTAAATAGAATAAAGGTGAAATTTCTGTGAAATCTTTTCCTGTTAACAATAGGGAACGTTATGCAAAGCTTAGTGTAGACGCCGCTTAAAGCGCGTGCAGTAAACGTACTGTCTAAGTAATTTAGAGTTTGTTGAGAAGCCTGTCAGTATTTTTTTTGTATTTCCTATGAACTTAAAACATTTCTGAAAACTCTATAGTTTTCAGAAATGTTTATGAAATATTGCATAAAATCAAATCAAAAACAGTTAAAGAGGATTGCTGATTGCAGCATAAATGGGCCAGCTCGACCTCGAAAATACTGCCCTCTCACAGTAAAATCGACGTAAAATAACTGTACCCATATTCTCACATTTCGTACGATGAGTGAGAGTGCCGAAGGCCCATTCCCTATGCCTTCTCGCTCATCCCATTCCTCCTATTCATTTTCTCAAACCAAAAGGCAACACACTTGTGACTCCTCCGGTGTTGTTTGTGTACATGGGTGGCGGTAATCGCTTACCACCGCAGGCGATCTGTCTGTAGTATTAATTACTCTAAGTAAATGACTTCGACTATTTGAGGCTCTAACTGGTAAGCTTGAGACAAGCTTGAACCTACCAGTTAGGGTTCTATTTAATCCTATGAAAACGCTTTTTGTGACGAGTACGATTTTTGTGCCAACTCCTGTGTTCCTCCATTCTCATCCTCATCACATCCACTCTATTTGTATATAAAAACATACGTATGTTTATCTAGTTACCATAGTAGGAATTCTGCCTAATTGGTATCAGATGACAATGTGCTAGATTTCATTGGTTATTATTGTTTTGCATTATGTGTCTTCAACAATCTTTATAGCTTTTGATAAAATAGTCTTTAAATTATATTAGTAAGTTACTAACTTACTTATATTTATTCGCTCTAAGCATATTCTGCACCGAGTAAGCTCCGACGGCCGTTAACTTACGCCACGTAAACTTCCCCGTTCTCGTCCTTAATTGTGAAGAATGGCTTGTTGCCTCTGATAAATCCTGCTCAGCTTAAGGTGAAGATAGTGGCTTCCACCGAGAACTTGGATTCAAGAAAATTACATAAGGAATGGATGCAAAATTGCCCTTGTATTAATTGCTTGGAACTTAACATTTTCTCCGTGAAATCGGTCAGAATTATAAGGAAAGAATAAAGTTTTTTATTATCAACGCTTTCCGTTTTAATTGATTGCCGGAAAGTGTTTGAGGTAATTTAATAGCAGTTTTTACGGTGAATTGTTCCTGAATTTTGTTGAGACGTTTTTATGATTATGATTTCTTATACAGAGTCAAGCTGTGTTCGGAGAAAGACAGTCTGTAAGACAGTCTTACTAAAATGTGAATATGATGATTATCATTTTCAATTTAATTAATTTTATAACCTACATTAGATGTCAGCCGATATTCTACTGGGAACGATTTTACGGAAAAGGGAACTTGTTTATGCGATAAATGCAATAATCGCTTATATTAAACGCACATCTAATTCTAAACTCACAATTATCCATCTTCTCCAAAACCCGTACTATATTTTTTTAATCGCACAAGCTTAAGGACGGTTTCAAGTAAGTGTTTTATACACGCGTTTTAAATTCTTTTTGGGAAGCGCATGTAGGCGCGTATAGGCGCGCCTTTTGGCACACGCGCAACGCGTACGAGCGATGACGCACTTAGCCATCAGAATCCATGTTGACACTGACAAGATGTCACTACCGTTTCGAGCGAACACGCCGAAATATGCCCGTTTACGCGAGTCCAGTTTTTTGAAGCGCGTAATGTAGCGCGCGTGTAAGCGCGTATGTTAAAACGACCGTATACGCGCAGAAAAATTCGCTAATCTGAAACCGCCCTAACATGAAGGAACAATGTACGCAACAACGCGAAGGTCTCGTCACATCCGACCGCGTGTCACATGTCGTGTGTGACATGTGTCGGATTATGAGACACGGGGTTATTAGGCGTATATCACATGTGATATTTTGTATTGATTGTTTAAGAGCTTGTGTCGCGGAAGTTTTTTTGTGTTTGTGATTGGTTCAGTTGTGTCTGACTGACAACAATTCCAAACAATGTTTAACCATGCACCGTACAATCCCCACGGAATATTATGGGGTTTCTGAAAGATTTCCAAAATCCCTTTTGGGATAGTTTGTGGACCGTTATCAGGGTTAACGGCCACCTTATTATGCATATGATGCTATAAAGTTTAGCTGTTCATTTGTACTGTCTACGTTTTACTGGGTGTTTTATTGAAATAAGGATTAGCTTTATTGAGTACGCAAGGGTCTTAGATTGCCCCATCAATATGCTCTTACCTAAGAAGTCCGAGATTATATCTTAGGACTCCCTGGATTACTTATCAGTATTCCAAGGGTCTCGGCGTAAGGCGCTTTAAATTTACTAAAGTTTTAGCAGATTATTCAATTTCGGGGTTATAAGTAGGTGAATTACTGTCTGGGGAGTTACGGGGCAAGAATCGCGGGAAAACTAACGTGTTTAAGACAATGTTGCGAAAAGGTTAGTTATATTTCATTTTTTATATTTTGTGGTTTCCAAAGACTTTCATAACATGTAAGCTGACAATTTCTGTCAAAATGCTGCGCTAATTTGAAATTTTATCAAGATTAGTGTAATTTGCTTCGCTCCCGCGGAGCGCTCAGCGACCCTGTACGTCACAGACTGAGCTACGTTGCTTTACAAACTATTATAGTGTCACAATCTTATTACTTTATTGGCGCTGATAATATATCAAAGCTCATATACCAATAGCCAATATCTCATTTTCCGAAACCAAATAATCATTAAAGGTATTAAATTACTCAGCGAAATTAGGCCAATCAACAACTAAATCAATACACAAACTAAGTACGATATCTAAATTGTCTTCAATCTACTAAAACCTCCTTTCAAATAGATGTGTCCTCGAATTAACCAACTTCGCACCGCTTTAGATACTTTGTCGAAAACTACCTTAACATCTAAGATTATACAGTTTCGCTTTTCATCTGCTTAATTAATTAGTACCTTAATGTGTGGATGTCAGCGAGATGTTATAATTTCAAGTGAAATTTCTTGCTTGTTTTGATATATAAGACTTTAAATGGTAGGTTTATAGTACATGCTGGCGTTCAGTAAGTTACGTTTAAAATTATTGGTATAACGTGTTGCTAAGGGTTATTTTGAGGCTTGTAATTTTATATACTACATTATTAAACGGCGGAAATCTAGGGCGTGCTACGGTAAATCACTTTGTTGTGGAAGGATTATGAAGAGCTTTAGGTTTGCACCTTGTCAGCAGTGAAACAATAAATACGAAGGAATATAGCATAATATTTGAGGCTTGCATGGTAGCTTCACCACCTTAACATTTCACTGAGGCTGTGGGTTCGTTTCCCATACGGGACAGCAATTCGTAACTATGATCCGGTAAGGAAAGCAAGAAAGTTAATTTTTGCAGTTTTTAGAGTGGATTTTTGCATTAGTCGGTTTTGGTTAGTTTAAAACTTAACAATTTGTTTTTGGCTAATACTTATAAAACACGTAAAAATCCATGTTTCGAGCATGGATATCCATGTTTCATAGTTGACTGTTCGTAAAGTAGGTACCCTAGAATTCAGTACTCATACTAGTCAGTCGTCTTGAAAAAATAAAACTACTAATGTGTAGAATAACAAAAATAAATAAAAGAAGTTAAAGTAAATGAAGTAACACTCGAGTTGGATTTACATAAACAGTAGCAAAGAACAATTTTGATCACGACAACTTTAAAAGAAAAATCGCATCATAATCGGTTCATTTGTTTTCTCGGAGATACAGATCTGCGGACATGACAAAATTACAACAATTCTCTATTATAAAAGAAAAAAAAATGCAATTCCATAAATCGAACCCATAGTCCCAAACTTCGCGGCAAACTATTTCCACTGTACCCATAAGTAAAAGTCTAGAATATCACGTAGTCATACCCGTCTCGCACGTAAGTATGTGCTCGTTTAAAACACTACGCCGCTATAAACTAAACACACATTCAGTATGGACGTTTATGGCCTACACTGAAAAATAAATCTTCATACATAGTTACATAATAAATGTATGTTTGTAAAATTACTGGAGAAAACTCGCTGTTGACTTGTTTCAGCTTCAGTGACTTCTGTAAGACTTTTCAGGTGGTTTTGTGTGTGTTTTTTTGCTTTTATATGTATTTATTATGTGACGTTGTTTCTACTTAGGTGTGGTTAAATGAAATTCGTAGTTGCTGTTACAATAAGAAATAATTTAATTCATTAAAGAATTTTATTTATTTTATTTTAAAACTTCTTGCAAATAATTTAAAATTATTGCACAAAGGCGGACTTAATGCCATTGGCATTCTCTACCAGTCAACCTTTGGGTGGTGCAAAGACAATCATGGTAGGTGCATAAGAAAAACGTAAAGTTAATTAATAAAATATGAAATATGTAACGTTATATAGGAAACTAATAATATAACGGACAATATAATAAAATCATATAATAAATACATATAATTATAATATATATACCTATACGAATATAAAATACACAAATAAATACATAGCTATAAATACATACGTTACGTAATATTATGTACAAATATATATAAAATAACTTATAATATACAAATATGCCTACTGTTGTGATTCTGTCAACTGTTCCATGTATCGCCTACGTACTCTAGCCTTAAAAAGTTCACGAGACGAAGACATCCTGATCTCTGGAGGGAGTGAATTCCACAGATGAATAGCCTGGATGTTAAAAGACGAATGGACAAGAGTGGAGCTATGGGAAGGAACCAACAGAAGTAGATTATTTGTGGAACGAGGGTTTTGGAAGAATTTAACACATCCTTTAGCGAAACATTTTACTTACGAAAAATTACTAAAAAAATGCTATTCGAAAAGATATAATCAGGGTCGCGTGATTCGGCGATGGTAAGGAGTTTGTTGAGGGTCCGCTCCCGGTGGTCGTCCAGGAAAAGCAGCTGGTGTACTTAGCTCGATGTGTTCAGACGAATGCAGGCCAAAAAAGAGACCGGGCGCAGCCAGCGCTTCAGTATTTATAGTCGCCTCGAGGTGTGGTGTCTGAGGTGAGGGGCGAAGAATGCAGGCGGCCGGGCGGCGGTGTCATCACGACGTCACAGCGACGTCACAATTAATGAAAATAAATATCTTGTATTAGATAAACACAGAAATTCGTGTCTGAGTATGTTTTGGTTTGGCCGCTTTACTGAGCCTTAGGCGAAAATTAGAACAATATTTTAGGCGTAACCTGTCTCATATTTTGAAGATAACATATGACTGTCCACCAAAACAATACATTATTCAAGTATTTTACAAACAAGCACACCACAAGATGTTAAACCAATTCGGCATCAACCGATTTAGCATACATTTGACGTGCTATTAATATTAATACCTCCTTACATTCACACTCGCAGTAAACACATTCCTATCCCGCCTCGATCGCAATAGGTCGCCGTGTCCTAAGCATACATATTTCATAACTGCCGCGGTACGAAATCCGAGGAAATACGCGACGCTGTTGTTGTACCTACAAGTCCCTATGTTAATATCTAGAGCCTTATTCCAGAAACGTGTAGCCTTACTTATGTACAAGACTATATTGTAGCCTTAACGGCTTACAGTTTGCGAATTTCGCATTATAAATAATACGATAACTTGGTGAATATGTTTCTGAAAAAAGATGTTTTGCGACGTAAGATAGGTAGAAGTTTAATATGCCTACCTTGGTGGGTTGTTTATGTATTCAAATGTGTTTACTGTTTATGTACCGTAAATGGAAGTTTTAGGTCAGATATGATGAGCTAGATATATTGTTATGAGTTACCTGGAGGTAAGATTTTAGGTAAAACTTTATCACGAAAACAGTTTGTCACTGGCGTATAAAAATACTCCTGCCAAAAGCGAATATGCTTACCACAATACCGCATAAATTGCATCTTATCTTTATTCGTGTCGGTCTTGATGAAGGGATTGTGATGAGGCAATAACATTATTGATAGTCAATGTGACTTACTCACAAATTCTCGCCATCCTGGCGAAAATCCATATTCACATACATAACACACATATTCGATAATTAAAAAATTATTATATGTAATGTCGGTCAATGTCATCTAATGTCGCATTACAGTGTTCTAGCATGTTCGCTTTACGCTCTATAATCAGCTACACGTGCTTCAATGAATATCTTTAATGCGGTACAAAATTGCAGCAACAACAACATCACCCGTAATTTAAAAAATACTTATCATAATGGTTGACCACTGTATTTAAAACATCATATTATAGCAAGAGTTTTGGCCGAAAGGTGTTGTCTATTGGCGTTTTTATGGGAGGTAACGCAACAACACACAGCGAAACACGCCGATGTAAACTACACCTGTGTCATTATATTATTATTAGAAATTGTATTGTTATAGTATGTATGTTTGTCTATAAGGTATATATCTGTATGGGTTTTATAACCTGGAATAAATAAATATTATTATTATTATAGCAGCCTATAGCCCGCTCCCCATTATTTGCTAGTCAAGCCAAGCGTTCAGTTGCCAGCGAAAATTTTACGACCCATGGCAGTAAGCAGATACCTACTTTTCGCTTTTTTACAGTCGGGTCATCATGAGCATTCTTTTTACTTCCATACGAAATAAATTCATTTACATTCCGAACTTAAGAGCTACTTTAGATTAACGCAACACCTTCACGTAACAGAATAGGCCTCCATCCGGGGCGCTCGCAAGTAAAATTTTATTGCCAGAATTCGCGTTCGTGTTTCCACTAAAAATACATTTTACCTCTGAGTTTCCTTTCGTATGAAAATTTGTTGCGTTCGCACGTTCATGTTTGTGTGGGTGCTTCGACAGAACGCGACATCTTTTCGACATGGATATTGCTTCATACCGAACGAAATAAATACTAAAATTCCTTTGATTCTGTATCGGATTCTCGGATGTAAATAAAACTTGAGACACTGATTTTCTCGAACTTTATTAAATTGCCCCCTAATTCAAATTTGACCTTGATAGTGATGCTTAACTTGAGTAAAATCTTGAGTAGTCCTTCTCATTTGAAGTCGCATCGCTACCGTGTCGTTTTGTGCAAAGAGGTTTATTTCTTTGGCTCAAACGTATGTCCTTGTGCCAATCATGGAACTGTCGCGAGATGATGTGTTCAGAATTAGATTACGGGGTCCCTTCCGGTTATGTGATAGGTATGCATTAACATTTTGTATAGTAGGTATACAGGATACAGGAAAAATGTTGAGTCGCTTTTTATACTATTGTAAGCATCCGGTGTTTTTATGATGACTATGGATTAAAATGTGAAAATGATATTTGAGTTGTTATTTCTAGTGTATGTCAGAAAATTAAGAATATTTTCTCTTTGAATACATAATTATTATCATGACACTTCATATTTATAGCACATTTTTTATTTTGTTACGAATATATTTCGGTTTACGGGTACAGTAAGAGTTTTGGTCTATACAGATTCAAGAGCAGCACTAGCCCAGTTAGGACAACCTTATTATTGCCATACAGAAGGTATTCGTTTAAACATTCCACTCCGTTTAGTTTTCAGGATCACAAGCGTATTCAATTCTTAATAAAATGTAGGTTTGCCCGGTGTCGGCAAGTAGATCGTCGGTCTCTGCTATCATGAAGATCTCAGTCGTTGAGAATGCAGTAAGTATTATGACCCTTTTGATACTAGTCTCTTCTCGGGATATAGCTATGAATGCAGGTAGTCGCTTTGTGAAAAAGCTAACAAAGCTATAATGATGATTATAATACAGGCATCAAAAGAATAACAAAAAAAATCACTCATAAAAACAAACGACGACTAAAATACCATTATGCAATAAGTAGTACTATTACCAAGCGGTTGTCTACTGCATTATGCAAAGCCCCGTTCGCTTAGCTACATTTTAGTGCCCAGGTTGATTTTTACGTTTTGCGCAAAGCTCCGATCGATAACGTTGTCTTTTACGTAAATGGTGTATGACGGATCGCTTACACTGACTACTTTTCGGTGCTTTAAATAGATTGATCAGTTTTGCATCAGTAGTGAGGATTGAGCATAAATATCTGACTCCGAAGCCTTATTATAGAAGCTTATGTGTGCAACTACTTAGTATCTGTCATCTTCTATATTATTTGCACACTGGCATAACAGACAAGTGTAGTACTAAAATAAGTACCTACTTAGTACATCTACCTACCTAATCTGACAAAGTCTGTGTCTTCCTGAAGCACGTAAACATAACCTTATAAAAAGTAATAAAAACACGGTACAAAAATAAACACAGGCATCTGATGGCGGTATAACCGGATCCTCCAATTACGTAAGCCAGCTAGCTAGTCATCATCTAGGGACAAAAGTTTGCAGCTGCTCTGCAGGAAAGGCCCGCCATTTCCATTACATTTGCATTTAAAGACAAAATCCTTCTCCTCAGCAATATTGGGACAATAAGAGGCTACCTAGTTCATTTGTATGTGCGAAGCACCATGATTTGACTGCTAATTAAGACGAAACTCCACATTTAACTGTATTTCGGCACCCATGAAACCGTATTAGAGTCCTTTAGTAATTTACTTGAAAATTAACCGCGGCGGCCTTATATTTGGCTTTAGGAGCCTTATTGCAAAGTACCCACTTAACCAATAACAGTGAACTCGTATTACTTTCTCGACGTGACTGTGACTCAATGTTGTTATTTGAGCATTTTTTACGTCGTTTCTGTCATGTTTAGTGATGTGGAAAATTTTGGATGAATTTTGTTGTACGTCATTATGTTTTGAGTTCGTTTGATGTAGATTGTTCATGCAACGTTACGGCTAACAAAAGATTTCCATGTTCAAAGTCGGGTTTAGTTGATTAAGCACGCGTACGTGTATTATATAGATGCTTAGATGGTCTGGAACTGATAGGCAATGACTTTATTAGAACTCTTTATATTTTTTGAGTTCATTAATTTTTTCGACTAGGCTGACTTCACCTTGTCAATTCCACTAGAAAAACTTACTATATTTCGAGCTGTCATAATAATGTCTGGCATCCTATGCTACTTTTTATATAATTTATTTGGATGCACCTGTTAATTACAATATGTTATTTCAACAACTGTAGTTTTAAAATATTCCTAAAAGAGAACATTTTTAACCTTGGATGGCCTTTTAATCATTATGAAAGACGTTTTAAAATAACGACTTCTTTCAAAATAATAATAATAATAATAAATTTATTTATCAACAAGTAATGATACAGCTTGTACAAAACAAGATTATAGTTGATAGACAGAATCACATTAACTATGATAAAGCTGCTAATATCATACACGAAAATAGCACTGTGCCTTTAACTAGGTTATACCTGTATCTTAAGGAACAGTTTTAAAATATACTATACCTACTTTACATTTATGACATATAGCGAGTGTGAAGCAAATGTTATACAACTAAAGATTACTTATTATGTTTTGCTAAAAGTCTAGAAAATAAGTATAAAAGTGAAAAATTTTATAATTAAATTTAGATTGAGTTTACATTTAATTTAATGTATGAGGGTGTGTGTTTATGTATGTATGTGGATGAATGTGTGTATGCGTGCACATGCATGCTCGCACATATGTATGTTTGTGTATAAATCTGGTGAATTAGATAATGGAACGATAATTCTTATGCGATGAATGTGAGAAGGGCCTCTGTTTCATCGTAGTCCTGCATAAGAAGCCACTCCGTGATCATTGACTTTAGTTCAAGTTTATTTAATGTTGATAAGTTCATTTTTTTGTGAACTTTATTATATATGTACGTGCTTAGAATATAATATTGATGTTGTGCAAAAGTGATGTTATGATGTGAGCTAACGACTAGATTTGTACGTTTATGAGGATTTGGTAGGGTGACACTAATATATTTTCTCGAAACACATCGAAGAACATAAAGTTGGCGAACTGTTAAGACCCTGCATTCATGGTATAGTTGTGTTGTGGGGTGACGGAAGGGTTTCCGTGTCATAACTTTAAGTATGGCTCTATGTGCTCTTTCAACTTTTAAGAAGTTTGATTTTGAAGCTCCACCCCATGCAGGAATGCAGTACCCCACTACTGATTGGCATAGCGCATAAAATACCATTTTTAGAGTGTCAAGATTTGCAGAGGCTCTGAGGGATTTAAAAATATGGAGAAGTCTCAAAGTCCGTGTGGTGAGCGCATCAAGTTGTTTACTCCAATTCAATCCCGCGTCAATATGTACCCCCAGATACCTAACCTCGTTAGTCCTTGTAAGTTTCGGGCAGTTACATGTCTCTAATACTTGCGGACACTTGTGTGCTATTATTGAAAAGGAGCATTCTGGTGACGTGTTTTGGCGGATGGAGAATGGGATAAAATATGTTTTCTTTAAATTTAATGTTAATAAATTTGAACTAAGCCATTTTGTTATTTTGTTCAAAGCTAGTTCTGCACTGGTTTTGACATCGTCCCAAGTTGAGCCACTTACGAGAATGACTGTATCGTCGGCATAGGCGTAGATTTTGGTGTTGGGGAAGGTCATGTTACAGAGGTCATTGACGTATATTAGTAACAGTATTGGGCCCAGAATGCTTCCCTGAGGGACTCCGTAATTCACATATACCTCATCGCTTAGGTGTTCACCAATTTTAACTTGTAAAGTACGGCTAAGGAGATAGCTCTTGAAGATTTCGAGAGGTTTGCCGCGTACGCCTATGCGCTCTAGCTTCGACAAGAGCAAGGGAACAGAAACTGTATCAAAAGCGCTGGAGAGATCTAAAAATATACCTAAACATTTGGTTTTATTATCTAAGTGTCTAGCAACGGATTGCGTAAAATCCAGAACTGCATCTTCTGTCGAAATTCCCGTACGAAAACCGTATTGTTTATTCGATATGATTTTATGTTTGTCCAAGAAGGTTTTTAGACGTTTGACAAGTACTCGCTCAAGGATTTTCGACAGAGCAGTTAGGACCGAAATCGGCCTATAGTTTTGAACGCAGTTTTTGACCCCACTCTTATAAATTGGGTGTACAATTGCTTTTTTCAAAGCGTTTGGCAAAATACTCTTATCTAAACAAGTATTGATGATATATGTGAGAGGAGTTATTAATGTTTTACGACAAAGTTTTAAAATAAGGGGTGATAGTCCATCCCAACCTATAGCACAATCACTGCGTAACTGAAGGATCAGGGACTCTACTTCAGATTCATCCACCTCCAGAAGAGCAAGAGAGTTACAAGGAGAATTATTGTTGTTGTAGGTTAATGCAGAACCTTGAGTAGTAGGAAAGTTGCATTGAGATAATATATCGTTAGCCAGATTTTTACCAATGTTACTAAAGAAACTACAAACTGCGTTAATGGATGATTTAGGGCTGTCATGTGTTTTTAGCAATTCAATGGAACTAGATTTAAACTTTCGCGTGTTTGTAATATCGTTTATTGCTTTCCAAAGGGCTTTAGGATTATTACGAGCTTTCTCAAGCTCGCTTTTTTCATAAGCGATCTTTAATTTTTTGAGCAAAGAATTACAGAAATTGCGGTAGCGTGTGTAGGTAATTTTAAGAATAAGGTTAATTGGTGCTCTTTTTGACTGTGTGTGTAATTTGTCACGGTTTCTAATGCACTTTAAAAGCCCGGGAGTTATCCATGGTTTAATTATCCTTTTCCTTTTAGTAATTTTCTTACGTGTTGTAAATTTAGTAACAACTGCATTGATTATATTTATAAAGGTAGTCATTAAAATATGCGGCTCTTCAATCTGATATAAAATAGAAAAATCCGTGTTTTCTAATTCTATTTTTACTGCGTCGTAATTCACTTCATTAATAAAGTGGACTGAATTTCGTTCGGTGTTTATATTATTTATAGCCAAGAGCAGCGGTTTATGGTCTGTTATATATGAGTCTAATACTAGTGTAGAAGGCAATGAGTTAGTCTTAATGAAGATGTGGTCTAAACAATTATCAAGACGAGTAGGAAAAAGATGTGTAGGCAGAAGTCCATGAGATATATTGATTGTTAAATATTCAACAGACCGATCGTTTCAAAAGCGTATTAATTGCCGCCACAATTTTTATTTCAAAAATATGTAGTTGTCGCTTCAGGCAAATTAATAGATATAAAATTTAACGAAGGTGGAAGGAAGATTGTAAGAGAGAGTCAGTTCCCTTATTTTCTGTAAATATTTTTTTATTTATACTAAGTAAACGATATTAATATTTACTTTGTTTACCAGTAGTAATTTCATTACACATACATACATACATATCGTCACGCCTTTTATCCCCGAAGGGGTCGACAGAGGTGTATTTCTACACCCACCTTTCGCCAGATATACTTTAGTCCCACGTAATAAGGGGCGAGCCTATTGCCGTACCGGGCACATTTCCAGACTCCGTGCTGCTACTGAGAATTTCATGACAGAAAAACCCCAATAACACTGCCCGACCCAGGAATCGAACCTGGGACCTCCCGATCCCACGCGCACATTTATGCCGCGAGACCAACGAGGCAGTCGTATAGGGTTTGATGTCGAGTTTTCCGTCTCTACGCAAAGATGGTATTTGCATCGTGTTATCCCTTAGTCGCCTCTTACGACACCCACGGAAGATAGGGGGTGGTGACACTTGTGTTCTATGCCGTCAACCACACGGCTTTTGGAATTTCATTACTTTAGACTTAGCTAAATATGTATTTCATCGTAATAACTTTCTTGTTAAAATGTATTAAATTTCTTGCTTACAATTTCTTACCTTTATTAGAGGCACATTTACCGTATCTTCAGACATGAAAATAAAGAAACTGTATCGCGGAGGTGTTGATTTTGTAAACCATTATTATCACTAGTCCTAAATAAATGAACGCCTTGTGAGATGATTAAAGTTACAATCAAATTTCAAAAGTCAGTACGACCTATTGAAAGTGATTATGATAAACCAATTTATTCACTTTCTCATATAGTTAAGTAAAAATCAAAATTGATGATTCGTCATTTCGTACAGTATATTAGTATCTACTTTATAGCATAGAAAATATTTTTTGTTCATAAAACCTTTTCGTAGTGTCTGCGTGTTGTTTCCGTTGGTTGTATGTTTATCTCTATATATGTTTGTCTCTCTGTCTTGTTTGTAAGTCCTCTGCAACACAGGCAAGCACGGGAGTTGTCTTAAACACGTCTACTACAACATTCATAACCACAAAGATCATTCCAGAAGATAGGCTTCTTCGTCAGCGTTTCACGGTCTTAAGCTGTTGAGAAAGCATTTAAAAATATTTACATTATTTTTATCTCACGGCAAGAAAATCAAGAGTCTCGGCTATTTCTGGCACGATAAGACATCCTTAAACTTCTTTGTTGGTCGTTTTAATTAATAAAATAAATTTATTAAATAGAATAAAGGTGAAATTTCTGTAAAATCTTTTCCTGTTAACAATAAGGAACGTTATGAAAAGCTTAGTGTAGACGCCGCTTAAAGCGCGTGCAGTAAACTTACTGTCTAGGTAATTAAGAGTTTGTTGAGAAGCCTGTCAGTAATTTGTTAGTAGTTCATAGAGTTTTCAGAAATAGTTTATGAAATATTGCATAAAATCAAATCAAAAACAGTAAAAGAGGATGGCTGATTGCAGCATAAATGGGCCGTCTCGACCTCGAAAGTACTACCCTCTCACAGAAAATCGACGTAAAATAACTGTACCTATATTCTCACATTTCGTTCGGTGAGTGAGAGTGCCGAAGGCCCATTCCCTATGCCTTCTCTTTCTTTAATAGGTACTCTTTTCTTTAATAGGTACCCACAGGACAGGCTTGCCTAGTGTGGGGCCGCTGGTAATAACACAAAATGTAACACTTTTTGTAATAAATACTTTTTATTTTATTTATTATTTTATTTTTATTTTCTCCCTCGTCCCATTCCTCCTATTCATTTTCTCAAACCAAAAGGCAACGCACTTGTGACTCCTCTGGTGTTGTTTGTGTACATGGGTGGCGGGGCGGTAACATACATGGCATTACACACGAGGCATCATAAAGATCTGTTGTCTAAGACCGGTTATGTAACGTCGATCCTTAAAATAACTAAACACAAAATTACTCTGCATTGAATATTTCCAACGAACCTTTTCATATCGCCTCTTAATTCTGTGTAAGTGTTTTCAGGTACTATGATGGATTTTGCTCTGATTAAATTAAAAAAATCAATGAACATGGAAGCTATAAGCTTACAGCTTTTCAATCTCAGTGAATACAGATTACATATTATTTGCAAGCGTTAATTAATGTTGCAATACTATGCATACTTCGACCGTGGCGCTAATTTATCGCGGTTACACCGACAGACAGGACGTTCGTTTTATAAGAGTTGTAGATAATCATCAATTCACAAACGGCACGGAACTACGAGTAGGCACAGCGTGATCTATGGCTATAAAAAAACTGCAAAATATTTAAAAATCTTAAATGTAGGCGATTCATTTCTAACACGATAAATATAAAATTTTTCCTTGTGGCGGGGAATGGAACTCAACCTTCAGCTTAGCAGTAAGATTTCCTAAACTCTAGATAATACTCTCAAATATTGATCCCAAATACACGCGTTCCGTCGTTTCACAAGGATAACGCGCGAATGAATCCATATTTTTATCTGCAAACAAAATAAACGTAGTTTATTTAAATCATCGCCTTAACTTAAGGGAAAATTTTGGTACGAAGCGCCTCGTGTACGTTAAAAATATTTTACGTAGCAAACATTTACATATTATTCCACTTCACAAGACTGAGTATTAATAGCCATATTACGGCCCAACTTTACATTGGTAGAATGAAACTTACTTTCAGGAAATTTCCCTTTGACATTTAACATCAAGTACTGGGAATACGATTGCTATAGTAACTCAGTATAATGCGCTTTTATAACTAAATGGGTAATTCAGTTTTGATGAAAATTTATAATACGAAATATGAAATTCTGGTTGAACGGCTGCGTTGGTTGTGGCATGAATAGTGATGTGATTTATTAGAAGAATGTGCATTACACTAATTAGACTAGTGCTTAGAGTAAAGCAAAATTATAAATTGAAAACCATATAAATAAAATTCCTGTCTTTATAAATACGATAGATATTAACGGCACATATTCATGACATAAACTATTGATTGCGGATTTTACTCCAATATATTTTGCTTGATTCAGAGATTTTAAAATAAATACCCATTGAACAATATCGTGCGTAACCGGGGAACGGTTTGCCAGAAATTATTAATATATATGTAGGCAGTGGATGGAAGCGCATGATAGTGGTGTAGGAGCGCCTCTCTTAGTTTGTTAATACTTCGCCACAGAGATATGCTATAAAATTTACATTCTTATAGCAGAAGAGAATACGTCTATTAGCTACCATTTGTTGATCTCTAAGAGACTTAAAGGAATGTTTCTCAGTAAAGCACAGACTCGGGTGAGCATCACTTCACCGCGATGTAAACCGATATAAGAAAAGAGAGAAGAGATACATATAAGAACGATGAAAATTAATTCAGACAAAACCAAGATTTGTTAAACTCAGAATTAAACATGCGCATCTTATATGAACAATTATCAAAGTATTCAACATTCATTCAACAAAACTCTTAACACCAAATTAAGTTCCTCAAACCTAAGCATGCTGTAATTCATCAGTCAAAGTTTGAGAAGACTTACGAGACAAGACGGCCCAAACTATTCGAGGGACTGACTGAAAACAATTCCAAACAATGTTTATCCATGCACCGTACAGTCCCCACGGAATATAATGGGGTTTTTGAAAGATTTCCTAAATCCCTTTTGGGATAGTTTGTGGACCGTTATCAGGGTTAACGGCCACCTTATTATGCATATGATGCTATAAAGTTTAGCTGTTCATTTGTGCTGTCTAAGTTTTACTGGGTGTTTTATTGAAATAAGGATTAGCTTTATTGAGTACGCAAGGGTCTTAGATTGCCCCATCAATTATGTTCTTACCTAAGAAGTCCGAGATTATATCTTAGGACTCCCTGGATTACTTATCAGTATTGCAAGGGTCTTGGAGGCAAGCGCTGTAAATTTACTATAGTTTTAGTAGATTATTAAAGTTTGGGGTTATAAGTAGGTGAATTACTGTGTGGGGAGTTAAGTGGCAAGAATCGCGGGAAACCTAACGCACTTAAGACAACGGTGCGAAAAAGGCTTCGCAAAATGGCAAAACTACATAGTTTTATATTTTAAATTAGTTACAAGACTTTGCCCGCGGCTCCGTCCGCGTAAATTTTTCACCTTAACTTTCCATATCAATCGCCCTATCTATTGGTGCACGCCGGTAGTTTTATATTCTATCGTTTTTATACAGACACAAACTGACACGGCGAACTTCGAACCGCCATATTTATTTTTAATATTCGCTATTTTTTATGAATCTAAATCATTTTCAAGTCCCCTTGAATACACACAAAAAATGTCATCAAAATCGATCCGGTCATTTAGGAGGAGTTCAGTGACATACACACGCACACAAGCAATATAACTATAATTATATAAAGATACAGGAAGAAAAGGGGGCTTCATTGTGTAATAAGTATAGATATTCTGCGTTTTCTTTAAAGACGTGCATAAAATCTGAGCTTGCAGTTTCTGTCAAAATGGTGCGCTAAATTAGAAATTTCATCAAGATTAGTAATTTGTTTCGCTCCCGTGGAGCACTCGGCGACCTTGTACATCACAGACTGAGGTTCTCCGTTGCTTTACAAACTAATATCGTGTCACAATCTTATTATTTTAATGGCGCTGATAATATATCAAAGCTCATATACCAATAGCCAATATCTCATTTTTCGAAACCAAATAATCATTAAAGATATTAAATTACTCAGCGAAATTAGGCCAATCAACAACTAAATCAATACACAAACTGAGTACGATATCTAAATTGTCTTCAATCTACTAAAGCCTCCTTTCAAATAGATGTTTCCTCGAAGTAACCAACTTCGCACCGCTTTAGATACTTCGTCGAAAACTACCTTCACATCTAAAATTATACAGTTTCGCTTTTCATCTGCTTAATTAATTAGTACCTTAATGTATGGATGTCAGCGAGATGTTATAATTTCAAGTGAAATTTCTTGCTTGTTTTGATATACAAGACTTTAAATGACAGGTTCATAGTACATATGGGCGCAAATTAATATATAATGATTATATTGTTACGAAAATGTTAATAATATTTAAGATTGATATTTAAATAACTATTTGTGAACACAGAACTGAGAACTTCACTACTTTACAATATTAGACACTGTACTGGCTGCTTAACTGTTTTATAAAGTATTTAATTTATCGCTTAGTTATTAAGATAACTCCAGAAACTTTCAAAGTAAAATCAATTAGTATTAAATAACATTACTGACACTTATTTTTACGGTAATAAATAACATGCGTTTATATTTGCATCCTGTTGATAGCGCCATCTGTTGACAATGTTGTAAAGCAGCGTTTGGTTAATAAAATAAATTTGTTATTCGTGTAAAATAAATAATTTGGTGTTGTGCAAAATTCATTACAATATTAATGTCGATTTTTGATTAGTTTACAATTAATCGTACAGTAATTTCAATTATAATGTTGAAAATGAGTTGTTAAACGTTACATTAAGTGTAATGACGGTTAGTTTATAAAAAGGACTGTAGTTCGCATTTTAATTCAATTCTGCGCTAGAAATCGTCTGAAAATAAACCAAGTAATATAACGTGAGTGTTTTTATTATAATGGAGTCTGGACACCATAACCCTGGCGTATCGCCGACAGCAGCGGCGGGACAAACGCCCCCTAAGAGACTTCGGGATCTACGGTTGGCGCGAGAGTGATGGGTCTCTTGGCCTAGCCGCCATTACCAATGATGGCCTGAATACTGATGCGACAAGCGCTTGAAAGCCGTGTTTGGCGCTAGTCAACCCTGATCGGAGACCGCATGGTGTGTCGGAGTTATGGCGAGCACGTCTAAACTTCACGTGAGGCCACGTGCGAGCGAGAGCGACAGAGCGATTACGACGGGGTGCACGCACCGGGGTGTGCTGTGGCGTGAACGCTGTTCTGCTCTGAGTGCTACCAGAGGTTGCAGATGCGGGTTGTTGATGCACTGACCACAGGTATTTATCCAGAGCTGATTTGATTAGAGTTTTTGAGAAACATCCATAATTTTATAAATTATGGTTACTTTACTACTACACTATTACCTACTGTCCCCGTAAGGATTACTAGATAAACATTATACAGTCAAAATTACGAACGTTACACCCCAAATAGAACTTATAGGTAACTGTTGTTTATTCACGTTTGGTACATAATTATATAGCAGTGCTACTGTGCTTATAGTCATGTTATGCTTTCGGCTGGGGCTCTTGTCTCATGTCTGTTTATTAATCGTTAGGCCATGTCGCAAACTTTCTGTAAAACTTACTTATCTACACAAGAAAGAGAAAATAGCTTTGTTGTTATGTGGTTCTACTAATATAATTATAAGTAAAGAACGGTATAACTGCCCTTTTCAAGTTGAAGCTCTGATATAGATGCATTGTATAAATTACCTGATTTGCTTTCAGTTTAAATAAGCTAATTGATGTGCTGAAGATGCATTCAATTGGTAGTCAATAGGTTATCTCAATAGTAAAACATTAAAGGAATCAAAACATTATTTATAGGCCTTGGTTACACATTACATAAGGCTAACTAACTGCATTACTTATGGCTAGTGCTCACGGCGCGATTATATGAAGCCTCTCTTGATAAATGACTATCCACCACAAAAATAATTATTGCATAAAACCAGTATGTAGTTTCACAGATAAGTGCATTCAACAAAACAAACTTCAGTTTTATTATATTAGTACAGATATATTCAGAAGGTAGATATAAAAATAAATTTGTGTTACACATTTTTTAAAGCTAATATTTGTTAAGTTACAAAATAGGTTTAATTATACAATTTGTGGACTGTGTAGGTGCCTACATGATTTCATTTTAACATTATGTTGAAATTGTTACTGTCAACTTGCAGCTCAAGTTAAGGTTATATAATAAGGCAAGGGAACCCGATATTTGTCACTTAATTTTATACCTGTATAGAATGATTTGTTCCGACCATGATAAGTCCTTGCTTAACCCAAACTACTGAAGTTAGAAACATGAGATCTGGACAGTAGATTTCTTTATAGACATATGCACTCACTTAGGTTTTATAAAAGTCCATCTCTAAGCATTTTAGGTTGAAAGTCTTAAGGCAGGTGACTGCTAATCTTTTATAAAATAACAAGCCTTAGTGTTATACTCAGGAAATACAATCTATTCTAGTTATGAGTTCATTTGCTAAGTTAGTTGCATCTATATTCAAGATGACAACCAGTGATAAACCAATAAAATTTAGTGCCAACCTTATTTCTTAGCTCTTGTGGTTTCTTTCTTTTCTCATAGGAATATGATTATCAGGATAATGGTAAGTGGGTTTAAAGAACATGATGTGAAAATCATATTATCTCTTTTCCCATTTAGCAGTATTTATTCTTGGCAAATAAAAGTAAATGTATGGACTACTCATGCTTTATTTCTAAGTCAGTTGTGATTAGTCAGTTTAAATTTATTTATTCAGATAAACAATTATTAATTCTGTGTGAATTAATTAGAATTACATTAACACCACATGGTAACAGTTTAAAATAAATATTAACATTATTTAGAAAATTCCCTTAGATGTAACGTCAAATAAAACTATTGGTATAAACCATATTTACCATACACATTAATAATAAAACAATACATAAAATTGGGGTTGAATTACATAATGAAAGACTAGACAAATGATAAATAAAAACATTCATTTCAGAAAGAAAGGTCTATTTATATAAATAAATAGTATGGTTGGTTTATTGTAGTAAATTTCTTAACTGAGTGGAATCATTTTTAGAAATAAGATGGCACTACTCTTGCTTTGTAATATTGGTAGCTTGTAAATTTCTCTTTTATGGCTCAGTTGACAAACATTTAAACAATTTCACAGCTTGCACTACGCCTAAAAATGTTCAGTATTGGATTAAACATGTTCTTACATGAGTAATAATTATAGCACTAGTATTTTAGAAATTCTTCGATCTGCATGGTTTGAAATCATTTCATATTTATCACCAACAGTCCGACTGTTCACGGCTGAACATAGGCCTCTCTTTGTTCTTGCCATTTTGTTTTCCTGTTTGATGTGGTTAAAACTTATTTTGAATATATTATGTTTTAACTGTTTTATCGAAATTGCAAAATATGGGTATCCTGATAACTTTATATTTGATTATCTAAAATGGCACTGTCAGACAGAACCTGAGAAAATTCAGTGTCTTTTGTATTTTACCTTATGCGTAAAATATGGGCTCCAACACTGTTGTAGCTAAGATAACTATAGACCAATGCACAGGTTGAACATGCCTGATATATAGATATAGCTTAATAGACCGGACCACTTTGTAAGAGTAGAATTTCATTTCATCTACAGTTACGAAGGTTCATGGAACTAATATTTGGGTGGGAAATGTTGCCCACCACCTGTCTTTTGAGTGTTGCAGGTTGATGATGACATCCTAGCAGATGACCTGACCTTAGTGTGAAGAGAGGATGGACGAGCGGTCCTTTACTGATTGGTATGTATGGACGACGGTGGCCCGCCCTTTTGACGTCGGTGGTTTTGTGTGTGGGCTGCGCGCACACATGCCGCATGAGTGCTGTACTGAACTGGAGTCAAGCATTGTTTGCTAACCTTTGTTGCTGATCAACATCGGCGACTGTATGAGCGGCTTGACCGTATGGGCGGAGGATTCGTCAGATACCGATTTACGTGGGGGGGGTCCTCTACCTCCTCCACTGTCGTTGTCGGAACTATGTAATTGCATTGTATTGATATAACTGATCATGACGAACGATGATGAGTATTTTATGTATATGCATTGATGTGTTTATGAGGCAAATTTTGCATTTGTGTTTGAGTAAAATTTTATTTTTCCTATCCAACATCCTTCCCAAAACGCTGGCTGGCCACCATGCGTATCCTTGATCCTGGTCTTGTTGGCTAGATCCCGTGATGGGTGATGCCGTGTGTTGGCTAGATCCCGTGATGGGTGATGCCGTGTGTTGGCTAGATCCCGTGATGGGTGATGCCGTGTGTTGGCTAGATCCCGTGATGGGTGATGCCGTGTGTTGGCTAGATCCCGTGATGGGTGATGCCGCGTGGGCTAAATCGACCCTATGTGGGTGATGCCGTTTGTGGGCTAGATCCCTATGTTGGTGATGCCGTTTGTGGGCTAGATCCCTATGTGGGTGATGCCGTTTGTGGGCTAGATCCCTATGTGGGTGATGCCTGTGTGCGCTAGATCCCGTAATCGGTGATGCCGTAATCGGCTTAGCCATGGGTGAAGCATTGTTTGTTAGATCCCGTGATGGGTGACGCATGCCTCAGGCTAAGATCCTATTACTAGGTGAAGCCTTGTAAATAACTTTAAGTTTATTCTGTATGATAAACGCTTATTTATGTAATTTTTATATTTATATTCATTATTTTTGTTTGTTATGCTGTTTCTTCTGTAACCGTTAAATAATCAGCGCGAGGAGCGCGCTGGATCAGAATGGCCGTATGGGCGCAAATTAATATATAATGATTATATTGTTACGAAAATGTTAATAATATTTAAGATTGATATTTAAATAACTATTTGTGAACACAGAACTGAGAACTTCACTACTTTACAATATTAGACACTGTACTGGCTGCTTAACTGTTTTATAAAGTATTTAATTTATCGCTTAGTTATTAAGATAACTCCAGAAACTTTCAAAGTAAAATCAATTAGTATTAAATAACATTACTGACACTTATTTTTACGGTAATAAATAACATGCGTTTATATTTGCATCCTGTTGATAGCGCCATCTGTTGACAATGTTGTAAAGCAGCGTTTGGTTAATAAAATAAATTTGTTATTCGTGTAAAATAAATAATTTGGTGTTGTGCAAAATTCATTACAATATTAATGTCGATTTTTGATTAGTTTACAATTAATCGTACAGTAATTTCAATTATAATGTTGAAAATGAGTTGTTAAACGTTACATTAAGTGTAATGACGGTTAGTTTATAAAAAGGACTGTAGTTCGCATTTTAATTCAATTCTGCGCTAGAAATCGTCTGAAAATAAACCAAGTAATATAACGTGAGTGTTTTTATTATAATGGAGTCTGGACACCATAACCCTGGCGTATCGCCGACATACACGTTGGCGTTCAGTAAGTTATGTTTAAATAGGTAGTAGAGCCTTCCTGATTTCAGCATGAATGGGCCGGCTCGACCGGGGAAGTACTACCCTCTCACAGAAAATCGACGTAAAGTAACAGTACCTGAACTGTTGCGTTTCGTTCGGTGAGTGAGAGTGCCGGAGGCCCTATCCCCTATTCCTTCTCCCTCATCCCACTCCTTATCCTATCCCTTTTCCCAACCCCAAGGGGCGGCAACGCACTTGTGACTCCTGTGGTGTTGCTTGTGTCCATGGGTGGCGGTAATTGCTTACCATCAGGCGATCCGTCTGCCGCCTTATACTATAAAAAAAATAATAATAATATTTGTATAACGTGTTGCTAAGGGTTATTTTGAGGCTTGTGATTTTATATATTACATTATAAAGCAGCGATAGCCTAGTGGAGATACCAACAGACTACCATGCAGAGGGTATCGGGTTCGAATCCATTGCGCGCACCAATTACTTTTCGGAGTTATGTGCGTATTGAATTGTAAATTATCGCTTGCCCTGTGCCTCAGAGAGCACGTTGAACCGTCAGTCCGAGCTGTCATGAAGATCTTTGACAGTGGACCAGGGGTCAGCACTTATGAGTAAACTGTCACTAGTCTTAACCACGGAATATAGGTATCCCTTAAAGCTAATATTAAGTCAAATCCGGTGACTAAAAAGCAGACTCCGGGTTCAGACTGGGTGAACGCTAGGAAGATGGCATTTTTAAACGGCGCAAATCTAGGGCGTGCCAGGGTAAATCACTATGTTGTGGGAGGATTATGAAGATATTTGGTTTACACCTTGTCAGAAGTGAAACAATAAATACGGAGAAATATAGCATATATTTGAGGC
The DNA here is from genome assembly GCA_944739405.2 of Euclidia mi. NCBI lineage: Eukaryota > Metazoa > Arthropoda > Insecta > Lepidoptera > Erebidae > Euclidia > Euclidia mi. The sequence goes on from OX123185.2 coordinate 98,596,915, forward strand.
TACCAAGGTAGTCTCGCCGCTGAACATGTCGTCACGGTACAGAAGTTTGTATGATCTGGAAACGAAAGGAGAGAGAAAGTTTTTTGTTGCAATTTTTGCAGTGCATTTGTGCATTAGTGAACAGTGTATTATTAGTAAACAATATTTATTAGTTTAAAACTTAATAATAATATTTTTTTTATAGACTCACGCCTGTACTCCCCGAAGGGGTAGGCAGAGGTGTTACACTACACCCACATTTCGCCATGAATTTTTAGGTCCCACGTAATAGAGGGCGAGCCTATTGCCGTACAAAAATTATATTTTAGGTAATACTTAATGTGTTTTACTCATTCAGATCTATATTTCGAGTCAGGAAAACTTTTTCGGTGATTGAAAGTTCACAAAGGACCCCATGAATCAGTACTTAATTCTAGTCAGTCGTCTTGAAAAATTAACCTCCTATTATGTAGGATGAAAAACATAACAGAAGTTAAGAAACCCTCGAGTTCTCGATCTTCATAAATTGTAGCAAATAACCACCTTGATCAGGACAACTTACAAAGAAAAAAATACGCTTCCTAATGGGTCCAGTCCTAAAAAGCTACGATCCCACAGACATCCGTACAGATTGGTCCAAATTACAACATTTCGCTATTACAAAATAAAGATGCAGTTCCATAAATCGAACCCACAACCCCAAACTTGGCGGCAAACTATTTCCACTGTGCCCATAACTAAAAGTCTAGAATATCACGTAGTCATACCCGTCTAGTACGTAAGTATGAGCTCGTTTAAACCACTACGCCGCTATAAACTAAACACACATTCAGTATGGACGTTTATGGCCTACACTGAAAAATAAATAAATAAATCTTCATATTATACTTACATAATAAATGTATGTTTGTACAATTACTGAAGATAACGCGATGTTGAATTGTTCGAGCTTTAGTGACTTTTGTAAGTATTTTCAGGTGGTAAGAGGTGTTTTTTGTTGTTTCTTTTTTGTGCAGATATTAATAAAAATATATATGTTATATTTTATAACTAAATTTAGTAATTGATACACACAGGAATTCGTGTCTGAGTATGTTTTTGTTTGGCCGCTTTACTAAGCCTTAGGCAAAATTAGAATAATATTTTAGGCATAATCTGCCTCATATTTTGAAGATTACACACGACTGTCCACCAAAACAATACATTATTCAAGTATTTGACAAACAAGCACACCACAAGGTGTTTAAACAAATCGGCATCGACCGATTTTAGCATACATTTGACGTGCTATTAATATTAATACCTCCTTACATTCACACTCGCAGTAAACACATTCCTATCCCGCCTCGATTGCGATAGGTCGCCGTGTCCTAAGCATACATATTTCATAACTGCCGCGGTACGAAATCCGAGGAAATACGCGACGCGTTGTTGTACCTACAAGTCCCTATGTTAATATCTAGAGCCTTATTCTAGAAACGTATAGCCTTACTTATGTACAAGACTATATCGTAGCCTTAACGGCTTACAGTTTGCGAATTTCGCATTATAAATAATACGTAAACTTGGTGAATATGTTTCTGAAAAAGATGTTTTGCGACGTATGATAGGTAGAAGTTTAACGCGTACCTTCGTGGGTTGTTTATGTATTCAAATGTGTTTACTGTTTATGTATCGTAAATGGAAGTTTTAGATCAGATATGATGAGCTAGATATATTGTTATGAATTACCTGGAGGTAAGATTTTAGGTAAAACTTTATCACGAAAACAGTTTGTCACAGGCGTATAAAAATACTCCTGCCAAAAGCGAATATGCTTACCACAATACCGCATAAATTCCATCTTCTCTTTATTCGCGTCGGTCTTGATGAAAGGATGTGATGAGGCAACATCATTATTGATACTCAATGTGACCTTGCTCACAAAATTTCGCCATCCTAGCAAAAATCCATATTCACATATATAGCACACATATTCGATAATTACAAAATTATTATATGTAATGTCGGTCAATGTCAACTAATACCTGCTTTACACTTTATAATCAGCTACACGTGCTTCAATGAATATCTTGAATGCGGTATAAAATTGCAGCAACAACAATATCACCCGTAATTAAAAAAAAATACTTATCTTAATGGTTGACCACTGTATTATTATAGCAGCCTGTAGCCCGTTCCCCATTATTTGCCAGTCAAGCCAAGCGTTCAGTTGCCAGCGAAAATTTTACGACCCATTGCAGGCATCAGATACTTTTCGCTTTTTTACAGTCGGATCATCATGAGCATTATTTTTACTTCTAAACGAAATAAATTCATTTACATTCCAAACTTAAGAGCTACTTTAGATTAACGCAACACCTTCACGTAACAGAATAGGCCTCCATCCGGGGCACTCGCAAATAAAATTTTATTGCCAGAATTCGCGTTCGTGTTTCCACTAAAAATACATTTTACCTCTGAGTTTCCTTTCGTATGAAAATTTGTTGCGTTCGCACGTTCATGTTTGTGTGGGTATTACGACAGAACGCGACATCGTTTCGACATGGATATTGCTTCATACCAAAAGAAATAAATCCTAAAATTGCTTTGATTCTGTATCGGATATTCGGATGTAAATAAAATCTTGAGACACTGATTTTCTCGAACTTTATTAAATTGCCCCCATCCCAAATTTGACCTTGATAGTGATGCTTAACTTGAGTAAAATCTTGAGTAGTCCTTCTCATTTGAAGTCGCATCGCTACCGTGTCGTTTTGTACAAAGAGGTTTATTTCTTTGGCTCAAACGTATGTCCTTGTGCCAATCATGGAACTGCCGCGAATGTTGTGTTCAGAATTAGATTACGGGGGTCCCTTCCGGTTACGTGATAGGTATGCATTAATATTGTATAGTATACAGTAAAAATGTTGAGCTGCTTTTTATGCTATTGTAAGCATCCGGTGTTTTTATGACGACTTCTGAATTGAAAATGATATTAGAGTTGTTATTTTAAGTGTCTGTCAGAAAATGATGAATATTTTCTCTTTGAAAACACGAAATTTCGTACTTAAAACGGATCTTTGGGCATCAAGGTGAAAGTTAAACAAAGCTATGATGGTGATGATACAGGCATATGATGAATAACAAAGAGCTTATTTTCACACTTCAAACTCAGCTCTAGTCATCTGGTACAGACGACTAAATTGCCATTATGCAATAAGTAGTACTATTACCAAGCGGTTGTCTACTGCATTATGCAAAGCCCCGTTCGCTAAGCAACATTTTAGTGCCCAGGTTGATTTTTACGTTTTGCGCAAAGCTCCGATCGATAACGTTGTCTTCTACGTAAATGATGTATGAGGGATCGCTTACACTGACTACGTTTAGGTGCTTTAAATAGATTGATCAGTTTTGCATCAATAGTAAGGATTGAGCATAAATATCTGACTTGAAGCCTTATTATAGACGCTTATGTGTGCAACTACTTACTATCTGTCTTCTCTCTTCTTCTCTATTATTTACACACTCGCATAACAGAAAAGTGTAGTACTAAAATAAGTACCTACTTAGTACATCTACCTACCTAATCTGACAAAGTCTGTGTCTTCCTGAAGCACGTAAACATAACCTTATAAAAAGTAATAAAAACACGGTACAAAAATAAACACAGGCATCTGATGGTGGTATAACCGGATCCTCCAATTACGTTAGCCAGCTAGCTAGTCATCATCTAGGGACAACAGATTGCAGCTGCTCTGCAGGAAAGGCCCGCCATTTCCATAACATTTGCATTTAAAGACAAAATCCTTTTCCTCAGCAATATTGGAACAATAAGAGCCTACCTAGTTTATTTGTATGTGCGAAGCACCATGATTTGACTGCTAATTTAGACGAAATTCCACATTTAACTGTATTTCGGCACCCATGAAACCGTATTAGAGTCGTTTAGTAATTTACTTGAAAATTAACCGCAGCGGCCTTATATTTGGCTTTAGGAGCCTTATTGCAAAGTACCCACTTAACCAATAACAGTGAACTCGTATTACTTTCTCGCCGTGACTCCAACTCAATGTTGTTATTTGAGCTTTTTTTTACGTCGTTTCTGTCATGTTTAGTGCTATGGAAAATTTTGGATGAATTTTGTTGTACGTCATTACGTTTTGAGTTCGTTTGATGTAGATTGTTCATGCAACGCTGGGTTTAACAAAAGATCTTTATGTTCAAAGTCGGTTTTAGTTGATTAAGCACGCGTACGTGTATTATAGGTATAGATGGTCTGAAACTGATAGGCAATGACTTTGTTAGTAACTCTTTCTTAAGTTTTGAGTTCATTCGTTTTTTCATCTAGACTGACTTCACCTTGTCAATTCCACTAGAAAAACTTACTATATTTAGAGCTGTCATAATAATATCTGGCATCCTTTGCTATTTTTATATCATTTATTTGGATGCACCTGTTTATTACATGTTATTTCTACGACTGTAGTTTTAAAATATTTCTAAAAGAGAACATTTTTAACCTTGAATGGCATTTTAAACATTCTGAAAGACGTTTTAAAATAACGACTACTTTCAAAAGCGTATTTATTACCGATATAATTTTTATTCCAGAAATATGTAGTTGTCGGTTCGGGCAAATTAACAGATATAAAATTCAACGCAGGTTGAAGGAAGATTGTAAGAGACAGTCAGTTCCCTCATTTTCTCTAAATATTTTTTTATTTGTACTATGTAAACGATATTAACATTTACTTTGTTTTCCAGTAGTAATTTAATTACTCCCAGAATAATAAGACATAGCTAAATTTGTATTTCTTCGTAATAAGTTTCTTGTAAAAATGTATTAAATTTCTTGCTTCCAATTTCTTACCTTTCTAAGAGGCAAATTTATTGAAATTAAACTACAGTTTACGGATTTTATCGCGTTATATTGGTTTCACTTGTTTTTACATTTAAACCGAATGATTTAGAAACTACATTTTAATTACTAGCCGACGTTTCGAATTCTTTACAGGATTCATGTTCACGGCAGACTGAAGTGGTATTTGTCTTTGTCTTGAATTTAAAAGTTATCTCAAAGTACCCGAACATTTTTCAACTATTGGTGTTACTATCTACGTTACAATAGTTGAAAAAAAAAATGTTCGGGTACTTTGAGGTAACTTTTAAATTCAAGACGCCTTGTGAGATGATTAAAGTTACAATCAAATTTCAAAAGTCAGTACGCCTTAATGAAAGTGATTATGATAAACCAATTAATTCACCTACTCATTTAGTTAAGTAAAAATCAAAATTGATGATTCGTCATTTCGTGCGGTATATTCTATACGGTACAGTATATCTACTAATAGTATACAAAATATTTTTTGTTCATAGTACCTCTTCGTACTGTCTGGGTGTTGTTTCCGTTGATTGTATGTTTATCATTATTATCTCTATATATGTCTGTCTCTCTGTCTTGTTTGTAAGTCCTCTGCAGCACAGGAATTCCTAGCACGGGAGTTGTCTTTAAATCGTCTACTACAACATTCATAACCACAAAGAACATTCCAGAAGATAGGCTTCTTCGTCAGTGTTTCACGGTGGTCTTAAGCTGTTGAGGAAGCATTCAAAATATTTACATTATTTTTATCTCCGGGCAAGAAAATCAATAGGCTCGTCTATTTCTGGCACGATAAGACATCCTTTAACTTCTTTGTTCACCGTTTTAATTAATAAAATAAATTTATTAAATAGAATAAAGGTGAAATTTCTGTGAAATCTTATCCTGTTAACAATAGGGAACGTTATGCAAAGCTAAGTGTAGACGGAGCTAAAAGCACGTGCAGTAAACGTAAAGTCGCTGTAATTCGGTGAAAAGCCTGTCAGTAATTTGTTTACCGTTCATAGAAGTATAAAGCTTTTTTTAAATATTACTTATAATATTTTTAAGTACATTTAGACACCTTCGAAATTAATTTAATCTACATAATTATAAATAATTGGTCGAAAAGAATAGTACCTATTATCTTGAGCCTGAATATTAACTGTTGTCTTATATTTTAGGATCTCGTACGCGGAACATGTTAAATTCGTCAAAAAATTGCCTTACCTTGCTCTAATTTTTGGTTATGATATTTTTACCTCAAAGACTCGCATTTTCTATCGAATGTTACATGAACATTGTCCATACGCTATTAAGCAATATGAATGAATTGTATTACTCATTTATAGGAGTATATCCGTGCTACAGTTTTACTCATTTTAATTTGTTTTAGAACGCACCCGTTTCACACATCTATACGATGAAAGTATTTTTTTTTTCCACATACACACATCACCATCTAGTCCCAAACTAAACAGAGCTTGTACTATGGGTACTAGACAATGGATAAACATACATATATACATTTTTTTTGTAAATACATACATATTATACATAGAAACACCCAGACCAAGACAAACATCCATGTTCATGCACACAAATGTTTGACTTGAGCGGGAATCGAACCCGCGACCATCGGCGTAGCAGTCGCTTACACTCCCGCTGTGCCAACCGGTCGTCTAAATTCGTATGGAAGGTTGTCATATTTGTTAACATTTAAACTTATGGTGACGTCCCTATCTGGTACCTACAGCATGCTGCATTTGATATTGTATACCTAACAACCCAATAAAAATTATCGATTACTTATTCTTAGTAAATGTTTTGTCGACATTGACTGTTTGAGCACTAACTAGTAAGCTAGAGATAATCTCCAGTTTACTAGTTAGGGTTCTATTTCAACCCAGGAAAATAAACTTTCTTTTTTGTGACGAGTATGATAATTTGTTCTGACTTCTGTGTGTGGGTGTAACTAATTTAATATCTATTTATATTTAAAGACATAAGTAGGTATGTTTATCAGTGGTCTAGTTACCATACTACAGGTTTTGTCTAATTTTGACCAAATGACAGTGTGTTAGATTACCTGGATTATTATTATTATTCATTATGTGTTTTAAACAGTCTTTATAGGTTTTGATAAAGTAGTCTTTAAATTATATTACTAAGGTACTTTCTAACTTACATTGTGATACATTTTTATTCGTTCTAAGCATATTCTTCACCGCGTAAGCTCCGATGGCCGTTAACTTACGCCACGTAGACTTGCCCGTTCTCTTTCTTAATTCTGAAGAATGGCTTGTTGCCTCTGATAAATCCTGCTCAGCTTAATGTGAAGATAGTGGTTTCCACCGAGGACTTGGATTCAAGAAAATTGCATAATGAATGGATGCAAAATTGCTTCGTATTAATTGCTTGGAACTTAACGTTTTCTCTGTGAAATCGGTCAGAATTACAAGGAAAGAAGAAAGGTTTATATTATCAACGCTATCCGTTGTAATTGATTGCCGGAAAGTTTTAAAGTAATTTAATAGCTGAGTTTTTACGGTGAATTGTTTCTGAATTTTGTTGAGTCGTTTTTATGATTTCTTATACAGAGTCGAGCTTTGTTAGGAGAAAGACAGTCTGTAAGACAGTCTTTCTAAAATTTGAATATGATGATTATCATTTTCAATTTAATTAATTTTATATCCTACATTAGATGTCAGCCGATATTCTACTTGAGATAGATTACTTGTTTATGTGCTAAATGCAATAATCGCTTATATTAATGACTTTACTAGTATTGTTTTATTCCACTATTTACACAACGCACATCTAAATCTAAACTCACAATTATCCATCTTCTCCAAAACCCGTACCATATTTTTCTTAATCACACAAGCTTAACATGAAGGAACAATGTACGCAACAACGCGAAGGTCTCGTCACATCCGACCGCGTGTCACATGTCGTGTGTGACATGTGTCGGATTATGAGACACGGGGTTATTATGCGTATATCACATGTGATATTTTGTATTGATTGTTTAAGAGCTTGTGTCGCGGAGGTATTTTGTGCTTGTGATTGGTTCAGTTGTGTCTGACCGACAACAATTCCAAACAATGTTTATCCATGCACCGTTATGGGGAATCCCCACGGAATATTATGGGGTTTCTGAAAGAATTCCAAAATCCCTTTTGGGATAGTTTGTGGACCGTTATCAGGGTTAACGGCCACCTTATTATGCATTGATGCTATAAAGTTTAGCTGTTCATTTGTGCTGTCTAAGTTTTACTGGGTGTTTTATTGAAATAAGGATTAGCTTTATTGAGTACGCAAGGGTCTTAGATTGCCCCATCAATTATTTTCTTACCTAAGAAGTCCGAGATTATTTCTTAGAACTTCCTGGATTACTTATCAGTATTCCAAGGGTCTTTGAGGCAAGCGCTGTAAATTAGCAGCAGTTTGAGCAGATTATTAAATTTCGGGTTTATAAGTAGGTGAATTACTGTCTGGGGAGAAAACTAACGTGTTTAATATATCAAAGCTCATATAGCAACTGCCAATATCTCATTTTCCGAAACCAAATATTCATTAAAGATATTAAATTACTTAGCGAAATTAGGGCCAATCAACAACTAAATCAATACACAAACTGAGTACGATATCTAAATTGTCTTCAATCTACTAAAGCCTCCTTTCAAATAGATGTTCCCTCAAAGTAACCAATTTCGCACCGCTTTAGATACTTCGTCGAAAACTACCTTAACATCTAAAATTATACAGTTTCGCTTTTCATCTGCTTAATTAATTAGTACTTTAATGTATGGATGTCAGCGAGATGTTATAATTTCAAGTGAAATTTCTTGCTTGTTTTGATATACAAGACTTTAAATGGCAGCTTTATAGTACATGTTGGCGTTGAGAGAGTTATGTTTAAAATTATTTGTATAGCGTATTGCTAAGGGTAATTATTTTGAGGCTTGTAATTTTGTATAATACATTATTAAACAGCGGAAATCTAGGGCGTGCTACGGTAAATCACTTTGTTGTGGAAGGATTATGAAGAGCTTTAGATTTGCACCTTGTCAGCAGTGAAACAATAAATACGAAGGAATATAGCATATAATATTTGCGCTAGCATGGTAGCCTCACCGCCTTAACATTTCACTGAGGCTGTGGGTTCGTTTCCCATACGGGACAGCAATAGGTTTGTATCCACTAAGAATTAATCGGTTTGATTGTAGTATCTATAGATTCATTGTGATTTTAAAAGATGTCAATAAAGTTTATGATTTATTATAAAAAGGTAAGATTAATGTTATTTTTAGGATTCTAAAACTAAAAATAATTTATTTATTCTTGTGACAGTGAACACCAATCAGAGAGCATTACGTCAAACAGTACGTCCGCCATTCATGTTGTTGACGTTTAGTAGTAAATACAGCTAAAACGTCAAACTTTCTACCTGTCAAATCGAATATAACAAAATAAAAGTGGGTAGTGGGTGCATAGGGTTCCCACCAAGAACTTAGGGTCCCAAGCCAACCTCACCTGCAAGTGGTGCACCTGCCGATCAACGGACGAGGCTCTGGCAAACAAAATATCCCGATAAGCGGCAATAGGCTCGCCACCTATTACGTGGGATCAAAACACTGGCGAAAAGTGGGCGTTTAATAAGCCTCTGCCTACCCCTTCAGGGAAGCGGGCGTGAGTCTATCTATGTATGTAAAAGTGGGTACATCAGACCAGACTTCATTCACGGTTTGTTTTGTTTTGCACTTTGTGATATCACTCAACCACCATGATGGTTTACAGCGTTTTCGTGTCAAATTCCAAAAGGTTTTTAAAAAGCCGTAATTAGTAATGTTGCTGATCGTTTTTTGAAGAAAAAAAACAGGTATTTCAGTTTAACATCTAATAAAGGAACGAATCAATCGCTAATTACATTTAAGGACACGAGCATATTCGTAACTATGATCCGTTAGCGAAAGCATGAAAGTTAATTGTTGCAGTTTTTGGAGTGTATTTTGGCATTAGTCGGTTATGATTAGTTTAAAACTTAACAATGTGTTTTTGGATAATACTTATAAAACACGTAAAAATCCATGTTTTGACGACCGGTTGGCGCAGCGGGAGTGTAAGCGACTGCCACGCCGAAGGTCGCGGGTTCGATTCCCGCTCAAGTCAAACATCTGTGTGCGTGAACATGGATGTTTGTCTTGGTCTGGGTGCTTCTATGTGTAACATGTATGTATTTACAAAAAAAAGTATATATGTATGTTTATCCATTATCTAGTACCCATAGTACAAGCTCTGCTTAGTTTGGGACTAGATGGTGTTGTGTGAATGTGGTAGAATATTATTATTATTATTATGGATATCCATGTTTGATAGTTGAATGTTCGTAAAGTAGGTACCCTAGAATTCAGTATTCATACTAGTCAGTCGTCTTGAAAAAATTAACCTTTAATTAGGCGCGCCAATAAACTAACATTGTTAGTCGCACGGGGTCTTCAGGTACCCCAAATTGATAGGTATGAAATAAAAAACATCTTAATTAGTAACCAACTTTTATTGTTTTTATTCTACTTATTTCTTATTAATCTTCCAGAAAAATAAAAATAAATTCTTAGAAAGATGTTTAGAACAATAAAAAATATGTTTTTCGTAAGAACTATAAAAATTCAACAATTATCACAAATTTTATTTGTATGATCGCCACGGATAAATTTATTGCAATTATTGCACTTTGCAGTCGTTTTCCTTTCGCCCTTTCTTGGACAGATGTAGCACCATCCTCTTTTTGTTGAGTGCAATCTAGTGTTAGACGTTGAAGGAGTCGCAACTTCAGGTTCTGACAATCGTTTTTTCAAAGCAGTGGGCAGGGACGGAACTATTGCTCTTGCTAATCTATGTGCTTTTACTAATACTGTTGCTGAACTTTAGAAAAAATCGTCTGTTTATAGTTGTCTCATAGTTATTGAAGTTATATATAACGAATGCATTTATAGCAGACACATTGAAAAATGGAAAAATGACCATAGGCCATCTCTTCGTCCGCCGAGCAATGTTATATGTGGAACACAACTTGTCATTTGTGTCTACGCCACCCTTTGTTTTATTATAGAATAAAATCATCTCCAGCTTCTTCAATTCGTCCTCGTCTGATATCATCATGATGCATAGACGACAATAATACAAGAGCTTGAGATTTTTTTGAGACATAGGAGCACAAAATCAGTTCGTATTGAAAACCAAATAACGTCGAGTTTTCTTCGCGACGTCTGTCAGGCAAACATGTCGAAGACTCTGCCTATTTTGGGCCATGATGAAATAATTCTGTGAAAGATAAATAACGGTTAAAAATCTTGATAAACAAGCTACCATAGTTTATATGCATAGAGAAAAAGCTAAATGTAATAGCGTGTGTTTACCCAACAAAAACGTAAAATACACAGTTTTGTATTTTATATGAATCTATAATTGTGTACAGAATGGTGGTAAACAGTTGCATATTTTTAAAACTCGCAAGATATGATGAAAAAATGCTAAAATCCATAATATACAAATATTCACTTACCTAAATTTGAACTACACTATTAGTCACGCGGGGTCGCCGCGACCCCAAGTCCCTCCGTGCAGTGCATGCGATCAACGCCTCGGTGCGGGCGATACTCAATCGCGTGAAGAATAAAGAGTTAGAAAGCTAGCAAGAAAGTCGGGATGTCAGCATTAATAGCTAAAAAAATAAAATAATGTAAAAATCACTTGGAGTCGCGGCGACCCCGCGCGCCTAATTAAAGGTTAAACTACTATTGCACTAACACTCGAGTTAGATTTACATAAACAGTAGCAAAGAACCATTTTGAGCACGACAACTTCAAACGAAAATCGCATCATAATCGGTTCATTTGTTTATGAGCCTCAGAGATACAGATCTGCGAACATAGCCCCAAATTTGGCAGCAAACTATTGCCACGGTACACATAATAAGTCTAGAATATCACGTAGTCATACCCGTCTCGTACGTAAGTATCTGCTCGTTTAAAACACTACGCCGCTATAAACTAAACACATTCAGTATGGACGTTTATGGCCTACACTGAAAAATAAATCTTCATATACTTACATAATAAATGTATGTTTGTAAAATTATTGAAGAAAACGCGCTGTTGAATTGTTCGGGCTTTAGTGACTTCTGTAAGTATTTTCAGGTGGTAAGAGGTGTTTCTTTTTTTGTTTCTTTTTTGTACAGATATTAATAAAAATATATATCTTGTATTTTATAACTAAATTTAGTAATCGGAACACACAGGAATTCGTGTCTGAGTATGTTTTTGTTTGGCCGCTTTACTAAGCCTTAGGCAAAAATTTGAATAATATTTTAGGCGTAATCTGCCTCATATTTTGAAGATTACATACGACTGTCCACCAAAACAATACATTATTCAAGTATTTGACAAACAAGCACACCACAAGGTGTTTAACCAAATCGGCAGCAACCCATTTTAGCATATATTTGACATGTTATTAATATTAATACCTCCTTACATTCACACTCGCAGTAAACACATTCCTATCCCGCCTCGATCGCGATAGGTCGCCGTACGAAAAAAGTCTAGAGAGGGATCTTTGGGCATCAAGGTGAAAGTTAAACAAAGCTATGATGGTGATGATACAGGCATATGATGAATAACAAAGAGCTTATTTTCACACATCAAACTCAGCTCTAGTCACCTGGTACAGACGACTAAATTGCCATTATGCAATAAGTAGTACTATTACCAAGCGGTTGTCTACCGCATTATGCAAAGCCCCGTTCGCTTAGCAACATTTTAGTGCCCAGGTTGACTTTTACGTTTTGCGCAAAGCTCCGATCGATAACGTTGTCTTCTACGTAAATGATGTATGAGGCATCGCTTACTCTGACTACGTTTCCGTGCTATATATAGATTGATCAGTTCTGCATCAGTAGGGAGGATTGAGCATAAATATCTGACTTGAAGCCTTATTATAGAAGCTTATGAGTGCAACTACTTACTATCTGTCTTCTCTCTTCTTCTCTATTATTTACACACTCGCACAACAGAAAAGTGTAGTACTAAAATAAGTACCTACTTAGTACATCTACCTACCTAATCTGGCAAAATCTGTGTCTTCCTGAAGCACGTAAACATAACCTTATAAAAAGTAATAAAAACACGGTACAAAAATAAACACAGGCATCTGATGGCGGTATAACCGGATCCTCCAATTACGTAAGCCAGCTAGCTAGTCATCATCTAGGGACAAACGATTGCAGCTGCTCTGCAGGAAAGGCCCGCCATTTCCATAACATTTGCATTTAAAGATAAAATCCTTTTCCTCAGCAATATTGGGACAATAAGAGCCTACCTAGTTCATTTGTATGTGCGAAGCACCATGATTTGACTGCTAATTAAGACGAAACTCCTCATTTAACTGTATTTCGGCACCCATGAAACCGTATTAGAGTCGTTTAGTAATTTACTTGAAAATTAACCGCGGCGGCCTTATATTTGGCTTTAGGAGCCTTATTGCAAAGTACCCATTTAACCAATAACAGTGAACTCCTATTACTTTCGTGCCGTGACTCCAACTCAATGTTGTTATTTGAGCTTTTTTTTAAGTCGTTTCTGTCATGTTTAGTGATGTGGAAAATTTTGGATGAATTTTGTTATATGTCATTACGTTTTGAGTTCGTTTGATGTGAATTGTTCATGCAACCTTGGGCTTCATCATCATCATCAGCTTTTAACAGTCCACTGCTGGATTAGGCCTTTCCTTTGAAAGGAGGAATTGACCTACTATACCACGCTGGCCAAACGGGTTGGTATAGGGTTTGTAGCAAGTTTTCCTTCTCTTACAGTGCTGTTTCCTGCATAATTTGCTCCCTCTGTCGGCTTTTACGACACCCATGGGATGATATGGGGTGGTGACATTCCGTATACTTAATCCGTCACCACACGTTGGGCTTAACAAAAGATTTTTATATTCAAAGTCGGTTTTAGTTGATTAAGCACGCGTACGTTTATATAGGTACAGATGGTCTGAAACTGATAGGCAACTTTGTGCGTATTTATCTGCGCGTATACGGTCGTTTTAGCATACGCGCGTACACGCGCGCTACAATACGCGCTTCAAAAAACCAGACTCACGTAAACGGGTGTGTTCGCTCGAAACGGTAGTGACGTCTTGTCAGTGTCAACATGGATTTTGACGGCTCGTGGTTATACGAGCTTAGAAGCGCGTCAACGCTCGTACGAGTTGCGCGTGTGCCAAAAAGCGCGCCTATACGCGCCTACATGCGCTTCCAAAACGAGCTTATACGCGCGTATAAAACGCTAATCTGAAACCGCACTTAGAACTCTTTATATTTTTTGAGTTCATTTGTTTATCAAACTTGGCTGACTTCACCTTGTGAATTTCACTAGAAAAACTTACTATATTTAGGGTGCTTCTACACGGTGCATGTAGCTGGAGCATGTAGCTGGAGCGGGTTACACGCGTGAGTAATATGCGCAAGCTACTTGTTCCAGTTACTCGCTTGTACTTGTACATGGTGCAAATAACTGGAGCAAGTAAAGACGCGGGCTACTTGCGCAAGCTGTGTGTACAAGTTATTTGTTCGTGGTCAAGAGCTAGGTATATATGCATGCTATTCGCGCGACAGCTTATTACTTGAATCGCGTCAAAATATCTCGATGAACGAAAATTCTTTAAAATCATATGTTAAAAATGTAATTTTAACAAGTAACATGCGCGAGTGACCCGCGCGCGCCGCAGAGCACGCGAATTACTTGCGCTGGTGGCTCGCATTGGTACATGCTCGAGTCGCTGGACCCGCACATGTTTTTAAACGATATGTTTACGGTGCATGTTACCCGCGCAAGTGTCTCAACATGCTCAAGCTACATGCGCCGTGTAGAAGCACCCTTAGAGCTGTCATAATAATGTCTGGCATCCTTTGCTATTTTTATATCATTTATTTGGATGCACCTGTTAATTACATGTTATTTCAACGACTGTAGTTTTAAAATACGGACAATACAAGACGGACGTACGGCGACCAAATAGGTGACGTACTAAAAAAGGGCCAAAATAAAAGTACCCATAACCGGCGAGCATGTATGATGAGGTTAATGAATGTCGAGGAAGCGAAAGAGGTGTGTTTGAACCGGAGCATTTGGCGTTCCATAGTCTCTGCCTACCCCAATGGGAGACAGTCGTGATGATAGATAGTTTTAAAATATTTGGATGGCCTTTTAAACATAATGAAAGACGTTTTAAAATAACGACTACTTTCAAAAGCGTATTTATTACCACTACTATTTTTATTCTATAAAATGTAATCGTCGCTTCGGGTAAATTAATATAGAATTCAACGAAGGTTGAAGGAAGATTATAAGAGAGAGTCAGTTCCCTCATTTTCTGTAAATTTGTTTTTATTTGTACTAAGTAAACAATATTAACATTTACTTTGTTTACCAGTAGTAATTTCATTACTCCCAGAAGAATAAGACTTAGCTAAATTTGTATTTCATCGTAATAAGTTTCTTGTTAAAATGTATTAAATTTCTTGCTTACAATTTCTTACCTTTATAAGAGGCACCTTTACCGTATCTTCAGAGATGAAAATAAAGAAACTGTATCGCGGAGGTGTTGATTTTGTAAACATTATCATCACTACATAAATAAATGAACGCCTTGTGAGATGATTCAAGTTACAATCAAATTTCAAAAGTCAGTACGACTTGATGAAAGCGATTATGATAAACCAATATCTTCACCTGCGCAGTTAGTTAAGTAAAAATTTAAATTGATGATTCGTTATTTCGTACAATATATAAGTAGGTAGAGTATAAAAATATTTGTTGTACCTACTCGTAGTGTCTGCGTGTAAATTGTTTCCGTAATTGTATGTTTATCTCTAATATGTCTGTCTGTCTGTTTTGTTTGTAAATCCTCTGCAACACAGGAATCATTTTTAGCACGGGATTTGTCTAAAAAAGTCTACTACAATATTCGCACTCACCAAGATTACTTCGGACGATAAGCTTCTTCGTCAGCGTTTCACGGTAGTCTTAAGCTGTTGAGGAAGCATTCAAAATATTTTTCATTATTATTATCTCCGGGCAAGAAAATCAAGAGGCTCGGCTATTTCTGGCAATAAAAGACATCCTTAAACTTTGTGGTTCACCATTTTAATTAATAAATAGAATAAAGGTGAAATTTCTGTAAAATCTTTTCCTGTTTACAATAAGGAACGTTATGCAAGGCTTAGTGTAGACGGAGCTAAAAGCACGTGCAGTAAACGACCAGTCGCTGTAATTCGGTGAAAAACACTATGAACGGTAAACAAATTACTGACAGGCGTCAGTAATTTGTTTACCGTTCATAGAAGTATAACGCTTTATTAAATATTACTTAAAATATTTTTAACTACTTTAGACACCTTGGAAATGAATTTAATCTACATCATTATAAGAAACTAGAGGATGCCAGCAGCTACGCCTGCATTTTTTTAAATTTACTCGTTTTGGCCGATCCCGTGGGAATTTTGGGGAATCCCTTCTAACACCCCTACGGTCCCCAAGGAACATACATGCCAAATTTCAGCTTCCTGCGCCCAATAGTTTTGGCTGTAGCGTGTCTGTCAGTCAGTCAGTAACGCAAGGATTTTATATGTTAAGATTGGTCGAAAATAATTATATTTTCTTGAGGCTGAATACTAACGGTTGTCTAATATTTTAGGATCTCGTGCACGGAACATGTTAAATTCGTCAAAAAATTGCATTACCTTGCTCTAATTTTTGTTCAAAGACTTGCACATTGTATCGGATGTTACATGAACATTGTCCACACGCTATTGGGTGAAGGGATGGGATGAAGCAGGTATCAACTTGGTTAAACTATAACCTATTAACATTGAATGCCGGTAAAACAAAGTATATGTGTTTTCATAAGACAGCTGCTTCAGCTCCAGATCCCTCGTTTCGTTTTCAGATACACAGCTGCAAAACGCAGGACTGCTGTAACTGTGAGTACCTAGAGAAAGTGGGATCAATTAAATATCTTGGCGTGGTTATAGACCAAAACCTTAATTTCAAAGCTCACATCTCAACCTTATCAAATCGAGTTCGAAGATCCGCAAATATCTTGAAGTTACTCCGAGCATCCGTATCACTAGAAACATTAAAAACTGTATATTTTGCATTGTGTCAATCCCTAATAACATACTGCATAACTTGCTGGGGGACTGCCTGTAAAACTTATATGTTAGAGGTTGAAAGAGCACATCGATCTGTCCTCAAAACTATGCTGAAGAAGCCTTTTAGGTACTCCACTAAAAGTCTATACAATGATTGTAAATTGTTAAATGTTCGTCAGCTATGTTTACTTAAATCATGTCTAAAAGTACATCGGATTGTTTTAAATTCTGAGGGGTACCAAGACCTTTTAAAGCGTCGCGTTTATAAAATTGATACGCCAAAAGTTAACACGTCATTTGCTAGACGTTTCAGCCCTTTTATCGAAAATTTTATATATAATAAAGTTGTAAAACTGTGTGACATTAAGCAATGTTCAGTAAAAGAGGCAAAATTAAAAATCATAAATTGGCTACTCACGTTAACATATGACGCTACCGAAAATCTTCTAGTTCATTCAATCTGAACAGTAGGCACTTAATGATCGAACTAGTTAGGATATACACGCAACAAAAGCTTATCTTATTTATATATTTATATTTAATAATATTTGTTTCCTTTACATACATATTATTTTATATTTTAGTTATAGTCTAGAAAACATATTGTGTTTAAACCTATTTATGTAATGTTAGTAAATATTTTAGCCTGATTCTTTAGTATAAGATTAGATAAGTACAAACATAAATGAAATGTTTAACTGTTAAGATGTCGACCGAGCTCTTATGTCAGTAACAAAATGTAAATCGTAACAGGCACCCACAGGACAGGCTTGCCTAGTGTGGGGCCGCCAGATAACAATCCACTGTATACTTTTATTGTCAATAAATGCATTTTTATTTATTTATTTATTATTTATTTATTAAGCAATATGAATGAATTATATTACTCATTTATAGGAGTATATCCGTGCTACAGTTTTACTCGTTTTAATTTGATTTAGAACGCACCCGTTTCACACATCTATACGATGAAAGTATTCCTATGGAAGGTTGTCATATTTGTTGACATTTAAACCTATGGTGACGTCCCTATCTGGTACCTACAGCATGCTACATATGATATTGTATACATAACAACCCTATAAAAAATATCGATTACTTATTCTTAGTAAATGTTTTGTCGACATTGACTGTTTGAGCCCTAACTAGTAAGCTAGAGACAACCTCCAGTTTACTAGTTAGGGTTCTATTTCAACCCAGGAAATTAAACTTTATTTTTTGTGACGAGTATGATAATTTGTTCTGACTTCTGTGTGTGGGTGTAACTAATTTAAAATCTATTTATATTTAAAGACATAAGTAGGTATGTTTATCGATTGTCTAGTTACCATAGTACAGGTTTTGTCTAATTTGGATCAAATAACAGTATGCTAGGTATCCTGAATTATTATTATTATTATTCATTATGTGTATTCAACAGCCCCGCAAGGTGGACCGACGATCTCGTCAAAATCGCGGGAGGCGGTTGGATGCGGGCGGCTCAAGACCGGTCTGTGTGGAGAACTTTGGGGGAGGCCAATGTCCAGCAGTGGACGTCGTTTGGCTGATATGATGATGATTCAACAGCCTTTATAGCTTTTGATAGAGTATTCATTAAATTATATTACTAAGTTACTTTCTAACTTACATTGTGATAGATTTTTATTCGTTCAAGCATATTCTTCACCGCGGAAGCTCCGGTGGCCGCTAACATACGCCACGTAAACTTCCCCGTTCTCGTTCTTAATTGTGAAGAATGGCTTGTTGCCTCTGATAAATCCTGCTCAGCTTAATGTGAAGATAGTGGCTTCCACCGAGGACTTGGATTCAAGAAAATTGCATAATGAATGGATGCAAAATTGCCTCGTATTAATTACTTGGAACTTAACGTTTTCCCCTTGAAATCGGTCAGAATTACAAGGAAAGAATAAAGCTTTTATTATCAACGCTATCCGTTGTAATTGATTGCCGGAAATTTTTGAGGTAATTTAATAGCAGTTTTTACGGTGAATTGTTCCTGAATTTTGTTGAGTCGTTTTTATGATTTCTTATACAGAGTCGAGCTGTGTTAGGAGAAAGACAGTCTGTGAGACAGTCTTTCTAAAATGTGAATAATTATTTTATTTTATTTATTAGGAATAACAAACAGCAGTATATTAAATATTAGACACAATGCAGTACAGAATAAAAGTAACAAATATACTACTCACGGCGTTATTCACAGATTACAATAAAAATAGCTAGCTGTTGATAAACTTCTCTTTTAAATATTAAAAATTAGAGCTTATATCTATAAATTAATTAGTAAGATGAAGGTTCAAGGTCTATCTTAAACTAGATGTAATTTATTTTTTAAATACATTCTTGGCAAGAAACATGTCAATTGAACAGAACTGTTTATTATATGTGTCAACAAGTCGGTGTAGTGGTGAGCGCTCACCAGAGTTGGTACGACAGAAATTGGTTGCAAATAAACATTATGAGCGTGTTTCACGACCATGTACAGTGCGAGGGACCAGATAACGCAAAAACTCTTTGGTATATGTCGTAACCAGTTAAGCTGGTTACGACATATACCAAAGAGAGTCATCATCTCGAGAACAGTGCGTCTAGATTGTAGGGTAATGAGGTTATATTTTTGTATCAAAGATTCGTAGGACAGTTTGTTGCGAAAGCATCTATAGTGCATGGCACGTAGATATTTCCGTTGCACCCTTTTATGATTTCTTTATATTTATTATAGAATGGATTCCAAATGGCAACGGCGTATTCCAATTGAGGCCAGACTATGGATTTGTATAAATATAAGTAAGTAGAGGGACGGCGGAATTCCCTAGTTGCTCTCATTACGAAACCATACATTTGGTACGCTTTATTAACAATACTATCCACGTGAGCATCAAGGTGTAGTTTTGAGTCCAACTTAACACCAAGATCACGAAGACACGAAACATTATCAAGAGAGCTATTACCAAAGCAGTATGTAAATTTGATAACATTTTTCTTTTTAGTAAAAGCCGTGTGGTTGACGGCATAGAATACAAGTGTCACCACCCCTATCTTCCCGTGGGTGTCGTAAGAGGCGACTAAGGGATAACACGATGCAAATATCATCTTTGCGTAGAGACGGAAAACTTGACATCAAACCTTATACGACTGCCTCGTTGGTCTCGCGGCATAAATGTGCGCGTGGGATCGGGAGGTCCCGGGTTCGATTCCTGGGTCGCGCAGTGTTATTGGGTTTTTCTGTGACTAAATTCCCGGTAGCAGCACGGAGTCTGGAAATAAGTCCGGTACGGCAATAGGCTCGCCCTTTATTACGCGGGACTAAGGTATATCTGGCGAAAAGTGGGTGTAGAAATACACCTCCGTCTACCCCTTCGGGGATAGAAGACGTGACGTTGTGTATGTGTGTGTGTTTTAGTAAAAGTGATGCTATGGCATTTGGGAAGATTAAGGTGAAGTTTATTAGTAGTGCAATAATTAAAAAAACGATCAAGGTCATTTTGGAAATCAATACAGTCAGAAATACTGGCAATATTTTTATAAATTTTAAGTTGTCCGCGTATAGCAGAAATTTTGAATTTTGGAAACAGTTTTTTATGTCGTTAATAAATAGAATGAATAGTAATGGGCCTAAAATTGATCCTTGAGGGACTCCTGAAGTAACCTTAATGGAACTGGATTCGTAGCCGTTAATCACCACCTTTTGTGTGATAAAGGATATAAACCACCATATGATGATTAACATTTTCAATTTAATTAATTTTATAACCTACATTAGATGTCAGCCGATATTCTACTTGAGATAGATAACTTGTTATATGCGATAAATGCAATAATCGCTTATATTTATTACTTTACCAGTATTGTTTTATTCCACTATTTACACAACGCACATTTTATTCTAAACTCACAAATATCCATCTTCTCCAAAACCCGTACCAGATTTTTCTAAATCGCACAAGCTCAACATGAAGGAACAATGTACGCAACAACGCGAAGGTCTCGTCACATCCGACCGCGTGTCACATGTTGTGTGTGACATGTGTCGGATTACAAGACACGGGGTTATTAGGCGTATATCACATGTTATATTTTGTATTGATTGTTTAAGAGCTTGTGTCGCGGAGGTTTTTTGTGTTTGTGATTGGTTCAGTTGTGTCTGACCTACAACAATTCCAAACAATGTTTATCCATGCACCGTACAGTCCCCACGGAATATTATGAGGTTTTTGAAAGATTTCCTAAATCCCTTTTGGGATAGTTTGTGGACCGTTATCAGGGTTAACGGCCACCTTATTATGCATATGATGCTATAAAGTTTAGCTGTTCATTTGTGCTGTCTAAGTTTTACTAGGTGTTTTATTGAAATAAGGATTAGCTTTATTAAGTACGCAAGGGTCTTAGATTGCCCCGTCAATTATGCCCTTACCTAAGAAGACCGAGATTGTATCTTAGGACTCCCTGGATTACTTATCAGTATTCCAAGGGTCTTGGAGGCAAGCGCTGTAAATTAACTAGTTAATTTAGCGGATTATTAAATTTTGGGGTTAAAAGTAAGTGAATTACTGTCTAGGGAGTTACGCGGCAAGCCTCGCGGGAAAACTAACGCACTTAAGACATCGGTGCGAAGAAGGCTTCGCAAAACGGCAAAACTACATAGTTTTATATTTTATCATTTTATGTAGGTTACAAGACTTTGCTCGCGGCTCCGCCAGCGTAAATTTTTCACCTAATCTTCCCATATCAATCGCCCTATCTATTGGTGCACACCGTACAAAAATCCGGTAGTTATTTATTCTATCGCTTTTATACAGACACTAGCTGACCCGGTGAACTTCGTACCGCCATTTTTTTTTTAATATTCGCTATTTTTAGGGTTCCGTACCTCAAGGTAAATAAAGGAACCCTTATAAGATCACTTTCTTGTCCGTCTGTCTGTCTGTCTCTCTGTCTGTCTGTCTGTCCGTGTATCACCACCGATTATCTCTGGAACGGGTGGACCTAGCAAATTGAAATTTATACCAGATATTGAGGTCTATGGTTGCTATTAGGTGTATGAAAATCAGGGTCCTGGGTCAACCCAATAAAAAGATATGGTCAAAATTAGATTTTTGCGAAAACTTGTAAGTACCAAACTGAACCTTAATTTTCAACTTTTTTTGACATTGGTTTTGACCAAAATTGACAATTCTAGGTCAACCGTAAGTACCCTATAGGTTTTGGGTCGAAAACCTATATGGTAGTTCCCGTTGAACTAGAATCACGAAATTTGGCCAAAAGCAGGGTCTTACAGCACAAATATAGGAAAAATTACAAAAAATAAAAAAAGTGCAAAATTTAAGGGTGACCCCATACATACATAGTAGACTTCATTTAAGATAGTCCTCTAAGTTGTATGGGCGCTCATACAGATTTAGAGGACTAGCGTAATTCAACCTCAAATAAGGTAAAATACGTACGGAACCCTCGGTGCGCGAGTCAGACTCGCACTTGCCCGAATTTTTTGTGACTCTAAACCATTCTCAAGTCCCCTTGAACATACACAAAAAATGTCATCATAATCGGTACCGTCGTTTAGGAGGCGTTCAGTGACATACACACGCACACAAGAAATATATATATAAAGATACAGGAAGAAAAGGGAGCTTCATTCTGTAATAAGTTTAAATATTCTGCGTTTTCTTTAAAGACGTGTCTAAAATCTGAGCTTACAGTTTCTGTCAAAATGGTGCGCTATTTTGAAATTTCATCAAGATAACTGTAATTTGTTTCGCTCCCACGGAGCGCTCAGCGATCGTGTACGTCACAGACTGAGCTACGATGCATAACAAACTATTATAGTGTCAGAATCTAATTACTTTAATGGCGCTGATAATATATCAAAGCTCATATAGCAATAGCCAATATCTCATTTTCCGAAACCAAATATTCATTAAAGATATTAAATTACTCAGCGAAATTAGGGCCAATCAACAACCAAATCAATACACAAACTGAGTACGATATCTAAATTGTCTTCAATCTACTAAAGCCTCCTTTCAAATAGATGTTCCCTCAAAGTAACCAATTTCGCACCGCTTTAGATACTTCGTCTAAAACTACCTTAACATCTAAAATTATACAGTTTCGCTTTTCATCTGCTTAATTAATTAGTACCTTAATGTATGGATGTCAGCGAGATGTTATAATTTTAAATGAAATTTCTTGCTTGTTTTGATATACAAGACTTTAAGGCTTTGTAGTACATGTTGGCGTTTGTATAGCGTGTTGCTAAGGGTAATTACGTTGAGGCTTGTAATTTTATATACTACATTATTAAACAGCGGAAATCTCTTCAATTTTTTTTGTGGAAGCTTTAGGTTTGCACCTTGTCAGCAGTGAAACAATAAATACGAAGGAATATAGCATATAATATATGAGGCTAAGCATGGTAGCCTCACCGCCTTAACATTTCACTGAGGCTGTGGGTTCGTTTCCCATACGGGACAGCAATTCGTGACTATGATCCGGTAACGAAAGCAAGAAAGTTAATTGTTGCAGTTTTTGGAGTGTATTTTTGCATTAGTCGGTTTTGGTTAGTTTAAAACTTAAACATTAGTTTTTGAGTAATACTTATAAATCACGTAAAAATCCATGTTTCGAGCATGGATATCCATGTTTGATAGTTGAATTTTTGTAAAGTAGGTACCCTAGAATTCAGTATTCATTCTAGTCAGTCGTCTTGAAAAAATAAAACTACCATTGTGTAGAATAACAAAAATAAATAAAAGAAGTTAAAGTAAATGAAGTAAAACTCGAGTTAGATTTACATAAACAGTAGCAAAGTACCATTTTGATCACAACAGCTTTAAAAGAAAATCGCATCATAATCAGTTCATTTGTTTAGGACCCTCAGAGATACAGATCTGCGGACATGACAAAATTACAACAATTCTCTATTATTAAAGAAAAAATAAAATGCAGTTCCATAAATCGAACCCATAGTCCCAAATTTGGCGGCAAACTATTTCCACTGTACACATAAGCAAAAGACTAGAACATCACGTAGTCATACCCGTCGCGTACGTAAGTATGTGCTCGTTTAAAACACTACGCCTCTATAAACTAAACACACATTCAGTATGGACGTTTATGGCCTACACTGAAAAATAAATCTTCATATACTTACATAATAAATGTATGTTTGTAAAATAACTGAACAAAACGTGTTGTTGACTTGTTTCGGCTTTAGTGACTTCTGTAAGTATTTTCAGGTGGTTTTAGGTGTGTGTTTTGTTTGCTTTTATATGCAGTTATTAATAAAAATATATATCTTGTATTTTAATACCAAATTTAGTAATTGATATATTTCAGAAATTCGTGTCTGCGTATGTTTTTGTTTGGCCGCTTTACTAAGCCTTAGGCGAAAATAAGAACAATAGTTTAGGCGTAACCTGCCTCATATTTTGAAGGTTACATACGACTGTCCACCAAAACAATAGGTACATTATTCAAGTATTTGACAAACAAACACACCACAAGGTGTTTAACCAATTCGGCATCAACCGATTTTAGCATACATTTAACGTGCTATTAATATTAATACTTTCTTACATTCACACTCGCAGTAAACACATTCCTATCCCGCCTCGATCGCGATAGGTTGCCGTGTCCTAAGCATACATACATATTTCATAACTGCCGCGGTACGAAATCCGAGGAAATACGCGACGCTGTTGTTGTACCTACAAGTCCCTATGTTAATATCTAGAGCCTTATTATAGAAACGTGTAGCCTTACTTATGTACAGGACTATATCATAGCCTTAACGGCTTACAGTTTGCGAATTTCGCATTATAATAATACGATAACTTGGTGAATATGTTTCTGAAAAAAGATGTTTTGCGATGTAAGATAGGTAGAAGTTTAATATGCGTACCTTGGTGGGTTGTATATGTATTCAAATGTGTTTACTGTTTATGTATCGTAAGTTGAAGTTTTAGGTCAGATATGATGAGCTAGATGTTTATATGAGTTACCTGGAGGTAAGATTTTAGATAAAGCTTTATCAAGAAAACAGTTTGTCACTGGCGTATAAATATACTCCTGCCAAAAGCGAATATGCTTACCTCAATACCGCATAAATTCCATCTTCTCTTTATTCGTGTCGGTCTTGATGAAAGGATTGTGATGAGGCAACATCATTATTGATATTCAATGTGACCTTGCTCACAAAATGTCGCCATCCTGGCAAAAATCCATTTTCACATACATAGCACACATATTCGATAATTACAAAACTATTATATGTAATGTCGGTCAATGTCATCTAATGCCGCGTTACAGTGTTCTAGCATGTTCGCTTTACACTCTATAATCAGCTACACGTGCTTCAATGAATATCTTTAATGCGGTACAAAATTGCAGCAACAACAACATCACCCGTAATTTAAAAAATACTTATCATAATGGTTGACCACTGTATTTAAAACATCATATTATAGGAAGAGTTTTGGCCGAAAGGTGTTGTCTATTGGCGTTTTTATGGGAGGTAACGCAACAACACACAGCGAAACACGCCGATGTAAACTACACCTGTGTCATTATATTATTATTATAAATTGTATTGTTATAGTTTGTATGTTAGTCTATAAGGTATATATCTGTATGGGTTTTATAACCTGGAATAAATAAATATTATTATTATTATAGCAGCCCGTTCCCCATTATTTGCTAGTCAAGCCAAGCGTTCAGTTGCCAGCGAAAATTTTACGACCCATGGCAGTAAGCAGATACCTACTTTTCGCTTTTTTACAGTCGGGTCATCATGAGCATTCTTTTTACTTCCAAACGAAATAAATTCATTTACATTCCGAACTTAAGAGCTACTTTAGATTAACGCAACACCTTCACGTAACAGAATAGGCCTCCATCCGGGGCGCTCGCAAGTAAAATTTTATTGCCAGAATTCGCGTTCGTGTTTCCACTAAAAATACATTTTACCTCTGAGTTTCCTTTCGTATGAAAATTTGTTGCGTTCGCACGTTCATGTTTGTGTGGGTGCTTCGACAGAACGCGACATCTTTTCGACATGGATATTGCTTCATACCGAACGAAATAAATACTAAAATTCCTTTGATTCTGTATCGGATTCTCGGATGTAAATAAAACTTGAGACACTGATTTTCTCGAACTTTATTAAATTGCCCCCTAATTCAAATTTGACCTTGATAATGATGCTTAACTTGAGTAAAATCTTGAGTAGTCCTTCTCATTTGAAGTCGCATCGCTACCGTGTCGTTTTGTGCAAAGAGGTTTATTTCTTTGGCTCAAACTTATGTCCTTGTGCCAATCATGGAACTGTCGCGAGATGTTGTGTTCAGAATTAGATTACGGGGTCCCTTCCGGTTATGTGATAGGTATGCATTAACATTTTGTATAGTAGGTATACAGGATACAGGAAAAATGTTGAGTCGCTTTTTATACTATTGTAAACATCCGGTGTTTTTATGATGACTATGGATTAAAATGTGAAAATGATATTTGAGTTGTTATTTTTAGTGTATGTCAGAAAATTAAGAATATTTTCTCTTTGAATACATAATTATTATTACGACACTTCATATTTATAGCACATTTTTTATTTTGTTACGAATATATTTCGGTTTACGGGTACAGTAAGAGTTTTGGTCTATACAGATTCAAGAGCAGCACTAGCCCAGTTAGGACAACCTTATTATTGCCATACAGAAGGTATTCGTTTAAACATCCCACTCCGTTTAGTTTTCAAGATCACAAGCGTATTCAATTCTTAATAAAATGTAGGTTTGCCCGGTGTCGGCAAGTAGATCGTCGGTCTCTGCTATCATGAAGATCTCAGTCGTCGAGAATGCAGTAAGTATTATGACCCTTTTGACACTAGTCTCTTCTCGGGATATAGCTATGAATGCAGGTAGTCGCTTTGTGAAAAAGCTAACAAAGCTATAATGATGATTATAATACAGGCATCAAAAGAATAACAAAAAAAATCACTCATCAAAAACAAACGCTTAAGCCATTAGTCACTTGGTACAGACGACTAAAATACCATTATGCAATAAGTAGTACTATTACCAAGCGGTTGTCTACTGCATTATGCAAAGCCCCGTTCGCTTAGCTACATTTTAGTGCCCAGGTTGATTTTTACGTTTTGCGCAAAGCTCCGTTGGATAACGTTGTCTTTTACGTAAATGGTGTATGACGGATCGCTTACACTGACTACTTTTCGGTGCTTTAAATAGATTGATCAGTTTTGCATCAGTAGTGAGGATTGAGCATAAACATCTGACTCGAAGCCTTATTATAGACGCTTATGTGTGCAACTACCTACTATCTGTAATCATCTATATTATTGACACACTCTCACAACAGAAAAGTGTAGTACTAAAATAAGTACCTACTTAGTACATCTACCTACCTAATCTGGCAATACCTGTGTCTTTGTGAAGCACGTAAACATAACCTTATAAAAAGTAATAAAAACGCGGTACAAAAATAAACACAGGCATCGGATGGCGGTATATATGTATAACCGGATCCTCCAATTACGTAAGCCAGCTAGCTAGTCATCATCTAGGGACAACAGATTGCAGCTGCTCTGCAGGAAAGGCCCGCCATTTCCATAACATTTGCATTAGACAAAATCCTTTTCCTCAGCAATATTGGGACAATAAGAGCCTACCTAGTTAATTTGTGTGTGCGAAGCACCAAGATTTGACTGCTAATTTAGACGAAATTCCACATTTAACTGTATTTCAGCACCCATGAAACCGTATTAGAGTCGTTTAGTAATTTACTTAAAAATTAACCGCGGCGGCCTTATATTTGGCTTTAGGAGCCTTATTGCAAAGTACCCACTTAACCAACAACAGTGAACTCGTATTACTTTCTCGACGTGACTCTGACTCAATGTTGTTATTTGAGCATTTTTTACGTCGTTTCTGTCATGTTTAGTGATGTGGAAAATTTTGGTTGAATTTTGTTGTACGTCATTACGTTTTGAGTTCGTTTGATGTAGATTGTTCATGCAACGTTGGGTTTACCAAAAGATTTTTATGTTCAAAGTTGGTTTTAGTTGTATAAGCACGTGTATTATATACGTGATTACGTACGTGTATTATAGGTAAAGATGGTCTGAAACGGATAGGGAATGACTTTAGTAGAACTCTTTATATTTTTTGAGTTCATTACTTTTTCAACTAGGCTGACTTACCTTGTCAATGCCACTAGAAAAACTTACTATAATTAGAGCTGTCATAATAATGTCTGGCATCCTTTACAATTTTTATATCATTTATTTGGATGCGTCTGTTAATAACGAGTTATTTCTACGACTGTAGTTTTAAAATAGAACTAGTATATAATAAATAGTTATTATTAGTAAAAATAAATAGTTCTAAAAAAGAACATTTTTAACCTTGGATGGCCTTTTAAACATTATGAAAGACGTTTTAAAATAACAACACTAACTACTTTAAAATACCGACAACTACAAAAAGCGTATTTATTACCGCTACAATTTTTATTCCAGAAATATGTAGTTTCGCTTCGGGCAAATTAATAGATATAAAATTCAACGATGGTTGAAGGAAGATCGTAAGAGACAGTCAGTTCCCTCATTTTCTGTAAATATTTTTATTTGTATTAAGTAAACGATATGAACATTTACCTTGTTTACCAATAGTAATTTCACTACTCCCAGAATATTATGACTTAGCTAAATTTGTATTTCTCCGTAATAAGTTTCTTGTTAAAATGTATTAAATTTCTTGCTTACAGTATTTACCTTTATAAGAGGCACATTTACCGTATCTTCAGATATGAAAATAGAGAAACTGTATCGCAGAGTTGTTGATTTTGTAAACCATTATTATCACTACCTAAATAAATGAACGCCTTGTGAGATGATTAAAGTTACAATCAAATTTCAAAAGTCAGTACGACTGATGAAAGTGACTATGATAAACCAATTTATTCACCAACGCAGTTAGTTAAGTAAAAATAAAAATTGATGATTCGTCATTTCGTACAGTATATTAGTAAAATATTTTTTGTTCATAGTACCTTTTCGTAGTGTCTGGGTGCTGTTTCCGTTGATTGTATGTTTTTCTCTATATATGTTTGTCTCTCTGTCTTGTTTGTAAGTCCTCTGCAACACAGGAATTCCTAGCAAGGGAGTCTTTTTGAAAACGTCTACTACAACTTTCATAACCACAAAGATCATTGCAGAAGATAGGCTTCTTCGTCAGCTTTTCACGGTGGTCTTAAGCGGTTGAGGAAGCATTCAATATATTTTTCATTATTATTATCTCCGGGCAAGAAAATCAAGAGGCTCGGCTATTTCTGGCACCATAAGCCATCCTTTAATTCTTTGTTCGCCGTTTTAATTAATAAAATAAATTTATTAAATAGAATAAAGGTGAAATTTCTGTGAAATCTTTTCCTGTTAACAATAAGGAACGTTATGCAAAGCTTTGTGTAGACGCCGCTGAAAGCGCGTGCAGTAAACGTACTGTCTAGGTAATTTAGGATTTGTTGAGAAGCCTGTCAGTAATTTGTTTGTAGTTCATAGAGTTTTCAGAAATGGTTTATAAAATATTGCATAATATTAAATCAAAAACAGTAAAAGAGGATTGCTGATTGCAGCATAAATGGGCCGGCTCGACCTCGAAAGTACTACCCTCTCACAGAAAATCGACGTAAAATAACTGTACCTAAGTATATTCTCACATTTCGTTCGGTGAGTAAGAGCGCCGAAGGCCCATTCCCTATGCCTTCTCCCTTATCCCATTCCTCCTATTCATTTTCTCAAACCAAAAGGCAACACACTTGTAACTCCTCCGGTGTTGTTTGTGTACATGGGTGGCGGTAATCGCTTACCACCGCAGGCGATCTGTCTGTAGTATTAATTACTCTAAGTAAATGACTTCGACGAGATTGACTATTTGAGGCTAATACGAGGTAAGCTTGAGATAAGCTTGAAACTACCAGTTAGGGTGTATGTAATCCCAGGAAAACGCTTTTTGTGAGTACGATTTTTGTGCCAACTCTTGTGTTCCTTCATTCTCATTCTCATCACATCCACTCCATTTGTATTTAAAACATACGTATGTTTATCTAGTTACCATAGTATGGATTCTGCCTAATTATTGTATCACATGACAATGTGCTAGATTTCCTTGGTTATTATTGTTTTGCATTATGTGTCTTCAACAGTCTTTATATCTTTTGATAAAATAGTCTTTAAATTAATAAGTTACTAACTTACTTATTTTTATTCGTTCTAAGCATATTCTTCACCGCGTAAGCTCCGATGGCCGTTAACTTACGCCACGTAAACTTACCCGTTCTCGTTCTTAATTGTGAAGAATGGCTTGTTGCCTCTGATAAATCCTGCTCAGCTTAATGTGAAGATAGTGGTTTCCACCGAGGACTTGGATTCAAGAAAATTGCATAATGAATGAATGCAAAATTGCCCTTGTATTAATTGCTTGGAACTTAACATTTTCTCCGTGAAATCGGTCAGAATAACAAGGAAAGAAAAAAGTTTTTTATTATAAACGCTATCCGTTGTAATTGATTGCCGGAAAGTTTTGAGGTAATTTAATAGCGTTTTTTTATGTGAATTGTTTCTGAATTTTGTTGAGTCGTTTTTATGATTTCTTATACAGAGCCGAGCTGTGTTCGGATAAAGACAGTCTGTAAGACAGTCTTTCTAAAATGTGAATATGATGATTATCATTTTCAATTTATTTTATTTTATAACCGATACCGAACCGACATTAGATGTCAGCCGATATTCTACTTGAGATAATAATAATAATATTCTACCACATTCACACAACACCATCTAGTCCCAAACTAAGCAGAAGCTTGTACTATGGGTACTCGATAATGGATAAACATACATATATACATTATTTTTGTAAATACGTACATATTATACATAGAAACACCCAGACCAAGACAAACATAAATGTTCATGCACACAAATGTTTGACTTGAGCGGGAATCGAACCCGCGACCTTCGGCGTAGCAGTCGCTTACACTTCCGCGGCGCCAACCGGTCGTCAGATAGATAACTTATTTATGCGATAAATGCAATCATCGCTTATATTAATTAATACTATTACTAGTTTATTCTACTCATTACACAACGCACATCTAAGTATATAAACTCACAAGTATTGGAACCATCTTCCCTAAAACCCGTGCAATATTTTTATTAATCGCACAAGCTTAACACGAAGGAACAATGTACGCAACAACGCGAAGGTCTCGTCACATCCGACCGCGTGTCACATGTCGTGTGTGACATGTGTCGGATTACGAGACACGGGGTTATTAGGCGTATATCACATGTTATATTTTGTATTGATTGTTTAAGAGTTTGTGTTGCGAAGATGTTGTATTTTTCGGTCTGTGATTGCGTAAGTACGTATAAAATATCTTTACAAAGAAGAAGAAATACCTACTGTGTTCTGCAATTAGAACCTTGGACCAAAATTCTTTCGCATCCTGTAATGAGTAACTTGAAACTTGGTTGGCAGATAAACATGTGTCCTATGTCACAGAATGCCATGTATGTCGTATTAGTTGCATAATTTTAATTATGAGTTATAATTATCACGACTGAGGAACTATTATATAATGACAATAATGATATTTATTTGTCGGCTAATGAGTCCTTCGCCTCCTCAGACAGTGAGAGTTTTTGTTCAGCGGACGGTACTTTAAGTGAACGTCTGCAAAGCGCACTCGCACGCCATTCATGTTTTCTTAATGTGTGTCATATCAACGCTCAGAGCATACCCAGCCACTACAGTGATTTACTGGATACGTTTTGAGATTCGAATGTGCATGCCGTCCTGGTTTCGGAGAGCAGGCTAAAACCAAATCTTTTTTCCACTTTTTACTCACTGCCTGGCTTCATCCTCATCCGATATGATAGAATCGGTAAAAGAGGGGGTGGTGTTGCCATCTACCTCAGCAGTGTCTTTTCTTTTAAAATATTAGCTTCTTCACCCACCTCTTCGCCTGCGGAATACTTATTTCTCGAGATTGACATCAAGGGAGCTAAAGCTGTCCTTGGCGTCGTGTATTGTCCTCCCTGTACTGACTATTTCACCAGTCTCGAACCGATTCTGGAATCTTTAGGGTCTCAGTATGCGCATCACATTGTCATGGGCGATTTTAATTCCGACCTCCTCTCCCGGTTTTCCAGTCGTTCCCATAAGCTCCTCGACATCACTGAGTGAACCAGCCGCCATGTATAACCAGCCTCTCTTGCAAGCCACATACCACAACGATAATGGGGAGGATACTTGGCTTGACTTAATGCTTACCTCTGCTCCTTCCTTTGTAACCTCCCACGGTCAACTTCTTGCACCTGGATTTTCGCGTCATGACCTCCTTTACCTTACATACCGTCTGAAACCTTCCAAATCCCCACCCAAAGTTGTGCGCATGCGTTATTTTGGTCGAATGGATGTAGATAAACTAAGTCAGGATGCTGCATCTTTAAACTGGGACAACTTGTTATCTGCCTCCACGGTGGATGAAAAAGTGGATGTGTTCAATGCTGTTGTTGGTGAACTCTATGATGTCTATGCCCCTATTAGGCGGGTGAAGCTGAAGCGTCCACCGGCACCCTGGATCACAGCGGGTGTCCAAATGGCTATGCGCCGTAGAGATCGGGCGTTCAGGCGGTACAAGAGGGACCGATGCGAGGATAATTGGGCGCTTTTAAAATCTGCAAGAAATCGGTGCAATCTGATGGTGCGCAACGCCAAACGCCGACACATTCTCGATAATATCACCTGTTCATCGCCTGCCAGTACCTGGAAATTCCTTGGGACACTAGGTTTGGCAATCAAAGGCGTACTGATTTTCGTGGGGCTCATGATTTGGACGATATCAATCGTTTTTTCACCACTACTGCCACGCTCGATCACCAACTCATGAGTCACACGGTTCAGTATTTAGATGGGTTACCTCAACCCAACATAGATTATTTTCGTTTTTCTCCCGAGTCTCCGGGCGATATCAAAAAGGTCATCCTCTCCATAAAATCTAATGCTGTGGGATACGACAATATCAGCCGTCGCATGATTACGATGATCCTGGATTAACTCTTGCCGGCAATATCCCACATCATTAATTTTTCCCTAGAGTCTGGTACCTTCCCTTCCTTGTGGCGCAAAGTCTACATAATCCCACTGCCCAAAATCCAAAATCCTACTCTCCCCGAACACTTCCGACCTATTTCTATCCTACCCTTCCTTTCCAAAGTGCTTGAGGGCTGTGTCTATAAGCAACTATCTTGGTTTGTCCATCACAACAACTTGTTGAGTTCTTTTCAATTAGGCTTCAGGCCTGGTCATAGCACAACCTCTGCCCTCCTTAAAGTGACTGGCGATATTCGTGAGGGAATGGAAAACACCAAACTAACTGTGCTAGTGTTGATTGATTTTTCCAATGCCTTCAATACCGTCAGTCACGAAATTCTATTACATGTCCTCTCCCACCCCAGGTCTCGGCTGGAGCTCTGGATTGGTTCTCAAATTATCTTCGAGGTCGCCAGCAGTCCGTCCGCGTCGACGAGTCCTCATCAAGATGGTTTGACATTACTTCTGGCGTTCCTCAAGGCGGCATTCTTTCACCTCCTTTATTTTCAATTTTTATAAATCTCTTAACTCAAAATCTTCAGTGCGCCTACCATTTGTATGCCGATGACTTGCAGATTTACTCACAAGCAAATGCGGATTGCATTAGTGACGCCATCGGTAAAATTAACGACGATTTTGCAGCAATATTGACCTGGTCGGACAACTTTGGTCTAACGGTAAATCCCAAGAAGACTCAGGCGATTATTGTGGATAGTCAGTGGATTATAAATAGAATTGACGTCTCGTCCCTACCGGATATCACATTCAATGGGACCACCATTAGTCTGTATCCTACAGTAAAAAACCTCGGGCTACACTTAGACAACGCGCTGAAATGGCAAGCTCAAATAACTCAGGTAAATCAGAAGGTCACTGGTTCTCTGCGCGCTCTCTACCGCCTAAGGAACTTTCTACCATCCGAGACCAAGACAATGCTAGTGCAAACTTTAATTTTCCCACTGATTGACTATGGCGATGTATGTTACTTCGACCTGAATGCAGATCTCCTTAATAAACTTGACTGTCTTTTAAATAACTGCATTCGATTTATTTTCAATCTTCGCAAGTATGACCATGTGTCTACTTATCGCTCCCAACTAAAGTGGCTTCCTATACGTCAGCGCCGTAGTTTGCGTGCTCTCACTACCCTTTAAACTATTCTTATGTCCCCCACTTCTCCGCAGTATTTAACCCTCTATTTTCAACTTTAATGCACCCACCATGAACGAAACCTCCGTTCTGCTAACAACCTTCTTCTCACAGTACCCTCTCACAGCTCAAATTTTCTTTACTCCTCTTTCACTGTTCAGTCTATCCTTCTGTGGAATGCCTGAATATATATATATATATATATATATATATATATATATATATATTTTTTTTGTATATATTTATTTATATATTATTTCATATAATATCCTGTACTTGTATATTTCTATGTAGGCTTATAATTTGGATATATTTACGTATAATTAAAATTTATGTATTAATTGTTATGTATGTATTAAATTTACATTTAAAACTATCTTATTTTGTTAGCTTTAATTCATTTCTGTTAAGTAATTTATTACACCTACTTTTTTTCTCTCTGCACCACTTTAAGGTAGACTGGGAGAAATTACCCATGGCATTAAGTCCGCCTGTATATTTTGTGTAAGTATATAAGGTTTTAAAATAAAAATAAATAAAAAATATATTGGTTCTTTAGATCGGTGAGATATTTGGATCAAGAGTTAAAAAAAAACAAGACTGCCTCCGTGGTCCAGTGTATAGCGTATGCGACTGCTGTTCGGAAATCCGGGGTTCGATTCTTGGGTCGGGCAAACGTGTTACTAGGTTTTTCCTAATTCTCAGTAGTAGCACGGAGTCTGGTGATGTGCCGTGAGGTAACGGCAATAGGCTTGCCCCCTATTACGGACAAAAATTCATGGCGAAATGTGGGTGTAATATTTACACCTCTGCCTACCCTTTCGGGAATACAGGCGTGAGTCTATAAAATAAAGAAAAATATAGTAAAAAACAGTTCTCCTACTTTCAAGCAAATCCTAAAATAGCAAAAGGAGTCATTAGGGCATTACATGCCTCATCTGACGAATTGGCGATATTTTTCAAAAACATTACAGTGTTATTCGTCAGGAAGTAATATCTAACTTAAATTTACCACCCTTATCGATCTGGTTAAGTCGACGTTTACTGTAGACAAACAAGATCAGTTTATCCAAAGCCTCTGAAACTCAAACGAAAACTCTTTTCGGCTTACTCGGTTTTCTAGGTAATGCGAGTACTAATTAGAACGTTATTTGAGGCTGAAACTGGATATTGTACACATTAATTAGCGTTTGTAGGTCACAACCAAAACCAATTTCAATCAGACGCGGCGCTAACGACCTAACCTTGTTCGCAAAAACTTATTTCAACATCTTTTGCGAGAAAATAAAATGTTATATTCATTATGTACAAGGTCTACGCTGAAATAGACGTCACAATTACTTTATCTCTGTGTTTTATGAGGCTGTCTAAATGCTGGGTATGAATAACTGAGTAAGCTAATGTTATTATATAGCTCTGAAAACTACGACTAAGCCACGTAGTAACTCCTAATTTTGGAACAAACATTTATAATATGAATTTCATGACGAGGCATGTTTTCAACTGCGTATATCTTGTTGATCTTAAGCAAAATCTTGACAGGCAAAATTAAGCAGTATTTATTTATTTCAAAGAAACTATTTGGGACAATTTTATCTGTACAGTTGAAGGTCAGCCTATATAAGTTTGTATCGAGGCTGCTTCTAAAAATAGCCATTTTGATGAATTCAATAGTACCTACTTGAAATAATTTCATATAGTACTAGGTATAATTAAATACACATGTTTATTTCAATGTTTTTCAGAATATTTAGCGCGAACTGTTGGGATGCTGACATTTTGGCACTTTTGCAAACAACGATATCATGGATGTAGGACAGTGCAGTACTTGGTAGATATGTCGATAAGTATAGCATAAATATAATTATAGCATAAATTTAATTATTACTGTAAATGACAGGCAGTTATTCAGCAAAGTGGACCGTTAAGTTTGTAATGGTAGTGGGAAATGGAGGCAACCTTTATTCGCGTGTTTCGTTTGTAATTATGAGTAACCCTAATGTTTAATCTGTAACTTAAATATTTAAAGGGATTTCAGAAACACTTCAAATATAGGAACACGTTCGTCTTGTAAATCCAATTATTTCACTCTGAGTGGTCCTAATGCACTACCCTGAGCTACACTTGCTTACGCAAAGCATATTACTGTTATGCTCCATTGCCTTTATACTACCAAAGCTCTCTGTGATACGAGGTATATGTGCAAAACGTTTTGCTTCAGTCTGTTGTCTCAGAAACCTCAGAGATGTCTTGGAAACAAGACGGTGGAGATGTCACAAGGCTTTGTTATCACGAGCTCGAGGCAGTCTGCGTTTTGACATCGCACGTACATAACATTCTGGATATTTTGTGTCTCTGTTGATGTAAATTTTCGTTGTTCTTGTTTTAGGGACTTGTTTCCACAAGCTGTGCGATAAAAGATTGTAAATTTTTGGCAATGTTTTGGTAAAACTCTCTTAAAATATTACAAGCTTGAAATATATTACGCTTGATTACTTCACGTCCATCATTCTACATTTTGTGTTTTATTTATAGCATCTACTCTATCAAAATGAAACATATTTTAATGAAACTAAAAAATATTAAAATGTATCAAAAGTAAAACATTTTCATTTAGAATTGCTGAATCATTTTAATGTTAAGTATTTGATATGTTTTTCAAAATAAAAATGTTTTAATCGATTTTAATCTTTTGCAATTTGTATACCTCATACAAGTTGTATGATAAATTTGTTTTATTGAACGACATGAAATCTTCGGATATGTATACAACGTGTAAATGAAATAACGCACATCCTCAGACACCCCAATTAGAATAACTTGTTACAATCATAATGCATGCATTGAATTTAGTTTTTTATTTGCGTAAATATTGTTTTTTGAAGAAAGTATAAACTCGATTAAAAGTAAAAAGCGTGGTCACTATAAATTTACGCACGCACACAAACACACGAAACGGTTGCTATGGTAAACAGACGACAGCGATCTGATAGGAACGAAATACCTACGATACGATATAAACAAATGTTTCAAATTTAGTCTTTATACAACACTCTGATAGAGTGGGGTTTACAAGAATGATGTTTGAGTAATTTGTCAGCTACTGTTGATATTTCCAAAGATATGACTACCTATTTCTTTCCATCACACTTTTCGGCTTTGGAGTGGACAGTCGACTTTGTATAAAATTATTTATTGTTTGTTAATAACATGCACACGATCCATTGTCTCATAATATTGTAAATGACTATTTAGCTACCTAGCATTATTGATAGATAAAGTAAAGGAATATCAATGAGAGAATAAAGCAAGATCGACGTGTGTAAATTAATAGTTACATTAATAGAATAATCAAATAACTTACAGGATAAAATCACATTATTTTAGTCCACTTAACACTGTCTTCACTGTCCCCTCACGCATCACATCTTTTCACTGTTTTAAAAGCAGCTAATATGTATCAACTTAACTCCTAGGCACTTGTTGTCTCCTCACAATAAACTAGTGATTTAACATTTTCCCACAGTGAAAAAGTCCGGGGGCGACAAGTTAACATCAAGATGATGCAGAACGTTCCACACCAGCACCGTCATGTTGATAATTACAATTTTATTCACACAATTAAAATATTTTTTCGCAACTCTCGCTGACAGATTCTCGATGGATGACTAGATACTTGTCATAACTTGCCAAAGCGCATCGCCAGCGCTTGTCATTGGCCAGCGCGGGCGATACATTACGTCTCGCTCTTGCCTGTTGATTATTACGTAAGCGAAAGATAGATGATAGATATTTTCGTAGTAAATTGTGTGTATTGTCTTTTGCCGCTATTGTGTTGTACTAATGTGTGCGTTCGTGTGACCGAACGTCGAACCATGAAACAAATGCATTTTAAAAGAAGGCGTTCTGCTTTGACTTAAGGTTTATTTTCATATATTTCAACTTTTGAAATAAATGAGTGACTATAATTTACGTTATTTTTATTATTTTAGAACTAAAAATAAACAATATTAAAAATGACAGTAATGGATTCAGTAGCCGATTCTGAACTAACTACTTTCAGGAAGTGCATTTAAATTTGTTACGGGTTGTATACGTATACATTTAGACGTATTATTAGTATTCACAAGACTTCTTTTCAGCTTACTTTTCTATTGATAACAATTAATAATAACGAATTTAAGCTCAAAAATAAAATTAATGCTTAAAAAATCCACTTTCCATTTTCAGGATGAATATTAAGAGCTTCT
Organism: Euclidia mi; assembly: GCA_944739405.2. Taxonomy (NCBI): domain Eukaryota; kingdom Metazoa; phylum Arthropoda; class Insecta; order Lepidoptera; family Erebidae; genus Euclidia; species Euclidia mi. The sequence goes on from OX123185.2 coordinate 98,635,522, forward strand.
CAGATTTTATCACATAGTTACGAGTTGACAAAATATATAATAAAATATCTATAACAACATGTATTCCCTGTACTAAGTGGCAATTAGGGCGAGAAAATATGATCAAACATCAATAACTCTATGGATGACTTTATACATGAGTATAAGGAGAAATGTACCTACATACATTCACGATACATGAAATAAATGTTCAAGCATTCCGCTTTATTAAAATATTTTATTGTAAATATTTCACATTTTACTAAACTAGAAGCTTTGTTTGCATAAACAAGGATACCTCAAAGCTTTGTACCGTTGCGCCCACGGCGGTGAAGTGTCACATGTGTGTCACAGAGCGATGTTTTTTGTTCAGCCTTTACGAGCAGTCGTTTGGAATGACTCTGAGATTGTTTTGGGTGGGTCACTATCTCTTTTACTGGAATACGTAAAACTACGGAAGCAATAGTGTAGTGGAGAGGCAAAAGACTGCTACGCAGAAGTTCTTGGGTTTGAACCCACGGTGCGCATTATTGAATTTTCAAAGTGCGTGTTCTCTTGTTAATTATAGCATGCTAGAGTCAACCAGCATGTCTGAAAGTTATCCATACATTTCTAGAAAGATATGTGAAGTCTGCCAACCCGTACTTGGCAAGCGTGATAGACTATGGCCTAACCATTATCTTCATGACAAGAGGCTTATTCCTAAAAGTGGAACAACGAATAGAATTCAAAATAGGCCAATATTATTATTACAGTCTAAAAGCTAAAGAGCTTTCTACATTGACACGACAATCATCAGATAAAATCCTCTCATCTTAGTTTTTAGTGTCTAGATCACAAAAAATGCATGTCGGGAATCATGTCTAAGACCCTGAACTAAAAAGAAAATACTTGAATGGGTATATATTTTTTGGCAAGAATAAAAGATAAATCTAGTTTTCATATCTAAATCATTTTATCATCCCATAGTTGAAAATCAAATTTAATAATTATGTATGATATTATCTACCATAATATTAGATGCATAATTATAATAATAATGATCACGACTAAAAATAATATAATCTAGCATAATGTACTGAGCATAAATAGAACGCTAAACTATATAATTATGGTAAACTAATACACTAAAACTATTTTGCAAATAGCAATTTCAGTAATATACACAAAACATTCTTATTACGCGAGGTAATCTATGTTTTAATTATGTTAAATCATAATAGTAAATGTGAAACAGACTTTTCAAGATTATTATCAATAGAATCATCTAGTCATCATCCTCCTAGCGTTATCCCAGTCTCAACCTGGGGTCCGCTTTCTAGTCTAACCGGATTTGGCGGAATATTAGCTTTTCCACGGAGCGACTGCCTGTCTGACCTCTGCAACCCGAAGGGATAGCGATATTCCATGGTTTGGATTAGTGTCAGTTTATTTTAGAGGTACTGACGCCCTATAATGACTGTCAAAGATCATCATGACAGCCGGGACCGACGGCTTAACGTGCTCTACGAGGCACGAGACAAGCGATAATTAACAATTCAATACGCACATACCTAACTCCGAAAGTCAGTGGTCGACGCCGTGGATTCGAACCTGATACCCTCTGCATGGCAGTCCGTTGGTATCTCCTCTAGGCTATCGCTGCATTTAGTAATTAACCTAAATGTTGACGTTCATAAGCGTCACTTTGTGGCCTAAATGAATAAATATGATTTTGACTTTGTCTAACGTCTTAGCGTTATCTCGGTTGCAACCAAGACTGACTTTTTTGTCTGCATGCTTTTGAACCCGGGGTCCACCTACTAGTGTTACTAGACATGACAGAATATCAGCTTTAACATGGATTTTTAGATTATTTCTCTGGAGATTTGCTTTGATTGCGCTGTTGTTTAGCTACTCTTACTGCTAAGTCGTAAGTCAGGCAAATCTTTGAGTGATGAGCATGATTATGTTCTATGTTTATACATGGCTGGACACGAAGAGCCAAAATTCACGCTCAGTTGCGTGCCACTGGAAAGGCCAATATCCAGCAGTAGATTAATAGCAGGCTGTTTATGATGATGTTTAATCGTATGCATTTTAATACTAACTATATAAAAATGTTTTCAATTATCTACTTGCAATACTAAAAGCTCTGCTTAGTCAAATTCGTTCTCACTTATTCACTTCGCTCACAATTTTCCGATCAAATGGCAGGGTGGTTAGTTGTCCTAGGAGTATTTGTTATTACTAATTATTATTACAACTCCGGGAATATCTACCAGAAAAACACAAATGAATTTCAAACTTGAATTCCACAAGTCTTGATTCCATAGCCAGAAATACCAGCGAAATTGCCGCAACACAGGATACAAGTACATCTTATTACATGTTGCTTGGCGGTCTCAACCCATATATTATTGTAAGCCCAGATAGTGGGGCGCTTGGCCAAACACTGGCCAAACCGGCGGTATTATTACGACAGCGATAGTGAATATTTAACTTGAATTTGTGCATTTTGTCCCAATTTCCTAGGGAAATCCAACGGTGCTGATTGGAACCACTGTAGTTCAACAATGAAACACCAGAGTATTAGATGAAGCACGTTTATTGTCTTAAAACACCCAATATTTATACACGTAGCGGTAACCAAACCATATCTCGAATTTAAATCGATAAGGGCCATCTATCGGCACGAAATGTAACAATAAAAATCCCCAAAACTATTTATAATGTCATCGGTAACGAAACCATAGCTTGAATTTAAACCGATAAGCTCCCTCTATCGGTCCCCTTTGTAATTAACAATTATATATTAAAATAATACTGCAATAAAAACTAATATAAATGTTTAAAACCATTTTGCTAGAAAACCCTGAACATACCCGCCCACTAAGGACAACAGTCCTTAACATTTTCCATATGCTATACATATACACACTAACACGAAAAAATATACACATTAAACATCATTAAATCTTTGATACCGTGCGCTTAAAGTGATAGCTCTAGTGACATTATCCACACCAGTGTGTTTTTTAACTATTCCCATTAACCATCTGACGGGTGGTAAATCAGTTTCCCTAACCAAGACGACGTCACCTGTATCTGGTTACGATATCAATTTTAACCATTTGTGTCTGTGCATCAAACCAAAGTCTAAGCCAAATGTGATTTTACACCAAATGTGTTATAACCGTCCACCAACATGAAGTATACCTGATTCAGAATATGATTCAATGAGGTAAGTTTACTTTCTTTTTACGCTTATCATTGCTAATATTATTTATTGCTTGCTTGAAATATTTACTTTGACTTCTTTATGCCATTATATCTAATTCCTTATGTATTTCCTCTTTCAGAAGGTAAGTATGCTTTGCTATTTTATATCTTTCTTTTTTCAGGAATCTTCTGCAATAGGCCACTACAGCGCCGTAGGTCAAATTATATGCATCGTAATATCCATGAAGTCTTACTAGCCAGGCATTAGATTTACATTGCATCCAGCGATTCAACTGAAAGTTAGTCATGTCATTCAGCGCTTCACGGTAAGTAACCCATTTATAAAGTAATTTTTGTGGCAGTTCTTTATCCCAACCTAGTCCAGACAACCATAACCTATGAATGCGTATTATTGTGATTATAATACTCGATGCCAGCCATCTCAGTGGATCATATAAACAAGATCTATGGTATAAATTCTTCCTTTTAGACGCAGGTACCGGCATGGCAGGCAGTATCTCAACATATTTAAAGCTGTCTCTAGCCCCATTCCAGGTAAGTCCAAGTATCTTATTGGTTCCTTCTATTTTTTCTTTAAGCTCTTTGCCTTCTTCTGTCTCCTTAATCTTTTCATCCTTGGCATTAATCTTATCTATTGCTGTTTCCCTGCTGCCGTCCCATTTTTGTAGTTCAAACTCACCTTCATTTACTAAGTTAGTTATTTGATCACAGAATTGATTTTCTTTGTTGTCATCATTACACCAATTTCCATCTTCATCACCATCCATATAGAAATCTCCTTTGACTTTTTCTGCTGGTTTCTTTTCTCTAAAAGGTAACATAACTACATCACAACCACTTCCATCGTGTGTAGTAGTAAAAGCTTCAGTTTCTTCGCAGCGTTGTTTTTCTTCTGCAGACAAGACCTTTTCAATAAATTGTGGTTCGTTTTATATGTCCCAAGATGCTTTCACCATATTATCCATCTGAACATGCATACTTACTATGTTTGATGAATGCTTCTGTTCTGTATTTGTTCCAGATAAGATCCACCCGAAAATTGTTTCCTGAGCCAGCAACGAGCCCGATGGACACTTATGAAACCCCTTTCGTAATATGTTGCCGTAAACATCAGATCCCAACAACATGTCAACCTTGTTGGGTGAATGAAACCATGGATCGGCTAACTGGATATTTTCTAAAACTGACCAAGGCTCTAACAATATTTCCCTTGGCAGCAGCAATCCGGTCAATTTGTCTAATAAAAAAGCTGTTACATGAACGACGCAGTCTGGATTGTGCAATGAATGAAGACCAACTCGTGTCTGCGATTTAGCAACCACCTGAACTTCACTGCCCAATCCCGAAAAATTGCCCATGACTGCGGTGCTCTTTAAACCCAACAACTGAACTGCTGCTCGCGTTATAAAAGAAATGTGTGATCCCTGGTCTATTAAAACGCGCAGAGGTATGACATCTCTTTTTGAATGGATGTAAACTATTGCTGTTGGTAACAAAGAAACTTGTGCAAACCCTTTTGTAATATGTGCGCTTCCCGTGGTAACTTCTTCTAATTCCTGGTGTGATGCTACAGGCTCCAATGGTGAATTAGTTTCAGCACTAACACTGGAATGTAATAATGAGTGATGTCGTCTTTTACAAATTTGGCAAGAAGTTGTGTTACGACAATACTTAACACTGTGATTATTCCCCAAACAGTTGTAACATAAGCGATTGTCTTTTACAAATGTACGTCTTGTGTTGCTGTCTAATTTAACAAAATCTTTACAAAAACATATTTTGTGATCACCCTTACAATAAGAACAATAATTCTGTGCTTGCGAAGTGTGAAAATTGTTGCCGAAATGAGGTTTGGCCATTTGCTTATCAGTATGTTTTGTATCCAAGAATTCTAAGGAATGAAACCTATTTTGTAAAAATCTCTGAAATTGATCAAAATCTGGTAATAGGTTACAATTAAATGTTATTTCACTGACTTTAGCTTCCCATTGTTTCCTCGTTTCGGTATCAAATTTCTGCGATACAATGTAAATAATAATTGCATCCCATGAAGTTGTATCGATACCCAAACCCTTTAATCCATGCAACATGTCTGTGGTGTTGTCCAATAATTGTTTCAGATTTGTTGCAGATTCTGTCGTTATATTACGTTGTGAGAAAAATCTTGAAAATATATTATTTGCCAGAAATTGTTTATTATTGAACCTTTTCTCCAAAAGGCTCCAACATTGTTGATAATTTTCTGTGGTTATAGGAATGTGTCGCAATAGCTGTTCCGCTTCTCCCGTCAAGTGTCCCTTTAGATAGTGCAGTTTCTGAACACTATCAATGCTTTCGTTGTTATGGATCAATGATACAAACAAATCCCTAAAAGTAATCCACTCTGTGTAACGACCTGAAAACGTTGGTATCGTGATTTTAGGGAGCTTTATAGGTGTTAAAGTCTTGAAGACCTTTGATTCACTGCTACTAGAATGACCGCACCTTTCTGTACCACCACTAATATTTTCTAATAAGTCCGTCAATTCCGTAATAAAATCCAAATAAAATTCCTCGACTTCATTAAATACATCCTCTTTAAAATAATCAGACCTTTTTGCATCTTTGCATTTTAAAATCATAGAGTGATTAGGAAAAAACTCTTGCCATTTACTTTTGACATTGTCAATTCTATTACTGACATATGACTTAGAAATTTTCTCCTTCGAAATCTTTTTGAAATTAATTTTAGATTTCTGTAATTGTAGCCGAATGTCTTCTTGAATGCCGATAAGTTCCATAATGATGTGTTTTGGATCTTCTTGCAAATATTTTCTAAGTCAAGATGTTTATGAATTTTTCTAAGTCTTTTTTATTTTGCAAATCTATGCGAAATCGGGCATAGGTTCCCCGTAGTAACACTTTTTCACGAATTATTCTAAGTCCTAAGCTAACAATTTGAAATTCTACAAGTCCTAATATTTTTCTAAGTCCCTATTCTAATAATAACTTTAAAGTACTCACAGTCTTTGGTCCACACAACACAACACTATTTACACCTTCCCGCTTTGTCCGTCCAGTGATACTCCTGTCTCGTGCTGCAGCCAATCCCGTGTATTCGCCGAGATGTCGTTGTCTTGGGTACTGTCGCTCCCTGTACCCAAGTGCCTGAGATCCTCAACGACAATCCGTCGCCCTTAATCTCGGGTTGAGCTTCGCAGCTCTGGTCGGACAAAGATCAACTTCAAACCTGAATTAAATCCGGCTCGAAGGACCATGTCCCAATTTCCTAGGGAAATCCAACGGTGCTGATTGGAACCACTGTAGTTCAACAATGAAACACCAGAGTATTAGATGAAGCACGTTTATTGTCTTAAAACACCCAATATTTATACACGTCGCGGTAACCAAACCATATCTCGAATTTAAATCGATAAGGGCCATCTATCGGCACGAAATGTAACAATAAAAATCCCCAAAACTATTTATAATGTCATCGGTAACGAAACCATAGCTTGAATTTAAACCGATAAGCTCCCTCTATCGGTCCCCTTTGTAATTAACAATTATATATTAAAATAATACTGCAATAAAAACTAATATAAATGTTTAAAACCATTTTGCTATAAAACCCTGAACACATTTTGAGAATAGGAAATGCATTGAATTCGATATTCTCGCTGGCGATATTACTCCTGTAGTAATTCGGATGTGATAATTGTGAAACGTTTCAGTCGAAATTTATTAGTGTAAAGTAGATTTATTGTTTATACGAGGAGATATAAATTCAAGTGTTTTCACGCTAGTTACGTTTTAGATTATAAATATTACAGGTAAATGGATTGTATTTTTTATGTAAATGGCACAGTTTTCCACTATGTAGCTAGTGGAAATTTATTCATTGAATATTGTGAGAACTGCTAAGTATTGCCGTAAACCTACATAATTTTGTAAATAGGTACATAAAAAATCACACTGAGACACTAATTTAATTTCATTAGACGATGCATAGTTGCAAGATTGATAAAAAATAGACTGTCAAAGTTGTTGCTTTAAAGGAGAAAACTATGAATTTAAATACAATTCTGTTGCTGATAGTAACCTAAAACAACAGCATGACTATATAGTATTACATACTATTTATATATTTTGTATTATAATTACATGAACGCAAACAAAGTTACATTATTCGTTAAATAAGTAATGCCAACCAAAAATCGTTATCATAAAAAAGATCTCATATCTGATCGAAAATATTACATAGCACAGCATTGCACCCCGCGAACCATAAAAGTCCCACCCTCTGAACTCCACATCAAAAATTCCCTGACACGATTCACACCACTCTTTAAATGGCTTGTCAAACCATCTCGCTTTACGAGACTGTCTCAACGTAAGCTCTACACGACTTTGTATGAGAGAGGCTCGCTTAAACATCCTCCAAAGTAGGCCCTCACTGAGAATACCTATTCACAATAATCACGTTACTCGACGTTTTATTAAAAAGACATATACTTAGACTCAAGTACGTACTCTGTTGAGTGCTAAGAAAATATTGTGTGCCAAAGATTTCGGCAGATTTTGACGCTTATGCCACCGTCAATAGAACCTTTTCGAATAAAGGCTTTTTGTGTATTTGATGGGTTAGAATACTAGATTTACGGCAGGGTTTTAGGTACAAAGCTGTATGCTTTCGATATTGAAGTACTTTTGGTCGTCGGGATCTCCTTGGCTTTCGAGGATTTAATATAATCATTAAATATTACACACGTGTTGTGGTCGACGACAGATATTGGATTTTTGACAGTTATGTGACCCAATTTCTAACTACGTTTTAAATTGTTTTCAAAGTTAATAACGACATAATTACAATCGATGAAATAACACTTATGAAACAATTATGTTTCATTAAGTAATCATATCAAACTTCGACCAAATAACGTATAGATCTTTTGTTCAAGCTTATTTTCTGTTACAATAAATTATAGCATCAAGCAGCAAGGCACATACATTTTCAATAGCACAAATTTCTTGATCTATAACATTCATCACAATATTAATATTGTTGCTTCTTTAAGCTTCAGAAGTTAAAGCTTCTGCTCGAAGGTTAATACATATTTCAGTAGGTAACACAACTTGCTAAGATTTATATTACTTTCAGGCTAATACTATTTCAAGATACCTAAATATTTAATCTCGGCAAGTCGTACGTAAGGCTTACTTTTTATTTGGCAGAAGTCCAAATCCACAAGTTCTATGTATTGCCGTCTGCGTTGCGTACTGTGTATTTTGTGCTTTAAATTACTTGGCTTCGTTGACCGAGTAAATTCGAGTTAATTTAGTTCGTTTTAGGCTACTTTGTTGTTACTATAAAATATGTTGATTGTTAAGCCATAGCAACATTTACCTACCACAGAAAGTTTAGCAGTAATAATTGACGACCGGTTGGCGCAGCGGGAGTGTAAGCGACTGCTACGCCGAAGGTTGAGGGTTCGATTGCCGCTCAAGTCAAACACTTGTGTGTATGAACATGGATGTTTGTCTTGGTCTGGGTGTTTCTATGTATAATATTATGTATGTATTTACAAAAAAAGTATATATGTATGTTTATCCATTACCTAGTACCCATAACACAAGCTCTGCTTAGCTTGGGACTAGATGGTGATGTGTGTATGTGGTAGACTATTATTATTATTATTAATGATCGGTGAAAACGTTGAGTTTTGATACTCAAAGACACGGTAAAAGTTTCGACGGGCATAAAGAGTTGACGAATTCAATTTGGCCTGCAAGTATAATAAATTTACGTGGAAAATACCAAAGTCCTTGCAACCGTTACTTACTACTTATAGTTTGCGCCCATTTAATTTAAATGTGACCAGGTAGCCAGAAAGCTATAGTTATTATATTCTTGAATCAGCCTGAGTGAAGTTACATCGTATACATATAACTATATTTATTCAGTAGTAATTTGAAGCGCCGCCAGGCGTATAGCTAAACAATTACAAGTTCTCGTCTATATTATTATGTTTTCCATTTTATGAAACCTACTAATTACCCGACTACGGCGACGCCAAAAGGAAGGGTAATGTTTTTGGCGAAAAGTGGGTGTAGAATTACACCTCTGCCTACCTCTTCGGGGTTATAGGCGTGAGACTATGTATGTATGTATGTAATTAGCGTTTGTAGGTCACAACCAAAACCAATTTCAATCAGACGCGACGCTAATGATCTAGCTTTGTTCGCAAAAACTTATTTTAACATCTTTTGCGAGAAAATAAAATGTTATATTCATTATGTACAAGGTCTGCGGTGAAATAGACGTCAAAATTACTTTACCTCTGTGTTTTATGAGGTTATCTAAATGCTGGGTATGAATAACTGAGTAAGCTAATGCTATTATGTTGCTATAAAAACTACGTCTAAGCCACGCAGTATTTGTTATACTCCTAATTTTGGAACAAACATTTATAATATATGAAATTCACGACGAGGCATGTTTATAACTGCGTAAGTATATCTTGTTCATCTTGAGCAAAATCTTGACGCGCAAAAGTAAGCAGTATTCATTTATTTCAAAGAAGCTATTCGGGACAATTTTATCCGTACAATTAAAGGTCAGCCTATTTAAGTTTGTATCGAGACTGCTTCTAAAAATAGCCATTTTGATAAATCCAATAGTACTTGAAATAATTTAATATAGTTGTACAAGCTATCTTAAATACACATTTTTATTTCAATGTTTTTCAGAATATTTAGCAAAGGGGACTGTTACGTTGGTAATGGTAGTGGGAAATGGAGGCAACCTTTACTCGCCAGTGCGCGTGTTTCGTTTGTAATTATGAGTAACCCTAATGTTTAATCTGTAACTTAAATATTTAAAGAGATTTCAAGAAACACTTCAAAACGTTCAAACGTTGGATTTTTGTCATTCGTACCACCTAAAATGATGACAATATCCTTCTTGTTTAAATTTTTCATTGATAAGGTGCCTCTGAACTTAAAACTTCCTGTAAACACGCTCCCGGTTTCCAAAAACTGCTGACTGTAAAGTTTGAGCCGAGAAGTTTCTGCAGATGTCGCTGAATATGGCGTCCCTGTTCGTCGGCTATAATAATAACCTTCCTCTTTACATATTCCGTACAATCTTTATGTGGTGAAGTACGCTGCAATCCATTTTTTATGGATGCTGTAGATGGAATGTTGATTCTTCTTTGTGGGGTTATTATTAATGTGCTTGTGCCGCAACCTGATACCTGCTCTTTTCCGTTTTCTCGTCGTTGTATGTTACTTGTAACTGCCTGTTTTTTACCTTCACTATTATTTTTATGATTGGCGCTATTGGGTTTTGTATCCGTAGCTGATTGCTTTTCTTTTCTTGCAGGCGTTTTTGCTGTTTGTCCTAACTTTATTTTAGATGTTGCTGGTGTTGTTAAAGGCGTAAGATTCTTCGTAATGTTTTTCGTTTTGAGTCCTGACGTAGTCACATTAACAGTGCTACTTGTGCTAAGTTTCTTATAAGTTTCCAATAACTTGATTTGTTTTTGTAAATCAGCCTTAAGACGTACATTTTCACAGTTCAGGTTCTCAATCTCGCCATGAGCACTTTGTAATTCATTGGATAATTGTTGTACTTTTTCCTGCAAATCAATTACTATTTGACTGGAGTTTAGCGACGTATTTGGTAGACTCATCATTGTGGAATCAAATAGCGTTGAGTCGTCTTTGGTTATGTCTTCTTCTATGGTTATGTCATTTAATGAGCTCGTTCTGTGTCGTTTACGTTATGTTACGTAAACATCCATTTTAATAGATATTTACAAAAACAATATATAAATCCTTAATTGTCAATTTAAGATCATAAATGTCAAAAAAATAATATTATAAATTAATGTCAATGTATTTTTATGTTAATCTGCTAAATTATTAATTCTTCGTCAAATTAATTCATATGTCATCGAAGAAAGATGTCAAAAAGTGCTACGCTGTATGAGCCAGTCTCGAACTCACAGCTAATGCGCCGTCGACATGTATATTTCCGGACACACCAATCTAATTCTAATAAGTGTGAATTGTTTATAAATACAATAGACTCCACAAAAAAACACTCGATAATATCAAAATTTAATAATTTGGCATCAAACATCAAAATTATTGATAAGACTTCTCTTCGCCTCCTAGGTTCTCCAGTATTTGAAGAATCTTTCGGTTCTTTCTTAGACGAAAAGATACACAATTTTTGTGAAATTTCAGATCGCCTATTCAAAATTAATATTCATTCGGCCTATACTATTATTCGTTATTGTCTTTTCGTCCCAAAATTCACACATGCCTAAAGATCTTCCCAACTTTGGAGAAAAAAAAAAAACACTTTTAGAACAAATCGACCAAATTATCCTAATTAATTTAAAGAGAATTTTAAATGTGGACTTGAACGACCGAGCCTGGCTACAAGCGTCTTTGCCCATACGTTTGGGTGGGCTCAGCGTTCGCAAAATTTCCAGTGTCAGTTTACCGGCGTTTCTGTCTTCGGTTCACAGCACGGAAGAGTTAACTAGGAAAATTTTATCTCCTACACTAGTTAACTCAGAAGTGTTGTGCAAAACCGAAGCCATAATCGCCTGGAAAATGTCTTGTCCAAGCACTGATTTGCCTACCAACCTATTCTCCCAAAGACTGTGGGACGCACCGCTTTGTTACATAGTAAGAAAAAATCTTTTGGATACTTCTTTAAATGTTACAGAGCGTGCTCGCTTGCTGGCTGTGGGAGAATGGGAATCCGATCTATGGCTTCAGGCACTACCATCGCCCAACACTGGAACCATGTTGGACGATGAGACCTTCCGTATTGCCATTTGTCTTCGTTTAGGTGCTCCGTGTGTTTCTCCGCATCGATGTCATTGTGGAGAAGACGTCGATAGCCACGGCCACCATGGGCTATCTTGCAGCAGAAGCGCTGGTAGAATTCCTCGTCATGCCAATCTGAATGATATAATCCGTCGTGCTCTTGTCGCGTTTGGCGTACCAGCTGTACTTGAACCAAATGGTTTGGTACGCGACGACGGTAAGAGACCTGATGGTATGTCATTGTTGCCTTGGTAAATGAGTAGGCCTTTGGTGTTGGACGCAATCTGTGTGGACACCCTCGCGCCATCACACGTTCCAAGCACGGGAGGCCATGCTGGCGCTGCTGCTGCAATTGCGGAAACCCTCAAACGGCGCAAATACAGTAATTTAGTAAGTAATTACGTGTTTGAGCCGTTTGGGGTGGAAACGCTAGGCTCATGGGGTCCGAGCGCTCGTTCTCTATTCCGGGAAATTTCTAAACGGTTAATCGACGTCTCACGTGATCAGAAGGCTGGTTTATTCTTTGCTCAGAGAATCAGAATTGCCATCCAGCGTGGCAATGCTGCCAGCCTTCTTCTGGGCACGTTACCCGATGACATTGATGCGGAGGCATTTTACGACGCTTAAACCATGTAAATATTTTCACTTTCTAAATTTGTTTTTATGGTTTTTGTATTAGATTAGATTAGACTAAGCTTCACTTATATGCTACTTATAAATTATGTTACTTTAACCTCATTATATAAATACATTATTCTAATAAGTTTTATCCAAATAGCTGTATTCTTTCCGCACGGTTCGGTTCGCTCCGATTGGTTAGCGATTGGTTATCATCTTGCAAGTTTGAATTGAAGTAACGAACCAATTTTTTCCACTTCCGACATCCACTTGTTTTAATAAGTTTTTAAGAGATTTTATTTACTCTGGCACTGTTTTAATGTTGATAACAACGCACTTTATCAGTTACCACCACACTGTTTATTGGTTATTTGTCATATTTATCCACAAAAGATGTTTGTTTACACATACTTTTTTATTCACTTGTAGTTTTCTTTCCACAGTTATTCCACTTTTACTAACGATAGGTGATGATTATTGGGTACTCATTAACTGTTTCGAGTACTAAACAAACTGAAAAGTGTATTAAATCTATTTTTCGAATAAAATTAACGCAGAGCTAATGTTAATGCGGCAACTAGCGCCACCTGTGGTGGCGCTAGTCGTAGTAGTACAATATACTACTTAGTGCATCGTACAGCACTAAGTAGTATATTGCTAGAAAAAGGCAAGTCCTAATTTGAGTCACAACAGCATTGTTCGGCCAAAAGAAGGATTTGCCTAGGTACTACACCACGTCTTCGTGGTCCAGTGGATAGGGTATGCGACTACTGATCGGAGGTCCCCGGTTCAATTCACGGGGCGGGCAAAAGTGTTACTGGGTTTTTCTGAATTCTCAGTAGCAGCTCAGAGTCTAGGCTCGCCCCCTATTACGTGGGACTTAAAAATTCATGGCGAAATGTGGGTGTAATATTACACCTCTGCCTACCCCTTCGGGGATACAGGAGTGAGTCTAAAAAAATAAACTATACCACGTCGCCGGATTAGCTTAAGATATGATGTCGAGTTTTTTATCTCCTTCGCTAGATACTATTTAATTTGTGAATTTCCTCAATTGCCTCTTAAGACACCCACGTTATTAACTGGGCTCGTGTCACTTTGTATTCTTATCTGGTCATAGCACCGATCGTGTCGTTTTTATAGGAAGTCTTTACGTAACAGTAGATTACTCTTACGTAATGTAAAGAAAATTAGATAATTTCTTATAATGTAAAGAATACGAAGTCACATATAAAAGCAACAAACGCTCACAAACTTCTTTAAAACTCACAGCAAATGTTTGATGACAGAACAACCAAGACAACGCTCCGCCTCTGGGAAACAATTAGTTCTATTGTGTGCACATATTCTTAAGTGACGTCATAAGTTGGTGTTGCAACTATTGACGTCATGTCGTTAGTGAAGATAGAGTATAATTACAATATATACGTATTCTATTTTTTATACTCATATGTATAGTTGTATTGACACAATTTGTCCGATTATTTTATCTACCCATTAAGACAATATTCCACTATGTACACCGTAACCCACACAATTGTATTTTTATTAAATACCTTTTCCAAACTAGGTTGTCTAGAAGATATCGCATTTTGCGATAAGACCGCCCTTTTGTACAACTAGTTTTGAGTTTATTTTACTATTGTAATTCCGTTTGTATACTGGTGTACAATAAAGTATTAATCTATCTATCTATAAGATAGAAGTGCGACAGTGCAAAAGATATAATTAAAGCCGTTATTTCTAAGGCTAAAATAAAATGTATTAGAGATATTTTCCAGAAACATGACATTGTTATTCGTCAGGAAATAATACCTAACTTATATTGACCGTCCTTATTGGCCTGGTGAAGTCGACGTTTACTTTAGACAAGCACGATTAGTTTATCCAAAGCCTCCGAAGCTCAAACGAAGTCTTTTTTCGGCTTCCTCGGTTTTCTAGGTAATACGAATACTAATTTGAACGTTACTTGAGGCTGAAACTGGATATTGTAAACATTAGTTAGCGTTTGTAGGTCACAACCAAAACCAATTTCAATCAGACGCGGCGCTAACGATCTAGCTTTGTTCGCAAAAACTAATTTCAACATCTTTTGCGAGAAAATAAAATGTAATATATTCATTATGCACAAGGTCTGCGGTGAAATAGACGTCAAAATTACTTTACCTCTGTGTTTTATGAGGTTGTCTAAATGCTGGGTATGAATAACTGAGTAAGCTAATGCTATTATGTTGCTCTAAAACTACGTCTAAGCCACGCAGTATTTGTTAAACTCCTAATTTTGGAACAAACATTTTATATGAAATTCACGACGAGGCATGTTTACAACTGCGTATATCTTGTTCATCTTTAGCAAAATCTTGACGCGCAAAAGTAAGCAATATTCATTTATTTCAAAGAAGCTATTTGGGACAATTTTATCTATACAATTGAAGGTCAGCCTATTTAAGTTTGTATCGAGGCTGCTTCTACAAATAGCCATTTTGATGAATTCAATAGTACTTGAAATAATTTAATATAGTAGTACAAGCTATATCAAATACACATTTTTATTTCAATGTTTTTCAGAATATTTAGCACGTACTGTTGGGATGCTGACATTTTGGCACTTTTGCAAACAATGATGTCGTGGATTTAGAAGTGCAGTACTTCGTAGATATGTCGATAAGTATAGCATAAATATAATTATAGCATAAATTTAATTATTACTGTAAATGACAGGCATATTCAGCAAAGTGGACCGTTAAGTTGGTAATGGTAGTGGGAAATGGAGGCAACCTTTACTCGCCAGTGCGCGTGTTTCGTTTGGAATTATGAGTAACCCTATTGTTTAATCTGTAACTTAAATATTTAAAGAGATTTCAGAAACACTTCAAATATACGAACACGTTGGTCTTGTAAATCCAATTATTTCGTTCGATCTTGTAGACCTAATGCACTACCCTGAGCTTAACTTGCTTACGCAAAGCATATTACTGTTATGCTTCACTGCCTTTATACTACCAAAGCTCTCTGTGATACGAGGTATATGTTCAAAGCGTTTTGCTTCAGTTCAGTCTCAGATACCGCAGAGATATCTTGGAAACAAGACGGTGGAGATGTCACAAGGCTCTGTTATCACGCGCTCGCGGCAGTCTGCGTTTTGACATCACACGTACGTAATATTCTGAACATGTGTCTCTGTTGATGTAAATTTTCGTTTCGTTCTTGTTTTAGAGACTTGTTTCCACAAGCTGTGTGATAAAAGTTTTTATATTTTTGGCAATGTTTTGGTCAAAACTGTCTTAAAATATCACAAGCTTAAAAAATATTACGCTTGACTACTTCACGTGTATCATTCTACATTTTATGTTTTATTTATAGCATCTACTCTATCAAAATGAAACACATTTTAATAAAACTAGAAAATATTAAAATGTATCAAAAGTAAAACATTTTCCTTTAGAATTGCTGAACCATTTTAATGTTAAGTATTTGATATTTTTTTCAAAATAAATATGTCTTAATCGATTTTAAACTTTCGCAATTTGTATACATCATACAAGTTGTATGATAAATATGTTTTATCGAACGACATGAAATCTTCGGATATGCATATACGTATACATTTAGACGAATTATAATTAGTATTCACAAGACTTCTTTTCAGCTTACTTTTCTATTGGTATCAATTAATAATAACCAATTTAATGTCAATAATAAAATTAATGCTTAAAAAATCCGCTTTCCATTTTCAGGATGAATATTAAGAGCTTCTCAGATTTTATCACATAGTTACGAGTTGACGAAATATATAATATAATATCTACAACAACATGTATTCCCTGCACTAAGTGGAAATTAGGGCGAGCAAACATGATCAAACATCAATAACTCTATGGATGACTTTATACATGAGTATAAGGAGAAATGTACATACATTCATTCACGATACACGAAATAAATGTTCAAGCGTTCCGCTTTATTAACATATTTTATTGTAAATATTTCACATTTTACTAAACTACGCTTTGTTTGCACAAACAAGGATACCTCAAAGCTTTGTACCGTTGCGCCCACGGCGATGAAGTGTCACATGTGTGTCACAGAGCGATGCTTTTTGTTCAGCCTTTACGAGCAGTCGTTTGGAATGACTCTGTGATTGTTTTGGGTGGGTCACCATCGCTTTTACTGGAATACGTTTTAGAAAATCTATGGAAGCAATAGTCTAGTCGAGAGGCAAAAGACTGCTACGCAGAGGTTCTTGGGTTTAAACCCACAGTGCGCATTATTTAATTTTCAAAGTGCGTATTCTCTTGTTAATTATAGCATGCTAGAGCCAACCAGCGTGTCTGAAAGTTATCCATACATTTCTAGAAAGATATTTGAAGTCTGCCAACCCGTACTTGGCTACCATGATGTAATATGGCCTAACCATTATCCTCATGAGAAGAGGCTTGTTCCCAGTAGTGGAACAACGAATAGATTTCAAAATCAGCCAAAATTATTATCCACCACTCATTCTAAAAGCTAAGCTTTCTATATTGACACGATAATTATCAGATGAAACCTAGTTTTTAGTGTCTAGATCACAAATAAAATGCATGTTGGGGATAATTCCTAAGACCCTGAACTAACAAGAAAATATTTAAAAATACATATTTTTTATATAGTTTCTTGACAAGAATAAAAGATAAATCTGGTTTTCATAACGTATCACTTATCATCCCATAGTTGAAAATCAAATAATTATGTATGATATTATCTACCAAAATATTATTTGCAAAATTATAATACCTAATAATAACCATTACTTTATTATTTATTTATTTATAATAACTAGTGACGTCCGTGTGGTGACGGATTAAGAATACGAATTGTCACCACCCCATATCATCCCATGGGTGTCGTAAGAGCCGACAGAGGGAGCATAGTATGCAGAGAACAGCACTGTAAGAGAAGGAAAACTTGATACAAACCCTATACCAACCCGTTTGGCCAGCATGGTATAGTAGGCCAAGTCCTCCTTTCAAAGGAGAGGCCTAGTCCAGCAGTGGACTGTTAAAGGCTGATGATGATGAATAACTAGTACCAAATTTAATATAATCTAGCATAATGTACTAAGCCTAAATAGAACGCTAAACTATATAATTATGGTAAACTAATAACGCTACATTTATTTGTAAATAACAATTTTATAAATATACACAAAACATTATTATTACGCCGGAGGTAAGCTATGTTTTAATTATGTTGAATAATAATGGTAAATCTAAAACACACTCATCAAGATTATCATCAATAGAATCATCTAGTAGTTGACCTAATAATTTTGACGTTCATACGCATCACTTTGACCCCTTAATGAATAAATATGATTTTGACTTTGACTTTATCCCGGTTGCAACCAAGGCTAACCTTTTTGCCTGCCTGCCTGCTTTTGAGCCTGAGGCCTGCCTAGTCTAACCAGAAATGATGGAATATCAGCTTTAACACAGACTTTCAGATTATTACTCTAGAGACTTGGTTTACTATCCTGTTGTTTAGTTACTCTTACTGCTAAGCCGTAAGTCAGGCCAATCTGTATACGATGAGCACGATTATATTCTGTTCTATGTCGGCGCGTATAAATTTTACGAATATATTACTATGTTCATCAACTATCAGGTTGCTATATTACAAGCTATTCTTAGTTAAGTTATTCTCATTTTTCAATTATTCACTTTGGGCACAAATTTGGAATCGGTTGAGTGTTTGAGTTGCCTGCGAGAATTTCTTATTACTAATTTCTCTTACCAGAATACCTTCCGTGAAAAATCACAATTAAATATTCAAATATAGTTACAAATAAGATTCAAAGTACTCAAACTTGAATTCCACAACTCTTGATTCAGAGTATTCAAACTTGAATTCCACAAGTCTTGATTCCATTGCCAGAAATAACGTTGAAATTACCGCAACACAGGATACAAGTACATCTTATTACATGTTGCTTGGCGGTCTCAACCCATATATTATTGTAAGCCCAGATAGTGGGGCGCTTGGCCAAACACTGGCCAAACCGGCGGTATTATTACGACAGCGATAGTAAATATTTAACTTGAATTTGTGCATTTTGAGAATAGGAAATGCATTGGATTCGCTGTTCTCGTTGGTGATATTACTCCTGTAGTAATTCGGACGTGATATCTGTGACGGTGTTTTAGTTGAAATTTATTAGTGTTAAGTAGAGTTATTGTTTATACCAGGAGGTATAAATTCAAGTATTTTCACGCTAGTTACGTTTTAGATTATAAATATTACAGTTAAATGGATTGTAGTTTTTAAATAAATTACACAGTTTTCCACTATGTAGCTAGTGGAAATTTATTCATTGAATATTGTGAGAACTGCTTAGTATTGCCTTAATCTTACATACTTAATTGTGTAAATACGTACATAAAAAATCACACTGTGATACAAATTTACATAGTTGCAAGATTGATAAAAAATATACCGTCAAAGTTGTTGCTTTAAAGAAGAAAATTATGAATATTAAATACAATTCTATTGAAATTAAACTACAGTTTACGGATTTTATCGCGATGTATTGGTTCCACTGAGTTATTACATTTGAAACTAATGATCTAGAAACTACATTTCTAATTTATTACACAGTGAGCACATTCTGCGTAGATAGTAACACTTATAGTTGAAAAATGTTCGGGTACTTTGAGATAACTTTGAAATTCAAGACAAAGACAAATATCACCTCAGTCTGCCGTGAACATGAATCCTGTAAAGAATTCGAAACGTCGGCTAGTAATAAATTAAAAATGTAGTTTCTAGATCATTAGTTTCAAATGTAACAACTCAGTGAAACCAATACATCGCGATAAAATCCGTAAACTGTAGTTTAATTTCAATGTGTAACATTAGCGTAAACCCAAGAAGATACAATTCTGTTGCTGATAGTAACCTAAAACTACAGCATAACTAGTATTACATACTATTTATATAAGATATTATATTTTTTTATAATAGTTACATGAATGCAAACAAAGCTACATTATTCGTTAAATAAGTAATGCCAACCAAAAATCGTTATCATAAAAAAATCTCATATCTGATCGAAAAAATTACATAGCACAGCATTGCACCCCGCGACCCATAAAAGTAAGTCCCACCCTCTGAACTCCACATCAAAAATTCCCTGACACGATTCACACCACTCTTTAAATGGCTTGTCAAACCATCTCGCTTTACGAGACTGTCTCAACGTAAGCTCTACACAACTTTGTATGAGAGAGGCTCGCTTAAACATCCTCCAAAGTAGGCCCTCACTGAGAATACCTATTCACAATAATCACGTTACTCGACGTTTTATTAAAAAGACATATACTTAGACTCAAGTACGTACTCTGTAGAGTGCTAAGAAAATATTGTGTGCCCAAGGTTTCGGCAGATTTTGACGCTTATGCCAACCTCAATAGAACCTTTTCGAATAAAGGCTTTTTGTGTATTTGATGGGTTAGAATACTAGATTTACGGTAGGGTTTTAGGTACAAAGCTGTATGCTTTCGATACTGAAGTACTTTTGGTCATCGGGGATCTCGTTGACTTTCGAGGGTTTAATTCATTAAATATTACACACGTGTTGTGGTCGACGACAGATATTGGTTTTTTTACAATTATGAGACTCAATTTCTAGCTACGTTTTAATATGTTTTCAAAGTTTATAACGACATAATTACAATTCGATGAAATAATAATTATGAAGCAATTATGTTTCATTAAGTAATCATATCAAACTTCGACCAAATAACGTATAGATCTTTTGTTCAAGGTTATTTTCTGTTACAATTATGACATCGAGCAGCAAGACACATACATGTTCAATAGCACAAATTTCTTGATCTATAACATTCATCACAATATTAAAATTGTAGCTTCTTTAAGCTTCAGAAATTAAAGTTTCTGCTCGAAGTCGTATACATATTTCAGTAGGTAACACAACTTGCTAAGATTTATATTACTTTCAGGCTAATACTATTTTAAGATACCTAAATATTTAATCTCGGCAAGTCATACGTAAGGCTTACTTTTTATTTGGCAGAAGTGCCAAATCCACAAGTTCTATGTATTGCCCTCTGCGTTGCGTACTGTGTATTTTGTGCTTTAAATTACTTGGCTTCGTTTACCGAGTAAATTCAAGTTAATTTAGTTCGTTAAGGCTACTTTGTTGTTATTATAAAATATGTTGATTGCCAAGCCATAGCAACCTTTACCTACCCCAGAAAGTTTATCAGCAATGATCTTTGAAAAGTTTTGATACTCAAAAAGACACGGTAAAAGTTTCAACGGGCATAAAGAGTTGACGAATTCAATTTAGCCTGCAAGTATAATAAATTTACGTGGAAAATACCAAAGTCCTTGCAATCGTTACATATAATTTGCGGCCATTTCAATGAAATGTGATCAGGTAGCCAGAACGCTATAATTATATTCTTGAAACAGCCTGAGTGAAGTTACATCGTATGAATATATAACTATATTTATTCAGTAGTAACTTGAAACGCCGTCAGGCGTTTAAACAATTGCAAGTTCTCGTCTATATTATTATGTTTTCCATTTTATGAAACCTACTAATATTAGGTAAGATTTGGAAGAACTAAATAGTTCTGCCAAATCTTACCTAATATTAGTAGGTAGGGCACAAATGTGCCAGTAGAAGCTTTTTTGTGGTGGCAGAAATGGTTATAGTTTGATATTCCCACATGTAGAATTGCTTAACAGGCCAGTCATAACCTCAATTAAAACTGAGAAAGAGTTATTGCGGTAGTCTTATCATCATCAGAAATCAGAAATTTTTATTTGTTAAACATAGGTATACATAAATTGTGTTGGTCTTAAAAAAATATAAAAGTGCGCTATGTTTTGTCATCATGACATACAAATAATCAATAAGTAAAAAATATCGTGCTTTTAAAAATCAATTGTCAAATTAAAAAATAAATAAAAAGTAATTGAATTTATACAATATCATAAAAAATACACAATATACCAAAACCAATTAATCTATAAATAAAATATCGTACTTTTAAAACAAAAAAGAAATCAATTGTCAAATTAAAAATAAATAAAAAGTAATTGAATGTATACAATGTCATTAAAAAGGAATAAAAAAAATACACAGTATACCAAAACCATACGAACAAAACATTTACAACTTATCTTTGAGAAAAGCATCAATGGAATAGTAGCATTTATCTATAAGTATCTTGCTTAATTGGTGTTTAAATTTCATTAATGGCAGACTTTTTAGAGTGTCGGGTATATTATTAAATATTCTAGGTGCCATACCGAAGAAGCTCTTCTGCATCAGAGTAGTTTTACATTTTATTAGGCACAGTTTATTCGCATATTATGCTCGCATTGGGGCTCTTCGAACTGCAGATATTCTTGTAAATAAATGAATATTTTTTCTGACAAATAGTGCTGTTTCCAGAATGTATAACGATGGTAACGTTAATATCTTATGTGTTTTAAAATATGTTACACAGCTATCAGTTGATTTTAGACCATACATACCCCTGACACATCTTTTTTGCATCCTGAATACCATATCACGATCCGTCGAGTGACCCCAGAAAATGACTCCAAATCTCAGAAGTGACACCACGGCGTGATAAGCCGTCAGAAGTGTTTTACTGTCAACTTTATGAGACAGTTGAAGGAGTGCAAAGGCAGACGAACTTACGGCCATTTTCAATATTCGAACTATAGATAGATCTGTAGATTTTAGAATCGTGTTTGACATATTTTGTATGGAGCTTATGTCAAAAACTGTCAAAAACGAATCTAAAATCTACAGATCTATCTATATTTCAAATATTGAAATCCGTAGTTAGTCGTTTGCATAGTTCTTGAACATGAGGTTTCCATGTGAGTTTATCATCTATAGTAATGCCCAAAAATTTTGCCTCATTTATTTGTTCAATTGTATGGTTTTTATAAGTAATACTTATATTAGGTACCTCACATCGTTGGTGAAATTGCATAATTTTTGTTTTTATAAAATTAATTATTAAATTATTGCTATCTAGCCAGTATTATGTCAGCCAAAGAATTATTGATGTCCCTTTGATATTCACTCAGCTCTGAACACTTTACTATTGTTGTACTGTCATCTGCAAATAGGATCATGTTTTGTTTGGTACACTTAGGGAGATCATTAATATAGATGAGAAACAGTAAGGGGCCCAACACACTACCTTGTGGCACTCCAAATTGAGTACAACGAGGTCCTGAAATGTATTTTTTTTCGATTTTACTCTTTGGACAAATTCTACGTATTTCTGTGTATTGAACTCGGTTACTTAAATACGATTCGAGAAGTTTGTAGGCATTTTCCCTTATACCGTAGCCACATAGTTTTCTGAGCAATGTGTTGTGATTTACATAATCAAATGTTTTCGTCATATCTGTGTATATAGCGCAAACAGGTGTTTTCTTATCAACGGCATTCATAACACTTAATAGTAGATCAAATATAGCCATGTTTTATTGTTGTGTTTTTACGAAATCCTTTTTGCTCTGTACAAAATAATGCATGTTTATCAAAGAAACTAAATATAGAATTATAAATTAATTTCTCAAAATTTTTTCGAGAATATTGGAATATTAGCAATGGGTCTGTAGTTCCTTGTATCTGTTTTCTCATTCTTTTTATAAAGAGGCTTTACAACTACCTTTTTTAAACTCTCTGGATATACACCTTCGGTAATACTGAAATTAATAATGTGCGTCAATGGTGGTGCGATTATATTTTTAACATATTTAATAACCTTGGTACAGACATCATCATATCCAGTAGTAGTTGTATTTTTTAGGCCATTTATTACACGCAAAATGTCATAATTTAAAACCGGTAAAAGAAAAGGAGATTGTAATGTCAAATTATTGTAAGACTGTAATGTCAAAGTATTATTATTATCATTATTAGTATGCATGTTAGTTTTAATATTATTTTCAATGTCATCAATGAAGTAATTGTTAAATTCATCTGCAATGTCCTTGGGGTTGGTAACCATTGAATTATTTTTTCTTACTGTCAATATTTGATCTTGTGGAAAACTTTGCTTATATTTATTGATTATTTTCCAGGTAGCTTTAGCTTTATTCTGAGAAGATATTATATAATTGTTATTTTGCGCTTTTTGTGTTAATCTCATAATCTTTTTATATAGCGTGGTGTAATTTTTAAATTCTAATTTGTTTTTTGGAGTTGGTTTAAGGCGGTAGTTCCAAAGTAATAGCCGTTGTTTTTTACTGCACAGCTTTATACCGCGGGATATCCATTTAGTTTTTTTATTGGTTCTCATAATAATAATCTTGTCTGGAAAGCAGAGTTTATAAAGCAAGCAGAATTCATCCATAAAACTATCATATGCTGTATTTGCATCCGTGGCATTGAAAACTTTATTAAATTATAGACATTGCAAATATTTTTTAAATGTTATTAAATTCTCTTCAGACATGTCCTGCTGTTTGAGTTTCCAATATTTTAGACTGCATGATTTATTTATGGGTACCTTAAGAACTTGTGATGTATGATCAGACAGTGTAAGATCTATTATTTGACCCTTACAATTATTTCGATAATTGTGTGCAAAGTTGTCAATGCACGTGCCACTTGATAGTCTAGTAGGCTCGTATAATTCTAGTTTCAAATTGTAATTTAACAAAAAGCATTCCAATTCTAATGTAATTTTATTTCGTTTTAGAACATTTATGTTATAATCACCACAAAAAACCAGCTTTTTGTTTGGTGATCGATTTAATTTTGATAATATATTACCTAGCTTTTCATAAAATATATCGTAATTGTGTTTAGGGACCCTATAAATACAGATTAAAATTATATGTTGTGGCAGTATTTCAATGGCACAACATTCAAAAGCGCCTGATATAGACTGCTTTGAGCCTCTGATAACTCTCGAAATTCTATACCATTTCTAATAAGAATACAGGTGCCCCCTCTTTTTGTACTTCTAGAGTAGATGGCTGCAAGACAGAAATTTGGAATGTACAATAAACTTTCATGACCTGTTGTTAAAAAATGTTCAGTTAGACATATAAGATCAATTCTAGTACCTTTATTTTGCAGTTCCTCCAGCCTTACAGCTAATGCATCTGCCTTGTTCATTATTCCTGCTATATTTTGATGTAGAATGCCTATATAACTATAGAAAAAACTGCAAGTGTGCCTGTGTATTTGTAATCGATGTGGAATCATCTTCCTGAGTGTTATACTCTTGACCTTCTTTTATGAAGGATTCTGAGAAATCAGTTTGCGTGGTTGCATGTTTCATCCTATTTTTTCTATATATGTCATAATTATTTTTATACACAAATTTCAAAATGTCTTTTAACAGATGTTGTGATATATACATAGGTAAATATTTAAAATTAGGCAAAAAAGATGAATAATTCATGTCAAGGTATGTTACGTTAGTGTATAGAGAACATAAAAATTTAAGTTCATAATTCAATTTTTTTTCGTTCAAATGGCTGTTGCATGGCACTTCCGACACTAGGTATTACATTGGTATTATAGTATTTTCTTAAGAAAAAGTGAATACAGTTTTGAAAAAGAGTTGGTTTTTTGTTATTCGTACCACCTAAAATGATGACAATATCCTTCTTGTTTAAATTTTTCAATGATAAGGTGCCTCTGAACTTAAAACTTCCTGTAAACACGCTCCCGTTTTCCAAAAACTGCTGACTGTAAAGTTTGAGCCGAGAAGTTTCTGCAGATGTCGCTGAATATGGCGTCCCTGTTCGTCGGCTATAATAATAACCTTCCTCTTTACATATTCCGTACAATCTTTATGTAGTGAAGTCGGCTGCAATCCATTTTTTATGGATGCTGTAGATGGTATGCTGATTCTTCTTTGTGGGGTTATTATTAATGTGCTTGTGCCGCAACCTGATACCTGCTCTTTTCCGTTTTCTCGTCGTTGTATGTTACTTGTAACTGCCTGTTTTTTACCTTCACTATTATTTTTATGATCGGCGCTATTGGGTTTTGTATCCGTAGCTGATTGCTTTTCTTTTCTCGCAGGCGTTTTTGCTGTTTGTCCTAACTTTATTTTAGATGTTGCTGGTGTTGTTAAAGGCGTAAGATTCTTCGTAATGTTTTTTATTTTTGAGTCCTGATGTAGTCATATTAACAGTGCTACTTGTGCTGTTTCTTATAAGTTTCAAATAACTTGATTTGTTTTTGTAAATCAGCCTTAAGACGTACATTTTCACAGTTCAGGTTCTCAATCTCACCATGAGAACTTTGTAATTCATTCGATAATTGTTGTACTTTTTCTTGCAAATCAATTACTATTTGACTGGAGTTTAGCGACGTATTTGGTAGACTCATCATTGTGGAATCAAATAGCGTTGAGTCGTCTTTGGTTATGTCTTTTTCTATGGTTATGTCATTTAATGAGCTCGTTCTGTGTCGTTTACGTTATGTTACGTAAACATCCATTTTAATAGATATTTACAAAAACAATATATATATCCTTAATTGTCAATTTAAGATCATAAATGTCAAAAAAATAATATTATAAATTAATGTCAATGTATTTTTATGTTAATCTGCTAAATTATTAATTCTTCGTCAAATTAATTCATATGTCATCGAAGAAAGATGTCAAAAAGTGCTACGCTGTATGAGCCAGTCTCGAACTCACAGCTAATGCGCCGTCGAAATGTCTATTTCCGGACACACCAATCTAATTCTAATAAGTGTGAATTGTTTATAAATACAACAGACTCCACAAAAAACACTCGATAATATCAAAATTTAATAATTTGGCATCAAACATCAAAACTATAGATAAGACTTCTCTTCGCCTCCTAGGTTCTCCAGTATTTGAAGAATCTTTCGGTTCTTTCTTAGACGAAAAGATACAAAATTTTTGTGAAATTTCAGATCGCCTATTCAAAATTAATATTCATTCGGCCTATACTATTATTCGTTATTGTCTTTTCGTCCCAAAATTCACACATGCCTAAAGATTTTCCCAACTTTGGAAAAAAAAAACACTTTTAGAACAAATCGACCAAATTATCCTAATTACTTTAAAGAGAATTTTAAATGTGGACTTGGACGACCGAGCCTGGCTACAAGCGTCTTTGCCCATACGTTTGGGTGGGCTCGGCGTTCGCAAAATTTTCAGTGTCAGTTTACCGGCGTTTCTGTCTTCGGTTCACAGCACGGAAGAGTTAACTAGGAAAATTTTATCTCCTACACTAGTTAACTCAGAAGTGTTGTGCAAAACCGAAGCCATAAACGCCTGGAAAATGGCTTGTCTAAGCACTGATTTGCCTACCAACCTATTCTCCCAAAGACTGTGGGACGCGCCGCTTTGTAACATAGTAAGAAAAAATCTTTTGGATACTTCTTTAAATGTTACAGAGCGTGCTCGCTTGCTGGCTGTGGGAGAATGGGAATCCAATCTATGGCTTCAGGCACTACCATCGCCCAAAACTGGAACCATGTTGGACGATGAGACATTCCGTATGACCGTTTGTCTTCGTTTAGGTGCTCCGTGTGTTTCTCCGCATCGATGTCATTGTGGAGAAGACGTCGATAGCCACGGCCACCATGGGCTATCTTGCAGCAGAAGCGCTGGTAGAATTCCTCGTCATGCCAATCTGAATGATATAATCCGTCGTGCTCTTGTCGCGTCTGGCGTACCAGCTGGACTTGAACCAAATGGTTTGGTACGCGACGACGGTAAGAGACCTGATGGTATGTCATTGTTGCCTTGGAAAATGGGTAGGCCTTTGGTGTGGGACGCAACCTGTGTGGACACCCTCGCGCCATCACACGTTCCAAGCACGGGAGGCCATGCTGGCGCTGCTGCTGCAACTGCGGAAACCCTCAAACGGCGCAAATACAGTAATTTGGTAAGTAATTACGTGTTTGAGCTGTTTGGGGTGGAAACGCTAGGCTCATGGGGTCCGAGCGCTCGTTCTCTATTCCGGGAAATTTCTAAACGGTTAATCGACGACTCACGTGACCATTGGTTTATTCTTTGCTCAGAGAATCAGCATTGCCATCCAGCGTGGCAATGCTGCCAGCCTTCTGGGCACGTTACCCGATGACATTGATGCGGAGGCATTTTACGACGCCTAAACTATGTAAATATTTTCACTTCCTAATTTTGTTTTTATGGTTTTTGTATTAGATTAGATTAGACTAAGCTTCACTTATATGCTACTTATAAATTATGTTACTTTAACCTCATTATATAAATACATTATTCTAATAAGTTTTATCCAAATACCTGTATTCTTTCCGCGCGGTTCAGTGCGCTCCGATTGTTTAGCGATTGGTTATCATCTTGCAAGTATGAATTGAAGTAACGAACCAATTTTTTCCACTTTTGACATTCACTTGTTTTAATAAGTTTTTAAGAGATTTTATTTACTCTGGCACTGTTTTAATGTTGATAACAACGCACTTTATCAGTTACCATACTGTTTATTGGTTATTTGTCATATTTATCCACAAAAGATGTTTGTTTACACATAATTTTTTATTCACTTGTAGTTTTCTTTCCACAGTTATTCCACTTTTACTAACGATAGGTGATGATTATTGGGTACTCATTAACTGTTTCGAGTACTAAACAAACTGAAAAGTGTATTAAATCTATTTTTTCGAATAAAATTAACGCAGAGCTAATGTTAATGCGGCAACTAGCGCCACCTGTGGTGGCGCTAGTAATAGTAGTACAATATACTACTTAGTGCTGTACGATGCACTAAGTAGTATATTGCTAGACAAAGGCAAGTCCTAATTTGAGTCACAACAGCATTGTTCGCCAAAAGAAGGATTTTGCCTAGGTACTACACCACGTCTTCGTGGTCCAGTGGATAGCGTATGCGACTACTGATCGGAGGTCCCCGGTACAATTCCCGGGGCGGGCAAAAGTGTTACTGGGTTTTTCTGAATTCTCAGTAGCAACTCAGAGTCTAGGCTCGCCCCATATTACGTGGGACTTAAAAAATCATGGCAAAATGTGGGTGTAATATTACACCTCTGCCTACCCCTTCGGAGATACAGGAGTGAGTCTAAAAAAATAAACTATACCACACCGCCGGATTAGCTTAAGATATGATGTCGAGATTTTATCTCCTTCGCTAGATACTACTTAATTTGTGAATTTCCTCAATTGCCTCTTACGACACCCACGTTATTAACTGGGCTCGTGTCACTTTGTATTCTTATCTGGTCATAGCACCGATCGTGTCGTTTTTATAGGGAGTCTTTACGTAACAGTAGATTACTCTTACGTAATGTAAAGAAAATTAGATAATTACTTATAATGTAAAGAATAAGAAGTCACATATAAAAGCAACGACCGCTCACAAACTTCCTTAAAACTCACAGCTAATTTTTGATAACAGAACAACCAAGACAACGCTTCGCCTCTAGGAAACAATTAGTTCTATTGTGTGCACATATTCTCAATTGACGTCATAAGTTGGTGTTGCAACTATTACGCTTTGAGAGTTACAAGCCTGAAATTCGGTTTGCGTTGACGTCATGTCGTATGTGAAGATAGAGTATAAGATAGAAGTGGGACAGTACAAAAGATTAAAGCCGTTATTTCTAAGGCTAAAATAAAATATATTTGAGATATTTGCCAGAAACATTACATTTTTATTCGTCAGGAAATAATATCTAACTTATATTGACCGCCCTTATTGGCCTGGTGAAGTCGGCGTTTACTTTAGACAAGCAAGATCAGTTTATCCAAAGCCTCCGAAACACAAACGAAAACTCTTTTCGGCTAGGTAATACGGATACTAATTTGAACGTTACTTGAGGCTGAAACTGGGTATTGTAAACATTAATTAGCGTTTGTAGGTCACAACCAAAACCAGTTTCAATCAGACGCGGCGCTAACGATCTAGCTTTGTTCGCATACACTTATTTCAACATCTTTTGCGAGAAAATAAAATGTTATATTCATTATGTACAAGGTCTGCGGTGAAATAGACGTCAAAATTACTTTACCTCTGTGTTTTATGAGGTTGTCTAAATGCTGGGTATGAATAACTGAGTAAGGTAATGCTATTATGTTGCTCTAAAAACTACGTCTAAGCCACGCAGTATTTGTTAAACTCCTAATTTTGGAACAAACATTTATAATATATGAAATTCACGACGAGGCATGTTTACAACTGCGTATATCTTGTTCATCTTGAGCAAAATCTTGACGCGCAAAAGTAAGCAGTATTCATTTATTTCAAAGAAGCTATTCGGGACAATTTTATCCGCACAATTGAAGGTCAGCCTACATAAGTTTGTATCGAGGCTGCTTCTAAAAATAGCGATTTTGATGAATTCAATAGTACTTGAAATAATTTAATATAGTTGTACAAGCTATCTTAAATACACATTTTTATTTCAATGTTTTTCAGAATATTTAGCACGTACTGTTGGGATGCTGACAGTTTGGCACTTTTGCAAACAACGATGTCATGGATTTAGGACAGTGCAGTACTTGGTTGATATATCGATAAGTATAGCATAAATATAATTATAGCATAAATTTAATTATTACTGTAAATGACAGGCAGTCATTCAGCAAAGTGGACCGTTACGTTGGTAATGATAGTGGGAAAAGGAGGCAACCTTTAATCGCCAGTGCGCGTGTTTCGTTTGTAATTATGAGTAACCCTAATGTTTAATCTGTAACTTAAATATTTAAAGAGATTTCAGAAACACTTCAAATATACGAAAACGTTGGTCTTGTAAATCCAGTTATTTGACTCTGAGTGGTCCTAATGCACTACCCTGAGCTACACTTGCTTAAGCAAAGCATATTATTGTTATGCTCCACTGCTTTTATACTACCAAAGCTCTCTGTGATACTAGGTATATGTGCAAAGCATTTGCTTCAGTCTGTTGTCTCAGAAACCTCAGAGATGTCTTGGAAACAAGACGGTGGAGATGTCACAAGGCTTTGTTATCACGCGCTCGCGGCACTCTACGTTTTGACATCACACGTACGTAATATTCTGGACATGTGTCTCAGTTGATGTAAATTTTCGTTTCGTTCTTGTTTTAGGGACTTGTTTCCACAAGCTGTGTGATAAAAGTTTTTATATTTTTGGCAATGTTTTGGTCAAAACTGTCTTAAAATATCACAAGCTTGAAATATATTACGCTTGACTACTTTACGTGTATCGTTCTACATTTTATGTTTTATTTATAGCGATCTACTCTATCAAAATGAAACACATTTTAATAAAACTAGAAAATATTAAAATGTATCAAAAGTAAAACATTTTCATTTAGAATTGCTGAACCATTTTAATGTTAAGTATTTGATATTTTTTTCAAAATAAATATGTTTTATTCGATCTTAAACTTTCGCAATTTGTATACATCATACAAGTTGTATGATAAATATGTTTTATCGAACGACATGAAATCTTCGAATATGTATATACGTATACATTTCGACGAATTATAATTAGTATTCACAAGACTTCTTTTCAGCTTACTTTTCTATTAGTATCAATTAATAATAACGAATTTAAGGTCAATAATAAAATTAATGCTTAAAAAATCCGCTTTCCATTTTCAGGATGAATATTAAGAGCTTCTCAGATTTTATCACATAGTTACGAGTTGACAAAATATATAATATAATATCTACAACAACATGTATTCCCTGTACTAAGTGGCAATTAGGGCGAGCAAACATAATCAAACATCAATAACTCTATGGATGACTTTATACATCAGTATAAGGAGAAATGTACCTACATACATTCACGATACACGAAATAAATGTTCAAGCGTTCCGCTTTATTAACATATTTTATTGTAAATATTTCACATTTTACTAAACTACGCTTTGTTTGCACAAACAAAGATACCTCAAAGCTTTGTACCGTTGCGTCCACGGCGGTGAATTGTCACATGTGTGTCACAGAGCGATGTTTTTTGTTCAGCCTTTACGAGCAGTCGTTTGGAATGACTGACAGAGTTTCTTGGGTTTGAACCCACGGTGCGCATTATTCAATTTTCAAAGTGCGTATTCTCTTGTTAATTATATCATGCTAGAGCCAACCAGCGTGTCTGAAAGTTATCCATACATTTCTAGAAAGATATTTGAAGTCTGCCAACCCGTACTTGGCTACCATGATGTAATATGGCCTAACCATTATCCTCATGAGAAGAGGCTTGTTCCCAGTAGTGGAACAACGAATAGATTTCAAAATCAGCCAAAATTATTATCCACCACCCATTCTAAAAGCTAAAGAACTTTCTATATTGACACGATAATCATCAGATGAAACCTAGTTTTTAGTGTCTAAATCACAAATAAAATGCATGTTGGGGATAATTCCTAAGACCCCGAACTAACAAGAAAATATTTGAGAATACATATTTTTATATAGTTTCTTGTCAAGAATAAATGATAAATCTGGTTTTCATAACGTAATCATTTTATCATCCCATAATTGAAAATCAAATAATTATGTATGATATTATGTACCATAATATTATTTGCAAAATTATAATAATAATAACCATTATTTTATTATTTATTTATTTATAATAACCAGTACCAAATTTAATATACTCTAGCTTAATGTACTAAGCCTAAATAGAACGCTAAACTATATAATTATGGTAAACTAATAACGCTACAGTTATTTGTAAATAACAATTTTAGTAATGTATACAAAACATTATTATTACGCCGGAGGTAAACTATGTTTTAATTATGTTGAATAATAATGGTAAATCTAAAACAGACTCATCAAGACTATCATCAATAGAATCATCTAGTAGTTAACCTAATAATTTTGACGTTCATACGCATCACTTTGAGCCCTACATGAATAAATATGCTTTTGGCATGATTTTGACTTTGACTTTATCCCGGTTGCAACCAAGGCTAACTTTTTTGCCTGCCTACCTGCCTGCTTTTGAGCCTGAGGCCCACCTAGTCTAACCAGACATGACGGAATATCGGCTTTAACACAGACTTTCAGATTATTACTCCAGCGACTTGGTTTGATTATCCTGTTGTTTAGTTACTCTTACTGCTAAGCCGTAAGTCAGGCAAATCTATATACGATAAACACGATAATAATATCTAGGTCAGCGCGTATATATTAATATGTTCATCAATTATCTGGTTGCCATATTACAAGCTATTCTTAGTCAAAGTTATTCTCAGTTTTCAGTTATTCTCTTTGGGCACAAATTTGGAATCAGTTGAGTGTTTGAGTTGCCTACGAGTATTTCTTATTTCTCTTACTAAAATACCTTCCGTGAAAAATCACAATCAAATATTCAAATAATATATAGTTACAAATGAGATTCAAAGTATTGAAACTTGAATTTCTCGCCTCTTGCTTCAGAGTATTCAAAATTGAATTCCACAAGTCTTGATTCCATTGCCAGAAATAACGTTGAAATTGCCGCAACACAGGATACGAGTACATCTTATTACATGTTGCTTGGCGGTTTCTACCCATATATTATTGTAAGCCCAGATAGTGGGGCGCTTGGCCAAACACTGGCCAAACCGGCGGTATTATTACGACAGCGATAGTAAATATTTAACTTGAATTTGTGCATTTTGAGAATAGGAAATGCATTGGATTCGCTGTTCTCGTTGGTGATATTACTCCTGTAGTAATTCGGACGTGATATCTGTGACAGTGTTTTAGTTGAAATTTATTAGTGTAAAGTAGAGTTATTGTTTATACCAGGAAGTATAAAGTCAAGTATTTTCACGCTAATTACGTTTTAGATTATAAATATTACAGGTAAATGGATTGTAGTTTTTATATAAATGACACAGTTTTCTACTATGTAGCTAGTGGAAATTTATTCATTGAATATTGTGAGAACTGCTTAGTATTGCCTTAATTCTACATAATTGTGTAAATACGTACATAAAAAATCACACTGTGATACAAATTTACATAGTTGCAAGATTGATAAAAAATATACCGTCAAAGTTGTTGCTTTAAAGAAGAAAACTATGAATAATATATACAATTCTGTTGCTGATAGTAACCTAAAACTACAGCATAACTAGTATTACATACTATTTAAATAAGATATTATATTTTTTTATAATAGTTATATGAATGCAAACAAAGCTACATTATTCGTTAACTAAGTAATGCCAACCAAAAATCGTTATCATAAAAAATATCTCATATCTGATCGAAAATATTACACAGCACAGCATTGCACCCCGCAAACCATAAAAGTCCCACCCTCTGAACTCCACATCAAAAATTCCCTGACACGATTCACACCACTCTTTAAATGGCTTGTCAAACCATCTCGCTTTGCGAGACTGTCTCAACGTAAGCTCTACACGATTTTGTATGAGAGAGGCTCGTTTAAACATCCTCCAAAATAGGCCCTCACTGAGAATACCTATTCACAATAAGCACGTTACTCGACGCGTTTTATTAAAAAGACATATACTTAGACTCAAGTACGTACTCTGTAGAGTGCTAAGAAAATATTGTGTGCCAAAGATTTCGGCAGATTTTGATGCTTATGCCGACGTCAATAGAACCTTTTCGAATAAAGGTTTTTTGTGTAATTTATGGGGTAGAATACCAGATTTACGGTAGGATTTTAGGTACAAAGCTGTTTGCTTTCGATATTGAAGTACTTTTGGTCGTCGGGATCTTATTGGCTTTCGAGGATTTAATATAATCATTAAATATTACACACGTGTTGTGGTCGACGACAGATATTGGATTTTTTACAATTATGTGACCAAATTTCTAACTACGTTTTAAATTGTTTTCAAAGTTTATAACGACATAATTACAATTCGATGAAATAATACTTATGAAGCAATTATGTTTCATTAAGTAATCATATCAAACTTCGACCAAATTACGTATAGATCTTTTGTTCAAGGTTATTTTCTGTTACAATTATGGCATCGAGCAGCAAGGCACATACATTTTCAATAGCACAAATTTCTTAATCTATAACATTCATCACAATATTAAAATTGTTGCTTCTTTAAACTTCAGAAATTAAAGTTTCTGCTCGAGGTTTTATACATATTTCAGTAGGTAACACAACTTGCTAAGATTTATATTACTTTCAGGCTAATACTATTTTAAGATACCTAAATATTTAATCTCGGCAAGTCGTATGTAAGGCTTACTTTTTATTTGGTAAAAGTCCAAATCCACAAGTTCTATGTATTGCCCTTTGCGTTGCGTACTGTATATTTTGTGCTTTAAATTACTTGGCTTCGTTTACCGAGTAAATTCGAGTTAATTTAGTTCGTTTAGGCTACTTTGTTGTTATTATTAAATATGTTGATTGCCAAGCCATAGCAACCTTTACCTACCACAGAAAGTTTATGTGATCTTGAAAAAAAGAAACGCGGCGCGTCCCCGTGTAAACATCTTTATTACTCTCTCCGCAAGAAATATATGTAAATTAGTGGAAAAAGTGCGATTTAAGTCGTGGAAACTATTTAAAAAGAGACTATACCTATACAATGGATTAAACAACTCGTGTGTTATTATATACTAAGTGACATTTTATTGTGCATAAAATACAAAAAAACAAACAAAAACATTCAGAACTTTGTGAGACATAGCTGTGTTTGAACACCTGCTCGGCAGAACGCGTAAGTGACGCTAAATACACGGCGCTTACGACCTTTTTCTCGCGAAGATATTTGCATCGATACGCTTGCACTGTTCGCTTGAATATTTGAATATCTAACTGTTAAATATTATTATTGCACCTGCCGCGCTTTCATCGCTGAATATTATTGAATAAAAATGGCACCTACAATAATGAATGCTTGCGCTGGCTGAAACAATGCTACCAAAGCTAAAGAATCCTTAAAATGCGTGTTATGCAATCGTTAATACGACCTAGAGTGTGCCAATATAACTCCCAAAAGGTTTACTCTGATGAAATCGGAGCAAAAAAATTCGTGGAATTGTGATGAATGCCGATGTAAGCAGCCAAAACGCGACAATACTGATACACCTATTCGAAATTCCTCGACCCCGGTTACGACACTCTCACCCGAATTAAGCAATGTAACACAACGTATGAAACCGAATCGAAGCCCTTCAGACAGTGTAGAGATTACAGACGATTATATTACTGAAAAAAAACTACGTTCAATCTTGCAACAAGAAATGTCGGCTACCATGAAGTCAAGCATTGAGGGCATAATTACAGACCAATTACGGACCATTAATGAACAAATTTCGGGCTTTCAAGACTCAATGTCCTTCTTAAATAAATTATTTGAAGAATTCAAAATTGCAATAGAGGAAAAATCTACCACTATAACTGAACTACAAAAAGAAAATTGCGAATTGAAGTCAACGGTGAAAGATCTTTCGGACAGATTGGGTTCTGTAGAACAAAATATGCGTGAGAGCAACATTGAAATTGTTGGCGTTCCTGAATTTAGGAATGAAAACTTGACTAATACTGTATTACAACTCGTGAAAACCGTTGACGGTTTCATTAATGACGATGACATTATGCACGCAACCTGAGTCGCAAAAATTAACATACAAAGCGATAAGCCCCGTTCAATTGTTGTGAAACTCCGCAGTGCACGAAAACGCGACGCATTGCTCGCTGCTGTCTCCAATTATAACAGGAAGAAAGCCAAAGACAAGCTGAGCTCGCAGCATTTGGGAATGGGTGGACCCAAAGTTCCAGTATACGTTGCAGAGCACTTGACACCAGCTAACAAATTTCTTCACGTGGCTGCACGTAAAAAGGCTAAAGAACAGTCGTATAAATTTACTTGGGTAAGAAATGGTCGAATATTTGTACGTAAAAACGAAACAAGCCAAGCAGTCGTAATTCGTAATATTGATAGCTTAAAGAACAATGGCAAGTTCCCATACAACACTTTATTTGAAATCTATTCGAAGCGTCTATGTATGAAAAAATGTTAAAAACAAAGGGGTTCTATTACTTCAACATAATCATCAAGAGTTTTTATTTTAGGAGGCCGTTAAAAAAAGATATGAACATTGTTTATATTTTAAGGTTATGTTAATAGAAAACAACTTTGTGACTACACAAATGCATTAAATTCATTTAGATAAGGGGTGGTGATGTGCAAAAAGCATTGATAGGATATACCTAGACTGATTCAAGATCAGTGTCTAGACTTGATAAGTACCTAATATTAAAAAATCGTAGCTACATAGCTACCAGCGATTGTATCGCACAGCCTGCGTGTCAATGAGATGAATATGCTGCGCTGGATGAGTGGAGTCAAGCGGAAGGACTGTATTAGAAACTCACGCATCTTGAAACAAAAAATCTAAAAAAAATTGAAGAAATATGCACCAACTTATTTATTTTTACTTGATGTGATGTAAAGTCATCAATAAAGTTTTGACTGGGTCCAGAATTAACTATGATCAAAATATACAACAAAAATGTTATGAAAATTGTAAAAAGCGTTTAGAAAATAAACGGTGCTATTAAATCAATGTTTTATTTTATATAATTGTACAGTACGCAGTTACACACCTGGTGAAAATTAAATGGTTCAGTAGCATATACATTCATAAGCGAGATCACTTAGGGATGTATATGTTATTGAACCATAATAAAATAAATTTATCTAATAATATGACGATCTGACCTGACGACCGGTTGGCGCAGCGGCAGTGTAAGCGACTGCCACGCCGAAGGTCGCGGGTTCGATTCCCGCTCAAGTCAAACATTTGTGTCCGTGAACATGGTTGTTTGTCTTGGTCTGGGTGTTTCTATGTATAATATGTATGTATTTACAAAAAAAAAAGTATATAAGTATGTTTATCCATTGTCTAGTACCCATAGTACAAGCTCTGCTTAGTTTGGGACTAGATGGTGTTGTGTGAATGTGGTAGAATATTATTATTATTATTATCTCCTTTATCTCCTTATAATATCTAATAAAGTACTATAGTTAAAAAAAACTTGAAACGACCGCCAGTTTGCGCTAATAGCTTGAGTGACGTATCTATCCTCCTATATACAAAGATACTCTGGTAGTATTTGTATACTCTTTGCTCTGTGCTTTTCGGAAAGAAAATAACGTTGACAATGTCACAGACTATAGTTGGTTTGGTGCCCGCCAGGGTATATGGTGTTCTGTGGTTTGGTGCCACGAGAAGATAAACTTTTTGTAAACACACATTCAGGGTTTCACAACCTTTGTATCTAACAGTTGTTTTTGAGATTTTATGCCTTAGTGAACTTTTATGCTTTTTGAACAGTAGTTTTTTTTGTTTCAATGCTCATTTATGAAAACGTCACAATGAACAAAATCGTTATATAATAGTTTGCCATCTGCAATTCTGCACCCACTTTTCCGAGATGCCGACCGTAGGACGAGCATTGCGACACCAAACTACAAAAAGAAAATTGCGAATTGAAGTCAACGGTGAAAGATCTTTCGGACAG
Organism: Euclidia mi; assembly: GCA_944739405.2. Lineage (NCBI taxonomy): Eukaryota > Metazoa > Arthropoda > Insecta > Lepidoptera > Erebidae > Euclidia > Euclidia mi. The sequence continues at coordinate 98,673,662 of OX123185.2, forward strand.
ATTGGGTTCTGTAGAACAAAATATGCGTGAGAGCAACATTGAAATTGTTGGCGTTCCTGAATTTAGGAATGAAAACTTGACTAATACTGTATTACAACTCGTGAAAACCGTTGACGGTTTCATTAATGACGATGACATTATGCACGCAACCTGAGTCGCAAAAATTAACATACAAAGCGATAAGCCCCGTTCAATTGTTGTGAAACTCCGCAGTGCACGAAAACGCGACTACTAAACTTGAAACGACCGCCAGTTTGCGCTAATAGCTTGAGTGACGTATCTATCCTCCTATATACAAAGATACTCTGGTAGTATTTGTATACTCTTTGCTCTGTGCTTTTCGGAAAGAAAATAACGTTGACAATGTCACAGACTATAGTTGGTTTGGTGCCCGCCAGGGTATATGGTGTTCTGTGGTTTGGTGCCACGAGAAGATAAACTTTTTGTAAACACACATTCAGGGTTTCACAACCTTTGTATCTAACAGTTGTTTTTGAGATTTTATGCCTTAGTGAACTTTTATGCTTTTTGAACAGTAGTTTTTTTTGTTTCAATGCTCATTTATGAAAACGTCACAATGAACAAAATCGTTATATAATAGTTTGCCATCTGCAATTCTGCACCCACTTTTCCGAGATGCCGACCGTAGGACGAGCATTGCGACACCAAAAATATTCTTAACATCCAAAAAATATGTTTTATCCTTTGATAAATGCCTAAGAATGAAAAAAAAATTATGGATTAACGCAAAATGTTGACATTCCAGGTGTCTGACATATTCCAGTACCACAAAACACTGTTGGTAGTGCATATATCGATAAAAACCCGATCAATTGACATATTACTTTGCAATGACACATATTTGTGTACCGTTGCGCTCATTGGATTTGACATTATTTGTTTTTGACAGATCTGTCGCTAAGTTACTTACAGACCGTTCACAGTTATTTTACCTCTGACAAATGTCAGTGTTTGTTTTCTTTATGTTGGAATTGTACTCTGTGATGACAGGTATATAAAATAAGGTTACCCGTGCATATCATTTTACCCAATTTTAGTGGAAACTAGAATGTTCATCTGTAACCACCATACCACTGCGAGCTATACGCAATTGAATTTATGTGAAGTCTCATTAAAAGGCGAGTCGCAAGCAAAAATGTAGGACAAGAGGCAAACAACATTGTCAATTTTGCTGAAGAAGCTTTTCAATCTATCACTGCAGAAGACTGGCAAAAACAATGCGAACATGTGCGCTACATTGAAGACAAGCTTCGTGAAATAGATGGGTCTATGGATGCAGCAATGGACAGGTTATAGGACATGCATAATAGAATTAAACTATGAGTCTGATACAGAATTTGACAGCAGTTACGAGTCAGCATTGGCAGTCCGAGACTGACAGCAGTTACGAATCGTCATTGGCAGTCCGCATGGATCATTCTTATTCAAAATAAATGTGATAATTAAAATAGGTACGTTTTTAGCAATACTGTATATTTAAAATGGGAGTATTAGATACTAAATATAGTAACACAACGCTCAGGTTGGCCAATCTAACAGCTAGAGGTAAAATAACTGTGAACGGACTGTAGTAGAAATTCTTTGTTTCAAATAGTCTATATTCTCGTGGCACGGTCTATAGGGATCATAGACAAGGGCAAGGAGTAAGGATACTAAAAATGTCTAGGACAATGTAGACATTTCACTTATTGTTGTCATTAATTATCTTTCAATTGCCTACTGATACCTCTAATTAAATGATATCTCCGATCAAGTAAAAAAAATATATTTATTTATATCATAATTAAAATCTTCTTTTTATATAATATAATATACATAAAATATTTTTTTAACATTATCGTGAATTGTTTCTAGATGTAGGTTAAAAATATTACTTACCTATTTTCTATTAAACAAATACGATTGTTTTGTAAATGGTAACTCTGAAAATGACATTAAACAAGCACCGGAAATGAATGTATTCAATAAATAGTTTATCAATTTAGATAATTTAACGTACGCTTTTATAGTTGAAACTAAAAACGTACAAAATACGAAATAATTATATTAATAAGTTTTTCATAAGTTACGTTTATAGACGCTTCTAACACTTCACAGGTATAATCCTGCCATTGTAATTTTCATGTAATTCTTTGGTTAATGTCCTAGGAACAAAATATGTAAAAATGCTTGATATATACTATCAGAATGTCCGGGGTCTAAAACCAATGATATTTTTAACAATGTAGGTGTAAGTGATTATTCTGTCATAATTTTAACAGAAACTTGGCTTAACGATAGTGTTTTTGATCGTGAAATTATTTTCACACTATATAATATATCGCAGAGATCGATGTTTGTCAAGGGGTTCCAAAAAAGACGGCAGTGGAGTACTTATCGCTGTATCACGTAATATTCAATCAGCTCGCGTTACATCATGGAAAAGTGACAGTGAAGACCTATGGGTCTCACTTCAATTCAAACAAAACAACGTCGTCAAAAAGTTAGCTATATGTGCTGTTTACTTACCGCCTCCTGTCAGTTTGGAATCACTTGAAAGGTTTCTTGAGAATACATCTGATATACTAAACCATGTTGAGGATGTCGTAATACTGGGGGATTTTAATCTTGGCTTTATCAAGTGGTCAGCTAAACAATGTTAAATTAACAGTACCAAGTAGAATTCCGCGACACCCTCTTATTAAAACGTTTCATATTCCGTTTTGCAGAACAAACGTTGGCAAACACTCACCAATTGTGCGTATTTGTCTCGAATATAATTCATTGTGCGGACGTTCAGGCGATCTTGACATTTTTCACAACTCATTCAAGCACTTTAAGCGTAAGTTAGTTCAGGTAATGCTTTAAAAGATCTCATCTTTTGTTATGTTTATTTTGATTTATATTGTCTTGTTAATTTTGCGGAAAATGTATTTTATTATAGTAGATATTTTTACATTTTAAGTAAGTTTTAATTTTGTGTTTATATACTTTACAAACAATGTTGTGTACGTCTATAATTGATATACATATAAGGTTGTATTTACAGTCCTATAATCTTAACACATTTTGGTATGTATATTGTTGATGTACCTATAAATAAATAAATAAATAAATAAAGCTTTGAAAAGTTTTGATACTCAAAAAGACACGGTAAAAGTTTCGACTGGCATAAAGAGTTGACGAATTCAATTTGGCCTGCAAGTATAATAAATTTACGTGGAAAATACCAAAGCAACCGTTAGTACTTATAGTTTGCGGCCATTTCAATAATATGTGACCAGGTAGCCAGAACGCTATAATTATATTCTTGAAACAGCCTGAGTGAAGTTACATCGTATACATATAACTATATTTATTCAGTAGTTATTTGAAACGCCGCCAGGCGTATAGTTAAACTATTACAAGTTCTCGTCTATGTTTTTATGTTTTCCATTTTATGAAACCTACTTATATTAGGTAAGATTTGGAAGAACTATTTATGCCAGTAGAAGCTTTTTTGTCGTGGCAGAAATGGTTATAGTTTGATATTCCCACATGCAGAATTGCTTCACAGGCCAGTCATAACTTCAATTAAAACTGAGAAAGAGTAATTGCCGTAGTCTTATCATCATCGTACTGCACTAAGTAGTATATTGCTAGACAAAGGCAAGTCCTAATTTGAGTCACAACAGCATTGTTAGCCAAAAGAACGATTTGGCCTACGTACTATACCACGCCTTCGTGGTCCAGTGGATAGCGTAAGCGACTCGGAGGTCCCGGGTTCGATTCCCGGGTCAGGCAAAAGTGTTACTGGGTTTTTCCGAATTCTCAGTAGCAGGTCGGAGTCTGGTGATGTACCCGGTAACGGCAATAGGCTTGCCCCCTATTACGTAGGGCTTAAAATTCATGGCGAAATGTGGGTGTAATATTACACCTCTGCCTACCCCTTCGGGGATACAGGCGTGAGTCTAAAAACAAGAAACTATACCACGCCGCCGGATTAGCTTAAGATAAGATGTCGAGTTTTTTATCTCCTTCGCTAGATACTATTTAATTTGTGAATTTCCTCAATTGCCTCTTACGACACCCTCGGTATTAACTGGGCTCGTGTCACTTTTTATTCTTATCTGTTCATAGCACCGATCGTGTCGTTTTTATAGGAAGTCTTTACGTAACAATAGATTACTCTTTGCCTCACAACTCAGTCAATATTTTTAACAACTTCCTGTAACGTTTTGCAAATGACAAAACAGGTAAAATTACAGACAAAACTCAAAGTCAAAGACAAGTTATTACTTGTAGGTACTAATAATTTATTTATGACACAACATTTTCCTTAGCTTGGATATAGAAGTCACGTGATAAAGATACATAATATACTTGCATAAAGCTTGAATAATTATTTCACAAGGAAGATAGAAACACAAACACATTAGAGACTAGTCTAGGAGCCCGCGATGCCGCGTGTACCTATAAGATAGAATGCAAAAATGCATAAAAAATCTCACAGAAGCTTCTGTGACAAAGAGTAACAAAAATATGTGTATATAAAATCCTTGCGTTACTGACTGATTTACAGACAAGCTACAGCGAAAACTATTGGACGCAACAAGCTGAAATTTGGCATGTATGTTCCTTAGGGACCGTAGAGGTGCACTAAGAAGGGATTTCCCGAAATACCCACGGGATCGGGAAAACAGGTAAATAAAAAAATATTGCGGCGTAGCCGTGGGCGCTCTTTTGTCTATCCATATATCTTCACAAACATTTGTGTTTACGAAATAGTAGTAAGTTCATTTCACACTAGATCCGCAGACCCGCTTAAATTATACACGTAAAAAATCTTTAAACTCTATCTATTGGTTAAGACAAAAAAAAACATTCAATATTTGTTAATTTATCGTATTTATACAGAGAGCCAGGAAGAAAAGGGGACTTCATTTTATAATAATGTAAAGGATAAGAAGTCACATATAAAAGCAACAAACGCTCACAAACTTCCTTAAAACTCGCAGCTAATTTTTGATCACAGAACAACCAAGACAACGCTTCGCCTCTAGGAAACAATTAGTTCTATTGTATGCACATATTCTCAATTGACGTCATAAGTTGGTGTTGCAACTATTACGCTTTGAGAGTTACAAGCCTGAAATTCGGTTTGTGTTGACGTCATGTCGTTAGTGAAGATAGAGTATAAGATAGAAGTGGGACAGTGCAAAAGATATAATTAAAGCCGTTATTTCTAAGGCTAAAATAAAATGTATTTGAGATATTTTCTAGAAACATTACATTGTTATTCGTCAGGAAATAATACCTAACTTATATTGACCGCCCTTATTGGCCTGCTGAAGTCGACGTTTACTTTAGACAAGCAAGATCAGTTTATCCAAAGCCTCCGAAACTCAAACGAAAACTCTTTTCGGCTTACTCGGTTTTCTAGGTAATACGAATACTAATTTGAACGTTACTTGAGGCTGAAACTGGGTATTGTAAACATTAATTAGCGTTTGTAGGTAACAACCAAAACCAATTTCAATCAGACGCGGCGCTAACGATCTAGCTTTGTTCGCAAAAACTTATTTCAACATCTTTTGCGAGAAAATAAAATGTTATATTCATTATGTACAAGGTCTGTGGTGAAATAGACGTCAAAATTACTGTACCTCTGTGTTTTATGAGGTTGTCTAAATGCTGGGTATGAATAACTGAGTAAGCTAATGCTATTATGTTGCTCTAAAAACTACGTCTAAGCCACGCAGTATTTGTTAAACTCCTAATTTTGGAACAAACATTTATAATATATGAAATTCACGACGAGGCATGTTTACAACTGCGTATATCTTGTTCATCTTGAGCAAAATCTTGACGCGCAAAAGTAAACAGTATTCATTTATTTCAAAGAAGCTATTCGGGACAATTTTATCCGTACAATTGAAGGTCAGCCTATTTAAGTTTGTATCGAGGCTGCTTCTAAAAATAGCCATTTTGATGAATTTAACAGTACTTGAAATAATTTAATATAGTTGTATAAGCTATCTTAAATACACATTTTTATTTCAATGTTTTTCAGAATATTTAGCACGTACTGTTGGGATGCTGACATTTTGGCACTTTTGCATGTATTATGTCGTGGATTTAGGACAGTGCAGTACTTGGTAGATATATCGATAAGTATAGCATAAATATAATTATAGCATAAATTTAATTATTACTGTAAATGACAGGCACTCATTCAGCAAAATGGACCGTTACGTTGGAATGGTAGTGGGAAATGGAGGCAACCTTTAATCGCCAGTGCGCGTGTTTCGTTTGTAATTATGAGTAACCCTAATGTTTAATCTGTAACTTAAATATTTAAAGAGATTTCAGAAACACTTCAAATATACGAAAACGTTGGTCTTGTAAATCCAGTTATTTCACTCTGAGTGGTCCTAATGCACTACCCTGAGCTACACTTGCTTAAGCAAAGCATATTACTGTTATGCTCCACTGCCTTTATACTACTAAAGCTCTCTGTGATACGAGGTATATGTGCAAAGCGTTTTGCTTCAGTCTGTTGTCTCAGAAACCTCAGAGATGTCTTGGAAGCAAGACGGTGGAGATGTCACAAGGCTTTGTTATCACGCGCTCGAGGCAGGCTGCGTTTTGACATCATACGTACGTAATATTCTGGACATGTGTCTCTGCTGATGTAAATTTTCGTTGTTCTTGTTTTAGATATTTACTTCCACAAGCTGTGTGATAACAGACTTTATATTTTTGGGAATGTTTTGGGCAAAATTGTACTCGTAGTTTGTTTAGCGTTTAAAATATTACAAGCTTGAAATAGATTACGCTTGATTGCTTCGCGTCTATCATTCTACATTCTATATTTTATTTATAGCATCTATTTTATCAAAATAAAACATATTTTAATGAAACTACAATCTATTTAAATATATCAAAAGTAACACCTCTTTTATTTAAAATTGCTGAACGATTTTAATTTAAATTATTAGATATTATTTTCAAAATTAATTATTATTTATCGAACGTCATAACAATTTCAGATATTAATAATCGTATACATTTAGACAGCGATAGCGTGGAGATTCTAACAGACTGCCATGCAGAGGGTATCGAGTTCGAATCCACGGTGCGCACCAATGATTTTTCGAAGTTAAATGCGTACTAAATTGGTAGGTAATTATCACTTGCCCCACTCAATAGAATTCTTGATGTATTTTATTATTTTCTTGCCCTGATTGCCACTTCGTACAGGGAATACGTATTTGTAGATATTATTGTAGGCTTTATAAGGTCACCTCGCAACTATGTGATAAAATCTGAGAAGCTCTTAATATTCGTCCTGGAAATAGGAAGCGGATATTTTGAAAGCCTTGATTGAATTATTGAGATTAAATTCCTTATTAATTTAAAAAATTTAGAAAAGAAGTGCTGTGAATACTAATTATGATACGTCTTCATCGTCATCGTCATCTTCCTAGCGTTATCGCGGTTGCACCCAACACTTACACGCCTTGGAGCCCGAGGTCCGCTTACTGGTCCAACTTGATATGACAGAATATCAACTTGTTCACAGAGCGACTGCCGTGTGACCTCCGCACCCCAAAGTGAAAGCGATATTCCATGATTTAGACCACTATCCGTTTATTTGAGAGTACTGACTACCCGTAACGACTATCAAAGATCTTCATCACAGCCAGGACCATAGAATAAAGAATTTATATTATATTATCTATGGCCAGGACCGACGGTTTGACGTGCTCTTCGAGGCACAAGATAAGCGATAATTAACAATTCAATACGCACATAACTCCGAAAAGTCAGTAGTCCGCGCCGTGGATTCGAATCTGATACCCACTGCATGGCAGTCTGCAGGTATCTCCACAAGGCTATCGCTGCCTTCAATAGAATTGTCTAGTAATTAAACTAAATTTTGACGTTCATAAGCGTCCATTTGTAGCCTAAATGAATAAATATGATTTTGACTTTGTCTATCGTGTTAGCGTTATCTCGGTTGCAACCAAGACTGACTTTTTTGTCTGCATGCCTTTGAACCCGGGGTCCGCCTACTAGTCTAACCAGACATGACAGAATATCAGGTTTAACATAGATTCTTTAATTATTTGTCTGGAGATTTGCCTTGATAAGCCTGCTGTTTAGTTACTCTTACTGCTAAGTCGTAAGTCAGGCAAATCTTTGAGTGAATAGCATGATTATGTTCTATGTTTATGCATGGCTGGACACGAAGAGCCGAAATTCTTGCTCAGTTGCGTGCCACTGAAGAGGCCTATATCCAGCTGTGGACTAATAGCAGGCTGTTGATGATGATGTTTACGCGTACACATTTTAATACTCAATAATTTCAATTATCTAGTTTCAATATTACAAGCTCTGCTTAGTCAAATTCGTTCTCACTTATTCACTTCGCTCACAATTTTTCGATCAAATGGCAGGGTGGTTAGTTGTCCTACGAGTATTTGTTATTACTAATTATTATTCCAACTCCGGGAAAATCTCACAGAAAAACACAAATAAATTTCAAACTTGAATTCCACAAGTCTTGATTCCATAGCCAGAAATACCAGCGAAATTGCCGCAACACAGGATACAAGTACATCTTATTACATGTTGCTTGGCGGTCTCAACCCATATATTATTGTAAGCCCAGATAGTGGGGCGCTTGGCCAAACACTGGCCAAACCGGCGGTATTATTACGACAGTGATAGTGAATATTTCACTTGAATTTGTGCATTTTGAGAATAGTAAATGCATTGAATTCGCTGTTCTCGTTGGTGATATTACTCCTGTAGTAATTCGGACGTGATATGTGTGTCAGTGTGTTAGTCGAAAATTTATTAGTGTAAAGTAGATTTACTGTTTATCTCAGGAGGGATAAATTCAAGTGTTTTCACGCTAGCTGCGTGTTTGATTAGAAATATTACCGTAAAATGGATTGTAGTTTATATATAAATGGCGCAGTTTTCCACTATGTAGCCAGTGGAAATTTATTTATTGAATATTATGTGATCTGTTAAGTTTTGTCGTATAGATATTTTAATATCGTACACCACAAGTCACATTAGAGAGACAATAGAGAAATAGAAAGAGCTTACTATGATATAATAGAAAGAGTTTATGCACAATGAGCGGCCATATCGCTAAAAGCAATTTCTTCCAGGCAAGCTTTACCGTATAGATATATACCTACGTATGTAAATAAGTACATAAAAACACACTGTGATACAAATTTAATTAGAAAATGCACAGTTAGGCAAGATTGTTAAAAAATATACTGTTAAAGCTGTTGCTATAGAGACGAAAACTATGAATATTAAATACAATTCTGTTGCTGATAGTAACCTAAAACTACAGCATAACTAGTATTACATACTAATCATATAAGATATTATATTTTTTATAATAATTATATAATGAAAACAAAGCTACATTATTCGTTAAATAAGTAATGCCAACCAAACATCGTTATAATAAAAAATATCTCATATCTGATCGAAAATATTACATAGCACAGCATTGTACCCCGCGAACCATAAAAGTCCCACCCTCTGAACTCCACATCAAAAATTCCCTGACACGATTCACACCACTCTTTAAATGGCTTGTCAAACCATCTCGCTTTACGAGACTGTCTCAACGTAAGCTCTACACGACTTTGTATGAGAGAGGCTCGCTTAAACATCCTCCAAAGTAGGCCCTCACTGAGAATACCTATTCACAATAATCACGTTACTCGACGTTTTATTAAAAAGACATATACTTAGACTCAAGTACGTACTCTGTAGAGTGCTAAGAAAATATTGTGTGCCCAAGGTTTCGGCAGATTTTGACGCTTATGCCAACCTCAATAGAACCTTTTCGAATAAAGGCTTTTTGTGTATTTGATGGGTTAGAATACTAGATTTACGGCAGGGTTTTAGGTACAAAGCTGTATGCTTTCGATATTGAAGTACTTTTGGTCGTCGGGGATCTCGTTGGCTTTCGAGGGTTTAATTCACTAAATATTACACATGCACGATGATGATAAGACTACGGCAATTACTCTTTCTCAGTTTTAAATTGAGGTTATGACTGGCCTGTTAAGCAATTCTGCATGTGGGAATATCAAACTATAACCATTTCTGCCACGACAAAAAAAATCTACTAGCACATTTGTGCCCTACCTACTAATATTAGGTAAGATTTGGCAGAACTATTTAGTTCTTCCAAATCTTACCTAATATTAGTAGGTTTCATAAAATGGAAAACACAATAATATAGACGAGAACTTGTAATTCTTTGCCTGGCGGCATTTCCAGTTACTACTGAATAAATATAGTTATATATTTATACGATGTAACTTCACTCAGGCTGTTTCAAGAATATAATTATAGCGAATAAATATAAATGTGACCAGGTAGCCAGAAGCTACCTGGTCACATTTCATTGAAATGGCCGCAAACTATAAGTAACGGTTGCAAGGACTTTGGTATTTTCCACGTAAATTTATTATACTTGCAGGCTAAATTGAATTCGTCAACTCTCTATGCCCGTCGAAACTTTTACCGTGTCTTTTTGAGTATCAAAACTTTTCAAAGATCATTGCTGATAAACTTTCTGTGGTAGGTAATGCTATGGCTTGGCAATCAACATATTTTATAGTAACAACAAAGTAGCCTAAACGAACTTAATTAACTCGAATTTACTCGGTAAACGAAGCCAAGTAATTTAAAGCACAAAATACACAGTACGCAACGCAGAGGGCAATACATAGAACTTGTGGATTTGGACTTCTGCCAAATAAAAAGTAAGCCCCTATTACGTGGGACTTAAAAATTCATGGCTAAATGTGGGTGTCATATTACACCTCTGCCTACCCCTTTTATCTCCTTCGCTAGATACTATTTGGTTTGTGAATTTCCTCAACTGCCTCTTACGACACCCACGCGGTATGAACTGGGCTCGTGATACTTTGTATTCTTAGTCGTTATAATACGGATCGTGTCATTTGCTCTTTGCCTTGCAGCTTAATCAATATTTTTAAACAACTTCCTTATACTATTTGCAAATGAAAAAACGGGTAAAATTACAGACAAAACTCTCAAAGTCAAAGAAAAGTAATTACTTGTATCTACTAATGATTTATTTATGACACAATATTTTCCTTAACTTGGATGTTAATACATCAAGTGACGATTAAGTATTCATGGCAAATAATGGTCACTTAATATAGATATATAATATACTTGCTTAGAGCTTGCATAATTATTAAACAAGGAAGATAGACGCAGAAACATATCAGAGACTAGCTTCAGTAGCTCATGATTTCGCCCGCGGGGCTGTCACGATCGATGCTAGGTAGCCTATATGCTATTAAGTTATATAAGCAACACGCAAAGTTGTTTCAAAATTTTCCCGGCAGCCTCTGCGACAAAGAGTAACAAAAATCCATCCATATATTATCTTCACAAACGTTTTATTTCACACTAGACCCGCAGTTCCAGCCTCGTAAATTATACACGTAAATCTTCCATACACCCTACCTATGATACAAAATAATTTAGCGGGTCTTAATCGCGTAAACTTAACTTATTTAAGGTATTGTTTTCCGACGTTTCGCTCGTATTGCACTGAGCGTGGTCGCGAAGACACTGATGGGAGCTCAGCGCCGTCTTGTGGAAGTACGGGTTTCGGCACCTTGAATAAGTTAAATTAACGCGATTAAGACCCGCTAAATTATTTCGTATGATGTTTACAAATCGCGAAAGTTTAAAATCAACACCCTATCTATTAGTTAAAACCAAAAAAAAGCATTTAGTATGTACTTTTTGAGTTTATTGCGTTCATGCAGACAGGCAGGAAAAAAAGGAGACTTCATTTTATAATTATTTTAGTATGTAAAGGCTAAAGAAGTCACATATGTAAGGAAACGCTTACAAACTCACTCAAAACTCACAGCTAATTTTTGATCACAGAACAACCAAGACAACGCTCCGCCTCTGGGAAACAATTAGTTCTATTGTGTGCACATATTCACAAGTGACGTCACTTGTTACGTCATAACTTGGTGTTGCAACTATTACGCTTTGAGTGTTACAAGCCTGAAATTCGGTTTGTGTTGACGTAACGTCGTTAGTGAAGATAAGTGGGGCAGTTTGAGGTTTCTGCACACGGTTATGCAATATTACTGCACGGTTGGCTTAGTGGTTTAAGCGGCCACCTCACCGCTTGGTACTGCGCCGTGTGTTGTGGGTTCGATTCCCACATGAGAAAACACTTTGTGTGATCCATAAATTGTTGTTTCGAATCTGGGTGTTCATTGTGTCCATTGGTTATATGTTTGTAAAGTCTCCCGCAACGCAGTATTTATTTCTAGTGCGGGAGTTGTCTTTCTAAATAAAATATTTATGTACATGCACGGATGCATTTCAGATGAAACCAAATAAAATGTTTTAGAGTGAGGTTGTAATGAATTAGATTTAGATGTTTTATAAACAAATCATTTGCTAATAATTATTTCACTTGAAATATTTAACTTGCACGATGATCTTAATTTGATTTCAGTGTCTGTCTGTGGGGTGTAAATTTGTTCTTATGCAATATTTGGGAGTATTATTCTCAATTATTTTGTCAAAATGACAAAAACTAATACTTTAAGCATTGTAAATATTGTGCTAGTAGACCTAGATCTTTTAGGTAGTTTTGGTTCCCGTATAAGATGCAGTGCTATTCTGGGATGTGTATAATATTAGTCTATACATGATCAAGAATGAAGTTAGGTAATAATATTGTAAATAAAGTAAAAATATACCTAACATTGGTCATCAGTTTCGCAATAATTTACATGCTGTTACTGATGTTTATTTAACGGATCTATAACGAAAATACAGATGAAATGCCTCTTAATAGTCCTGCCGACGTTTCGGCGAAGGCTACACTAGCCGTGGTCACGTTTTGACGGAATTTTGGCAAAATGTGAGTAGATAGACTCTTTTTTTTGCCGTGTGGTTGACGACATAGAATACAAGTGTCACCACCCCCTATCTTCCTGTGGGTGTCGTAAGAGGCGACTAAGGGATAACACGATGCAAATACCATCTTTGCGTAGAGACGGAAAACTCGACATCAAACCCTATACGACTGCCTCGTTGGTCTCGCGGTATAAATGTGTGCGTGGAATCGGGAGGTCCTGGGTTCGATTCCTGGGTCGGGCAGTGTTACTGGGTTTTTCTGTCACGAAATTCTCAGTAGCAGCACGGAGTCTGGAAATGTGCCCGGTACGGCAATAGGTTCGCCCCTTATTACGTGGGACTAAAGTATATCTGGCGAAAAGTGGGTGTAGAAATACACCTCTGCCTACCCCTTCGGGGATAAAAGGCGTGACGATATGTATGTATGTATGTATAGACTCATTAAATAAACATTAGTATGAATACTAATGTTTATTTTATGGGTTTATCTACTGCCTCCATGGTTCAGTGGACAGCATATGCGACTACTGATCGGAGGTCCCAGGTTCGATTCCCGGGTCGGGCAAAAGGGGTTTTCCGAATTTTCAGTAGCAGCACGTCTGATGATGTGCCCGGTAACGGCAATAGGCTCGCCCCCTATTACGTGGCACCTAAAAATTCATGGCGAAATGTAGGTGTAAAATTACACCTCTGCCTACCCCTTCGGGGATACAGGCGTGAGTCTATTAAAAAAAATAGTATGAGTACAAATCGTGAAAGTTTGAAAATATTCTTTACACGCTGTGTTCTTTGTTGCAGATTGAACTACAAACTATGCGGTTTCTCACCATGCTGGTGGCACATGTGCAACGTTGCGTTGCACGCCGCGTGTTGCGCACTGGTTGCGCGAACGGGCGCGCTCGTTGCGAGGTTGCAGCGTCCGTTCGCGGCGCTCGCAGCGCTGTTGTTTGCGGTGCATCCAGTACATACTGAGGCGGTGAGTGATAGATATATATATAATGAAAACGTATTTGTGAAAATGCAATTACATGTATGAATGCTTAATATATAAATATTACGCTGCCTTGCACTCTAGAATTGGGAGAAGGCGCCTTAGAATTGCACTAAATAACAGTTGCAATAACCAGACCAAGGATTAGCTCCTTCTAAGGGTTCAACTTATTTTAAGTAAAATGTTTTCGCAATGTCACCGTATGACAAAAATCTAATTTTTTATCTAATATTTTAAGAGATTGATTGGGACGAAACTTGACTGGATAAGTCCAATCAAGTTTCGTCCCAATCAATCTCTTTCTGGGCATAATTTTTAGATGTTGTGTATAAAAAGGGCGTTTTAAATGCTGATGTTATAAATATTCCCACAGTGTTCAACTATTTAGGTTCAATCCGGTCAATTTCACCTGACCTCCGAATTGATCTCTGTTTTACTACGATATACGATTCAATACTCGATTACTGTTTCATAAATAAATAAGAAACTCAAAATGGGGACAATAATAAAATTGATAAGAAAGATGACAAAGAATTGTCATTGTCCTTCGTAAAGGAAACTCGAAAAAACTCATTGTAAATTAATAATTGAATCCAATACAATATGAAACACTAGACGATATAATATTTTATAAATCGTCGTATTTCTGACGGCTTTTGTTTTGTTTGATATAAATATCATTGGCCCAGCATTATTAATTAGGAATAGAATCATTAATGCTTCATAATACATTAAAACAATTCATGACAAACCAGACAAATATTGACTTACAAAGATCTTAAATGATTTTAATCCTACACGGGTATAATATTATTTAAAACAACATTTCAGCATTTAGATTAAGCCTAATAGCTATAAATTCTGAAACAGCCACTCAAAAAGTCCAATATTTCTAACATTTACGTCATCTATTTCACGGACCCGCCATCTTACGGAAGAAGTCGACTCCGAATCGAATGTCACTTCACTAGACAGTGCTTTTAGAGATTTTCCTTTCCGTGTCTGAACACTAATAGCGTTAAGTTTTCTAGAAGCCTGTGGAATTATGGCTCTATTAAGTGCCAACTTATGTGCTTTTGCACCGTTGCTGCTTCCGCTTGAATGTTCGAGCAATAAACATTATCTTTCCCTTTTCTACCTCCTTAGGTAGGTAATTTCACAACAACATAGTACATTTCTTCACTGCCATAGAACATATATAGATGCCACATTTAGGCTTCTTATGGCTAATAGTTTTGGCTATGTTTTGTCTACCAAACAGTCAGTAACCAAAATTTCTAAATAAAAGGTATTGATAACAAAATTTTACAAAATATTTCTAATTAACAATTATACGCCTTTGTTTAGTACTGACCGTGTAAGGAATTTTGGTCATTGGCTTCTAGCATGGTTTTCTACAATTGTAGGCATTTGAATGTTAATAACATCATATAAAGATATATATTAATGCTAGCGTTAAGAAACGTTGACAATACTTGAAATAATTTCAAAGAAGTCTATTTTTGCTGGCAAACTTTAATATATATCTATTTCTTCAGCTTATTTAATCGATATTTAGCTCACCCAACGAACATCGTCCTATCCCATGAACGAAGTGTCAATTCTCATAAAAATAGACATTTAGACAATTTAACTTTTTTGCATTTCTTCAGCTGTCTGCCTCGTGTTTATTTTAGAATATTTACGCAATGTCGATTGCTCTCCAAACTCGTTCCAATCATAAAAATTAACACCGAAGCTCAATTTGGCATTTACAATACTTTTATCTCCTGCCCTTTGACATTATAAAAATATTTCAACATTTCTTTTGTTTAGAAGTTCAAGGGTCACAAATATAATAATTTATTCCCCCAAGATTGTCTGAGTCGGGTTACATGCTTACATTCTATTAGAGTCGTAAACTTTGAGATTCCGTATTACCGCCAGATGTTGCCATCTTGCCTTACAGCCATTATCGATATTCAATTGATCTTTTGTCGTTTTACACGAATTAACATGTTTGTACCATCTAGAGAGATCATTTGACAAGGGTAAGAAAGGCTTTGTTATTAAGGATTATAGGACTCTCGTATTCAAGGACCGTATTTCTCCTCCTGAAAGTATAAACAAAAGGAATCTACGATTTGAAATACGTATCGTATTTTAAATGATAAACTGCTGGCGACTATTGCATAACTACAATGCCACAAAAAATAGAAATGACTATCTGGTTTCTTTAAAAGCTGAACTGTTTAGATGGGCATTTAATTTATATAGAAAAGGTTTATCTTGAACAGAAACCCCAATAGTGCCGGTTTCTGGAAATTTTATTCTAGGTTTTTCGTTTAAAAAATTTCAATTACTTTTACAGAATTTTCGAAAACGGGGTTCATTGTCTAAAACACCTAAAGACTAGAACACAACATAATGGAATGACATATTTCCCTAAATAACCTTTTCATCCAAGGAGTCAGAATTCTCCTTTTAATATAAGAGTAAATTTATACAAACACCAAGATACTAAAGAAAAACAGAGAAATAGATGACATCAATTGAGTAGATTAAAGAAGCAATACTAAAGCCACTTTCATATAATATCACAGAAAGCAGATAGCAGAACACAGACACACGTAACAAGTTATATTACCTAAGAGACACATTATTTATCCGACTGCGAGTGAACGTCAAATCAAAGGTAAATATTACCTGTACTTTGTATTTATTACTGTCGCGTAAACTCAGGGCATTGCATTATTCATACAGACGATGGGGATGTTCAGATTTACCTTGGAGTGAAATGTTGTAATGGAGGCTTGGAAGTAGAAAATTGGATGCTTCTATTCTACATGAATTAAAGTTTACGCAGCAGATTTAGGCTTGAAATAAATCTTACAAACTGGAAAAGGTTAAGTAGTTTTGGATACGCGATGAATGATGTTAGAATTTTATCTTCAAACTAAGACTTATTTTACAAACTTTTTTGGAATAATCTAGCATATTACGGCTTAGTTTTAAAGAATGCCTTTATCAAAATTTTTCTCGCATGAGTTTTAGAGGCAGATAATTTAATGAATAATTTTAAACTAGATTTGCACTCATAGTAATATTAATGTAACGGATTACACCGTCTGGAACTAAACTTCAATATTTATTCTGTGTACTCTTGCATATTATGTCTACCTCATACCGCGAGCATGAAAAATGCAATTCTATCAAATAAAACGGGAAATATACCGTTCTGCCTAGCAAAGCGAGCCCCTTTTATGAGCCCCTGTTACATAAAATATTCCACTCTTGCCTAGAGCCTGCGCACAAGTCATCGGTCGTAAAAACAAATCTATTACATACATTCAATATACTATGAGTCTAAAAATACGCAATGCTAGCGAAGTAAGTAGGTGTAGTTCTGGAAAGTAATTGAATTGAGATATACGCCAACACCTAAAAGTAAGATTTCTCAGGATAAGTTATTTTGGAATCAGTAGTGAAATAAATTTAGTATTGTTATATTTAAAAAAAAGGATTGACCTAAAAAATAAATCCTGTCTCAAGGTGGAGATAACAGACACTAAAACAACGGACATAGATAGAGGTAAGACTGAAAATAAATTAATTACAACGTCTCACATTTTTATATTTTGTAAGGTTCGAGCCTACGATACTCAGCGTAGTGACCTACGACATGACAACCGCTTAAACCTCTTTGTCAACATCATGATCCAGTAAAAAAAAAAAAATATATATATATATATATATGTACGTAAAAATTTTTTTTGCATTGCTGACTGACTGACAGACAACCCACAGCCGAAACTATTGGGCGCAAGAAGCTGACAGGCATGCATGAAATTGCATCGTATTCTTTGAAACCATAAAAAAATCAGGACTTCTAACAAATCCTACGGAATCTGATAGAAATGACTAATTTAAAAAATATGAACGTGTAGCTGTGGGCATCCTCCAGTAAAATAGAATAGTATCATATATAACTGTGATACATTGTTAATAGCGCAACAAGTAACAGTTCAAGTTAGTATTAATCTGCCTAAGACAACGTTTCTACCACAAAGCTTTGGGAACACTCATCAACTGCATATTCTATTGGTTTCAATTAAGACGTTTACTGCAATAAAGTTTAGGTGATTGCAAATGTAGCATGAAATCTCTAAGGGGTTTTGGTCGATGGACACATACTTATATGGATGGCGTCGTTTAAGCGGCTGCTTCACCGTCCAGCATTGTATTGAGGGTAGTTAGTCGGTTGGATCTCCACACGAAACAACGCTCATCGACATTTTTTGTTTCAAGTTTGGGTGTACGTCTTTGATTGCATGCTCATTAAGTCCCGTGCGACATAAGTCATTGGTATAGGAGAAGATTATTTAAAAAACAGAGTACTGTCTTAGTACCAAATTAATACTGCCTCAATTTCCCCGCACGATTAATTTGAGGCTGAGCAATGACGTTCCTTTGCTGATATGTGTAAGTTGCATTAGAGAAATACATGCATGAATAATGAACGCTTGCGCACTCATTCGAGGTGATGCCTGTTTCATGTGTACGCCAACCATAAAGACAAGTGATAATTTAATAATATTAATAAAAATAATTAATTCAATTAAACTTAAATAAAATAACTGTAAATAGAAAATGTCCGTTGCCTGTCCAAAAGAAACGCTCAACTGGCACTCGCGGCGCACTAAGCGGATTTGAAGACTCTGAACCTGTACTGCACTGTTATGGTGACGTAGAGATTTGAAATGAAATGTTAATATTTACGACTTTCAGTCAGAACCGTGATCTCCCCGGTTGTCTTTTAAACACTTATATTTCAGTAGGTCTATATCTTAGTATGGAATTCATTTTCATATCTCGTAATAAAAATTTAATCTAATATAACTTTCTCAGAAGCGACCGAGTTATCTGGATCCTCAGAATTGGCCGCAAGCACTTGGGAACATTTAAGCTTTTAGACCTACGTCATAGTCAAATGTATGTGAACTTTGGCAAGTCAAAGTAAATACATTCATGCCATAATTTCCAAGACATTTGGTTGGCAAACTTTCGTCTTTTGTGACGGCTCGACAGCAGACCATCAGGATAAAACATTGCAGAGTTATTCACGACAAAGTTTTTACTATCCGGCAAACGTGCAGAGTTGACCTCCTCAAAGATGAAAGTTGTCCAAGTTGTGAATGCTAAATCTCTTGTAAGTGAAATTGCTGAAAGTTTTGATACTGAAGAACTTGTACTAATTTTTGTGATGCTCCATGACGCTCGGTTAATTTTATATTTACAATCGGATTGCTTAAAGTTCTTGAAGGTTAAATAATGCTGATGGAATTGAATGATAGTCGGGACCATTGACTTAATTCTTTTACAGACACGTCTACTGAGTATGTTCTTCTTTACGTATGTTTATGTTTTGACAATTGTAGTCTGACTAAAACCGGAGCACAGAGATATTTTCTTTAATAAGGATAACTTGAACTTAGGACTGATATTGAATAGTCTTATATAGTGTATTATCAGTTATCTTACATACTTCACCAATGACCCTGTTGTAGCGAAACTGTTCTAAATAAAACAAAATTAAAGTCTAAAATTTTCATTGACTGACTGCCAAATACTAAACTATCATATCGGCCATTAAGTCCTCCTTGTGCAATTTCTATTGCAGGAAGCTTAATAAATAAAAAATGTAAATCATATTTTTTTTAATTTGTCATACAAATAAAGTTAAAGAAAACAATAAAGCCAAACATTTAAAACCTTAATCAAACGCCTACTAAAATCACTTAAACCTATCCACTGTACGGCATCTTCCATCCATAATTCATGTACAGTACTATATAATTTTCACGTCTGGCCTGTCATTCGTATCAGTAGCACACTGGGCCGCAATCGATTGCAGGTGGACTTGCGATGACGTCCACCGATCATTACAACGTTTATTCCTTCATTACGTGTATCCCTTCGACACGGCTGAACAAACATAGTGGAACACATTTCTAGAACATTGTTGACTACGTTATTAGTTCGTTGGTTATGCCTTTCAAATTATTTATCACAGTTTTGTCGTTGGCTATACAATGGGCAATAATCTAAGCTTGCATCAAAACCATCAAAAGTCTATACAATAGGTGAATTTGGCTAGGACGGTTGGCATAGGGCTGCTTGTTATTGAGTTTTCCGTCTCTTTCGCAAGATACTATTTGCTACGTGTATTATCCTTAGTCGTATCTATGACACCTACGGGTTGAATTGGGGTAGTGACACTTCGTATTCTTCATACGTCACTATGGAGTCACCACTTAGAAACCCAATTCATAATAACATTTTTATTCTTTGATTGCGTTTATAACAGCGATAGCCTAGTGGAGATACCAACGGACTGCCATGCAGAGGGTACCGGGTTCGAATCCACGGCGCACACCACTGACTTTTCGGAGTTATGTGCGTAGGTATTGAATTGTTAATTATCGCTTGTCTCATGCCTCGGAGAGCACGTTAAGCCGTCGGTACCGGCTGTCATGAAGATCTTAGACAGTTGTTATAGGGTGTCGGTACCTCTAAAATAAACTGACACTAGTCTAAGCCATGGAATATCGCTATCCCTTCGGGATGCGGAGGTCAGACAGGCAGTCGCTCTGTGAAAAAGCTAATATTCAGCCAAATCCGGTTAAACTAGAAAGCGGACCCCAGGTTGAGACTGGGATAGCGCTAGGAGGATGATTGCGTTTATGTACTAATATAATTATGTAGATACATACTTTCCACTAGGAGAATTACACGTAAACTAAATAATAAAACCTAGAAAAGACGATATTATATGACATGTATTTATGTAAATTTCCCGGGTACATAATAAATTGTACAAAAAATTACACGCTTCACGTAATTCGCAAACTTATACTCGCAGTTACTAAGAAATATGGCTTAGTTGTATAATATGTCGTCAACTCGCTGAAACTACTAATATTTGTGTGGTTTGCAAATACTTGAATTTGCCGAGTTATATTACACGTTCAGACTAATGCAAATATAAATTATAATTGAAATTTATATTTCTCTGAAAATTCAAACAAAATGATGAAACTATCAATGTATCAGTTTCTATATTATACGAATATGTTTATTTTGCTGTATATTATCTCCTTATAACCCTTCTAATCTTCGTCATATTTTCCTTATCTTACTTTCATATTTTTCTCTGGAATGTCAAAACTTCTGCCATTTTGATTTATTTATAAAATCTTATTATATAAAATCCTTGCGTTACTGACTGACTGACAGACACGCTACAGCCGAAACTATTGGGCGCAGGAAGCTGAAATTTGGCATGTATGTTCCTTAGCGACCGTAGGCGTGCACTAAGAAGGGATTTACCGAAACTCCCACGGGATCGGCCAAAACGGGTAAATTAAAAAAAAAATGCAGGCGTAGCTGCTGGCGTCCTCTAGTATACAATATGCTGAGTCCTTTAGATCGAAGTGCTTTAATAGTCAACGCTGGCGTGTTAATATTGAAGCTGTGATTATAAACTTTATCAACTTACTACAAACGTGTACTGTAACAGTTTTCTTAGTTTTAAATAAAGGGTAACTCGAACCACTGTTCTACAAATTTTGCGTAAACTGCGCATTCTCTAAAATGTTGACCAGGTATATTCTAGTTGTTAATTACCATCGTAATTGGAGTATAAGTCTAACGTTAAAGCGACAGAATTGCTCTACTTTAAAACCAGACGCATATGAAATAACTCAGAACCAACTTCGAGCTACTAAAACAACTAAACAGCCCTTCTCTGTTGCTGAAACATTTACAGGAACACTGACATTGCAAATTATACTTTATACGGAAAGTTGAAGGTTTATATTCAAATGGCTGTGTTCTAAGAATACAACGTCATTTATATTTCAATTATGCCATGTTTTTCTAGTTCTTTAACGGCCAGTACAAATGGATTGCTTATCAGATGGAGTTCTGTTTGCTTAGCATCATGAATTTGAAGGCGTAATCTTCTTTTCCAGGGGGTGGATTATGAGAAATTCTTATATAAAGGCTCGGCTTATTATGTAAGGCGAGATTGTATTAAGGTCAATAAATTATGAGTTTATTTTATTATTAGGTGTTATCAAGACGTTGGAATAAGGCTGTAGCTATAAAAATATCTAAAGGTAGCATATTTCCTGGCGCTTTTATTTCTTAAAGCTCTTTACCGACTCATTTAAATGTCATTATAGCATTACATTATGTTTTACGAAAAGGTCTACTCCCTTTAAAGTACCTATTAATGCTTTGTACGATATAATTTATTCAATCAGTTAGTGAGGTAATGGCATTAAGTTGGGTTCCCTATCCATTTGCATAAAATTTAAAGACCTAATATAACTTAGCATAATTTAGTTTGGCATAATTATATTTCCGCATAATATAATTACGCATAACAGCTTACGCATAATTTTTTTAAGCATAATTTCTCTAACCATAATAATGATTAAGCATAAATTCTGAAGCATAAATTTATAGCATAAAGTTCTAGTAGTATTTACACTAGTTTAATAAACTAAGGTTGACGGAGCCCTGCTTAGCAGGGCTCCTATTTTCGGGTTAAGGGTCAAAAGAGTACCTAACACAACCTATTTAGTTATCTCGCGAAGTCTTTCCTTATACGTTAAACGTTTAACGTTATGCGAATCAAATTTATGCCAAAACAAATTAGTCTTTAAGATGATTATGCCAACATAAAATGTATGCCTAAAAAAATTATGCCGAAGTATTATAGTGCCAAAACAAATTGTGCCAAAATCGTTATGCCTAAGTAGATTTGGACAAAGAACATTATGCGAAAAGAAGGGATCCCATTAAGTTGTTTGCTCTTCTCTAGTAAAAAAGGTTACATGCACTACAATAAAATGTTTTGTTAAGAAATAAATAACGATTCAAAGACACAGATTGCTTAATCATTTATTCAGTGGTCTGACCGTTTGCCTGCGTTGTGAACTTGGTTCCCTCACAAAGAGCCCTGTGCTGTACACAAAAATATTTCGAATCCAGATGTGCCTTATGTTCGTTGTTTGAATGTTTTGAATTCCTAGTGCAGAAAATCCAGAAATTACTTGACCCGAGCAAAAGCAGTCTGTTTATCATAAGCCTCGAAAATTAATAAAGAAGAATCTTGTGTTTAAAACGAAAGAATCATATGACATGTCAGGTTGTTATCTATTCTGTCACTCTAATCAAATCATAAATTCAAAAATAAGTCATATCTGATTTATCTTCTAGAAATTAATTGGATCTTTATCTATTTAATTGTTCTCCACTTAAGGTTTGTCAAGATGTGGAATATTCTTTTAATTTAACGTTATCAGGCAAGCTCTTTGCACAGTTAAGAATGAACATAAATTAATTAAGAATACAAAAATCTAAGCTACCGAAATTTACCGTGTACTCTTGGCCACCGCATCTGTCCTGGCTGCAGATGACACCGGCGATCCGGACGTTGGATGAAACCGGACAGCGTAAGGCACGGTTCGTTTGCTATTCAGTACGGAGCAGGTGCCGCTCACACTCGACCCCTAACCGAACCTGTCATGCACGTCTGGAGATTTGAAGAGATATTTTAAGGATACTAATAGTAACTTGGATATTTGCATCAAAGTTACACCCGTCTAGTGGCTAATGGCACTATTCTTGATACAGAACATTATTAAAAGGATATTTGGAGTCATAACATTAGAGGTTTAAGAATGTTTTTCGGATATAAAAAAAAATCTCATATTTGTCTCTAAACATAATCATCAGAGGCAATAAGATTCTTTGAAAACTGGGCTCCTTTCATAATTATGTCAGCTTTATACAAGCTGTTTTTATTTTCGAAGTACCTATCCTACTATCAAATGAAGTTTAAATAATTATTTTTTTATTTATTTATAGATTCACGCCTGTATACCCGAAGGGGTAGGCAGAGGTGTAATATTACACCCACATTTCGCCAGGAATTTTTAGGTCCCACGTAATAGGGGGCGAGCCTATTGCCGTACCGGGCACATTACCAGACTCCGTGCTGCTACTGTGAATTTCCTAACGGAAAAACTCAATAACACTTTGTCTGACCCGGGAATCGAACCCGAGACCAATCCCACGAGCACATTTATGCAACGAGACCAACGTGTTTAATTAATTATGCGTCGGAAATGTTAAAGTAGTTTTCATAAAATAATTCATTCAGATCCTAAAACCTTGGATTCCATTATCACAAAATAAATCATATTCTAACCACCCAAACACATGGCTAACCATGCCCATAAAAATATAACAACGCACTTATATCTGTCAACAAAATTCCCGTCACGAAAGCCCCGAAGCCTTGACAACTTCGCACGACACGCTATAAAAACATCGTACATATTTTTCACAAAAGGTGTTTTAAACCGAAATATCTTTCGTATCACTGCAATACTCGACGTCAGCTCGAGAGATAATAAAACACATTTATAGATTTGTATCGAACTGAACGAGCAATAAAACCTTCGCTTCGTATCTGAGAGGTATTTAAAGCACGCCGTTGTTAGCTAGGTGCCAAATTTAAGTTCTGATATTGAGCTTGCGAATGGATGGAAAGTTACTTCAGATATTAGAGTTAGACTGTATTAATCTGGTCTAGTTTTAGTTGTATTTTGTGCTCGTAACGGGCGTGAAATATACCTTTTACTATCTGAAAAGCTGAGCTTCGAGAATTATAGCTGAAAGCGAGTTAGGGTGAACATTTAGTTGGAAGATATTTGAAAGGCTAGATCAATATTTCATGAGCATAGAGATTTTTATATAGATGATACAAAAGATACACGTACATATGTATGTGAGCATTGTGTAATTAAAACGTTAGTGAGATAGTGCTTATAATTCAATATCTGTACTTGGCAACTTTAGGTACTAATGAACTAAATTTCCTTTTTTTGGTCTCATCTATATTATATCATTAAAAGAAGCGATTGAACAAAACTGTATTAGGTACCCGCAGATAAGACTTTAAAATAATTGCAGGTTTATTCTATTTTGGATTATTCTATTACCGATCAAAAATATTTACCATACTCAAGAGTAGCCTGACTTTATCAGCTTTACCGTAGTATTTGGATGAATTAGGTATTTGGATATATTCATTTACTATTATAATAAGCTATTAAAGAAAGTGAGATACACAATATAGTTACTAGGTCAATTATTTGAATCTGTCGTCACTACAAAACAGTTGAGGGTGAAAGTTAATCGTATCGTCCCATATGTGAACATTGAAATTCACAAGCAACGAGCCAACGACACATTCAATGACATGATAATCTGTCAATAGAACGAAGTGAGAATGCGCCCTAAGGGTAATACAAGAGCACAATTACTGCAGGTTTAATATCAATTCATACCATTTATCTGATAGGTTTTCAAAAATATATATTATATAGCCTGTCTATTATAAACAGCAGTCCCAGTTGTGATCCTTGTGCTACCCACTCATGAAGATACTCCATACCCAACATTTATGCGACAGGTCCATTGAAACTTCTGTATTTATAAGTAGGATTAATTGGACTATAGCCAAGCCACAGAATTCCCTGTTGTTCCAATTTTTCGGTCGCCAGTACACTTGAAACTTAGTCTTAGCGAGATCACAGGCTTACTTGAGAGCCTACTCCAAATTTCGTGAAATATTTTTAACAATGGATGGCGACTGTAAGCTGATGCCTCGGTGAATACTCTTGAAATGCCACTCGTAAATTATTTAAAGATGTTTGAGTGGTTGGCAAAGGAAAACTATGTTTGTTTTTGTTTTTGAATAGTACCAAGGTGTAAATTGTAGTCCAACTTTGCAAAATAATGAGAATTATGATTCTCTTTGGTTAATATAAAGTCGGTTTCTGTGCAGTTAGGGACAAGAAAACTGCTCTGATGTTAAATATATAATATGTATGTAATTTATTGTATTTATACCATACTAGTTGTTAAATATTAAATTTAATTTTGGTAACGTGGATTATGTGGAATCTAATGAATATATTTTATGAAAATCAAACTTAGCTTCTCTAACGATAAAAAAATCTGACGGTTAATCTAACTGTGTCACTATTTATTGGCTGCTAAATATTTTGTAATGTTTTGTTAGTTAGTAGCAACTTAAGATCCTTACCAATAATTTGTATCGACACTCAATGATTATTAGATAAAACTTTATATACTGGATCCAGTCTAACGACATAGCCACGAACAACCACGAAGAATATAAAAGCGATGAGCCTATTTAGCTAAACAAAAAGTTTTTATCTAGTCCGTCCCTTTTACGAGCTACAAGGCGTTTGACATTTCTAAGAAAAAACAAAGTGTCTGGGGCTGAGTCGCTACGATTTACATTCCACGGATCGCCCACCGAACTTTCAATAACACAATTACTGAACTGGTCAACCCTGTCGAGTTTCGGATAAAAGGGTTCCGCACTAAAAATAGCATTTTCTTTTTACGTGACTGCTTTTCATGTTTTTGTTGATGTTGAACACAGACTGGTGTGCATGAAGAATGTTTGGAAAATATTACATGGATCAACGAAGGGAAGGGTGATATGGGAAAGATAAAAACAGTATTTCATTGAAATATTTAAAATCTAAGTAATTAAATAAAATTTAAGTTCTTGATTTTTTACCTAATAGGCGGCAAACGAGCAGATGGATTGCCTGATCGGAAGCAATTACCGCTGCCCTTGGACACAAGCAACACCAATGGAGTTACAAGTCCGTTGCCGTCCCTTGGGATTGGCAAAAGGGATAGGAGGAGGAGTGAGATGACTGAGAAGGAATAGGGCATGGGGCTTTCGGCACTCTCACTCATTTTGGTGATTAAATTTCAGTGTGTTTCTTATTGTGATTTAATGTGAAAGGTGAATACACCTCTTCTTAATACGTCTGTGATACACAGACATACCTAAAACTTAAAAGTGTAAAAAACTCAAACAATCCAAACATAAACATGCAATCCAGAAAAGAGCAAAATTTCATACTCGTATTGGCATCAATCTGAATAAGAAACTAAAAATAACATCCAATCTGAAAACTCAATACTGAATAAAAAAGGCAGTAAGTAGTCATTTGTGACGTAATCAGATCTCGTCTGTCTGCAGATTAGACCGAGAAAGATTTATGTCTGTGGTCCTCAGAGATATTGAAGTATTTTATAGTACACCCCATCTGTGCAGCGATGGTTTCGTCTCAAGATACTAAGTTTTTCAATCGAAACCGTACCCGGCTTGCAATATGCTCCTTGTATGTGGACCGAAATTGAGTTATACTTTGCTATTTTATAAGAAATTGGATCTAAACTCTGATTCCACTTGCGGCTTCTTTGGAGTTTCTATATTTTCTTAAGTTTAGGGTACCCGATGACTTTAATCGTTCTACGTTGAATTCTAGTCACTCCTCTTCATTAATTTAAAGTGGTCACTGACCGAGGGCAATTGCCTGTAAATCCTGTAATGTAACGAACAAGTTGAGTGAATACGTGAGAAAAACCAAAAGAATTATGTTTGTCAGTTAGTGACCCACTATAGTATCATTTAAGTAAAAATTAAACCTTGTGTAGATGCTCTCAGCAAAGACATGTTTTTAATTAACTTATAATAATTATATTTTCAACGCAGGACTAAGCGTATTTTATCGTAAAATATTCAGCTCAGAACGGTATAAATTTATAATTCTATTTAAGTATACATACATACATACATATCGTCACGCCTTTTATCCACGAAGGGGTAGGCAGAGGTGTATTTCTACACCCACATTTCGCCAGATTTACTTTAGTCCCACGTAATAAGGGGCGAGCTTATTGCCGTACCGGGCACATTTCCAGACTCCGTGCTGCTACTGAGAATTTCGTGACAGAAAACCCAATAACACTGCCCGACCCAGGAATCGAACCCGGGACCTCCCGATCCCACGCGCACATTTATGCTGTGAGACCAACGAGGCAGTCTATTTAAGTATTTTTTTATTAATATCTACAACACGCACAGTAAACTGTAAGAAATGCACTCCATCCAAAATTTCCATAAATCTTTAGCTATTTATATAATATGTTAATATGTCACCGGAAAATAATAAGAACCGCAAATTTATAAATTTCCTAGGAAATTTATAAACTTTCGTAGGATTCTAAACGAGAGATAAATTTTATTATTTTACGCGAACAATATCGCAAATTTATAAATTTGTGACGTCTCGTGGTAAATACACACATCAAAAAAGTCAGCAACACATACACATTTCAATTTTACAATGTGTTTTCGCATTAAATCCTTAGTATTTTCTTATTTATATTATTTTTAATGCTTTTTTGATATTAAATAACATTTTTTTTTATAATCTTAATTAACAATAATTACGACTAAGTACTGTATGTACGTAGTACAAAGTAAGGTGCCTAATCAAATAAACTTAAACTAAACTTAAACTAAACTTAAACTAAACTTAAACTAAACTTAAATTAAACTTAAATGGTTGTACAAAAATTGCATAATTAAATACAAAGTGTAGCCTCCTCTGTTAAGCGCCATTTAGACGGGCAGAGTTTCTCGCACGTTTCGTACGAGAAATCGTATACTACTATCAATAAAGCAATAATCGCCAAAACATTATCGTATCTAAATGTTTACATTCAGGCAAGAACTAAATTCTCGCCTACGATCATATCATACGAGGTTCGCATATGACTTATCGCTAGGCGATAATTACCTGCGTCTGTTTACACAGCGAAATTATAGTAAGAAGATTCTGGCTTACGAAAAGCTCTACTTGTATAAACACTATCTCGTATGACATTTTTTCAAGTTCATACGGGTATCATACAAATCTGTTTGAACCGTTTTCAGTGCGAGATTCGTCATTCGAGTTTAGTGCTTACTAGAGAGAATTTGTTCTCAAAAATGACACACAAATCACTGCACTCATAGTAGCAACTGGCACAAAATCTCGAATACGATTATTGCTTTGAAATTCTGTTTACACGGACACAATCAATATTCCTTACAAGGCAATTGTCGCCAAAGTGAAGGAGCAAGAAGTGTGAATGTTTAGACGAAGAAACTTTTTTATATTCTTTCGATAATCGCATCTTCGAGTCGAGAAACTCTCTCCGTCTAAGTAGGCCTTTATCGAGAACTTGCTGGCACCAATTATTCATAGAATCGATAAGATTGTTAATGTTATCCTGCGGCAATCGCTTCCAATGAAATTTTAGTAAGTTCATCAGTTGTTGGGTTGTTGTCACTCCATCCTTTGAAACACGTCTCTGGAGCATGTCCCATGCATGCTCAGGGGTTGAGGTCTGGCGATTGTGCAGGCCAAGGCAACACCAGGATGTTTTCCCTTGCCAAGTACTCCCGTGTGTGCAAAGCTGTATGCGAACGCGCATTGTCATGCATCAACATGAAATCGGAGCCAAGTGTTTGTGCGAATGGACGGACATAAGGCCTTAGAACATCCTCAACGTAATTTACAGCGTTCATGTTACCATTCACAAAAACGAGCTCAGTTCGTCTGTTCTTCATAATACCCGCCCATACCATAACTGTTGATCTCTTGTATAGATGCACTTCCTGAACAGACCTCAGTCTCTCAGTATTTCCAGGACAACGGTACACTCATACCCTTCTAGTATCAGGCTTGAACCCAAATCGAGACTCATCGCAAAGTAAAATTTTATCCCATTGTTCCCGGGTCCATGTAATATGTTCCCTACACCATTCATTTCGACCAGCGCGATTCCCGTGTCGTATCGGTGGGCACCTAATTGGCCGTCGCGCTCGTAGGCTATACTCATGCAGTCGATTTCGCACAGTTTGGCAGCTAACAACAACACCACTTGAATTTTGTAGCCTTAAACCTATCTCTCAGGCGGTTAACATCGGCTGGCGTCTTGCAGTCAGTTGTATGTATCGATCTTGCCGTGTGGTTGTACACTTACCTCGACCTGGGTGCTGCTCAGCAGGATCTCCCGTGTTAGTGTAACGCTGATGAAGACAGCAAATAACGCTTCTGTTGATACCAAAATACTAAGGTACTTGAGATTGACTTCTTCCCGCTTGCAACATCCCTACAGCTCTTTGCATTTCATCTGCGTTCAAATACGTCGCTCCATGACGTAAAAAATGTCTCAAAATCCAAATTTGTTCAAAACTTTTTCAAATTATTGTTTAAATCATAAAATTGATGCAGAATACTAAATTTTTATAAGCAAAGAAAACGCTATAAAATTCGAACAAATGCATTCGCTTTTGAATTTGTGAAAAAAAAAACAAATATGATACTCGAAATATTTTTTACAACCAGGCAGTATGTCCTCTAGATCAAAAAAGTTTACATACGTATTACCTACTTGGTAAAAAATGATATAATAATTCGAAAGAACGAAGTGTCAATTCTCATAAAAATAGACAATTTGACTTCTTCGCATTCCTTCAGCTGTCTGTCTTGTGTTTATTTTAGAATATTTACGAAAAATTCATTTCTCTCCGAACTCGTTCCAATCATAAAAAATTAACACCGAAGCTCCATTTGGCATTTACAATACTTTTATCTCTTGCCCTTTGACATTATAAAAATATTTCAACATTTCTTTTGTTTAGAAGTTCAAGGGTCACAAATATAATAATTTATTCCCCCAAGATTGTCTGAGTCGGGTCACATGCTTACATTCTATTAGAGTCGTAAACTTTGAGATTCCGTATTACCGCCAGATGTTGCCTTCTTGCCTTCCAGCCATTATCGATATTCAATTGATCTTTTGTCGTTTTACACGAATTAACATGTTTGTACCATCTAGAGAAATCATTTGACGAGGGTAAGGAAGGCTTTCCGACTTAGAATTCGAAGCAAGTTTTGTATTTAAGGATTATAGGACTCTCGTATTCAAGGACCGTTTTTCTTTTCAAAGTATTACCAAAAAGAATCTACGATTTGTAATACGTATTGTATTTTATATGATAAATTGCTGGCGACTATTGCATAACCACAATGCCACTTAAAAATAGAAATGACTATCTGGTTTCCTTCAAAGCTGAACTATTTAGATGGAAATTTAATTTAGCATAGAAAAGTTTTACCTTGAACAAGAACCACAATAGTGCCGGTATCTGGAAATTTTATTCTAGGTTTTTCGTTTAAAAAGTTTCAATTGCTTTTATAGGGTTTTCGAAAACGGGGTTCATGGTCTAATACACCTAAAGACTAGAACACAACATAATGGAAAGACATATTTGCCTAAATATCTATTTTATCCAGGGAGTCAGAATTCCTCTTTTATTATAAGAGTCATCATCAGCCTTTAACAGTCCACTGCTGGGCTAGGCCTCTCCTTTTAAAGGAGGAATTGGCCTACTATACCACGCTGGCCAAACGAGTTGGTATAGAGTTTGTATCAAGTTTTCCTTCTCTTACAGTGCATAATATGCTCCCTCTGTCGGCTCTTTCGACACCCATGGGATGATATAGGGTGGTGACAATCCGTATTCTTTATCCGGCACCACACGGACATTATAAGAGTAAATTTATACAAAAACCAAGAAACTAAAGAAACAGAGAGAGATAGATGACATGAACTGAGTAGATAAAAGAGGCAATACTAAAGCCACTTTCATATAATATCACAGAAAGCAGATAGCAGAACACAGACACACGTAACAAGTTATATTACCTAAGAGACACATTATTTATCCAACTGCGAGTGAACGTCAAATCAAAGGTAAATATTACCTGTACTTTGTATTTATTACTGTCGCGTAAACAAAGGGCATTGCATTATTCATACAGACGATGGGGATGTTCAGATTTACCTTGGGGTGAAATGGTGTAATGGAG
The DNA here is from genome assembly GCA_944739405.2 of Euclidia mi. Lineage (NCBI taxonomy): Eukaryota > Metazoa > Arthropoda > Insecta > Lepidoptera > Erebidae > Euclidia > Euclidia mi. The sequence continues at coordinate 98,705,486 of OX123185.2, forward strand.
GCTTGGAAGTAGAAAATTGGATGCTTCTATTCTATATGAATTAAAGTTTACGCAGCAGATTTAGGCTTGAAATAAATCTTACAAACTGGAAAAGGTTAAGTAGTTTTGGATACGCGATGAGTGATGTTAGAATTTTATCTTCAAACTAAGATTTATTTTACAAAACCGAATACTCTTTTTTGGAATAATCAAGCATATTAAGGCTTAGTTTTAAAGAATGCCTTTATCTTATTTGTTCTCGAATAATTTTAAAGGCAGATAATTTAATGAATAGTTTTAAACTAGATTTGCACTCAAAGTAATATTAATGTAACGGATGTACACCGTCTGGAACTAAATTTCAATATTTGTTCTGTGTACTCTTGCATATTATATCTACCTCATACCGCAAGCATGAAAAATGCAAGTCTACCAAATAAAACGGGAAATGTACCGTTCTGCATAGCAAAGCGAACCCCTTTTATGAGCCCCTGTTACATAAGATATTCCACTCTTGCCTAGAGCCCGCGTACAAGTCATCGGTCGTAAAAATAAATCCATTACATGCGTTCAATATACTATGAGTCTAAAAATACGCAATGCTAGCAAAGTAAGTAGATATAGTTCAGGAAAGTTATTGAATTGAGATATACGTCAACACCTACAACTAAGATTTCTCAGAATTTGTTTTTTTGAAATCTGTAGTGAAATAAATTTTGTAGGCTAGGAATAAATCCTGTCTCAAAGTGAAGATAAAAATCATTGAAACAACGGACATAGATAGAGCTTAGACTGAAAATAAATAAATTTATGTATCAAACACTTTTTTTATTTAATGCACGAGCCTACTAATACATTCAGTGACAGACAATATGACAACCGCTCAAACCTCTTCGTCGTAATTATGATCCAGTTCAAAATCTGCATATCCATGTTCAATAACTGACTTTCTTACAGACAACACAGCCGAAACTATTGGGCGCAAGAAGCTGAAATTTGGCATGCATGAAATTGCATTGCATTCTGTGAAACCATAAAAACAATCCAGGATTTCTAACAAATCCTACGGAATCTGGTAGAAATGACTGTTTTTACGCCTGTATCTCCGAAGGGGTAAGTAGAGGCGTAATAGGTATTACACCCACATTTCGCCATGAATTTTAAGTTACCAGGCATCACCAGACTCCGTGCTGCTACTGAAAATTCGGAAAACCCAGTAAAACTTTTGCCCGACCTGGGAATCGATCCCGGGACCTCCGATCAGCAATCGCATACGCTATCCACTGGACCACGGAGGTAGTCAAGTCAAGAAATGACTAATTAAAAAAATGTGAAGGCGTAGCTGTGGGCAGCAGAATATATATAACCGAGATACATTGGTAATAGCGCAACAAGTACCAGTTCAAGTTAGTATTAATCTGCCTAAGGCAACGTTTCTACCACAAAGCTTTGGGAACACTCATCAACTGCATATTCTATTGGATTCAATTAAGACGTTTACTGCAATAAAGTTTAGATGATTAAATATTTAGCTTCAAATCTTTAAAGGGTTTTGGTCGATGGACACATATTGACTGTCTCGTTGGTCTCGCGGCATAAATGTGCGCGTGGGATTGGGAGGTCTCGGGTTCGATGCCCAGGTCGGGCAAAGTGTTACTGGGTTTTTCCGAATTCTCAGTAGCAGTACGGAGTCTGGTAATGTGCCCGGTACGGCAATAGGCTCGCCTACTGTTACGTGGGACCTAAGAATTCATGGCGAAATGTGGGTGTAATATTACACCTCTGCCTACCCCTTCGGGGATACAGACGTGTCTATAAATAAATAAATAAAATAAATACTCATCTTGAGTGGCGTGCTTTAGGCGGCCGCCTCACCGTCCAGCATTGTATTGAGGGTAGTTAGTCGATTGGATCTCCACACGAAACTACGCTCATCGACATTTTTTTGTTTCAAGTTTGGGTGTACGTCTTTGATTGCATGCTCACTAAGTCCCGTGCGACAAAAATGATTGGTATAGGAGAATATTATTTAAAAACAGAGTATTGTCTTAGCTGTACCAAATTGGTACTGCCTCAATTTCCCCGCACCGTTACTTTGAGGCTGAGCAACGCGGCGTACTAAGCGGATTTGAAGACTCTTAACCTGTACTGCACTGTTATAGTGACATAGAGATTTGAAATGAAATGTTAATATTTACGACTTTCAGTCAAAACCGTGATCTCCCCGGTTGTTTTTTAAACACTTATATTTCAGTAGGTCTATATCTTAGCATGAAATTCATTTTCATACCTCATAATAAAAAATAATCTAATATAACTTTCTCAGAAGCGACCGAGTTAACTGGATCCTCAGAATTGGCCGCAAGCACTTGCGAACATTTTAGCTTTTAGACCTACGTCATAGTCAAATGTATATGAACTTTGGCAAGTCAAAGTAAATACATTCATGCCATAATTTCCAAGACATTTGGTTGGCAAACTTTCGTCTTTTGTGACGGCTCGACAGATAATCATCAGGATAAAACATTGCAGTGTTATTTACGACAAAGTTTTTACTATCCGTCAAACGTGCGGAGTTGACCTCTTCAAAGATGAAAGTTGTCCAACTCTGAATGCTAAATCTCTTGTAAGTGAAATTGCTGAAAGTTTTGATACTGAAAAACTTGGACTAATTTCTGTGATGCTCCATGACGCTCGGTTAATTTTATATTTACAATCGGATTGCTTAAAGTTCTAGAAGGTTAAATAATGTTGAAGGAATTGAACGATAGCCGGAACAATTAACTTAACTATTTTACAGACACGCCTACTGAGTGTGTTCTTCTTTAAGTATGTTTATGTTTTGACAATTGTCTGACTAAATTCGGAGCAGAGAGATATTTTTTTTAATAAGGATTACTTGAACTTAAAACTGTTATTGAATAGTCTTTTATCGAGTATTATCAGTTATCTTACATATTTCACCAATGACCCATAATGTTGTAGCGAAACTGTTCTTAATAAAACAAAATTAAAGTCAAAAATGTTCATTGACTGAGTGCCAAATACTAAACTATCATATCGGGCATTAAGTCCTCCTTGTGCAAATTCTATTGCATGAAGCTTAATAAATAAAAAATGTAAATCATTGTTAAATTTGTCCTACAAATAAAATAAAAGAAAACAATAAAGCCAAACACTTAAAACCACAATTAAACGCCTACTAAAGTCACTTAAACCTATCCACTGTACGGCATCTTCCATTCATAATTCATGTACAGTACCTACTATATAATTTTCACGTCTGGCCTGTCAGTCGTATCAGTAGCACACTGAGCCGCAATCGATTGCAGGCGGAGTTGCGATGACGTCCACCGATCATTACAATCCTTCGACACGGCTGAACAAACATTGTGGAACACATTTCTAGAACATTGTTGACTAGTTCGTTGGTTATGCCTTTCAAATGATTTATCACAGTTTTGTCGTTGGCTAAACTATCTACACTAATATTATAAAGAGGTAAAATTTGTATTTTTGTTTGTTTGTAATGGATAAACTCAAAAACTACTGGACCGATTTTAAAAATTCTTTCACTATTAGAAAGCTACATTATCTGCGAGTAACATAGGCTATATTTTATTTTAGAAAAAATAGGGGTCCGTAAGATATTTGGGTTTGTCGGGTACGCGAAGTAGTTCCCTCAGGAAGTGGGTGAAACCGCGGGAAACGGCTAGTGGGTAATAATCTAAGCTTGCATCAAAATCATCAAAAATCTATACAGTAGGTGGATTTGCACTAGGACGGTTGGCATAGGGCTTGTTATTGAGTTTTCCGTCTCTTTCGCAAGATACTATTTGCTTCGTGTATTTTCCTTAGTCGTATCTATGACACCTACGGGTTGAAATGGGGTAATGATACTTCGTATTCTTAATGACACGGAGTCACCACTCAGAAACCCAACTCATAATAACATTTAATTCTTTGATTGCGTTTATGTACTACAGCCGTAGCCATATGCGTATTGAATTGTTAATTAACGCTTGTCTCATGCCTCGGAGAGCACGTTAAGCCGTCGGTACCGGCTGTCATGAAGATCTTAGACAGTCGTTATAGGGCGTCAGTACCTCTAAACTAAACTGGCACTAGTCTAAACCATGGAATATCGCTATACCTTCGGGTTGCGGAGGTCAGACAGGCAGTCGCTCTGGGGAAAAGCTAATATTCAGCCAAATCCAGTTAAACTATGTACTAATATAATTATGTAGATACTTTCCACTAGGAGAATAACACGTAAACTAAATAATAAAATCTAGACAAGACCATATTATATGACATGTATCTATGTTAATTGCCCGGGTACATAATAAATTGTACAAAAAATTACACGCTTCACGTAATTCGCAAACTTATACTCACAGTTACTAAGAAATATGGCATAGTTGTATAATATGTCGTCAACTCGCTGAAACTACTAATATTTGCGTGGTTTGCAAATACTTGAATTTGCCGAGTTATATTACACGTTCAGACTAATGCAAATATAAATTATAATTGATATTTATATTTTCTCTGAAAATTCAAACAAAATTATAAAAACAATCAATGTATTAGTTTCTATATTATACGTATATGTTTATTTTGCTGTATATTATGAACTTATAAGCCTTCTAATCTTCGTCATATTTTCCTTATTTTACTTTCTTATTTTTCTCTGGAATATCAAAAGTCCCTGCTATTTTTTTTTTATTTGTGAAAAATACAGTATACTGAGTCCTTAAGATCGAAGCGCTTTAATAGTCAACGCAGGCGTGTGAATATTGAAGCTGTGATTATAAACTTTATCAACTTACTACAAATGTGTACTGTTTCTTAGTTTTAAACAAAGGGTAACTCGAACCACTTTGCTTATACATTTTAGCGTAAACTGCGCATTCTCTATAATGTTGACCAGGTATTTTCTAGTTGTTAGTTACCATCGCAATTGGAGTATAAGTCTCACGTTGAAGCGACAGAATTGCTCTACTTTAAAACCAGTCGCATATGAAATAACTCAGAACCAACTTCGAGCTACTAAAACAACTAAACAGCCCTACTCTGTTGCTGAAACATTTACAGGAACACTGACATTGCAAATTACACTTTATACGGAAAGTTGAAGGTTTATATTCAAATGGCTGTGTTCTAAGAAATACAACGTCATTTACATTTCAATTATGCCATGTTTTTCTAGTTCTTTAGTGGCCAGTACAAATGGATTGCTTATCAGATGGAGTTCTGTTTGCTTAGCATCATGAATTTGAAGGCGTAATCTTCTTTTCCAGGGGCTGGATTATGAAAAATTCTTGTATAAAGGCTCGACTTATTATGTAAGGCGAGATTGTATTCAGGTCAATAAATTATGAGTTTTTTATTGTAAGGTGTTATCAAGACGTTGGAATAAGGCTGTAGCTATAAAAATATCTAAAGGTAGCATATTTTCAGGCGCTTTTATTTCTTATAGCTCGTTACCGACTCATTCAAATGTCATTATAGTATTACATTATGTTTTACGAAAGTGTCTACTCCCTTTATAGTACCTATTAATGCTTTGTACGATATAATTTATTCCATCAGTTAGTGAGGTAATGGCATTAAGTCGTTTGCTCTTCTCTTGTAAAAAAGGTTACATGCACAGTACAATAAAATGTTTTGTTTAAAAATAAATAACGATTCAAAGACACAGATTGCTTAATCATTTATTCGGTGGTCTGACCGTTTGCCTGCGTTGTGAATTTGGTTCCCTCACAAGGAGCTCTGTGCTGTACAAAACTACACAAAAATATTTCGAATCCAGATGTGCTTTATATTCGTTGTTTGAATGTTTTGAATTCCTAGTGCAGAAAATCCAGAAATTACTTGACCCTAGCTAAAGCAGTCTGTTTATCATAAGCCTCGAAAATTAATAAAGAAGAATCTTGTGTTTAAAACGAAAGAATCATATGACATGTCAGGTTGTTATCTATTCTGTCACACTAATCAAATCATAAATTCAAAAATAAGTCATATCTGATTTATCTTCTAGAAATTAATTGGATCTTTATCTATTTAATTGTTCTCCACTTAAGGTTTATCAAGATGTGGAATATTCTTTTAATTTAACGTTATCAGGCAAGCTCTTTGCACAGTTAAGAATGGACATAAATTAATTAAGAATACAAAAATCTAAGCTACCGAAATTTACCGTGTACTCTTGGCCACCGCATCCGGCCTGGCTGCAGATGACACCGGCGATCCGGACGTTGGATGAAACCGGACAGCGTAAGGCACGGTTCGTTTGCTATTCAGTACGGAGCAGGTGCCGCTCACACTCGACCCCTAACCGAACCTGTCATGCATGTCTGGAGATTTGAAGAGATATTTTAAGGATACTAATAGTAACTTGGATATTTGCATCAAAGTTACAGCCGTCTAGTGGCTAATGGCACTATTCTTGATACAGAACATTATTAAAAGGATATTTGGAGTCATAACATTAGAGGTTTAAGAATGTCTTTCGGATATAAAAAATAATCACATATTTGTCTCTAAACGTAATCATCAGAGGCAATAAGATTCTTTGAAAACTGGGCTCCTTTCATAATTATGTCAGCTTTATACAAGCTGTTTTTACTTTCGAAGTACCTATCCTACTATCAAATGAAGTTTAAATAATTATTTTATTTATTTATTTATAGATTCACGCCTGTATACCCGAAGGGGTAGGCAGAGGTGTAATATTACACCCACATTTCGCCAGGAATTTTTAAGTCCCACGTAATAGGGGGCGAGCCTATTGCCGTACCGGGCACATTACCAGACTCCGTGCTGCTACTGTGAATTTCCTAACGGAAAAACCCAATAACACTTTGTCCGACCCGGGAATCGAACCCGAGACCTCCCAAACCCACGAGCACATTTATGCCACGAGACCAACGTGTTTAATTAATTATGCGTCGGAAATGTTAAAGTAGTTTTCATAAAATAATTCATTCAGATCCCAAAAGCCTTGGATTCCATTATCACAAAATAAATAATATTCTAACCACCCAAACACATGGCTAACCATGCCCATAAAAATATAACAACGCACTTATATCCGTCAACAAAATTCCCGTTACGAAAACCCCGAAGCCTCGACAACTTCACACGACACGCTATAAAAACGTCGTATATTTTTCACAAAAGGTGTTTTAAACCGAAATATCGTTCGTATCACTGCAATACTCGACGTCAGCTCGAGAGATAATAAAACACATTTATAGATTTGTATCGAACTGAACGAGCAATAAAACCTTCGCTTCGTATCTGAGAGGTATTTAAGGCACGCCGTTGGTAGCTAGGTGCCAAATGTAAGTTCTGATATTGAGCTTGCGAATGGATGGAAAGTTACTTCAGATATTAGAGTTAGACTGTATTAATCTGGTCTAGTTTTAGTTGTTTTTTGTGCTCGTAACGGGCGTGAAATATACCTTTTACTATCTAAAAAGCTACGCTTCGAGAATTATAGCTGAAAGCGAGTTAGGGTGAACATTTAGTTGGAAGATATTTGAAAGGCTAGATCAATATTTTATGAGCATAGAAATTTTAATATAGGTGACACAAAAGATACACGTACATAATTATGTATGTGAGCATTGTGTAATTAAAACGTTAGTGACATAGTGCTTATAATTCAATATCTACTGTACTTGGTGGCTTTAGGTACTAATGAACTAAATTTCCTTTTTTAGTCACATCTATATTACATCGCTAAAAGAAGTGATTGAACAAAACTGTGTTAGGTACCCGTAGATAAGGCTTTAAAATAATTGCAAGTTTATTCTTTTTTGGATTATTCTTTATATTCAAGAGTAACGTGAGTTTATTAGCTTTACCGTAGTATTTGGATGAATTAAGTATTTGGATATGTCCATTTACTATTATAATAAGCTATTCAAGAAAGTGTGATACACAATATAGTTACTAGGTCAATTATCTGAATCTGTCGTCACTACAAAACAGTTGTGGGTGAAAGTTAATCGTATCGTCCCATATGTGAACATTGAAATTCACAAGCAACGACACATTCAATGACATGGTAATCTGTCGATAGAACGAAGTGAGAATGCGCCCTAAGGGTAACACAAGAGCACAATTAGTGCAGGTTTAATATCAATTCAAACCATTGATCTGATTGGTTTCCAAAAATATATATTATATAGCCTGTCTATTATAAACAGCAGTCCCAGTGATGGTCCTTGTGCTACCCACTCACAAAGATACTCCATACCCAACATTTATGCGACTGGCCCATTGAAACTTCTGTATTTATAAGTAGGATTAATTGGACTATAGCCAAGCCACAGAAGTCCCTGTTGTTCCAATTTTTCGGTCGCCAGTACACTTGAAACTTAGTCTTAGCGAGATCACAGGCTTACTTGAGAGCCTACTCCAAGTTTCGTGAAATATTTTTAACAATGGATGGCGACTGTAAGCTGATGCCTCGGTGAATACTCTTGAAATGCCACTCGTAAAATCGTAATTATTTAAAGATGTTTGAGTGGTTGGCAAAGGAAAACTATGTTTGTTTTTGTTTTTGAATAGTACCAAGGTGTAAATTGGAGTCCAACGTTGCGAAATAATGAAGAAAATGATTCTCTTTTGGTTAGTATAAATTTGGTTTCTGTGCAGTGATAGACAAGAAAACTGCTCTATTGTTAAATATATAACATGTATGTAAATGATTGTATTTATACTATACTAGTTGTTAAATATTAAATTTAATTTTGGTAACGTAGATTATGTGGAATATAATTAATATATTTTATGAAAATCAAACTTACCTTCTCCAACGATAAAAAAAAATCTGACAGTTAATCTAAACTTGTCACTATTTATTGGCTGCTAAATATTTTGTATTGTTTTGTCAGTTAGTAGCAACTTAAGATTTACCAATAATTTGTATCGATACTCAATGATTATTAGATAAAACTTTATATACTGGATCCAGTCTAACGACATAGCCACAAACAACCGCGAAGAATATAAAACCAATGAACCTATTTAGCTAAACAAAAAGTTTTTATCTAGCCCGTCCCTTTTACGAGCTACAAGGCGTTTGACATTTCTAAGAAAAAACAAAGTGTCTGGGGCTGAGTCACTACGATTTATATTCCACGGATCACCCACCGAAATTTCAATAACACAATTACTGAACTGGTCAACCCTGTCGAGTTTCGGATAAAAGGGTTCCGCACTAAAAATAGCATTTTCTTTTTACGTGACTGCTTTTCATGTTTTTGTTGATGTTGAACACAGACTGGTGTGCATGAAAAATGTTTGGAAAATATTACATGGATCAACGAAGGGAAGAGTGATATGGGAAAGATAAAAACAGTACTTCTTTGAAATATTTAAAATCTCACATTACTGTGACGAAATCAGCAGTGCTAGAATAATCTTTATATGCTTGCTACCTGCTACTCTGGTGACTGATATGGAATATTTATAATTGTTTTAATTTCATTATTAAGGCCTTTGGTAAATATTTAAATTATAAATATTCTTGTAAATTATCTAACTAATGTAAGTAATTTAATAAATATGTCATGTTTTGATTCTTTTTTACATAATAGGCGGCAAACGAACAGACGCCTTGCCTTAACGTAAGCAATTACCGCCGCCCTTGGACACAAGCAACACTACTGCAGTTACAAGTGCTTTGCCGACCCTTGGGGTTGGAAAAAGAGATAGGAGGAGAAGTGGGATGACTGAGAACGAATAGGGGATAGGGCCTGCGGCACTCTCACTTACCGAACAAAACGCAACAGTTTAGGTACTGTTACTTTACGTCTATTTTCTGTGAGAGGGTAATACTTCCCCAGTCGAGCCGGCCCATTCGTGCTGAAATCAGCAAGGCTCTACTACCTCAAAATTAATATTTTGGTGATTAAATGTCAGTGTGTTTCTTATTGTGATTTAATGTGAAAGGTGAATACACTTCTTCTTAATTTATCTGTGATACACAAACAAATAACTAAAAAGTGTGAAAAACTCAAACAATCCAAACATAAACATGCAATCCACAAAAGAGAAAATTTCTTACTCGTATTGGCATCAGTCTGAATAAGAAACTAAAAATAACATCCAATCTGAAAACTCAATACTGAATAAAAAAGGCAGTAAGTAGTCGTTTGTGACGTAATCAGATCTCGTCTGTCTGCAGATTAGACCGAGAAAGATTTATGTCTGTGGTCCTCGAGATATTGAAGTATTTTATAGTACACCCCATCTATGCAGCGATGGTTTCGTCTAAAGATATAAGTTTTTCAATCGAAACCGTACCGGGCTTGCAACATGCTCCTTGTATGTGGACCGAAATTGAGTTATACTTCGCTGTTTTACAATAAATTGGATCTTGACTCCGATTCCACGTGCGGCTTCTTTTGTGTTTATATGTATATTTTCTTAAGTTTAGGGTACGTGATGACTTCAATCGTTCTACCTTGAATTCTAGTCGCTCCTCTTCATTAATTTAAGGTGTTCAATCACCGAGAGCAATTGCTAGTAAATCCTGTAATGTAACGAACAAGTTGAGTGAATATGTGAGAAAAACCAAAAGAATTATGTTTGTCAGTTAGTGAGGCACTATAATATCATTTAAGTAAAAATTAAACCTTGTGTAGAAGCTCTCAGCAAAGAAGTGTTTTTAATTAACTTATAATAATTATAATTTCAACGCAGGACTAAGCGTATTTTATCGTAAAATATTCAGCTCAGAACGTTATAAATTTATAATTGTATTTAAATATTTTTTTATTAATATCTACAACACTCACAGTAAACTGTAAGAAATGCACTCCATCGAAAATCTATAAATCTTTAGTTATTTATATAATATGTCACCAGAAAATAATAAGAACCGCAAATTTATAAATTTCCTAGGAAATTTTTTATAAACTTTCTTAGCATTCTAAACGAGAGATAAATTGTATTATTTTACGCGAACAATATTGCAAATTTATAAATTTGTGACGTCTTGTGGTAAATATATAAACTAACGAATCACAGACCAATCGCAGAGGAGCTTTTAATTGTTATATATATCACAAGCATACTTACCTATTATTGTAGGCTAGTTGACAAAAAAAAATTATAAGTCCGTCCTTTAGATTATTCAAAAATAAGCTATACGTATTTTTTTATTTGTAAATTAAACCAAAAATGACTAAGATATAGCTCATTAAAGTTACGTATAACGTCACGCCGTGCTGCATTTTTTCGCACTAGGTGACGTCACACGTAACTTTAATGGGCTATGTTTGTTATTTTTTATTTAATCGAAAAAAGAAAATATACGTGTCCAATATTTTTTTATAATCTAAAATACGGACTAAATAAAATGTAATTATTTTGACCCTGGAAACTACCCTATTACTTTGTTTCGAAGCACAAGCTTGTTATGACTAACACAGTAAATCTTATTACTATAATATAATAATATTGTACCACATACATATTATATACTATTATACCATACTATACTACTTAACCACATAGTAAAGTTTAACTTGTAACGAAAACCACCGTCATTCCCAATACTGTATCACATGTGTAGTCAGATGCACCAGTAGTGACTGTATATACAGTGGGAGAGAGACAAGCACTAAATAACATTTAAAACAGATTTCAGTGTACGCATCAATAATGCTTGCTAAACTACAAACAGAATTCAACCAGAGAGATTTAAAAAATATAAATACACATACACATACATACATAGTCTCACACCTATAACCCCGGAGAGGTAGGCAGAGGTATATTTCTACACCCACTTTTCGCCAGATATACCTTAGTCCCACGTAATAATGGGCGAGCCTATTGCCGTACCGGGCACATTTCCAGACTCCGTGCTGCTACTGAGAATTTCGTAACAGAAAAACCCAATAACACTGCCCGACCCAGGAATCGAACCCGGGACCTCGCGATCGTACATTTATACCGCGAGACCAACGAGGCAGTCGTATAGGGTTTGATGTCGAGTTTTCCGTCTCTACGCAAAGATGGTATTTGCATCGTGTTATCCCTTAGTCGCCTCCTACGACACCCACGGGAAGATAGGGGATGGCGACACTTGTATTCTATGCCGTCAATCACACGGCTAAAAAATATAAGAGTTTGCTATTTCCAACATGAATTTGTATCTATATTTTGCTGACGTACATTTAAAAAGTCTGGTCTTCAGACGGATTAATCTCAAAGTATGTCAAAGAGTATTTAGATCACGATCTCTATTTACTAAAATATCTCAATTCTTAATTTAAGCTCAGCTAGTCTATCGTACTTTTAAAGGACTAAAATTTACTTTCACTGTGAACATTTTATTTATGTGATACTTGCTTTATTCATTTATATTCTTAAATTAGGTTTTTCAAATGATGGATCTTGTTTCAAACTCCGAAGTAAGTGGACATTTCAAGTGACAATTAGATTACAGATATAACAAACATAATATACCGTTGTACAGTGGCGAAAAAATGGGGGCAATGATTATAATTATGTTATTTGAATATAACAAGTAATGAGAAAGATTTTTCCTTGAGGTTTTCATGAAACTGTACAAATGAATAGTAAATATCAGAATCTCGTCGATAAGATGACATTTATAGCGCCAAATAATTAATAATTATCTGATAATAAAGCCAAAAATTGAATATGTAAAGAGTCCAAAGCTTATTATTTCATCATATATAACTCATAACGGCAACGCCAGAGAAAAATAATTCCGTTGCAGCTTGTACAGTAAATTCGGATAATAAACATTCCAGTGCCACAAATAAACATTACAACGCTGGCGCAAACAAGAAAAATAAATTATTAACCCCACTCCAGTAATTAATAACGGAATTAATAATTCAAAAACCATTTCCGGGAGCCGTCGACACGGCCGGAACCGCATCCCATCTGAATATGTCAACCAATTTACATAATTAATCTTCCCCCACCAAAGTGTACTCATTAATATAATCCCGACCTTGATTAACGCTTGCAATCCATTCCAAATTCAAACAAAACATAATTAAAATGGCGCAGTAACGAACGGTTACGATTGGCTACCGCGTGTCGGCTGAACCATGCAACCGACCAATCGCGAAGCGCGTTTAAAAATTTAACGGTTTTTGCATCAGTGATTATTGTTTCCTTTGTTGGATATAATGGAAATCGTTTAAAGTGTTTTATTATGCGTGGTAGCATTTTGCGGAGAAATCATTAATTAAAAAACGTAGTTAATTATGAGGTATTATTTTTTGGATTACCGATGGAATTTCATTTTGGATCAAATAGTGCAACCGGGTAGCGTTATTAAGAAAGTCAGTGTGACAGCTGCAGTGGCCATTAAATAATGTATTATGAAGTATGACAATATATCAAACGGCTACTGCACCGGGCACTGTAATTTCATTGCTTTATTGGCAGTTAATTCTTAATAGCCTTTAATACGACCAGTTGAAAGTTCGCTTACACGATTATGGAGGAAATAAAAACATTTTAGTAACACTACATAGCAATTTGCTCGACCGTTGCTCATGTGTTTTAGAAACTAAGAAAGAGGCGAATTGTTCGGCGAATATTAAGTAAATAAGTATACTCTTTTATGCAGAAGAAGTCGACTTTTTTCAGATTGACGGCATAGAATACAAGTGTCACCACCCCCTATCTTCCCGTGGGTGTTGTAAGAGGCGACTAAGGGATGACACGATGCAAATACCATCTTTGCGTAGAGACGGAAAACTCGACATCAAACCCTATACGACTGCCTCGTTGGTCTCGCGACATAAATGTGCGCGTGGGATCGGGAGGTCCCGGGTTCGATTCCTGGGTCGGGCAGTGTTATTGGGTTTTTCTGTCATGAAATTCTCAGTAGCAGCACGGAGTCTGGAAATGTGCCCGGTACGGCAATTGGCTCGCCCCTTATTACGTGGGACTAAAGTATATCTGGCGAAAAGTGGGTGTAGAAATACACCTCTGCCTACCTCTTCGGGGTTATAGGCGTGAGACTATGTATGTATGTATGTTATGGATTATTCATCCATATACCTGGCAAAAGTCAACTATATAATTATATTCCATATCGATACCTTGTTACTATAATATTAATGTAGCAAGCAATTTATTATCCAAAATTAAGGTCTTCTTACATGAAAAGGCTACAAAAGATAAAAGGAAGATGAGCAAAAAGTTTAGTAAAGCAGCAGCTTTCAATTACTTCTTTGAGACAGAACGTGAGCCAACGTAAACACTGTAACAACAAAGAAAATTTAAAACAGAATCTAAAAATCCTTTTGAAAGTGTATCTACATTCTCCAAAAGGGAATCTAAACTTGCACAGCTTTATAAGTCAAGTGAGTATCAAGTGGGCTAACATTTCAGCTGCAACACATTTAACTGAGGCAGATGCTGTCTTGAAATTAGGCGTGCAGGCGGTCGTTGGTGAAATAATTTTCATTCATTCGCCACAAACCGCAGCTTCGTGCATCTTTACGAGAGCACAGCTGCAGGAGCTCGGCGAAAATATGTTGAAAACAATGAGATGCAAACGTTTCATGTGAAAGCTGCCTGTTTTGGTTAGCAACGTTTGAAAATTTTCTGTTTTCTCCATTATTTATGGAGCCGCCTAGGTTTTTGACTGCTTTTATTCTTCATATTGAATTTTTATTTGAACAACAAAAATTTTAATATATTAAGCAATTGCATGTTAAATTTCTTGCTAACTTCTCTTTTTATTATTTGTTTTCTAATCACTTCTTTCTAATTCATAAACTTTTATTTGTTCTGTTACTAACTTTTGGTTCAGTGAGCTACTACTTATATATATATATATATATATATATATATATATATAATAGCTTAAAATGCCTAGCTATTATCCCTAATAACAAATTATTCGTTTCTGCAATAAACTCAAAAGTCGTGAACAAACTGTGATAAGTATACCAACAGTCCGATTTGTTTCATCCTATCTCCGAGTCATCTTCACAGTCTATTAAATGTCTTTAAAGCAATCCAGCGATTAAAAGGAATTTACTGAGATAATTCTACTTAGAAGGCCTTTTTCTTTGTGTTTAGAAAATATTGACCCTACCTTAATTAGATATCGGGGACTAAATTGCGTTAGTGCTAAGGCATTTAATTTGCTCGCTAGCTTTACATGATAAAGGAATCGTAACTCGTTAGGAGCTCCTTTGTGAGGCGTTAAATAAACAGCCACTGTTGTCTCACACAAAGGCGATGTTTTTGTCTTAGTAATTGAGTTTTAATTAGTAGGCGCGTGTACTTGATAGGATGTGTCGATTGTAAGAAGGATGGGAATTGCGTGGCTTCTCCAATGTTATGTTAAAAGTGCTGAAATAAAGACATTGGAATGAAAATTATAGTGGTAATAATACGTACGCTGTGAAGAGGACGACAATCGGATATCAGATTCAAGGGTTGTTTTGTATTATAAACCAAGATACATAAATATATCATTAAAATTAGAATATGCCACAGGAAATATTGAAAAGGTATGTATTAATATTAAAATGTATGTAAAGGTAACTGTCGAATATTCAGTAGGTCATATACACTCGGCTAATCCACATAATATTATACTTTTATGTCCATTCTAATCCCTTCATTATTATTAAATGGATGTTTTACATTGCGCAACAGCAGGATTTTTATAAAAGATCAGATACTATGCGGTATACAAATAAGTACACAGTCCATCGTCCTAGCGTTATCATCGTTATACTGGTTACATGGAATTTTTATATATCTAATTTATATATAATTTAATATTGTATATAGGCCTGCGAGAATACCAGCGTTGTAGTTGTATATACTGCAACAATAGCTGACGCAGTTGCCTAATTTGTTCTCCATGTACCGCCGCTGTTGTACTCATTAAGGAAATATATGTACCTATGCTATGTTTTGAAGATGCTAATAAAATATTTTTTGTTTTGTTTTTGTTTGTTTTTGAAGACTTTTACCTTGCAGTCCGAAGTTCGCATTCTAAGCCTAACAAATTTGACAGAATATTAGCTTCCCACAGAGCTTCTGTCGCCTGAGCTCTACAACCGACTCAATGTTAAAAAAATGTCTCATCATCTTATTCAAACTACACCAACGCAACTACCATAAAAGTTTGTATACAAGTAAAGTTAAATTCCCCGATGCCTTATAAAAATATTAAAAGTGAGTTATAAAATAGAACATCGTTACTTTGTTAGGTATTATATTCATGCCGCATTGTCAGAAGTTTAAATATTTAACATTTTACGAGCCTACGTTATATTATAAGTAACTTAGTAAAAAAAGTACTCTTTACTCTTTTACTAAACTACTTATGAAAAAGGTTTTCACACTTCGAAATGAAAAATGAAAATTTTACTCTCTTGTACAACTAATTCTTTTTAATAATAATACATACTACAAAATGTTCAAAATTTCGCTTTTCCAAGCAAAAATTAAGCTTTTGCATATATTTGATTATGTAGGACTATGACGTATGTTTTGTTGACTAAACAGTAAGTATTTTATTTTCCATGCCATCATTTATACTGCCATAAATTGATGTTATTACTTCATTAATACTTTGTTAGTTTAGCTCAAACTACCACAACCTACCAAAAGTAGAAGAAATTATGTTCAAACATTTTGCAGCAGGAAATATCCATTTTAATTTCAGCCATATTACGGTGGCGCTGACAACTGTTTTATCGAAGACTTTGCTTTCGAACAAAGTATAGAACAAGCTAGAACAATGGATTGGCATTCGCGCAGCGATCTGATAAGTTCAATTCTTTTGTTGCGAGTACACGGACAGAACTGATGTGAACTAATGAAACTTCTACTGATCGCCCACGGTATTGGAAACATCGAACATTTCCAATTAAGATTCGAATGTATCTTGAATTCGTACATGCATAGATTTTTATTTTATTTTATTACTCGACCACCCAACTCTTCTGCCTACCCCGATAGGTGAAGAATGAGCCCGTTCTTTAGGTTTCCACCGAAAAGAAAAGCAATGGATTAATAAAACACAATTATCTTAATATATAAAATCCTTGCGTTACTGACTGACTGACAGACACGCTACAGCCGAAACTATTGGGCGCAGAAAGCTGAAATTTGGCATGTATGTTCCTTGGGGACCGTAGGGGTGCACTAAGAAGGGATTTCCCGAAATTCCTACGGGATCGGCTAAAACGGGTAAATTAAAAACAAAATTGCAGGCGTAGCTGCTGGCGTCCTCTAGTCTAAAATATAAATAAAGTATATTTTGCAGTGTAACTCCGTCATTATTTAAGGTACGTATATTATAATAGTTTAGCCTATAATAGCCATCGTACCTCTGCGAACTACTCCTAAAATACACTCAAACATAAAGTAGGCACTTTATTCACCGGCCTGGAAAATACACCAAAGTCTCATGTTGTAGATTATTTCGGGATATTGATTCCGTCTGATTTATTTTAAGCTGATGAGTGCTTTAGAAAGATAATACCTACGAGTAGAAATAATATTATGGAATGTTTCGGAGAATTATTAAGAGGTTATTTTAGAAGTCTGAAAATGACAGCAGTCTTATATAATCATATTTCTTTTATCGCGTGGAAGATATGGTAGGTAACGTTTGCCGAAACTTAATATTGATTTGTTTATCATCATCATTATTGTCACGGAAGGTCTCATAAGACTTTTCATATCGGTCCAGGGTCCGCTTACTGGACTCGTCAGCTTCGCCAGAAGCTTCTGGAAGCGGTGATATAGTTTACTGCTTACATGGGTACAATATTTGTAATCTAGCAACTGACAACATTAGGAGTACAATTAAAGCGTCTTAGCTACTATTAAAAATAGGTTTTGGCAGAGGATACAGGAAAAGAGGAACATAGAGGTTTTAGAAATACTATTGATATAGTTCAAAATACTTTAGATATCTAAGCAATACGTAAAGCTTGCATTCAGGCGCTGCTAAAAGTAAATTAGGAATCCTATTCCCCATTGCTCTCTAGCTCTCCTTCTTTAACAAAATGTTGGCCATATCCAACTCCTTATGACTACCTTCTCGGTAACTTTTAACATCACTCCAAATAAGATACAACTAAATTCCTGAGAGCTTCATAAATCATAAAATGATGAGTAAACCAACACATTCGAAAACGCCTATTTATGTACAGTTTTGGTACAAACTTGTCAAAACTGCTCACTAAGTCCAAACGAAATTACTATGTTTAATTTTAAAGTAAGGCTGTTGCCCTCCGTTTCAAAGTAATCGGGCGAAGATTCAAGAATCCTATATGATTATTCGCAAAAGAGGCAAAAGCGCAAGGAGCGTAGCGATCGGTAAATATTTAAAATTCTCAGAGCGAAACTTTCTCGCGTTGGATGTACGATGTGAATATTTTAGGGTTTGAACGGAACTTTCATATGTGTGCGTAATTACCTGGAACGATAGGGTGGCTATGAAATGGTGGGAAAAGGAACATAAAAGTATTTAATGTTTTTTGACAGAATTTTAATCGAAGATATGTATGAGTGTTTCTACCTAAAATTAATAATTCCTGGAGGACCGTGATGGTTGAAGTCGGTAAATAGTACATGTAGTAAACGCCCGTGTGACTTGTAGTAGCGAGATTCAGTTTCTACAAGTATGATTAAGAGTATATAAGAATGTTTATCAGTTTCCTGGTTATCACAGTACAAGCATTGCCTAGTTTGGACCTAGAAACTTACTAATAATGAAAATGCTTACTAATAATGCTTTAAGGAAATTTTATTGTTTAACAAACGGTATATGTACAGCAAGATACATCACGCTATTTTCTAACTTTTCTACTTCACGGCGCACGCAGAAAAAAGATACAACGTGCCTTTTCTAGCCCTTAATATATAAGTAAGATTAATGAATTGCCTATGTCCTACGTCCAATAATTACGTTATAAATAAAATAGAACACCTGCGTACACGCGAAGCAACTGAAACAGGCGTATTATATAACCTTCACAGCAGTACACTTCCTCACAAGTCAGAGTCATAAAAAAACTTGGCACTCCTCCACAAAAAAGAAACAATAATTGTATACAGACTATACGAACAATAAACCGTGACATATGCTGACTTGGCATATGTTGGTTGACGTATTTGATGAATGGCGAAACAGAAATGTAGATGAAGTATTCATAAGCATCATGTTCTTGAAAGTCACTATTGATTTATGGGGAGATACACAGTTAAGGCGTAGCCACTGATTTATATATTTGGGCTGCTAGACTATTGTGGACTAATGAATTAAGTATTGGCAGTGAAAAACATATTGAATCTGAATCTGAAAATTAGAGTGACTTCGTATACTTCCAGCTCAAAACTAGGATAGCAATCGGTAAACGTCAGTTCGACTTTTTTTTTGAAAATGAATATTTGTTTTTGAAAATATTCATTTTCAAAAACAAATATTTTAATACAAACAAACACTCGGTTATTTCCCAGCGTATTCTCCCAACACATCAACCGCCCACTACACGCCCTAATTATTGACAGGGGAATAAAGTTATCAGCCCCAAGTTAAGTTCAATATTTTATTGTCGTTTTGTTCCATGGAGGTGAGCTCTCGTATTAACGTCCGACTATAAAATATCCGTATTGGCAGTTTAAGTCCCTACAGCGAGATTTATTTGCAAAAGATTGTGGAAAAATAAAGGCATTAATTAATATTGTGGTTTACTGAGGGCGAGATTTTTTTGTATTTAGCTATCTAGGTTTTTTCCGTCCGTGTGATGACGGATTAAGAATACGGATTGTCACCACCCCATATCATCCCGTGGGTGTCGTAAGAGCCGACAGAGGGATCATATTATGCAGAGAACAGCACTTTAAGAGAAGGAAAACTTGATACAAACCTTATACCAACCCGTTTGGCCAGCGTGGTATAGTAGGCCAATTCCTCCTTTCAAAGGAGAGGCCTAGTCCAGCAGTGGACTGTTACAGGCTGCTGATGATGATCTAGGTTTTTTATTTCGTTTATGTGATTGTGAATTTATGGTGGCTATGATGCATATTATGCACATAGGTATACTAATTTGCCAAGTTTTATTGCTGGTGAAAAGTCGACGGAAAAAATCTCGATGTACAATATGGACATACTGTATATGTGTACATAGTTTGAGCCAGCAATCATGATTAGCACTGCGTGGAGCGTCTTCTATTGAATGGTTTATATTTGTAGCTTACATTGTAATCGTAACTGAACGATCACAAATATACAGAACAGTATTTCATCAAATCACGAATATGTTTATAAAGGTACATATAAAACCGGCTCTTGTCATACACGTGAACCGTACTAAAGTCAATTATACTCTCTAATTATACACTTCTTATTTTTGCATACCCATTTGCCGAACAACGCTTATGGCCATTTAAATTCTCTGCCTCATCTAAGCGCCATACTTGTTTATTTTTACATTAAATTACGAGCTCGCAGGCTCTCAATGTTTGTATGATTACTCTTAGTAACTTAATCCGGTATAAGCGTTTTTTAAGATAAAAATGATTTTACAGTTTGACAGGTTAACCAACTGTGATACTGTGACACATTCTGTTATTACAGCTTTAGACACTAAAACTAAACTGAAAGATTTGAGAGGCGGCGATAGCCTAGTTGCGATACAAACATACTGCTTTTCGAAGTTATGTGCATATTAAATTATTTATGATTATCGCTTGGAACATGTTAAGAGAGCACGTTATGCCATCGGTTCCGGCTGTCATAAATATCTGACAGTCGATTATACTGAAACAATTTTAAGGCCTGGCATATAGATTTCCCATTAGATTGCGGCGGTCAGACAGCAGACGCTCTATAGAAAATCAAATATTCTGTCATAACTGGTTGGACTAAAAAGCGAACCTCGAGCTTTAAACGTTTTGGATGCGATATCGGTCTTTAAGCGATTACAAATACTTTCAATAAGGTTGCACCCCGTGTGGTGATAGATGATAAGAAGAGAGGATTTATTCCATTGGGAACGTTATCGCTTGCATCATGTTTAGGAGAACACGTTATGCCATCGGTGCCGGCTGCCATAAAGATCTGACAGTCGATTATACTGAAACTGTTTCAAGGCCTGGAATATTAATAGCCCATTAGATTGCGACGGTCAGACAGCAGACGCGCTGTAGAAAAGCAAATACTCAGTCATAACTGGTTAGACTAAAAAGCGAACCTCAAGATTTAAGACTAAAAGTTTTGGATGCGATATCGGTATCGAAGCGATTACGAATGTTTTCAATACGGTTGCACCCCGTGTGGTGATAGATTATTAGAAGATAGGATTTATTCCATTGGGAACGTCCATCGAATTTCTTTTCTCTATCCTCTTCATAGTTCCGTCATAGATATAAGTTATCAGTTTCAACAATGCCTTCGTGGCGCTCCTCTTCTTGTCTTTGTCTACGCCTTTTTGCATTCGGTGAAAAACATTAACGTTTATTTGAATAAAATACGGGTATTAAGACTGCTTTTAATAGATTATCAAAGGTGAATATTAGTTCTATAACTATGTTAAGTCGGCGAGTTCGGTTGTTATATACGGACATCTGACCCGCCTTGTTGACCTGTGGCTCGACCTGCACCCCCTGCTCGGATGCCGTATTTGCTATAACTAGGTCAGTATACATTTTGATCAGTCTACAATACCAATATGGATATACATATTTTAAAATTAAAATACTACCAAAATAAAGATGACCAAGATTTGTCAGATCATTTCATCTGACGGTAAAGTTTTAGATTCTAGTGTTGCCAACAAAACAAATCAGATCATTCGCACTAGTTCCACCAGCAATTAGTTCCATGGAACTAGTGAGACCTTTTTTTCTCAGTAGTTCCACCGTAGTTGTTAAGTCCATGGAACTACTGAGAAAAAAAGTCTCACTAGTTCCAAAACTTTACCATCAGATATTCGTCTGAAGATGATGAATACGAAAATATTTTTAAGTTATAATTGCTTTTGCGTTAGCTTTCGTAAAAAAAGATTCCAAAATTTATTTCAACCTAATAAAAATAAAATTCAATCTACCAACTAGACCGCCATACAACAATTTATACCCGAGATAAGAAACTCGGGGGGCGATGATTTAAACAAGTTTAAAAGCCACTGAGTTTAAACATTAATTCGTGGGTAACAAACCGCTCGTTAAGTAAAAACGGTTGAATTATAGAGGGACAGGTAGGCAGTGTTAACGAGGTTAGGTTGGCCCAGGGAGCGCAGGCGGGCCCGATAAATAACAGCCGATAACGCGTTGTCGCTGCTAGCATTGTTCTCGAATATGGATACGGAGATGAAATGAGAGAGATGAGTCAGCTCAGCTATCATTATGAGCGAGGTATGTAAGAAAATACCATTTAATACTACAATTTATTTTCAGTCAGCTCATATTGCTGTTATAATTAAAGTAAGAAAGAAAAAAGCAAATAAAATACAGAGAAAGAAATGGAGGGAGACACAACCTGCATACAATTTTATCACAACCAATTGTTGTGAAAACAAACATAAAATGGCAGATGAAGAAAGCCATACGCGAGAATTCAATAAACAAAGAGAATACTCGATCTATCATTGTATTGCAATAGTTTACAGCTTAGCGAATATTGCATACATTTGCATCGGTGATTTTTCAGCTGAAAACTACTGAAGCTTAGGTAGTCTCTCAAGCCTTCTATGTCACCATCATCATCATCTTAGCGTTGTCCCGTTTGAGTCCGCGCTCCCCTAATACCTATATTATTACCTATACTCATGGATCGTTGTTTGAGTTAGAGCGATCCAACAAACAGGCCTTGGATCCCGGGATCCGCAGTATGTATTTTGTACTAAATGGTTTGCCTCGCTCATCTATTTCGCACATTTCCAGTGCATACACAGCCCAAATCACCGGAAAATTGACGCCATATCTTAAGCAGGTGAATTAACATAAAAATATTTCACCCAGATAAGTGGTAATTATCTTTTTCGGGTTTTTCTTGAGCGATAGTACACAATATATGCGCAAGGCGTCTTTATCGTGAAGCATTTGACTCGGTATCTTTGCTCGATATCTTTGGGGTTAGTGTGAGTTTCGTATTAGTCGCGTTCGGCGTTGCGATTGGTCGGCTCCGAGGTATCTACCAATCGCAGCGTGAACTGTGCTGTGAGCGTGATGTTCAGCGTACCTGATAATTGCGAGCGATGTAAAGGGTTTGTATGATGATGTGCTTGTAAAGATGAGTTTTCAATACTTTGTTGATATAAGTACAATTATATCAATTTTGTCTGAATAGACGAACTAAACTGACACCTATTAATACAATGATTTAAGTATTAGTACGGTCTATACAAAGCTTTTAATTACATGAATTTTGTTAAATTACACACAAAATACATTCTTCTTCTTCTCAGCATGTCTTTTTCGTCCACTGCTGGACATATGCCTCTTGCATGGCCCTCCACTCCGCTCTGGATGCGGCGGTTCTTGTCCAGGTCGGCCCAGCCGTCTTTTTGATGTCGTCCGACCATCTGGCTGCTGGTCTGCCCACTCTTCGGCTTACCGTCCTGGGTCTCCAATGCAGGGTTCTCTGGCTCCATCTGTCGTCGTCTCTCCGGCATATATGGCCGGCCCATTGCCACTTTAGTCTCGCAACTCTTTCGCCAATATCAGTGACTTTGGTGCGTTTGCCAATGTCCACGTTTCTTATTTTATCTCGCAGAGAGCGAAGCCGAGCATTGACCTCTCCATAGCTCTTTGTGCCACTTTAAGGCGATGGATTAACACAACAGTAAGCGTCCATGTTTCGCAAGCATAAGTCATTACTGGGAGAACACATTGGTTGTATATCCGAGTCATGCTCCCCAACCCAGTTTATTGTGTATTCGCCTGTCGATTTCCGCTGATAACGAGTCTTTATTGAGTACAATTTTATGACCCAAGTAGATATAGCTGCTATCTTGTTCAATCGTTGCGCCTTGTATTGAAATTGGTGCACTGCTAGTGGTGCCCATCCACTTCGTTTTTCCCAAATTCATTTTCAGGCCAACTCGTAGAGACGCCTGACTTAGATCTCCGAGCATTAGTTCTAGATGTTTCGGCGACTCACTGAGTAGAACGATATCGTCGGCGAAACGCAGGTGGTTTAGGTACTGACCGTCAACATTGATGTCCCTGCCCTCCCATTCAAGTGTCTTAAATATATCTTCCATGGCATTTGTGAATAGCTTCGGAGATATTGCATCTCCTTGGCGTACGCCTCTCTTGATCGGTACGGTAGTTGTTGTGCCCTGGATTTGTACCGTCATTGTAGCTGCTCGGTATAGGCTTTTCAGTATTTGGATATAGCGGTAGTCGACACGGCAGCGCTGTAGTGAATTAAACACAGCCCAGTGTTCCACAGAGTCAAATGCCTTTTCATAATCTATGAAGGCAAGGTAGAGTGGCCGGTTATATTCTTGTGATTTTTGTATCACTTGCCTTAAAGTAAATATATGGTCGGTTGTGCTATAGCCACTTCTAAATCCCGCTTGTTCCTTGGGTTGGTGTTCATCGAAACGCTTTGAAAGTCTTGATGTAATAACACGGGAGAACACTTCATACACTTGATTCAACAGCGAGATAGAGCGGTAATTCGAAGCTTGGTTTTAGCACATTTCTTATGGAATAGGACGACAATATTATACTATCTAGCCATTTGGTTGGTATGCTACCAGTGAAAAGCAAAGTTGAAGAACAAACGCAGTTCCTTTAAGATGGTATGGCCTCCTGCCTTTATTGCTTGAGTTGCTTTATTGCCTGTTTCACTTCGTAGCTACTTATTTCCGGAATATCCTCAGTATAATGTCTTGTCAGAGGGGCTCGTTTATCTCTAGTATCTACGTTGGCGGGTTTACTGGTATAGGTGTTATATAACTTTGAGTAAAATTGGGCAACAGTACTCCTTATATTCGAGATATCCGAGACTATTTTACCTGCATTGTTTTCTAGTTTATTCAACTGGCTTCTGCCACTGCTAGTAGCCCTATCAAATACTTTAGGTCCGCGATATCGTTCAATAAGACGTTGTATCCTTTCAGTATTCCTTTTTCGAATATCGCGTCTTATTGCTTTGGATATTGTCTTGTTCAAATTCCGATGTTCCTGAGAGTTGTAACCCGCTGAGCCTAAGTTTGTCCAATGTTGCAGCAGCTGTTTTGTCTCCTGAGTAAAGTCGTCTTTTTCTCGAACTGTTTGGCCAAAAACTACTTTTGCTGTATCTGTGATGGAAGTTGTAAATGCTTGGTATTTGTCGTCTAGGCTTTTTTCGAAGATCAGTTCTGGTAAGAACCTGACTGAGCTTTTGTTCAAATTCTTCATGAACACCTTTGGGGATAAATAAATTAGCCAGGGGCTTATTGACGAGTCTGCGTCTTTCAAGTTTTGTATTTATTTGTACTGTGCCTCTGACTAGCCTGTGGTCACTCATCTTTAGCTTTTTAAGGACAGTAACATCCGTGATTATGTGTATCTTGTCAGTGCAAATGAAATCTATTGCATTCTTCGTCCTTCCATCTGGGCTAGCCAATGTCCATTGCCGCTGGGTTTTTTTTGGGAAAGAAGGTGTTCATAGCAAACAATTTCTTTGCTTCAAGATAGTTAGCCAGTGCTTGTCCTCTGGTGTTTATATCACCGATGCCAAACGGACCAATGTACGTTTCGTTATCTTTCCCCCTGCCTAATTTTGCGTTAAAATCACCCATCAGTATATTGAATTGCGCTTTTTTACCAACCTGTAAAGCCTTGTCGATATCCTCATAAAGTATATCCATCTCGTTTTCCGAATGCACTGTTGTCGATGCAGGAGCGTAAGCTTATACGATTTTGATGGAATATCGTCTGTTAATCTTTAGGACGGCGTAGGCAACACGTGGGGATATACTGCTTAGAGCTGTTATATTATTTGCTATGCGGCGGTGTATTAAGAAGCCGTTACTGCCCACTGCTGAATTTCTGCTGCCTGTGTAATAGAGCATATGGCTAGAATTTAGCTTTAGGGTGTCCTCCCCTTCACGTCTCACTTCACTCAATCCTATTATATCCCACTTTATGTGGATTAGCTCATTTTGTAGTTCTTCCAGATGCGCTTGCGCGCTCAGAGTCCTTGTGTTGTATGTAGCCAGGTGTATTTTTGTGTGGCAGCCGGATCTCTTCCAGAGATTCTTAGCACCCCCCGCTTCACCGTGACCAAGACCGCTGCCGTAGCCTGGAATAGTGAAGCTGCTGGGAACTGGGGGCCTTTCTTTGTGGAGACTTTCCATGAAGGTTTGTTGCCGTAGTCTCGCCACGTTGGCTAAACGTCTTGGCGAGCCAGTTCTTTTTGAGGGCATTTACTTCCTCATGGCTGTTAGGCAATGCTCTTAGGGAGTGTGTGGCAGGCGCGGCGGCGACGACCTCGACGGCGACCGCGAGCGGCGGGTGGTACACGTCTACCGGTTGCAAACCCTCTTCGTCTTCACAAACTGTTACGCCCTTACGCCCACTCAAAATAAAGTCTAATTGTCTGTCGTTGCAATTAGGTACCTTATTGTACTGAACGACTTCACAAAAGGCCAAAAAGTACTCAAAATAATTACTAACATTATTATTGCATGAAAACTAATTGAAGTCTCCTAATATTATAACATTATTTTTATATTTAATACATATAGATTCTAATATTTGAAACATTATCATGTACTCACTCTCATCAGCTTGTGGTGGTATATAAATAACACAACATGTGAATAAAAAACGATTTTGCAAATGAACGGTCGCAGTAATAAGTTCAAACTTATGCTTGTCTACTATTACGTTACCGGGTGTTGGTACCCGCCGCAACTCAAACCTCGGTGTGGCCACTAAAAGCACTCCGCCCTGCTTGCGTCCATCGGCTCGATCACATCGCAATACAGAGTAACCCGGTAATACTAGTTCCGCATTATGGATTGATTCGTTACATCCCGTTTCTGTAATTGCTAATATTATATCCGACGATGACGACTCTTGCACTGAAAGGAATTTGGTTATTTTAGTCCTGAGTCCACGTACATTTTGATGAAAAATGTTGATTATCTTACTGAGACTTGCTGTTCGTTGCGGTTGGGGTTAAGCGGCGAAACCAAATCCACTCGCTGAACTCCACATTTAGTGGCCACACAGCTGAATCACACAGTTTTTCAAATTTACTTTCAATAACACCTATCTTAAAAGGGGCGTAATTTCTATCAGTCTTGGGGATAAGTTTCATAATTTGTAATTCCGATTCATCTCCCAGTATGCTCTTTATGTACTGAGCTAAGTCTGCCTCAGTAGTTGTCTTATCCAACCTCCATACATGTAAGTATTTCTTACGTTCGACTGCTTTCAACGATGCAGTAATACAATTTCCACCCTTTTTGATAGGATTATATCTTGTTTTTTTCCACTTGTGTCCAAACGTTATTGTCGGGTGTTTCCGCTGTGTTCCTGGCCACACTAGCGTACGTCACCGATGTAGCGGCCGGTGGCGGCGGCGTGCGCGGCGACTTCTCTTGTAGCGATTTATTCGCGCTGTTTCACCTAGCTACGTTCGTGTCTGATGGTATTTCAGTCGTATTCGTTACCGGGTTTGATGTCGGTGGATGTAACATGCTTTCAGTGCGAGTATTGACGTTAATGAATCTGCTAGGTTGGCTGCCTAATTTCAAAATTTTAACTTCCTTTTCCAAAATAATATACTTTCAGCTGACTATTTTCCAGTATAAGGTTTGATAATGTATTCTTTATTTCTTGCATAAGTTTTGTTTCCATAGCATTTATTTGTGTAGTAATACTCTCATTGACTTTTTCTAAAATATCCGACACATTATGTTGGATTGACTTCTGAACTATCAATATTTCTTCCATAGTACTGGACTCATTTGATTGTATGGGTTCTGCCTTTTTATCCTTATCCATCATACTAGACCTAGTGCTCATACCTCGTGCCGGAGTCATATCTGTTACTCGGTCGTGTTTAGTAACATTTAAGCACACATCACATTTAAATTTGCTTTTTAATTGTACCTCTTTATCCAAAAACTGGGCCAAGGTAATATTCTGACAAGTATAATGGAATTCCGTTTTACATCCAATGCATTTTACTAACTCTCCAGAAGCAATTTTATTGTTACACTCGCGACAACTCATTTTGTATTATTATTAATCATTTTTTTGGAATCACTGCGCGACAGAGACAAGTAGACTCACTCGCCTTAAGAGTGAGCGAGAACGGTGCGCGGCTCGCTTGGCGCCTGCGACGCGCGAAATCTAAGATTGTCACTGAAAGATTTTTCACAAGTAATAAGTTTAATAACTCAAGAAATCCATTGAATTAACACTGTACTCCATTTGTGCTAATGAATACACGTTTATAGTTCACATTAAACATATTTTTAAGTTTATACAGTCCGAGTTTACACTTAAATGACGATAAAATCTTCACGGGTCACCCGTACGCTGCCCGATGCTCTCTCATAAAATCCTTTGTTCTTTAAGCAAACGCCTGGTCACCGTGGGTCTCAAAGAAATTGCAATTAACGCTTTTTTTTTCAGTATTAACATTATTACACTGCCACACCTTACTGATACACACAAAGTAAATAAAACTCTTTGTCCCATTATCTCCAATATTTAAAGCATTATGAACAAAGTAACGAGAGAATAAAGGCGGAACGTCCATTATCTAAGTTTCCCTCTCGTTGGAAAGTTTAAAGTTGAATTCTTAATAGGAGCGTGTAATCAACGCAGTGAATACATCTCACCTGTTAGTAAGTACCCTTCAAGACTTTGGACGAAGACCTAAAATCTGTGGAACATTTTGCTACTTTATTTTGTTGTTGCTGACTTAGGAGTTTGAGCTGGCAAATACATGCCGAGCACCGTTTGCTGAAGAAGTATTCCTTCTGATAGAATGTCGAATTAATATCAAATTCCATGAACGTAATAAGAGGCAACTGAGGGAAATACACGAAGCAAACAGTACCTCTGTTAATGACGGAAATCTTGACATCAAACGCTGTGCGAACTAGCCTGGCCCGTATGGT
Organism: Euclidia mi; assembly: GCA_944739405.2. Taxonomy (NCBI): domain Eukaryota; kingdom Metazoa; phylum Arthropoda; class Insecta; order Lepidoptera; family Erebidae; genus Euclidia; species Euclidia mi. The sequence continues at coordinate 98,734,603 of OX123185.2, forward strand.
ATCATAGGCCAAATCAATATATTTACTTATAGTGCTACCGTGACGCTCTTTAGAAGAGGTGAACGTCCCGCAATAGACTGCAATAAGCTGTAACAAAAACTAGCGAGCCAGATATATGGACTGATACATAATTACGGATCCATTCAGTGAGTAAGGGCACCGAAAAAGCAATCATTTTCACCATTCCGATTAATATTGCTTTTATTTTCCAGAGTTACGTACATATACAATTAATAATTGTATTTCCTTTGGTCCTATGCTTTTCTAACTACTTTGAACTATTCCTGCAGGCCAAAAGCCTTATGGCAGAAATCTAAACATTGGGTTTTGGAGGTTAATACGTTCAGTCAATATTCTAAACTTGGTTGTGTGGTTCATTAAGAAACTCGATTCCTGCCTCCAGTACTTGCTTGAATGCAACCCGGATATATCAGTGATATGCCAGCAATCTCTGGACTGGTCTTTGCGGTCACTTAATTGTTTTATGAGACAGTTTTTTTTTCTGAGACAGTTTTTTTTTCTCTTTCGTTGACGTAAGTTTTTGCCTGAGAGTATAAAAACGATAAGTGTCTTTACTACGTTAAAATGTATCCCTAGACAGTAACTGCGTAGCTATCTTTAGACAGGTCACAGAATTGTTTGCCTCCTTAACGATTAAAAAAGTTGAGCTGAGAAAATACTTTGAAAACGACACGATAAATTCAACGTTACCTAATTCTCGTCACTCTTGAATACGCTTCAGGGAAAGTTTCATAGCGTTTCCCTCTTCGTCGCCGTTTTTATGCGTGATAACGATACGCACCTCCAAAAATAAAATTGTACTCATAATGCTTACGGTGTAATTGAACGTGCCTGCGAGAAATTCGATCCTTCTCACGTTATGTTTAACAACAAACACATGGAACATGTAAGTATGTGCCCTTATCGACAAAAACACGTTCAATGCCTCTGTCACAATTCTTACGATATCGAAAAAATGAAGGCAAATATTTTCTCTGTCCCAACAAGTAAATATTGTGCGAACTGTCTGTAACATATCCCCAATTTCCGAACACTCCAATCTGATAGAAAAAACAGCGATGTGAAAAAACACTTGATGTGTAAGTCGACGTTTCATTTGTGCGAGCAACGTTCGCTCGAAATAGATTGGGTGGCAAATATTTTGTTGTATAGTCGACAAAATATTAGGGCTTCTAAAAGTTTTCATAGCCGATTGTCTATTTATATGAAAGAAAAATAATGTTCTATATTTATTTGTAATTGGAAGGATTTCAATTATTTTGATATGACGTGGACGTCGATATGTTACAATAAACAATGGTCCTTTATTTTTCATTGTAATTACGGATTACAAAATCAAAATATATAAATATTTAGAAAAGCAATAAAAGCATATTTTCGCATACGTGTTTACCTCCTGTACCCGAGGTAAAATAAAACCGTGTTTTCCGTGAAGCAATTTCGTCATATCTACGTTTATTCCGCTAAGTATATAATAAACCATTCAGAATAAAATATTTTGGGGTATAGGCGATTGTCGCCCTTAAATGCTCGTCGGAAACATATTTGCTTTGTTGTTTACTTAGCTACTGTTACGCTCCATTTATGGTGTCAGATATAAAGCACATGACGACGGCTATAAAATGATGTTCAGTCTTCAATCTTTTGTTACCAGGCATGTTGTTCATTACATTTTTATTGACTTGTCTGTTTGTCTTGTAGTCACTTTAACGTGGTCGTCTTAGGATAAATCTTCATAGAATGAACAAGATGATTCGTGCAATTACTTACCTTTTTTCCAGTTGCATCCAAAACTTTCGCTTCTTAGCCTGAAGTCTGCTATCCAGTCTAACCAGATAGGATAAAACTTTATGATGATTCGTGCTGTATCTGAGTATAATAAATCTTTAAGATGTTTGTGCTTGAAAATAATACAAAGTGTTTATCAGTTGTCTGATTGCCATAGTACAGGCTACCTCGCGAAAATTAATATTCTAAAAAAAAAGTTTTATTTACATAAAATACGCTATATTGGGCGTTACTGAATAGAAATAAAAATATAATATACTAATACGCCGTATTGAATAAAATTATATAACGCGTGTGATTAGATTGTAAATAAATAAGTAGATAATAAAAAAAATGTTTTGTCGAGCACGTCAAAAATATATACATATACCAATTTTTATTTTCTCAACTTTTATTTTTGTTCTGTTGCATGCCCAATTGAACAGGCTTAACTCGAGAACTGTTTGCATTGTCTAAAAGCGGATATCAACCGTCTGTGAAATCGTTAAATTGGTAAAAGCTTAACTTGGAGTACATGTTCCTTAGAGACATACTATATTTTATGTAGTTACAAAATTACTGCAAGTTTTATTTAGAAATCTGAATAATGGTATACATGCAATATTAATTTAATAAATACAAAAGTATAAAAATGAACCACGGAAGGCTTATCGACGCTCGTAGCACAAGATCATATTTAGTAATACTTTGATGCGTACAAGAAAATCCTAGGCCATTTTTTCTGTTGGATTGTAAAGAGTAATCAAAATTTATAATATCATCTACAAAATAATCGACAAAACAATCCCAACCCTAAGCACTTGTTTTAACCTTTCTGCAGTGAAATCATTTACCCAGCGGTTGTTGAGCAAACACAAATATTGTTATTCTTCTGATAGAGTATACTTTCATACGAGTGTAAACACTGCGTAAATGCACATAAGCAACAAAATAGCATACAACGTCTGTGTCATATCGCGAGTGTATTTCCTTATTAAGATCGACGTCGCCCCTTTCCTGTTTCCTTAGATTACTTGTTTTAGGGTTTTCGTTTTGTACAAGTGTTGTGTAAAGCCTTGTTTTTGTTGTCACCCTTTGAATTGCCTGTTGCAGTTTTTCTTGGGTGTTTTATTTGAAACGTAAATCTATTCTTTTACGTTCAAAGTTTCAACCACCAAAACAAATCAACTTGAGATTTATTTTAAAGGTTGATAATTTCTAATTTGAAGAAACGTTTTATTTAAGAAAGTGAGCTAAGAAGCTTTTCAATACTAAAACGAATCAAATTCTCGTTTATATCTCAGAGATTCTTAGCTAAAATGGATTCGTTGACATTATCGTTATCCCTTTTGGAATTCAGACCGTTACAAAATAATGATACCATATATTTTTTTATATCGTCACGCCTGTTTCCCCAAAGGTGTGGGCAGATGTGTAATATTACACCCACAGTTTGCCTTATACATTTTAGGTCCCACGTAACATGACTGGACAATATATATATATATATATATATCGATACGAATTTGATCATACAGCCCACTGCCACTAGATCAAATAAAAGTTAATCACTTTACGTGCATCCATTGTCCCCGGAGAGGACAAAAGTTATGCGACGGACTTCTCTAACCAATCTGGGTTGACGCCAATTCACATATGTCCAATAATCCCATATGGCAGTCACGTGAATTTTCCATGTCTAGTATACGTTTGTGAACACCGCATCCTTGCATGGCAAAAAATTAAAATCACCATTTAAAACTACCTCTACTATAGTTTGGAACAGTTTCGAAACTCTGCGTTGATAGCTGGTAAACAATATAATTTGCCACGTGTGCTAGAAATATAGACGGTAGGTTTAAATGAAATACTGGTTATTGTCGTAGTTGCAAATAAGTTGTTAAATGGTGTGCACCTTTGTTTAGATTGCAGTCAAAAATATGAACTCTAAAAAGTTTGTCAGAAACTCAATCGTATTTCATACTACCCAGAGGTGGAACAACATCAATCTTAGCCGACTTATTTAGACATCGACATAGTTTTGCGTATACTTACCAGGAATGGCATAATTTTGAAGACAGCAATCACAGATATAGATCTACATAGATAACGCAATTATCGCGATTTGTATTGAAACCAAGCATGCCGACTTTTTAATACCTACTGTGACGTCGTCGTCAATCACGAAGTCGAAGCGATGCGCGACAGTATCGCTTGTGCGATATTCATCGTCTCCTAACAGTCCTAACACACAACGTCAGATCAAACGTCCAAAGCAAACGCGGCAACGTAATGTCAATAAAGTTTACTTAACGGTAATTTATAGTTAGGTATATTCTGGAACGACACGCAGCTTGGAATACTTAAAAACTGTTTTAATATGAATTTACGCATAATATAATTTTAAAATAACTTACCTGTGATAGGAAATATGTTCCTGCCTTTGGGTGCTCGAAATTTTTGGGCTATTGCAGTTAATTATCACGCAACGAGGCATTTTTTTAGTTTTTTGCGGACGTTCGGCTGCAACAACGGACGCGCGGGGACTGAAGTTAGAGGCGACCAACCTCGACGCTTGGTCGGGGTTCAGACACGCGAAGTGCATGCATTTGCGTTATCTATGTAGCTCTGTATCTGTGACAGCAATCTTATGATTTGTATATAATTTCGTTATTTTAGACGTTTGTCTGGATAAGAAATCGTCCATAATTGTCCACCACGCTGTCTATGTGCGGCTAGACTTTATAATAATATATATTTCAAGAACACTATAAAAACTCCCAGACATGCTGGTTTCCTCACGATTTTCCTTAACCGTATAGCATATGATTATTAAGAATTTAATACGCATACAACTTGGAGAAGTCAGAGGTTTGAAGACGTGATATTCTGCGTAGCATGCTGCATTCTGCGTAGCAAGATGCATCTCCATTAACCCGGCGAACATGAGGTGAAAAAAAGTTACATCAACAATGAGGCAGGGTGTGACATACCCAGAACATAAAGTACCATAACACTAATCCTACTATGTTTCATATAATTGTATTAATCATATAGTGTAGTATATAGGATCACTATAATGAAATTAAACACAAAAGTTTTAAATTATGACATTATTATTTCTTATTAATTGTTTACTTATACAGTCTAATTATAGGAAAAATATTTTAGAGATTTAGAAAAATCAACACTTATAAAAAGAAAATCGTTTTTAACATTGTAAATCAACATAAAGATTATAAGATCTTCTATCAAAAAAAACAAAAGTGATATTATTTTTACAAACATAAGTTACTAGTCACTACTCTCAAAATCAGAACAATTTTTACATCCGAACTTAGCATACTCCATACATATAGGCTTAGCGAAAATGTTGCAGGAATACTTAGTTTTTCTATCTTTCTTGTTTGGGCATTCAGTCCTGACATTTGACATATCGTCCAGTCATATTTGCAGGTTCAGGTGATGGTTCACCAAGCTGATTCATGATTCACTGGCGTATAAAAACTGAAATATTTTTCTTGCACTCTGTACCATCTGAATGATTTACAAACAAATAAAATAATAAGTCGTTAAACTAAAAAAACACGAGACATTACCTGATTTTAAAAACACACAAAATTGAACAAAAACAAAGACAAAATAATATAAAACAATAAAACATACATTACGTAAAAAAAATACGTTAAGCATGTGGCAGGGTATAACGTACCCGAGACAAGTTAGCACACCAATATTCCAGCCGACGCTCGACGCCAAACTGCGATCACGCCACATCCCCTCCCGCAGTCCCCTGGCTCCAGCTATTCAGTGCGCTAGTTTTGTCAGACGTATATTTACAAAAATACACATCTTTAGAATTGCACCAGGGTGTGACATACCCTGCCTCATGCTCGCCGTTCGCTGTTTCGAAGTGTAGTATAGTAGTAATTACACATAGACAAATAAATACATACCATCCATTTTAGCCCACATATACTAATATACGCTATTATACTAAGAACTATAAAGCTGGAACACTTGGGGTGCATAATATTGTTCAAGTATTGACGTTAGTACTATAATCTACCTGAACTCACCGCCTAGAAGCTTACAGCACAATTGTACGTAAAGTATCTTTCATTTGTAGGGCGCTTTATTTATAGGTAAATTTTATGAACAGAATTAATTATTGCATCCTGCATAGATTTATTAACAAGAATCAGATGTAGCGTATTCGTCCAACTAAGCGTGGCACGTTGACAGCTATGTGTGCGTGACCTTTGGCGACTGGCACTGTACGGACACGCGCGTCTATGTGTGTGAAAAGTTGCCAGATTATGAATAATCTCCCAGTATTTTGCATATAGTTATGTAATATTCTTATATTCATTTGCGGTTTTGAAGAATTTACCATGGATTTAATTAATGCTTTTATAAATACATTTTTTAAATGTAGGTACCGAGTTAAGTTTTAACTACTTCGTAAATCTGTATATATAAAATCCTTGCGTTACTGACTGACTGACAGACAAGCTACAGCTGAAACTACTCGGCGCATGAAGCTGAAATTTAGCATGTATGTTTCTTGGGAACCGTAGGGGTGCACCAAGACGGGATTTCTCGAAATTCCCACGGGATCGGGCAAAACGAGAAATAAGAAAATATGTGCGTGCGAAGCCGCTGGCGTCGATTAGTTGAGAAATAAATAGTATGTATGTACACACGGCACCAAGTCAAGCTAAACAGTTGCTGTACGATTTTGATACTTATTCCCTACGCCATAAGTATGTATGTACACACGGCACCAAGTCAAGCTAAACAGTTGCTGTACGATTTTGATACTTATTCCCTACGCCATTAGTATGTATGTACACAGGGCGCCAAGTCAAGCTAAACAGTTGCTGTACGATTTTGATACTTATTCCCTACGCCATAAGTATGTATGTACACACGGCGCCAAGTCAAGCTAAACATTTGCTGTACGATTTTGATACTTATTCTTTACGCCGTAAGAACGGTGCAAAGGTCAAAGTTTATAAGCTTGACGAGTAGCAGGGTGTACACGAATATTTGGATCGTTTGGGGATCGAACTCAAAACAATATTATGTAAGGTATATACTAATGGAAATTGAAATTCTATTACTATATTTATGAGAAAGAAGATATATCTACAGTATACTTTTATAATACGGTAATGTATTTTTCATTAACATGACAATCATTATCACATAATCAATTGACAAGTGCATTTTCCCTAATTCAGGCAGAACGGCGTCGACAAAAACTGGCAACACTTACATATTTCTTGCACAAATACGAATTTTATCGAAATTAAATTAGGAAACAGTCAAATTATCAATAGTTACCTGTGAAAAGATATTCCATTTTCCTGTTTTTGTTTTTAGGAACAACTTTTACAGTGTTTAAAGAACACAAGACGGCATTTTGAGAATTTAAAAGTTGACGTGATCGTGACGCGTGAACTGTACGATGCTTCGTAGCGCACTGAGACGAGTTTGTATTCGCTTTTCAATTTTGTATTTGCTTTAGTGGCCGCACGCAACTGTGCCGTGCGTTACATCTGATAATTCTCTCATCTGTGGCATCCTGTATTTGAATGTGGGCAATCTATCTAAAGCACTTGACTGACCAGTAATTAGACATGAAGTGGTAATAGGCTGAGTACTATACTCGACAGCTATAATAACTGATATTCAGCTCTCAATTTTCTACTCTAACTATTTTTTTTTCTTTATAGCCTTGAATATTCAAGGTTATAGAAAATATTTAGGTTCAATTTCACCGCTGCCTCATTAGTTCTTGTTAAATTTGTATGCCAGATAAAACATAAAAAATTGCCTCCAAATTTGAATTTATCTGGAGGTTACGGACTATTCACAACGGTGGCAAGACTCGAACTTAAAGTTATCGTAAGCCTTGTAGAATAGTTGTAAGGCTACATTTTATCATGGCTGTACTTTTTTTATAGACTCACGCCTGTATCCTCGAGGGGTAGGCAGGAGTGTAATTTTACACCCACATTTCGCCATGAATTTTTAGGGCCCACGTAATAGGGGGCGAGCCTATTGCCGTTATCGGGCACATCACTAGACTCCATGCTGCTACTGAGAATTCGGATAAGCCAGTCACAAGTTGTCCGGCCCGAGAATCGAACGCGGAACCTCCGATCAGCAGTCGCATACGCTATCCACTGGACCACGGAGGCAGTCAGTGGCTGCAATTAAAAGTATATTATTATGATAAGATCAGTCTACATGACAAAGAAAGAAGAACTCTTTGTGAGCCTTGGGCAGTCTTATGTGCTGGACATAAGTGGAGGTGTTTCAGCTGAGATAATGACGATGAACATATATGCGATGTGCATATTGCGTTGATGTGTACAACACTTCTCGATGGATGGAATAACTACTTATGCGGTCACGGTGAGAGGGCTATTGCATCCCTCTGCTACGCCATCCTATACAAACACGAGTATGTGCTTCACATGCTTTATACGTTAAATGTGGAGAGTCTGCTTTAAAACTTAGTTATATATAGGTATATAACTCTATATCGCGAAATTATATAAGGTAGGCCTTTATTTTCAAATATTTACGCGATATTGACCCGTTTCATAAAATAAATATAAGTTAAATTTTTTACTTCTATGTTTGAACGCGCTAATCTGAGAAACTGCCTGTCGAATATTTTGTTGCTATATGAAATACTGATCTTCAGTAACGTATTTTTCAAGGCACCCGCTAACATGGCGCATGTGACAGTACGGAAATATTTGTTTAACTCTTGCATAACAAAGAAAATGAAGTACAGAGACGGGCGTAATGCCATAGAAATTCTCTAACAAGACGATTCTGAGATAAATTATTATGGGTGCGGTGGATAGATTAAATAACTGAATCCATTACCTAATATTATTGTAAATTCTTTAATATCGAATTCTCGAAACAAATGTACGTTATAAGTACATAACCAAAAAAAAACAATTTAAAATTATTCATAATGACGAAAGCGTTTAAATTTCAATATGAAACGTAAGTGAATATAAACCTTTAAGCCCTACATAAACACTATCTGAAAGATAAATTGCCAGCTTAATACGACGCGAACTTCACCATAAAACAATCATGCATCAAATTAAACTACGACAACGGGACTTAGTGAAAGTAGGATCATTAAAACTTATGCAGCTGGGGCTAAGTCGTGACTGCGGTCTTGTACTTACTTCAGGTGGTCTGAAGTTGGCTTGGCGGCGATTATGCCAATGTCATCCCAATAGGTCCAGTTTAATGGATTTGAAAGATGTACTTTCATGTTATGACTGGAGGACTAGGTCTTTCGTTTTTTATGTTATAATGAATATAATATTCATTTTTAACACAATTCAACAGCAAATTTGTATTAACTTGCTGGCTGAATATTGACAGCACGTGTAGAGTAGCAGAGTTTACTGCAGATTTGATTAAGAAAATTGCAGTTTTGTTCGTAAATGAGGAACTATGGTATAGTGGAGATCATAAAAATCTTTGTATAAGTGAAATTCAGTCTGTTTTCATTCAGATTTTAGATGGGTCCGGTCACAGAAAAGTTAAACATTCTATCTAATTCTCCGTACTGACACACGGTTTTACTCGATAGTTTTACTCGAAAACGAGTAAAAATCAACGTGTGGACTGCAAAACTCACAGCTCGATGACATCAAATACACTGTAATTTTACTCTAAGCGAGCCTTCGAGTTTGACTCGATCGAGTAAAACTGTACGTGAGTACGGAGTAGAGTAGTACAGAGTATGTATACATAAGATAAATGAAGTTGTAGACTCACACTCTATAATATATCCTTAAAATGGCAGATAATATCCCTAAGCACACATCTCGCAGTCTTTTAATATCCCCAACATACCAACAGATAATATGTTTTGTAATCCCTATCTGTTATTAGTGGCCACGTAAAACCACATGTGGCGAGAAAAACCGAACCGACTCGTAAATAACTGAGGCAGTTCCCGAAGATTGGATAAAGACAGTAACCGATGCTGCCTCGACCGGTACAGTAATACAGTTGGTAGGTGTAACAGTTGCAGCACCTTACAAAAGTTTAATTGTTATGTATTATGAAAAACATGGCGATGAAAAAGAGTGACGCTGAGTTTTATTGCCTGTTCTTTCTCATGGTTCTACGTCCTTGCTTTGCGAACGTGGCAATAAATGTAGAAGTTTAAAGTGATCATGTTTTAAATTTGACGTTCATAAGTGTCACTTTGTAATCTAAATGGATAAAGGATTTTGACTTTGACTTTACTAGTCTTAATATGTTGTATATATATGTTATAATTACCAAAATGGGTTGGTATTTTGTAAAATCCCTAAGTATTTTTACCAAAGTATATCTAGGGATTTTAGAAAATATAGAAAAATGTCATGTTCCACCACTAATCTAGCGTTCGGCTACCAATGACGATCGGCGATATCAGATACGTAAAAAAGTATCTATATTACGAAACAGGTCTTCATTTTCCACAACTAACATTTTAATACAAACTAATTCTCGGGTACTTCCAAGCGTATTCTCCCCACGCAGCAAACCACCCACTACACGGCCTAATTATTGAAAGGGGAATAAAGTTATCAGCCCCAAGTTAAGTACAATATTTTATTGTCCTTTTGTTCCATGGAGGTGAGCTCTCGTATTAACGTCCGACTATAAAATATCCGTATTGGCAGTTTAAGTCCCTACAGCGAGATTTATTTGCAAAAGATTGTAGAAAAATAAAGGCATTAATTAATATTGTGGTTTACTGAGGGCGAGGTTTTTGGATTATTTATCCAGTTTTTTATTTTGTTCATGTGGTCGTGAATTACGATGGTTATGATGCGTATCATGCACATAGGTATACTAATTTGCCAAGTTTGTTGCTGGTGAAAAGTCGACGGTCAAAATCTCGATGTACATACTGTATATGTGTACATAGTTTGAGCCAGCAATCATGATTAGTACTGCGTGGAGCGTCTTTTATTGAATGGATTATATTTGTAGCTTACATTGTAATCGTAACTAAACGATCACAAATATACAAAACAGTATTTCATCAAATCACGAATACCTCCGCAACCCAAAGGGATAGCGATATTCCTTAGTTTAGACTAGTGTCAGTTCATTTAGAAGTGTCTGTGACTAGTGTCAGTTTACTGAGGCCCTATAACCGGGACCGACGGCTTAACCTGCTGTCTGAGGCACGGAGCAAGCGATAACTAATAATTTAATACTCACATAACTCCGTAAAGTCAGTGGTGCGCGATGTGGATTTGAACCCGGTACCCTCTGCATGGCAGTCTGTTGGTATCTCATTTATATTTTCATACATTTATGTTATTATTTCATTAATACTTTGTTAGTTTAGCTCACACTACCACAACCTACCAAAAGTAGAAGAAATTATGCTCAAACATTTTGCAGCAGAAAATATCCATTTTAATTTCAGCCATATTACGGTGGGACTGACAACTGTTTTATCGAAGACTTTGCTTTCGAACAAAGTATAGTACAAGCTAGAACAATGGATTGGCATTCGTGCAGCGATCTGATAAGTTCAATTCTTTTGTTGCGAGTACACGGACAGAACTGATGTGAACTAATGAAATATCTACTGATCGGCCACGGTATTGGAAACATTGAACATTTCTAATTAAGATTCGAATGTATCTTGAATTCGTACATGCATAGTATTTTTTTTTTAATGTTAGTACTCGAGCACTCAACTCTACTGCCTACCCCGAGGGGCGAAGGATGAGCCCGTTCTTTACGTTTAGACTGAAAAGAAAAAAATGGATTCATAAAACACAATTATCTAAAAATATTAATCAAGTTTATATTCAGTGTAACTCCGTCTTTATTTAAGGCACGTATATTATAATTGTTTAGCCTATAATAGCCATCGTACCTCTGCGAACTACTCCTAAAATACACTCAAACATGAAGTAGGCCTTTATTCACCGGCCTGGAAAATACACCAAAGTCTCATGCTGTAGATTATTTCGGGATATTGATTCCGTCCGATTTATTTTAAGCTGATGAGTACTTTAGAAAGATAATACCTACGAGTAGAAATAATATCATGGAATGGCTCGTTTCGGAGAATTTTCTAAAGGTTATTTTAGAAGTCTGAGAATGACAGCAGTCTTATATAATCATATTTCTTTTATCGCGTGGAAGATATGGTAACGTTTGCCGAAACTTAATATTGATTTGTTTATCATCATCATTATTGTCACGGAAGGTCTCATAAGACTTTTCATCTCGGTCAAGGGTCCGCTTACTAGACTCGTCAGCTTCACCAGAAGCTTCTGGAAGCGGTGACATAGTTTACTGCTTACTGCTGCTAAAAGTAAATTAGGAATCCTATTCCCCGTTGCTCTCTGGCTCTCCTTCTTTAACTTTATGTTTAGAAAAACTTTTAAATTATGTTACTTTATCAAAATATTGGCCATATCCATGGCCTCCTCATGACTACTTTCTCGGTAACTTTTAACATCACTCCAAATAAGATACAACAAAATTACTGAGAGCTACATACATCATAAAATGATGAGTAAACCAACACATTCGAAAACGCCTAAATATGTACAGTTTTGGTACAGACTTGCCAAAACTGCTCACTAAGTCCAAACGAAATTACTATGTTTAATTTTAAAGTAAGGCCATTGCCTTCCGTTTCAAAGTAATCGGGCGAAGATTCAAGAATCCTATATGATTATTCGCAAAAGAGGCAAAAGCGCAAGGAGCGTAGCGATCGGTAAATATTTAAAATTCTCAGAGCGAAACTTTCTCGCGTTGGATGTGCGATGTGAATATTTTAGGGTTTGAACGGAACTTTCATATGTGTGCGTAATTACCTAGAACGATAGGGTGGCTATGAAATGGTGGGAAAAGGAACATAAAAGTATTTAATGTTTTTTGACAGAATTTTAATCGAAGATATGTATGAGTGTTCGTAAAGTTAATAATTCCTGGAGGACCGTGATGGTTGAAGTCGGTAAATAGTACATGTAGTAAACGCCCGTGTGACTCGTAGTAGCGAGATTCAGTTTCTACAAGTACGATTAAGAGTATATAAGAATGCTTATCAGTTTTCTGGTTATCACAGTACAAGCACTGCCTAGTTTGAACCTAGAAACTTACTAATAATGAAAATGCTTACTAATAATGCTTTAAGGAAATTTTATTGTTTAATAAACGGTATATGTACAGCAAGATACATCATGCTATTTCCGAACTTTTCTACTTCACGGCGCACGCAGAAAAAAGATACAACGTGCCTTTTCTAGCTCTTAATATATAAGTAAGATTTATGAATTGCCTATGTCCTACGTCCAATAATTACGTTATAAATAAAATAAAACACCTGCGTACACGCGAAGCAACTGAAACAGGCGTATTATATAACCTTCACAGCAGTACACTTCCTCACAAGTCAGAGTCATAAAAAAACTTGGCACTCCTCCACAAAAAAGAAACAATAATTGTATACAGACTATACGAACAATAAACCCTGACATATGCTGACTTGGCATATGTTGGTTGACGTATTTGATGAATGGCGAAACAGAAATGTAGATGAAGTATTCATAAGCATCATGTTCTTGAAAGTCACTATTGATTTATGGAGAGATACACATCTGAATCTGAACATGAGAGTGACTTCCCAGTATATATATATATAGCTGAAAGCTAAGATGCAGCAGTCAGGCTTTATAACAGTAAACGTGTTATAAATGTAGTACGCTCCTGCTAACTTTTCGGGTATTAATTTGTTTTTAGAGGCAAACCTGTATAACTAAAGTGTATACAATATTCATGTACTAAATATTATATATTACTGTAGAAGCCTTTAAGGTAAAATTAAAGTTTTACTGGTCGGTCTTACGGGCTGGTATTCAATTTTGATATTTAACTGCATCATTTCCATCATGGTTCTGTGGAGATATCCTAGTGGATATACCAATATACCAACAGACTGCCATGCAGAGGGTATCGGGTTCAAATCCACGTCGCGCACCAATGACTTTTCGGAGTTATGTGCGTATTGAATTGTTAATTATCGCTTGTCCCGTGCCTCGGAGAGCAAGTTAAGCCGTCGGTCCTGGTTGTCATGAAGATCTTTGACAATCGTTACAGGGCGTCAGTACCTTCTAAAATAAACTGACACTAGTCTAAACCATGGACTATCGCTATCCCTTCGGGTTGCGGAGGCCAGACAGGCAGTCGCTCCGTGGAAAAGCTAATATTCAGCCAACAGACAAATTCCGCATTAGGACTAAATCCTGTGTCGCTGGGGACTTTACAAACATACAACTGACGAACACAATGAACACCCAGACTCGAAACAACAATTTGTGAATTACACAAAGTGTTTCCTCGTGTGGGAATCGAACCCACAACACTCGGCGCAGTGTCAAGTGGCGAGGCAGCCGCTTAAACCACTACGCCAACCGTGCAGTCAAATGTACAAGTAACATAGAAGGTGTAACAGTTGCAGCACCTTACAAAAGTTTAATTGTTATGTATTATGAAAAACCTGGCGATGAAAAAGAGTGACCTTGAGTTTTATTGCCCGTTCTTTCTCATGGTTCTGCGCCCTTACTTTGCGAACGTGGCAGTAAATGTGGAAGCTTAAAGTAATAATGTTTTAAATTTGTCGTCCATAAGTGTCACTTTGCGATCTAAATGAATAACGGATTTTGACTTTAACTTTACTAGTAAGTCTTAGAAATTACCTAAATGGATTGGTATTTTGTAAAATACCTAGGTATATTTACCAAAATAAACCTAGGGATTTTAGAAAATGTAGAAAAAAATCATGTTTCACCACTAATCTAGCGTTTGGTTCCCAATGACGACCGGCGATATAAGGTACGTAAAAAAGTATCTTTATTACAAAACAGGCCTTCATTTTCAATAACTAATATTTCAATACAAAATAAACGTCGTTACTTCCCAGCGTATTTTCCCCACACAGCAAACCGCCCACTACACGGCCTAATTATTGACAGGGGAATAAAGTTATCAGCCCCAAGTTAAGTTCAATATTTTATTGTCCTTTTGTTCCATGGAGGTGAGCTCTCGTATTAACGTCCGACTATAAAATATCCGTATTGGCAGTTTAAGTCCCTACAGCGAGATTTATTTGCAAAAGATTGTAGAAAAATAAAGGCATTAATTAATATTGTGGTTTACTGAGGGCGAGGTTTTTGGATAATTTATTTTGTTCATGTGGTTGTGAATTACGATGGTTATGATGCGTGTCCTGCACATAGGTATACTAATTTGCCAAGTTTGTTGCTGGTGAAAAGTCGACGGTCAAAATCTCGATGTACATACTGTATATGTGTACATAGTTTGAGCCAGCAATCATGATTAGTACTGCGTGGAGCGTCTTCTATTGAATGGTTTATATTTGTAGCTTACACTGTAATCGTAACTAAACGATCACAAATATACTAAACAGTATTTCATCAAATCACGAATATGTTTACAAAGGTACATATAAAACCGGCTCTTGTCATACACGTGAACCGTACTACAGTCAATTATACTCTCTAATTATACACTTCTTATTTTTGCATACCCATTTGCCGAACAACGCTTATGGCCATTTAAATTCTCTGCCTCATCTAAGCGCCATACTTGCTTATTTTTACATTAAATTACGAGCTCGCAGTGGCTCTCAATGTTTGTATGATGACTCTTAGTAACTTAATCCGGTATAAGGTTTTAAGATAAAAATGTTTTTACAGTTTGACAGCCTAACCAACTGTGATACTGTGACACATTCTGTTATTACAGCTTTAGACACTAAAACTAAACTGAAAGATTTGAGAGGCGGCGATAGCCTAGTTGGGATACAAACATACTGCTTTTCGAAGTTATGTACATATTAAATTATTTATGATTATCGCTTGGAACATGTTTAGGAGAGCACGTTATGCCATCGGTTCCGGCTGCCATAAAGAATTGACAGTCGATTATACTGAAACTATTTTACGGCCTGGCATATAGATTTCCCATTAGATTGCGTCGGTCAGACAGTAGACGCTCTATAGAAAATCAAATATTCTGTCATAAATGGTTGGACTAAAAAGCGAACCTCGAGCTTTAAAAGTTTTGGATGCGATATCGGTCTTTAAGCGATTACGAATGCTTTCAATAAGGTTGCACCCCGTGTGGTAATAGATGATAAGAAGAGAGGATTTATTTCATTGGGAACGTTATCGCTTGCATCATGTTTAGGAGAACACGTTATGCCATCGGTTCCGGCTGCCATAAAGATCTGACAGTCGATTATACTGAAACTGTTTTAAGGCCTAGAATATTAATATCCCATTAGATTGCGGCGGTCAGACAGCAGACGCGCTGTAGAAAAGCAAATATTCAGTCATAACTCGTTAGACCAAAAAGCGAACCTCAAGATTTAAGACTAAAAGTTTTGGTTGCGATATCGGTATTTAAGCGATTATGAATGTTTACAATACGGTTGCACTCCGTGTGGTAATAGATGATTAGAAGTGAGGATTTATTTCATTGGGAACGTCCATCGAATTTCTTTTCGCTGTCCTCTTCATAGTTCCATCATAGAGATAACTTATCAGTTTCAACAATGCCATCGTGGCGCTCCCCTTCTTGTCTTTGTCTACGCCTTTTTGCATTCGGTAATGTTTATTTGAATAAAATACGGGTATTAAGACTGCTTATTATAGATTATCAAAGGTGAATATTAGTTCTTTATCTATGTTAAGTCGTCGAGTTCGGTCGTTATATACGGACATCTGACCCGCCCTGTTGACCTGTGGCTCGACCTGGAATGGAAGTTATAGCAAATACGTCATCCGAGTAGAGACTCGGATGACGTATTTGCTATAACTAGGTCAATATAAATTTTGATCACTCTACAAAACCAATGTGGATATAGTTTGAGGCAACACGAGTTGGCAACACTAGAAGCTAAAACATCAGATATTCGTCTGAAGATGATGAATTCAAAAATATTTCTTTAGCTATAATTACTTTGAATTAAAATCATGTAGAGATTATTTGAATTATTCAATTTATTGACCTTGAAATCGTTAGCTTTCGTAAAAAAAGATGCCAAAATGTCTTTTAACCTTATAAAAATAAAATTCAATCTACCAACTAGACCGCCATACAACAATTTATATCCGAGATAAGAAACTCGGGGGGCGATGATTTAAACAAGTTTAAAAGCCACTGAGTTTAAACATTAATTCGTGGGTAACAAACCGCTCGTTAAGTTAAAACGGTTGAATTATAGAGGGACAGGTAGGCAGTGTAAACGAGGTTAGGTTGGCCCAGGGAGCGCAGGCGGGCCCGATAAATAACAGCCGATAACGCGTTGTCGCTGCTAGCATTGTTCTCGAATATGGCTGCGGAGATGAAATGAGAGAGATGAGTTAGACAGCTCAGCTATCATTATGAGCGAGGTATGTCTGTAAATACATAAAAGAAATTTTAGTACTAAAGTACTAAAATTTCTTTTCAGTCAGCTCATATTGCTGTTAGAATTAAAGGAAGAAAGAAAAAAAGTAAATATTATATTTATATGAAATTTTAGTATAAAAGAAATTTTAGTACTAAAGTACTAAAATTTCTTTTCAGTCAGCTCATATTGCTGTTAGAATTAAAGGAAGAAAGAAAAAAAGTAAATTAAATACAGAGAAAGAAATGGAGGCAGACACATCTGCATACAATGTTATCACAACTAATAGTTCTGAAAACAAAAATAAAATGCCAGATGAAGAAAGCCATATGCGAGAATTCAATAAACAAAGAGAAGACTCGTTCTATCATTGTATTGCAATAGTTTACAGCTTAGCAAATGTTGCATACATTTGCATCGGTGATTTTTCAGCTGTAAACTACTGAAGCTTCAGTAGTCTAAGCCTTATGTGTCACCATCATCATCATCTTAGCATTGCCCCGTTTGAGCCCACAGCCCCCTAATACCTATATTAATATACTCATGGATCGTTGTTTGAGTTAGAGTGATCCAACACGCTGGCCTTGGATCCCGGGATCCGCAGTATGTATTTTGTATACCTATATTACTAAAGGTTTACCTCGCTCATCTATTTCACACATTTCCAGTGCATACACAGCCCAAACCACCGGAAAATTGACGCCATATCTTACGCAGGTGAATTAACATAAAAATATTTTACCCAGATAAGTGGTAATTATCGTTTTCGGGTTTTTCTTGAGCGATAGTACACAATGTATGCGCAAGGCGTCTTTATCGTGAAGCATTTGACTGGGTATCTTTGCTCGATATCTTTGGGGTTAGTGTGAGTTTCGTGTTAGTTGCGTTCGGCGTTGCGATTGGTCGGCTCCGAGGTATCTACCAATCGCAGCGTGAACTGTGTTGTGAGTGTGATGTTCAGCCTATATTTAAATTTACTGCAACTAGGGGTACCTGATCATTGCGAGCGATGTAAAGGGTTTGTATGATGATGTGCTTGTAAAGATGAGTTTTCAATACTTTGTTGACACAAGTACAATTATATCACTTTTGTCTGAATACAAGTACTAAACTGACACCTAAATACAATTATTTACGTATTAGTACGGTCTATACAAAGCTTTTAATTACATGAATTTTGTTAAACTCAAAACAAAATACTTGACTAAACAACATATTTAAATTATATAAATACTAAAAAGGTTTTGTGTCGTTTGGATACCATTTAATGCGAAATATAGCAATGTCTCATAAAATCCTTTGTCCTTTAAACAAACGCCTGGTCACCTGGGTATCAAAGAAATTCCAATTAACGCTTTTTTTTTCAGTATAAGCATTATTACACTGCCTCACCTTACTGATACACACAAAGTAAATAAAACTCTTTGTCTCAATATCTCCAATAATTTAAGCATTATGAACAAAGTAACGAGGGAATAAAGGCGGAATGTCAATTATCTAAGTTTCCCTCTCGTTGGAAAGTTTACAAAGTTGGATTCTTAGTAGGAGCGTGTAATCAACGCAGTGAATACACCTCACCTGTTAGTGTAAGTACCCTTTGACGTATTTTTAGTCAAATCTATTATATTTACTCACAGTGCTACTACGGCACTCTCGTACATTTGGAGAGTCGAAAGTCCCGTAGTAGACTCCAATAAGCTGTAAAAAAATACGAATAACGGAGATATATGGACTGATATATAATTACGGATCGTTACGGGGAGTCAGTACCCTCAAATAAACTGATACTGGTCTAATCCATGGAAAATCGCTATCCCTTTGAGTTGTGGACGTCAGACGGTGGACGCTCTGTGGAAAAGTTGATATTCTGTCATATCTGGTTAGACCAGTAAGCGGACCTCGGGCTCCAAGGCGTGTAATGTCTTGGATGCAAGCGGGATAACGTTAAAGCGATGATGATTATATAATTACGGATCCGTTCAGTGAGTATGGGCACCGAAAAAGCAATCATTTTCACCATTCCGATTAATATTGCTTTTATTTTGCGAAGATACGTGCGTATTCTTTTATTATTTTAATTTTTCTGGTCTTATGCTTTTCCGAGTACTTTGAACAATTCCAGCAGGCCAAAAAGCTTTAGGCAGAAATATAGCATTGGGTTTTGGAGGTTAATGCGTTCAGTTAATATTCTAAACTTGGTTGCGTGGTTTACTTGAAAACACGATTCCTGCGTCCAATACTAAACGCTTGAATGCAACCCGGATATATAAGTGATAGGTATGCCAGCAATTTCTGGGCTGGTCAGGCAGTTTTTTTTTTTTGCTTTTGTTGACGTAAGTTTTTGCCTGAAAATATAAAAACGATAAGTGTCTTTACTACATTAAAATGTATGCCTAGACAGTAACTGCGTAGCTATCTTTAGACAGGTCACAGAATTGTTTTCGCCTTAACGATTAAAAATGTTGAGCTGAGAAAATACTTTGAAAACGACACGATAAATTCAACGTTACCTAATTCTCGTCGCTCTTGAATACGCTTCAGGGAAAGTTTCGAAGCGTTTACCTCTTCGTCGCCGTTTTTATGCATGATAACGATACGCACCTCCAAAAATAAAATTGTACTCATAATGCTTAAGGTGTAATTGAACGTGCCTGCGAGAAATTCGATCCTTCTTACGTTATTTCTAATAACAAACACATGGAACATGTAAGTATGTGCCCTTATCGGCAAAAACACGTTCAATGCCTCTGTCACAATTCTTACGATATCGAAAAGAATGAAGGCAAATATTTTCTCTGTCCCAACAAGTAAATATTGTGCGAACTGTCTGTAACATATCCCCAATTTCCGAACACTCCAATCTGATAGAAAAAACAGCGATGCGAAAAAACACTTGATGTGTAAGTCGACGTTTCATTTGTGCGAGCAACGTTCGCTCGAAATAGATTGGGCGGCAAATATTTTGTTGTCTAGTCAGCGAAATATTAGGGCTTCTAAAAGTTTTCATAGCCGATTGTCTATTTATATGAAAGACAAATTATGTTCTATATTTATTTGTTATTGGACGTCGATATGTTACAATAAACAATGGTCCTTTCTTTTTCATTTTAATTACGGATTACAAAATCAAAATATATAAATA
Source organism: Euclidia mi (assembly GCA_944739405.2). Lineage (NCBI taxonomy): Eukaryota > Metazoa > Arthropoda > Insecta > Lepidoptera > Erebidae > Euclidia > Euclidia mi. Next base: position 98,755,026 of record OX123185.2, read on the forward strand.
TTTAGAAAAGCAATAAAAGCATATATTTTTGCATACGTGTTTACCTCCTGTACACGAGGTATAATAAAAACGTGTTTTCCGTGAAGCAATTTCGTCATATGTTTATTCCGCTAAGTATATAATAAACCATTCAGAAAAAAAAATTGGAGTATAGGCGATTGTCGCCCTTAAATGCTCGTCGGAAACATAATTTGCTTTGTTGTTTACTTAGCTACTGTTACGCTTCATTTATGGTGTCAGATATAAAGCACATGACGACGGCTATAAAATGATGTTCAGTCTTCAATCTCTTGTTGCCAGGCATGTGGTTCATTACATTTTTATTGACTTGTCTGTTGGTCTTATAGTCACTTTGACTGGGTCGTACGTTCAGTACAAATTTTGTAGGATAAGTAAAATGATGTGCAGTCATTATTATCATTCTAGCGTTGTCCTGGTTGCATCCAAAACTTTTGTCTTAAACCCTGGGGTTCGTTGGCCAGTTTAATATTAAATCTGTAATATGTAGGTATGTACTGAAGGATATTAAAGAATGTTTGTCAGTTACCTCATTGCATGTCTTGTGTATTGCCTCATTGGCTGTCTATTTTGTGATCAGTAGATTCTAAAAAAGGAATGAAAAATAATTTTGTTCAGCTCGTCGATATTATCAAATTTTATTTTCTCAATTTCTCCTTCTGTTCCGTTGTATGTCCAACTGAACAGGCTTAACTCGAGAACTGTTTGCATTGTCTAAAAGCGGATAACAACCGTCTGTGAAATCGTTAAATTGGTAAAAGCTTAACTTGAAGTACATGTTCCTCAGAGACATACTACATTTTATGTAGGTAGTTACAAAATAACTGCAAGTTTAATTATTAATATATATTATTTATACATGTAATATTAATTTAATAGATACAAAAGTATAAAAATGAACCACGGAAAGCTTATCGACGCTCGTAGCACAAGATCATCTTTAGAAACAAAATCATCTCTTCATCGAAAATTTCCTTACACGTGCAGTAAAAAAAAAAGTTTAGCTAGGTAATACCTTGATGCGTACAAGAAAATCCTAGGCCATATTTTCTGTTGGATTGTAAAGAGTAATCAAAACTTATAATATCATCTACAAAACAATCCCAACCCTAAGCACTTGTTTTAACCTTCCTGCAGTGAAATCATTTACCAGCGGTTGTTGAGCAAACATAAATATTGTTTTTCTTCTGATAGAGTATTCTTTCATACGAGTGTAAGCACTGTGTAAATGCACATAAGCAATAAAATAGCAAACAACGTCTGTGTCATATCGTGAGTGTATTTCCTTATTAAGATCGACGTCGCCCCTTTCCTGTTTCCTTAGATTACTTGTTTTAGGGTTTTTGTTTTGTACAAGTACTGTGTAAAGTCTCGTTATTGTTGTCACCCTTTGAATTGCCTGTTGCAGTTTTTCTTGGGTGTTTTATTTAAAACGTAAATCTATTCTTTTACGTTCAAATTTTCAACCACCAAAACAAATCAACTTGAGATTTATTTTATAGGTTGGTTATTTCTAATTTGAAGAAAAGTTTTATTTAAGAAAGTGAGCTAAGAAGCTTTTCAATACTAAAACGAATCAAATTCCCGTTTATATCTCAGAGATTCTTAGCTAAAATGGATTCGTTGACATTATCGTAATCCCTTTTGGAATTCAGACCGTTACAAAATAATGATACCAAATTTTTTTCTATATCGTCACGGCTGTATCCCCGAAGGTGTAAACAGATGTGTAATATTACACTCACATTTTGCCTTATGAATCTTAGGTCCCACGTAATAGGGGGCGAGCCTATTGCCGTTACCGGGCACATTGCCAGACTCCGTGCTGCTACTGAGAATTCGGGAAAACTCAGTAACACTTTTGCCCGACCCGGGATTCGAATCCGGGACCGCCGACCAGCAGACGCACACACTATCCACAGGACCACGGAAGCAGTCCATAAAATTGTTAAGAAATCTTAATATATAAAATCCTTGCGTTACTGGCTGACTGACAGACACGCTACAGCCGAAGCTATTGGGCGCAGGAAGCTGAAATTTGGCATGTAAGTTCCTTGGGGACCGTAGGGGTGCACTAAGAAGGGATTTCCTGAAATTCCCACGGGATCGGCCAAAACGGGTAAATTTAAAAATGCAGGCGTAGCTGCTGGCGTCCTCTAGTATAAGATAAAGGGCTATTTTTGTTAAGACTAGAGGATTACCCAATAGATAAGTGGTCTACTGACTAGTGGCAGTGGGCTGTTTGATCAAATAAAAGTTAATCACTTTACGTGCATCCATTGTCCCCGGAGAGGACAAAAGGTATGAGATGGACTCCTTTAACCAATCAGGATCGACGGCAAAAATCATGTCCTATAATCCCATGTGGCAGTTACATGAATTTTCCATGTCTAGTATACGTTTGTGAACACCGCATCCTTGCATAGCAATAAATTAAAATCACCATTTAAAACTACCTCTACTATAGTTTGGAACAGTTTTGAAACTCTGCGTTGGTAGCTGGTAAACAATATTATTTTCCACGTGCGCTAGAAATATAGACGGTAGGTTTAAATGAAGTGGTTATTGTTGTAGTTGCAAATAAGTTGTTAAATGGTCTCCATCTTTGTTTAGATTACAGACAAAGATATGAACTCTAAAAAGTTTGTCAAAAACTCAATCGTATTTTTATACTACCCAGAGGAGGAACAACATCAATCTTCGCAGACTTATTTAGACATCGATATAGTTTTGCGTACACTTGCCAGAAATGGCATAATTTTGAACACAGCAATCTTATGATTTGTATATAATTTCGTTATTTTAGACGTTTGTCTGGATAAGAAATTGTCCATTGTCCGACACGCTGTCTATGTGCGGCTAGACTTTATATGTATTTCAAGAACTCTATAAAAACTCTCAGATATGCTGGTTTTCTCACGATTTTCTCTTAACCGTATAGCCTGTGATAATTAAGAATTGAATACGCATACATTTCGACTGCACGGTTGGCGTAGTGGTTTAAGCGGCCGCCTCGCCGCTTGACACTGCGCCGAGTGACGTGGGTTCGATTCCCACACGAGACAACACTTTGTGTGTTCCATAAATTGTTGTTTCGAGTCTGGGTGTTCATTGTGTCCGTTGGTTGTATGTTTGTAAAGTCCCCCGCGACACAGGATTTATTCCTAGTGCAGGAGGTGTCTTTAAAAAAAAATACAACTTGGAGAAGTCAGAGGTTTGAAGACGTGATATTCTACGTAGCAATCTGTTGGTCTCTCCATTAAGCTTTCACTGTTTCGAAGTGTAGTGTAGTAGTAGTTACACATAAACAAATAAATGCATACCATCCATTTTAGCTGACGTATACTAATATACGCTATTATACTAACAACTAAAGCTGGAACACATAGGTGCATAATATTGTTCAAGTATTGACGTTAGTACTTTAATCTACCTGAAGTCACCGCCTAGAAGCTTAGTACAACAAAATTGTACGTAAGGTATCTTTCATTTGTAGAGCGCATTATTTAGATAGAAAAAAAAAATAGAATTCATGAATAGAATTCATTATTGCATCCTGTTTTTGAATGCAGGCAATCTATTTGCACTTGACTGACCAGTAATTAGAAATGAAGTGGTAATTGGTTGAGTATTATACTCGACAGCTATAATAACTGATATTCAGCTCTCAATTTTCTACTCTCACTCACTCAATTTTTTCTCTATAGACTTGAATTTTAAGGCTATAGAAAATATTAAGGTTCAATTTCACCGCTGCCTGATAAGTTATTGTTAAAATTGCCTCCAAATTTGAATTTATCTGGAGGTTACGGACTATTCACAACGGTGGCAAGACTCAAACTTAAAGTTATCGTAAGCCTTGTAGAAAAGTTGTAAAGCTACATTTTATCATGGCTGCACTTTTTTTATAGACTCTCGCCTGTATCCCCGAGGGGTAGGCAGAGGTGTAATTGTACACCCACATTTCGCCATGAGTTTTAAGGGCCCACCTAATAGGGGGCGAGCCTATTGCCGTTATCGGGCACATCACCAGACTCCATTCTGCTACTGAGAATTCGGAAAACCCAGTAACAGGTTTTTCGGCCCGGGAATCGAACGCGGAACCTCCGATCAGCAGTCGCATAGGCTATCCACTGGACCACGAAGGCAGTCAATGGCTGCACCTAAGAGTATATTATTACTAGCTGACCCGGCAAACGTTGTTTTGCAAAATTTTTTTTTTTTTTTTTTTGAAAAATAGATGTTGGCCGATTCTCATAGATACCGGATAAGCACATAAAATTTCATCAAAATCGGTCAAGCCGTTTCGGAGGAGTATGGGAACGAAAACTGTGACACGAGAATTTTATATATTAGATGATAAGATCAGTCTACATGAGAAAGAAAGAAGAACTCTTTGTGAGCCTTGGGCAGTCTTATGTGCTGGACATAAGTTGAGGTGTTTCAGCTGAGATAATGACGATGAACATTATACGCGATGTGCATATTGCGTTGATGTGTACAACACTTCTCGATGGATAGAATAGCTACTTATGCGGTCACGGAGAGAGGGCTATTGCATCCCTCTGCTACGCCATCCTATACAAACACGAGTATGTGCTTCACATGCTTTATACGTTAAATGTGGAGAGTCTGCTTTAAAACTTAGTTATATATAGGTATATAACTCTATATCGCGAAATTATATAAGGTAGGCCTTTATTTTCAAATATTTACGCGATATTGACCCGTTTCATAAAATAAATATAGTTAGATTTTTACTTCTATGTTTGAACGCGCTAATCTGAGAAACTGCCTGTCGAATATTTTGTTGCTATATGAAATACTGATCTTCAGTAACGTATTTTTCAACGCATCCGCTTACATGGCGCATGAGACAGTACGGAAATATTTGTTTAACTCTTGCATAACAAAGAAAATGAAGGACAGAGACGGGTGTAATGCCATAGAAATTCTCTAAAAAGACGAAAAATTATTATGGGTGCGGTGGATATATTAAAATTACTGAATCCATTACGATATATTATTGTGAATTCTTTAATATCGAATTCTCGAAACAAATTTACGTTATAAGTACATAACCAAAAAAAAAACTTTTTAAAATTACCAATAATGACGAAAGCCTTTAAATTTCAATATGAAACGTAAGTGAATATAAACGTTTAAGCCCCCCACAAACACTATCTGAAAGATAAATTGCCAGCTTAATACGACGCGAACTTCACCATAAAACAAACATGCATAAAATTAAACTACGACAACGGGACTTAGTGAAAGTAGGATCATTAAAACTTATGCAGCTGGGGCTAAGTCGTGACTGCGGTCTTGTACTTACTTCAGGTGGTCTGAAGTTGGCTTGGCGGCAATTATGCCAATGTCATCCCGGAGTTCAATGAATTTGAAAGATGTAATTTCATGTTATGACTGGAGGACTGGGTCTTTCGTTTCTTATGTTATAATGAGTATAATATTCATTTTCAACACAATTCAACAGCAAATTAGTATTGACTTGCTGACTGAATATTGACAGCACGTGTAGAGTTTACTGCAGATTTGATTAAGAAAATGGCAGTTTTGTTCGTAAATGAGGGATTATGGTATAGCGGAGATCATAAAAATCTTTGTATAAGTAAAATTCAGTCTGTTTTCATTTAGATTTTAGATGGGTCCGGTCACAGAAAAGTTAAACACTCTGTCTAATGCTCAGTACTGACACACGGTTTAACTCGATAGTTTTACTCGAAAACGAGTAAAAATCAACGTGTGGACTGCAAAACTCACAGCTCGATGACATCAGATACACTGTAATTTAACTCTAAGCGAGCCTTCGAGTCTGATTCGATCGAGTAAAACTGTATGTGAGTACGGAGCTTTAGAGTACGTATACATAAGATAAATGAAGTTGTAGACTCACACTCTATAATATATCCTTAAAATGGCAGATAATACCCCAAACATATATCTCGCCGTCTTTTAATATCCCCAACATACCAACAGATAATATGTTTTGTAATCCCTATCTGTTATTAGTGGCCACGTAAAACCATATGTGGCGAGAAAAACCGACCCTACTCGTAAATAACTGAGGCAGTTCCCGTAGATTGGATAAAGACAGTAACCGATGCTGCCTCGACCGGTACTGTAATACTGACCTTGACCTCAAGTGATGTTACACCGAAAATAAATGTGTTTCTGGAGGACTGCTTTGGTGAGATATGTTTCTTAGGTGGAATTCTGTGATAAATATGTAATACTGGTACCGCACCTAATCTCATTAGGATACTACGCAATACTTTTTTTTCAATCACAATTTACGAGAATATGGAGACTGCAATACCCTAGTGGAGATTTAAAAAAACTGGCATGCAGATTGACTGAGGTATCGAAGTCTCGTATGCGTGCGTATTACCAATGAATACAGATTTACATAGAAGCGCAGTTCTTAAGGATTTCGTGTGCCGATTCCAAGTGGGGACTGTCTCCAGTTTAGTTCGTAGTTGGCGCCGTTGGCAGTGCTGGCGTCGTTCTCCGTCTCTTTCGCTCTCATAGTTAAGATACACAGGAGGAACGTTCATCTCTCTTGCTCTCGTAGAGGCAGCTGTCACAGCGCGACTGCCACGCCACCAAGCGGCAATTTGGATCACAGAAAGTTTGTCTTCAGAGTGCCCATAAGAAATGCGCCTCTATGTAAATATCTGAGCTCTTTGGTATTACGTTGTTAATTATCACTTGTGCCGTGGCTTGGGGAGCACTCGGTCATTCCCGGCTGTCATGAAGATCTTTGAAATTCGTTTTGAGGAGTCAGCTACAAATCTGTTGGATTATATGTTTGGAATAGTAGGCACACCTCGGACTTTAAGGCGAAAAGATGGATGCAACCGAGATAGACAGTGACAAGCGTTAAACTAAAGCATTAAAAAAGTACTGTCTTACTAAAACTCTAATCTCTTCAGAACGAAGTATAAAATTAAATATACAATATGAAAAGTAAAAGCCGAATAAGTAATAAAGCACATGAACAGCATTTGACATCGCTTTACCCCAGTGCAAGTACAGTAACACTTAATATTTAATATTAAGACCAGAAGGGCACTTTACTGTCACAAATCCTGGTGGGAAGTTCAGTCTTTAAAGATAACTTTACGACGTACAAGGTAGTAAAGTATCTTAAATACTGAGATATAAAACTGAACCAAGTGACAGGTAACTTAGAAACGCTTTTATAGCGTTCTTTAAGCCCCAGCGTAGTTACTTTTCGTATTGGAGTGCCCCTTATTTGTCTTAATAAACGGATGAGTATACAGGAATTTCTGTAGGTACTGTAAGATTTTCTTCACGAGATATATGTTGCAAATAACTTTTTTTTATAGACACACGCCTTTATCCCCGAAGGGGTAGGCAGAGGTGTAATATTACACCCACATTTCGCCATTTTTTTTTATAGTCTAACGCCTGTATCCCCGAAGGTGTAGGCAGAGGTGTAAATATTACACCCACATTTCGCCAGATTATTTCAGTCCCACGTAATAGGGGGCGAGCCTATTGCCGTACCGGGCACATTACCAGACTCCGTGCTGCTACTGAGAATTTCCTAGCGGAAAAACCCAATAACACTTTGCCCGACCCGGGAATCGAACCCGAGACCTCCCAATCCCACGCGCACATTTATGCCGCGAGACCAACGAGGCAGTCGACATTTCGCTATGAATTAAAAAAAAAACTTTTTTAAGCAAAGCATGCATTTTTCTTTTATCTGTACAGATAGTCTTAAGGAGGATTAAGTTAATAAGCAAATCACTCTACCTACCTAGCCAAGGAAAAGGAAATACAGAACAGGAAGAAACACTTAAAAATAAGTACATGAATATTCACTTTATAATGATGCAGTCAACATTCAACATAGACCTGTAATTTCCATTATTACTCCACCCATGACTTGCAATACAGAACTATACGAAACAAACAATGTCCAGCACAATAAAAATACTTTAAGCAAATAGAAAACATTTGCAAAACACTTAGAAACGACGCAGCTATACAAGGTATAGTGTCGAATGAGGCTCTCGCGTTCCTTCCAATGTATTTCCGACGCGGAGTGGCCGCTAAAAGCGAACTACAAATAAATATTTTAAGGAAGCACTTAGCCGGTCTGATGTGAGTCAATTTGTAATGTTTTATTATGTAGCTTTTAGTTACATTCAATACAACGTTCGTTCGTGTGTCCAGGTTGGTTTTGAAGTTAGTTGTCGACACAATTTTGTTTCAAAGTTATTATACTTTTTCGTTTTGGTTCACAAATTGCCACCAAAAAATTGTCTTTGCTATAGATTTTTATTCTAGAAATAAATTTCTTACTAAACACTATTTATTTATACTAGCAAATCTGAAATTTCGTTTAAAATATCTATACTCGTACTATATTAATATTATAAAGAGGAAAAATTTGTATTTTTGTTTGTAATGGATAAACTCAAAAACTACTAGACCGATTTTAAAAATTCTTTCACCATTAAAAAGCTACATTATCTGCGAGTAACATAGGCTATATTTTATTTTAGAAAAAATAGGGGTCCGTAAGATATTTGGGTTTTTCGGGTGCGTGAAGTAGTTCCCTCAGGACGCGGACGAAACCGCGGGAAGCGGCTAGTGTACTATATAACAAAGAATCTGCTTAGCTGCAATTACAGCCGCTTAACATAAAAGTTATAAAATCTCACAAATTTGTGGTCTTGGTAGCAACTTGTGTCATTCTTGTAATACAAGTTATTTTAAAATAAATACTACTAAGGAGTGCTTGTCATTTCATTGTTCTCTTTTATTTTCTCTCTCTGTCTCTCAATCTTTCTGGCTACTCCTACCTTCTCTAGTATTACGCTTAAAATTGATATTGTCAATTACGATTAATTTACTTATTTACTACCTATAACATTAAATAGATTTAAATTGTATACAGCTAGCCAGATAAAACAGAAAACACCGTGGATTTTTTCTCTAGATGACTTTCTTTCACCATCAAAAGTTGGACTGTCATTCGCAAAACTATCTTCGACTTTAGGAACAGATGTCCTATTTGTATGTATGTGTATGTGTGTGTGTGTGTCCCTACAACTACAACATAACTCATCACTCATCATCGTAACTCAGCACAAACACCGAGTTAATCTTCAAACCGTGATAAATCACAAGCTCACAGCAGATACTATCAGTTTAATCCACTTTAGCACAATTAACCCGGCACTGTCATCAAGGAACATCATATTTTGACGTCCTGTTGTGCTAATGGTGCTGATACACTGGAGTATTAACTTGAAATAAGCATTCTTACGAATGTGGCATAACAGAAGAGCAAGCGATGGCGTTTTACGGCCTGGTCACGAGATCGGTCTAAGCGGCGAGTGGCGCGGCGAGGGCGATGTACATGGCGCGTTTACTCTGAGGCGGCCGCGCGCCGCGTCACAGTAAACGCACCATGTACATCAAAAACGCTCGCCGCTGCCGCCCGCCGCTGTAGGTCGTGACTGGGCCGTTAGCGAGCATTATATCGAGCATTCTAGCGAGCGTTCTTGCGATTATACAGTAAAATATTTGCTTGGACCTTTTGGCTGATTAGAGCGTTCGGTACAAAGATCGTGAAAAGCTTCGTATCAATGTTTGGCTCTGTTCGTTGTTCAGTTCGACAAAACAAAAAGCGGAAAGCGACGAATGCTTGCTGTTTTGTTACAAGGGAATGTTCAGGTGTATCAGCGCTTTAATATATTATTTGGTTTAGAATGTGTGTACACGACATGGGTGTTTACTTAGGCATATACTGGGACCCTGAAATCTAGAATGGGTATATGTTGACGGTAACTCATATTGGTTCTATAAACAGGCGTTTTGAATATCAAAGTGATTAATATTACTGATTTCAAATGAGAAGGACATGAAAGAATTGAAAAATCTATAAATATATACTGAACTAGCTTTTGCCCGCAGCCTCGCTCGCGTAAATTCGGGGTTCTTTAGTTATAGTATATCATCTATGTTCAGGGTAACACAAATCTCCTTTATTGGGCGGATCCCTACTAATATTATAAATTCGAAAGTATGTATGTATGTTCCGTTTTCACGCTGAAACGGCTGAACCGATTTTGTTGAAAGGAGAATGACCAAATTTGTATGGAAGATGGGCTAAGTTTCCTTCTCGATGATTTGACCAGTAAAATATAGTAAATGTACTCCTAATTAAATAAGGAAATAATGAATACGATATTCGGCGGCAGTTCGGTTCGGACATTAAAGATTTCAAATATTTTGAGGTTAAGTATTTTGATAGTTAGGTACATGATTTAATCATATAGCACGGGCATTAATTAATTAATTTACTACTAAATTAATTAATTATTGCCCGTGCTTCGAAGAGTACTTACGTTAAGCCGTCGGTCCAAGTTGTCATGCAGATCTTTCACCATCGCACGTCGTTACGGGGAGTCAGTACCCTCAATTAAACCGATACTTACTGGTCTAAACCATACAATATCGCTATCCCTTTGGGTTATGGCGGTCAGACTATGGAAAACCTAATATTCTGTCATATCTGGTTAGACTAGTAAGAGTCGAACCCAGTGCTCCTAGGCGTTGAAGACTTGGATGCAACCGACATAACGCTAGGACGATGATGATATGATTCAATCATATTACCGGCATTTATTAGAAGCCTCTATGTATATTTTACAATATAGAAAATAGTTGTAAAAAGAAGTGGCGCTACGAAACAAACGTTTGTACATTATATTACTTTGAGGTTTTTTCAGTCTGATATATTTCTGACTGAGAATTCTCAATACCATGTGGTACAATTAATGAGAATTTCAGTGAGGCTAGTTCAGAAAAGTTAAGCTCATTCCATTGGACTTTATTACAAAGTTGGCATTAAAACTACACTGTTTTATGCTTAATAGGTAAACACAGTTTTTATGTTATTCTTCATTTTATTTATTATTATAAATCTTTTTCAAAAAAATCACCTTAATATGAAGCAGGAGCTTGTATATCGTGTACCAAATAACTGACGTAAGACATTATAGATGCCAGTATAATAAAAATGTGTTCCCATATTTGCGATAAGTACATAACATTATTTCGTAGGTAATATGTTGCAAACAGGATATACTTACATATTATTTATAGAAAATATTTCACCACAATACATTTTTCAAAATATCATAAGATTTTGGTGTTATTTTGCTTATTAGAACTTTTATTATGTCACCCTGTTTTCACTATGAATGTCATTTTTCCCTGTTAAAAGGAGTTTGCAAGAAACTGTAAACATTTGCCGAAATATGCAAAATGAGTTTTAAATATGAAATGGCGATGTCACGACCGGAACAACGCAGATACTTTTATTTTACAACAAAAAATCCCCATTACGCATTTTATACCATGCAGTGCCTTATTTCTGTATCATGACCTTAAAACCAGGTTTTTATTAGGCTACTAACTTCTGTTCATTTATGTTACCCTGGTACTTTTCAAAACATTTTACTGATTGATAACTTTGTTACCAGATTCTCTAAACACTTCTAACCTCTGTTCATTTCTGTAATCCTGGTACTTTTGAAAACGATCACCATAATATGTATAATAAATAAAAAATGGGCTCGATGATTAAAAAATCCGATCGATAGTAATTAGTCCTTTATGAATCTATTATGCCCCTTCACTATTTTTCGACGTGGTTGCGCTTTGGAATAAAGTAGTTGCGCTTTTTTAGTTGCGCTCAAAAATAGTTGCGCTTTTAGGAATACCCCGAGTTAATCATATTAGTAATAATAATAAATTAGTTAATTAACGCCCGCGCTTTTTAGAGTAGGTACGTTAAACCGTCGGTCCCGGCTGACATGAAGATCTTTGACAGTCGTTACGGGGAGTCAGTACCCTCAATTTAACTGATACTGGTCTAAACCATGACAAATCGCTATCCCTTTGAGTAACGAAGGTAAGACGGCAGTGGCTATGTCGAAAAGCTGATATTCTGTCATATCTAGTTAGTCTTGTAAGCGGACTCCTAGGCGTTTAAGTATTGGATGCAACTGAGATAATGCTAGGACTATGACGATATGATTTAATCATATTATCGGCATTTATTTTAAGTATACCCCGACAGGAAAAAAGCGTGAGTATATGTATGTATGTTTGCTATTTTAAGTATATATATTTGATACGTATATAATATAGTTGTAACAAGAAGTGGAGCTACGAAGCAAAGCTACATTCAGCTGTCAGTAAATGTATATGCCGAAACTGTGATGTCTTGAGAGGTATCAAAAATACAGACTGTCTGCTTTTTGCGAAATGTAGGCGTTGTTTTTAGAATTTGGAAGTCTAAAATTTCTCTAGTTTAACATTTTCATAACCTCAAAAAAATGTGGGATATTATAAATAGGCTCACAGGTAGAATAATAAAGGCAATAGATGATTTCATTCTTAGATCGTTTAGAATGAAACCTCAACTCTTATCGAATAAGTTCGCAAATGACTTCAATACAAATGTAGAAAGAGCAGTAACTGTATGCAACCGACCAATGCTTGATGAGGGGTCGCACGAGGCCGTCTCAAACGTTTCCATACGACTAAAAAAGATATATAATGAAACAATGCTCACAATTATAAACAACCTAAATGATAAAAAAAGCCCCGGCTTTGACCAAATAAGAGCAAAAGATGATAAGACAATATCGAAAGAAATCACACCTGTTCTGACCCACTTAATTAACACTTCTATATCAAAGTCCGCCTATCCGGATAACTTAAAAATTGTTATAAAAATACCTATACATAAAAAAGGCTCTCACGCGGATACTAATAACTATAGACCTATAACAATTCTATCGTGTGTAGATAAAATTATTGAAAAATATGTTGTAAGTGTTTTGAGCGACTTCCTGTCAAGCAATGGAATAATTCACAAAAGGCAGTTCGGGTTTCAATAAAATAAAATTACTACGCAATTGCTGTCACTTTTTACTGATGAAGTTAATGATTACCTGAATAACAGGAAACATATTATAATAATAATGATAGATTTCAGTAAAGCTTTTGATGTGCTGAATTATAATTTGCTTTATAAAAAAATGGAGCAAAATGGTATACGGGGTCCGATGCTGTAGTGGTTTAAAGATTATCATAGAAACAGATATAACATGGTTAGCATAGCGAGAACACACAGTGATACCGACCCGCCATGGCATGGCAAAGTTCGATTATCGGTCCAACTGAATACCTAATATACGCAAATGATATGTCTAACATATTTAGACATTGTGCCGTCTACCAATTTGCTGACGACACCTGCTTTATTACAGCCCACGAAAATCTGGGTACTGCAGAAAAGCTTATGCAAAATGAGTTCAATTTGATGTGCAAATGGGCGCACGACTTTGGTCTAACAATAAATTACGATAAAACTAAACTCATGCATGTTCGTTCACTATATTTGAAATGTAAAGGAACACCAAGAGTTGTGGCCCACGAGCACCAGTGTTTGCACAAACAGTGCCCAGATGTTTGTGACTTTGCAGAACACATGATTTTTGCAGGATTTGGATATTTTTTTGATTTGTTAAATGTAGTTAAACATTATTTATCCCTGATCATATCATTGTTCACTTGTCACCTTCACAAAATTCTTTCTACATTTGCATTCCTTCACGCGTTCCACTAACTTATGTTAATAATAACGATCTGGAAAATGGAGGTAATTGGCGGTCATGGTCAGTATACCAATAGATTGTTTCTTACTGCTGGTTCGTATACCGTTGTCGTCATGCTCACTAAAATGTCATTTCTTGTGGTGGCGTCGGGTGTCGGGTCATCCCTGTCCCTCTAATATGGCGAGAGGGATGAAGGCTGGCACATGCGTCATACTCGTGAACGGGTGCTACTTGCGATGACTGGTCGATGACGGTTTTGCGGGCTGGTATTAGATTTTAATATTTAACTGCATCATTTCCATCATGCTTCTGATCACTTTCGCGGATTGCCTGCATTATTAGGTATATATAATGTAAGTGGATGCTCCTGTTTCACCATGTCTATTCTGAGGAGGCTAACCAAAACTATTATGCTTGAGTATTATTATGTACAGTACCTAAATATATACAAGTGATATAGAAGGTGTAACAGTTGCAGCACCTTACAAAATGTAAATTGTGTATGATGCAAAACCTGGCGATGAAAAAGAGTGACCGTGAGTTTTATTGCCCGTTCTTTCTCATGGTTCTACCTATTGCTTTGCGAACGTGGCAATAATGTAAATGTAGAAGCAGACAGTAATAATGTTTTAAATTTGAGTATAAGTAATTATTTTATAAAATTATTTTGACGTTCATAAGCGTCACATTGTGACCCAAATGAATAAAGGATTTTGAATTTGAATTTGAACTGTACGCCTATTGAAAATGATAAGGAGCATACTAACTTGGGCATTAAGATAGATCACAAATTCAACTGGGGTCCGCATGTTGAACATGTTTGCACTAAGCTCAGAGCTATCATGCCGAAATTGTACTTATTAAAGCATAAAATGAATAAAAAGACCTTACGTATGTTATACATGGCATTAGCCGACTCTGTTATCAATTATGGTGGTATAAGTAGTTATGGTAGAACATATAAGACTTATCTTCAAAAAAATTATGACATACAAATACGGTTATTAAAAATAATGGTACCTCATAAAATCAAACTGAAATTCAAGCCAGATTATGATAAATTGTTTCCATATTGTAAACTTGTTAATGTGTTCGTCAAAGTGAAATTAGCCATTGCCATAGAGTACAATCGGTCATTGTTTACTAATTACTGTATTCCTATTTGGGGTAGTGCAGCAAAATTGAAACTCATCCAAGTGGAGTGAGTGCAACGGGCACTCCTAATGATAATGCACTTTAAAAAAATCTCATTCTCTACTGAAAACTTTCATCAAATTAATGATTTACTTTTAGTAAGAAAATTGAATTGAATATGGCTATACCATATAAAGCGAGTTTAACTTCAAGCAGAAGGAAGCACAATGTAGCTCGGATACCTACAACAAAAATAAAATTTGGATCGATGCAGTTTAATAAACGTTCAGCTCAATTATACAACAAAATAAATAAATTGATACACCACTCCACTATGCTATAAAGTAAGCGATAATTAAGTCAGGAACTAACACTAGCACATAGTCCATAGCGTACATTATGTCGTAAGTGTGAACATTGTACACACAGCTCAAAGATCCATCAATATACCACTATCCCCTTTTGTTAAATTTGTATTATTTTCTCAATTTTCCAATAAAATATTTTCATGATAATCATAAATACTTTACCAACTAATTTTCCATTAAAACCATTAGCACAGAAACGACGGTCCATTTTCGCTTTGAAAACAAAATTTGAATAAAACTGAATCCATATTATAAATCGAAATTCAACCCCTAAAACGTTGAAGAGTTCGAAAAAGGTAGCATTGAATATTCATACTCAGCTGTGGAAAACGCGGCACCTATTATTGGATCCGGGTGGATCGTGCCTTTCGCTTCGAAAGAAGGCTATACTTTTTTAAATTTCCTTCATAAAAGAGGAAAAAGAGATTTAAGAGAAAGGCATGAATATAAGGCGCCAAGGACAAACGGGATCTGTTATGTAACACATAGAAACTGCTTCGAGTGATGCTCAACTTTTGCCTTTGAATATTTTAGACGTCTGTTGGATATTGCCGGATTGCGAGCGTACGCCCGCGTATTTATTTGAATATTTGACCTGCGTGAACGTTTCATAGATAATTGATGAGTCTAGGATATTCTGGAATGTTCCACTCGTGTGCAATATGCTAGGTTAGAAAAAGAGTTCACCATTTTGAAATATTTTGAAAATTCCTATTTGTATGCGTAAGTTTAGTTGAGGTTGCTTTGTAGAGCTATGTACAACAACACTTTCAACACTCAAGTTGCCGTTGATGGCTCCCAAACCAGCACTTCTTAGATACCAAGGCCGGCTTTTAGTGTAATCAGATTTGCTTCATTACATAATAGGAGTTAATTTTCATAATTATATATTAAGAAAACAAGAAGATTACATAAGCATAATTATTTTTCGGTAATCACTACTGAATCACTATAGCATAAATAAATCAACTTTATTTTTTGGGAATCATATCAAAAAACAGTTTCGAATCTATAATATATCTATTTCACAACTCGAGACTTTACGCTAAGAACCCATGATCTCCTACAACCCAGTATCAAAACAATATCAAAGATGGAATTGAGATGGGACCACCTTAACAAGTACTGTTCCATAACCTATTAAAATCAACGTTAATAAAACGGCCGTAGAAAGGGTAAGAGGGGCTAATTGCAACCATTCTCATTTACCGACAAATGAAATTTGAATGCAATAAAAGTTAACTGGCCATTTCAGCGATAACTGTACAATTAGTGCGGCTACTCAATGGTGCCGCCGTCATTGTATTTAGAAAAAGCTTTTAAGATTTATATTAATTTGATTTTGCCAGCTGTTGTTTCGATCCACTTTTAGCAACGCTGGTGATGAAAAAATAAAATTGTCCATTATTTGTTTATTTTCCTAATATGTGTGTAATAATAAAAAAATACCTATTTACTAAAATGTGTATACCTACTATTTCATTGTACCTATACAGATATTATTATATTCTGCTCGAGTTACGTTGGAGGAGTATACACATTGCTCTATAGTCATAATGATCATTAGGTTTATTATCATATTTCATTCTACATAAATGTACCTGTTTCTGAAAATCCAGTGTAGTTGTTATTGCGTTATTTCATTTATGTAATAGAGTGTTCCTAGTTATGATAGTACAATAGACTGGACATTAATTACCTACTACAATTATTTAGTATTCATAAATCCCCTTTTGTCCAGACCTAACTTACTTGTTATTTGGAATACCTAATCACTATGTGCTAAATTTATATTTAAATATTTACGAAACAAATTGTGTACATGTACGCAGCTGTAGGTAATGTAAATAAATTGTAGGGTACCTTTTCCCCAGACGCCTAGTTGTTTTGTGCCTAGTTTGTAGTATATAATTGTTAAAGCAGACTTTTGCTTAGCATATCTGTTTTACTTTTAATATTTTTTCTCGTGTTGTGTTGAGTGGAGTATCTAGGTATGTGTTGATGATTTGTTATCCGGAGGTTATCTGAAGGTTACCACTGAAAATAAAAAAAATATACCCTTTATATAAAATAAAAAACATTTTTATGTTAAACGGTTTTATTACAATAAAAAATATGTAATTAGGTTATGTACTAAAAGCTAAAAAATAATTCGGTAAGTCCTAGCTACCAGATCGCACCAATCTTCTCATCAATCTGGGGTATTGATCAGATAAATATATAATCGTTGATCAGAAAACATAAAAATGTTTTTATTTTATTTTATTTTCAAGTTTTTAGTTTTGTTGTTAGTTCATAGTGAGCCCTATTCTACCAATCAAGCCCTTTCATTCGATACCCATATTGAGGTTGTATGTATGTGAAGTAATATGTGATCCGCCATTTTGTATCGGCGGCCATCTTGGATTTACAATCATAAGGAATATATTATGTTATATTGTCATCAAGAATAAGAGTGTGTACCAAATATCAGATCAATCTGTCATCAGGAAGGGGGTAAAATTCCAATTACTAAATTTGACCCAAATAAACAGGCCAGGCTAAATAAAACCGTTTTAAAAATTAAAAAAATGCTAACGTAGCGGTAATCACTTCCCTACGTTTGTATTTTTTTAGATTCATGGTCTCACATCTTGAATAATATTTGCGATGATTTAAAGCAATAGCCCGAATAATATGAATTGACTAGAAGTAGACAGAAGCAATAAACGCTGTATTGAAAAGTATACTATTTTCGAAGTATACGACATTTACTTCCGTTATAAGGAAATCTTAGGAAAAAGTTTACTCTCATAGCTTTTGGTAGATATACATCTTCTCTTATAGGCATGAAACATACAGCCTTAAGCCATAATATATACCTAAGGCGGACTCATTACTGCCAAGTTTCATCGCAACGTTACCACGGTTTCGATTTCAGGGTCCAAGACGGGAGCAAACGTCTTGGACCCATTTCTTGGACAACGTCTTGGACATTTCCAAATTAGTGTAACTAACCGAGGTCGTTAGCATCGATACGTTTTAGATTAATACAAGTGATTGGATGTGCACTTACAGGAACATGTTAATGTCCGGTCCGTTGGGACCATGTTAACATGCTCTGATAACCTCACTTTGTGGTGTAGACTTACAGACCCATTGGTAATGGGATTTATACAAAAACGTTTGGAATTAGAAACTAGATTGTGTGCATTAACATATTTATTTTTAGGTTCTTGGTTTTCTCGCTTACAACTTAAAGTTTGTGAATATTTCTAGATGTCATGTTTCTAGCTTTACTGGTTTAGGTTCTGTGATGATAATAACATCACTCAAGATATGTCTGTTATTTACAAATGACTTGGTTCTGTTAAAATAATTGACTGTTTTAAATTATTCTCGCCTAGTTGTGGTTACAGATGAAATTATGTAGTTTACTGCCAGGAAAGAAGGTTAGTGTTTTAGTGAAATAGACTATGAACAGACTGATGAAATTAACTGGTGAAATGCTGCGCGATTTATGAAGCTGGCTAGAAGTTTGTAGATTCAGTATGACATTACACACAAAGGTTATTTGCTTTGGTTTCAAATTATCAACAACCATAATTCAAAATAAATGTTTATTCTTTATGTAATAAATCCATCTTACTCCGTTATTAGACTAATATGTCAAAACAAATAATACAATCAAGTAAATTGCTACGGCTCAGTCTCAAAAAACACATAACCGAAAACAATTACATCCAATTCAATTTGGCGGCCAGATTTTCTCGGAATCTTGCGACGAAATTGAAAAAAAACGAGATGTCCAAAATCCGTCTATAACTAAGAAAGGGCACAATTAGCTGTCCCTTTCTAACCAACCGTTTCTGAATGACAGGGGGTATTAATATGTGACGGCGTTATTCTATGTATTATATCTAATTTTAGATGAACAGCGGCGATAGCCCAGTGGTATACGTAATCCGTTACGTGCCAAGACGTATCCCAGGCATACACTGGCAGTAGACTCGTCCTCTTATTTCATTGGGACTGAAACATAACTGGCCAAGTGTGGGTGTGTAATACACCGTTGCCTACCCCTTCTTGGATAAAAGCCGTGAAGTTATGTTATCTAATTCTAGATTTTTTGCTTTGCCAAGGCCTGTCGTTCAGTTTGTTTCGGCCAGAATTCGCAAGTGCTTGTAAATCAGAATTAAACCGGCTTTTCGTGTATCTTGGCTGTCTGGATTTAGAATTAGAACATTAATCATCTGTTTCATGTTATAATTATCAAGTGACGGCGTGCTGAACATGTTTATTAAGTTATTAAAGTAATTGGTTGAGTTGTTGATTATGTAAATTGTGTTATGTGGTTGGGTGGTTATATTATATTTTTGAAATGTGTATTGAAATTTCAACGCCATCTTTTCGTATTTGACTTTGGAAACAATCGACTAAACTGGCGTGAAAATATCTAACGCTGAACAGAAACACGTTTAATAAGCTTTTTACAGCCAAAGGATTATAAAATATACTAGGCTAAATTTTTAAGTCATCAGTTTATTCGGCTTTACAGCATTTGACATCAGACTGAGGCTTATTTAGGACTAAAGTATTTATAAACTGGAAGTACCTAATTTTCAAATTAAAGCTACTCATATTCTCGGTTATCGAGATCCAGTATAAGCTACGTAACGTCGTGATGAACAATCAAGACTTGACGTTCAACATTACCCTCCTCACATGTGATAGATGTGACGTGTTCGAACCACGGCTTGCCTTTAATTTGACAGTAAATATGTATTTGTACAAGGTTCCAGAGACCACTTACATTTGATACATCATTATTTGAAGATACATCCTGTAAAATAATAATGTGCCTAATTGCCAAAACATTGATTCTAAACCAAGGTAACTGCTCAGGTCTAACTTCCTAAGCCTGGTAAGAAGTCAGTAAGTGGACTCCTGGCCCCAAGACGGAAGTCTTAGATGCTGGGATAACGCTGAGCAATGTCGATTATCATTAATTATACTTAACACCACCACCAACAAACATCATGAGCTTGATAAGAATTCACAATATCGAATCACATATTTTAATTGTTCTGGCAACAATTGCTGATAAAAATACCACTAATATTCGGTAGAACAAACACAAAATTCATATAAAAGCAACAAAAACTTCTTCAAATACAGTGTTCTCAATAAATGTCCTAAAGCTTCCAATAAAACGCCTGCTGTCGTTCAAACTAGACTTCAAAGCGTCGACAGATGAGCGAAACTCTGTCGCTCCAGAAATTGTCAGTTCATTTGTTGGACTGGAAAACTGAGGCAGTGGATTTAAGACAAGGGACGGTGCTTGCTTCACAAACCGTGATACAAAATAATTTCTGCGCAAATATGTAAGGTGACATGTTGGATTGCGTCGATGGATTAAATCGATTTAGAATCATTTTTGTAGGATAATTATCAATATGAATCTAGTGATTAGGGTCTTATAACCACCACTGTATGAGACCCAAATAGCTTAGCCTGATTTTATTTAGGTTTTGCTCAGGGTAATATATTATCTATTAATAAAAACGGAAACGTTATTGTTTACCGTAATAATTTCCGGTATAGCAAATATAAGTTTATATTAATTGCGAGCCGCAATTAATATCCGTGTGGTGACGGATTAAGAATACGGAATGTCACCACCCCATATCATCCCATGGGTGTCGTAAGAGCCGACAGAGGGAGCAAATTATACAGAGAACAGCACTGTAAGAGAAGGAAAACTTGATACAAACCCTATACCAACCCGTTTGGCCAGCGTGGTATAGTAGGCCAATTCCTCCTTTCAAAGGAGAGGCCTAGTCCAGCAGTGGACTTTTATAGGCTGATGATGATGATGAGCCGCAATTGCATTTTGATGCCTAAAATTGTAAACATAATCATATTATTAAATTAATGTTGTTTTGGCTATGGTTTTGTAAACACCGATTTGTTAAATATTTGGCTAATTTGTAACACAATGTACTAACTAAATATGTTTATACCATAATAAAAATAAGTTTTTATGTATCCTATTTAATATATAATAGTTACCAATTAATTGTAATACTGCAAAATTTAGTTACTTGCCAATAAAATTTAATAAAAGCTCTGTTTGAGATTTTTAATTATTAATATTTCTTTGCCCAGCGACATAGGTAAGAAAAACAAAAATATTTAAGCTAGCTAGCATTGCGTTTATGTTTGTAATAATTGATAGTTCCGATGTCGTATTTGAGATGGAAAATGATAAAACAAATATTAGTAGTACAACACTTTATACGCAAGTTTCGTTACAAAATTCGCCATAAATGGTTAACTTAATGGGTAACTTTAGACTAACCAACCAAACTTTTCAAATGGTTGTAAAATATGACAACAGAACCAAATACTTTTTGTCGTAGTACACAAAAACAAAGCATACATTGTCGGCGTAGAATTTGTGAGCGCCGCCCGATACGAGATACAATGATACAATATCTAGTGACATGTCGACTATGCAGCAATTTATGAACGTGCCGGTTTTAGATAAACTGTTACAATTGTTATCGGCTCTTACGTGACCGTTGTTTTTTTTTTGTAAAGTGAAATATTTTCTATTGACTTAGTTTCAGCGCAATATTTTTTTAGAAGATAGACCATGCAGATTTATATAATTGCCTATAATATTTTTGGTTGTTACAGTTTTAGAGTCAATGTTGTCATAGTCTATTGGAAGGACGAAGAGATCTTTGCATATCAATCCAATGGGATTGATATGCAAAGATCTCTTGCTATAAGGTATAGTGCACTGATTATAAGATTAACGGATCGTACACTGACTGGTTTACCATCGAGACAGGTGTAAGACAGGAATGTGTAGCGTCGCTGTGGCTGTTCAACCTATTCATGGACAGTTGTTTGCAAGATTTGAAACATAGTGACTGTGGATTAATAATTCTAATTCTACTAATTCGCTCCAGATCACGGGCACTCTGTCCCTTGAAAAGGTTGATAACTGCATTTACTACTATCAGCAACACAGGCGCTTGCGAAAAGGAAATCAGGAGACGTATTGGTATCACCAAAAGTGTGATGACCCAGCTACAGCGAATATGGAAGGACCGCAACATATCACGACAGACGAAATTAAGCTGATTAACTCTCTAGTGTTCTCCATCTTTAGCTACGGCTCAGAAACGTGGATGCTAAGGAAGGCCGATCATAATCGCATTGACGCGTTTGAAATGTGGTGCTGGCGAAAGATGCTCCAAATCCCATGGACTGCATTCCGCACAAACGAGTCTATCCTTCGAGAGCCCAATATCAAAACCAGGCTCTCCACCATCTGCCTGCGAAGAATCTTGGAGTTTTTTGGCCACATTGCCCGGAAAGATGGCCATAACCTCGAGCAGCTAATGGTCACTGGCAAAGTCGATGGCAGGCGGCCGAGAGGTCGCAGCCCAATAAGATGGTCTGACCAAATACGCTCAACGCTGAACACCAAGCTGCATGGTGCTCTTCACGTCGCCAAGGACAGACACAGATGGAAGAGCATCATAAAATAATAATTAAACCTACTATCATGAAACACATAGATTCATAGAAATAAAACAGTCATACATACTTCTTTTATAAATAACTTACTTTGTTCAACAATTCATATTATTGTCAAATTTTGTTGTAAATTAGGTACATCTGGTGAAGACCAGATACAGTTTGGGAATAAAGCTATCTGCCATGCTAACCTATTCTGTGGCTAGGTTATTTCTTGGTTATTTATATAACAGCCTACTGCTTCTGTAAAGTAATAAATACCTATTAAAGTTACTGGCCGGATATTTTGGAGGATCATGTATTGTGTTACTAATGTGGTATTGTTTAATATGTTTTACTAACATACCTTCACAGGATGAGACACAATTACAACGGACTTGCTGTGACTATTTTATTCACAAACTTCCTTTCCTTGTAAAGACTGTGGGTGGAAATAATACCCACTTGCGAGTCTTGCGACACATCTCTTCGCACATCATTCAAGTTTTTGAAGCTGAATTATTGGTTACCTACCTATGGTTTTTTTTATTGGAAAACAATTTATTGGCTCCATCTTGTTAGAGTTGTTAGTGATGTGCCACGTCATGACGAATGATGCACATGCGGCGTGATGTGCCACGTCACGATGCATACGTAGTGCATACTCTTTGGATGCATAATTATGGAGACACGTGATGGTGTCGCTGTACTTATATTGTGTATATATTGTATTAAATATGTTATAAATTACATTTATATTATATTCTTATTATATTTCTACTATTATTTTATAATTTATTTATTTATAGTTGCTACAAGCACACCCCTGTCCGTGAGTCACTTAGGTTGCCAACTGAAAATCAGCGCTGGGTGACTATCGCCCAGCATAGGCTGAGTTGGCTACCTTTCTCAGTGGTGCTCATAGTGCGGCGTATCCACCAGTTTTTTATATATTTTATTTTTCTTAATTTCTTTTGTTTAAGTACTTTTATTTTGTATAATTTTCTTTTGATTTTTTTTTATTGTGTATGGTGGTGTTTTTTGTATTTTTTTTTTCTTTTACTTTTAATGTAATTTTCTTAATGTCTTGTCTGTCTTGTTGTTGTATGCACCATTGCACCCTGAGAATAAATAATTTTTCTATCTTTTCTTTCTTCTTTCTTAAAAGAAAAACTGATCTCCCATCGGGGGAATCACGACCCTCAGTAATGAGAACACAACGCGAGGAGGGAGGACTGGATTAAGGATGAATGAGTTACTTGTCAAATGCCTCCTTTATGCTGATGATCAGGTAATACTTGCGTCTTCAGCGGAGGAGTTGCAGGAGATGGTAACAATCATGCATAGTGCTTAAGGGAGGAAAGGAATTAAAGGGAATGTGAGCAAGACGAAAGGTATGGTTTCTGAAAAGGAGGAATGTGTTACGGCTTGTAATGTTATGATCGATGGACAACGAGTGGAGCAAGTAAATGATTTTGTTTATTTAGGTACGCTTTTTATTAAGAATGGTAATAATGAAGATATTGAAAGAAGAGCAAATGCAGGAAATAGGGTGAATGGAGCTTTGAAGGCTTTTATAAACAGTCAAAACGTGTCCAAAAAGGCACGTTTGGCTGTGCATCAAGGGGTGTTAGTACCTACACTAAATTTATGAATGGTAGTGAAAGTTGGGTATGGCAGAAGAGTCATGAAAGTATAATAAATGCTGTAGAAATAAGAGTACTGGGAAGTATGTGTGGTGTGTCTATGAACGACAGAGCAAAGAATGCTGTAATAAGAGAGTATTGTGGGGTAAAAGAAGATGTAGTGACAACCATCGAGAAAGGTATGCTAAGATGGTTGGGACATATGGAGAAAATGGATGACGAAAGACTGACCAAGAAGTGGTATAAGGCAAGTGTGAATGGGACAGGAGGAAGTGGAAGACCTAGACGGAGGTTCTCTGACCAGATTGGAGACATCCTAAAAAAGGATAGGTTGGAAGTACCCTTAACCGAAGAGCATGCATGACAAATTTTATGAGAGTGAATGAAGCAAGAGAGGTATAATATCAGAATCGTTGCAAATGTCGTTCCGTAGGAGACTACGGAGCCTGTTTCCCGGAGAGGTAGGCAGAGATGCCTACCTCTCCGGGAAACAGGCGTGGCGTGAGTCTATGTATGTATGTATTATAAGAATATCTCACAAAGGTTTTTTAATTCTTGCAAGACAGGAACATAATTATCAAAATACGAGCTGTGGTATTTTAAAACTGAGTTCTTCTCTACGTTTCTAGCTCGATTAAAGTGCGAGCCATTTTATAGACAGTGTAGTAATCAATGGAGCCCAAGCAGTTGACTGAAGTTACGTACTTAGATCTTGCAGTAACACAATAAGTCCACATTGGGTGGACCGTATGTAACGGAAGTACTATGACAGCAAGTAATTCCACTTAAAAAAATATATTTAAGACAATCTTATGGTATTTTGCAAGACCCACTAAAAACTAAATCCCTGAATTGATATATTCATAGTCTAACAAATTACGGTTAAAATATTATAATAACACTAGAGGACGCCAGCAGCTACGCCTGCATTTTTTTTAAATTTACCCGTTTTGGCCGATCTCGTGGGAATTTCGGGAAATCCCTTCTTAGTGCACCCCTACGGTTCCCAAGGTACATACATGCCAAATTTCAGCTTCCTGCGCCCAATAGTTTCGGCTGTAGCGTGTCTGTCAGTCAGTCAGTAACGTAAGGATTTTATATATTAAGATTGTTATTGCCTACTCGTAGAACAAACCCTCTAGTCCGCACTCTTAAATATTCTGCGTTCAAAAACCACTCGAAAGTTCCCTTGAGACTAGACGCAGAATTTCCGACCATTCCCTGAATATTACATAAACGGATTATTTTCACGTGTGTAAGCGAAATACCTTAGCCAGCCCCAATTTTGTGCGCGAAATAATTTACAAAATTTAATCCAGTTTTGTAGGTTATTCCTGTAAATAGTAGCATGTTTTTTCGGCACTATTATTTATTGGGCGGCCCCAATATTTAATATGATGTGCAAAAAATTCAGGCAATGTTTTCTTAGGCAAAATATTGTGCAAATTCTGTTAGCTATTGTTAAAACATATTTAGATTAACTAATTGGATGTGTGACACAGTGGTTTGGTTGGCAGTATGCAGTGTTTGCATAGGTCATGATAATTCATGATTTTTGCAATTACTGAAAATTTACACGCTGTTAAGCTGTCCAGTAGTTGATATAGTCTTGATTGTATCCGACCTCATCTTTTGCCAAATTTCTTTCTATAAACTATATATAACTGGTGCCCTGTCATGTTTCAGAATTATCCATATCAATAATAAAAGGGCCAATGAAGTCTTAGTCCAGATTATTGTTCCTATCCGAGATAGGAACATCACGTCTCACCAGTTACTTCTGTTGAGTATAAGCTTTAAAAATATGTTTGCCAATTAATCTTAAAGTCTTCTGATCAAACTCAAACTCTCAAACTCAAATATGTTTATTTCCATAAAAATGTTTAAATTTTTTGGACACGTCAGAAAGTCATACAAATAAAAAAAATAAAAAGTATCTTTAAATGCATATTAACATAGTTGAGCATTGAAAAAAATGCCTGTTCAGAAAGTAGAGCCTCGTGAGAAGAATCAGGCAAGAAACTCCGGGCCACTCTTTTCTACGTCTTGATTCTATACAATTTAAAAACTTAGTAACTACATTGAATTTTTCATAAGTATATGAGCTGGTGTGTCTATAATGTTATTTTTTTTATAGACTCACGCCTGTATCCCCGAAGGGGTAGGCAGAGGTGTAATATTACACCCACATTTCGCCATGAATT
The DNA here is from genome assembly GCA_944739405.2 of Euclidia mi. Lineage (NCBI taxonomy): Eukaryota > Metazoa > Arthropoda > Insecta > Lepidoptera > Erebidae > Euclidia > Euclidia mi. The sequence goes on from OX123185.2 coordinate 98,781,602, forward strand.
TTTAGGTCCCACGTAATAGGGGGCGAGCCTATTGCCGTACCAGGCACATTACCAGACTCCGAGCCGCTACTGAGAATTTCCTAACGGAAAAACCCAATAACACTTTGCCCGACCCGGGAATCGAACCCAAGACCTCCCAATCCCACGCGCATATTTATGCCGCGAGACCAACGAGGCAGTCTATAATGTTGTTGTCAATTAATAAGGCTTTTTTAATAATAATATAAAAGTACTTACTAGCATAATATATACATAACTCACACGCACATGAAACTTAACACTAATCAAACATAAGTAGCCTGTGGGACCGAGCAAATTAATCCCAAGCATTTTTATCTTCAATATAATCTAGCACTGAATAGTACCCTTTTTGACAAAGTTTACGTTTTATAATCTTTTTGAATTTATTATAACTTAAATTTTGAATATTGCTTGGCACTTTATTGTAAAAGCGCACACATTGGCCTTGAAAAGATTTTTTTTATTTTCTCTAGCCGGGTAGCCGGCACTACTAGCTTACTCTTATTTCTAGTATTCAAATCCGTGTCTTCTTTGTCGAGAAATAATAATAATTGCCCGGTGAATTGCAATCCTGTTAAAATATGGTGCAGTTACATGACACCGTAGCTCCAATCGCTTCCATGTCTGAAATGACATTGATTATTCATCAAGTAACTATTTGACAGTAGGAGCAATCCTGTGGAGCAATCCTATCACGAATCTCGACACATAAACTCAAATATATTCCAGAACACGAACCAGGCTGGAGAGAATGTACCCAATATCATTGAAAATGCTAATATTTCTTTGTAGCCTTATCGTAGACATTTCTTATACCTAGATCTTTGACACTGAAAGATCGTTTTCACATACTGCACGTAGAGCCTCTTTTATTACAACGCAGTGTCTTTTCGCTGCTGATATTAGTTTTATCATGTCACGATGTTGCCTTCTTTGCTTATTAAAGTTTGATCGTCAACTACTGGCAGTATACAAGAATGTATGTATACATTAGTTACAAGCTTTTCTTATGATTTTGCCTGTATGTTAGATACCCGTTTCATAAGGTACGTGTCCCTTGTCAAGGATAAGAAATTACAATGTATAACTTAATACAACCGTATGTTTTTCGTTTTGCTAGATTTATTGGCCAATTCTTAGCTTTATAAATATTAGCTTCTACCTGCGGCTGTTCGCACATAGGCGTAGATTATCAGGAAATATGTTACCTTTTGTCCTGATAACCATCACCTACGACAGGACCTGATAGTTTATACGACAGGAGTCATATAAACTATATTTCTGCAAAGTGTCATGAACAAACATTCATCCATACTCACAAACTTTTGGGTTAATAATATGACAGTGTTAAGATGATAGACAACATCTAGTAACAGAACAAACAATCTCAGTCATCATCATCGGCTTAGCAGAAAATCCGTCAATATTTAAAATTAAAAAATTGGGCAAGTGCGAGTCGGACTCGCGCACGACGGGTTCCGTACCATCCTCTTTAAAAGAAAATCACGTTCGTTGTATGTATACTTAAATACTTTTTAAGTCTCTACCTGTTTATTAAGATCGAGTAACAAATTGCTTAAAAATTACGTTGTTTGTATGGGAGCCCCCCTTTTTTATTTACTTTTTTTAAATTTAATTATTTGTTTGGTAACGTTATATACAACTACATATTCTGTGAAAATTTAAAGCGTCTACCTGTTACAGTTAGTAATTTTGAGCAAAAAATACGAAAGAAAACACGTATTTTGTATCGGAGCCCTCCTTTATTATTTTTTTTTTTTAAATTCAATTATTTATTTTGAAAGGTAATATACAACTACATATTCTGTGAAAATTCAAAGCGTCTACCTGTTACAGTTAGTAATTTTTTGTATGGGACCCCCCTTAATATTTATTATTTTTTATTTTTAGTATTTGTTGTTATAGCGGCAACCAAAATACATAATTTGTGAAAATTTCAGATTTGTAGCTATCACGGTTTATGAGATACAGCCTGGTGACAGACAGACAGATGGACAGACGGACAGACGGACAGACGGACAGACGGACAGACGGACAGATGGACAGACGGACAGACGGACAGACGGACAGACGGACAGACGGACAGACGGACAGACGGACAGACAGACAGACAGACAGCGGAGGCTTAGTAATAGGGTCCCGTTTTTTACCTTTTAGGTACGGAACCCTAAAAAAGGGCACAATCAACATCATCGCTGTCTATTTGGAAAGAAATAGCAATAGCCAAAAATCGCCGACGCAGCAATTGCATCGCCACCGATGACGTCCGTCGCGGCATGAATTCGTCGACGCAGCAAGTCAATATTAATAATGTATAATTAAATATATTTATTCCATTTTCTCGCATCGAATAATACACTTATTTAATTGTAATTTCTTTTATATTTAATTAAATTAATTCTAAGTAACTTTGTTTTTTCTTCGAATTCTCGGCTGCAGTAAACGTACTTCACGCGGCCCACTATGTGTATGTGTACTGTTACAGCAGTTGGCATTGTAAAACGTTTAGTGATTTTTATAAATGACATAGCACCATCCATATTATAACTATTCGTAGAGCCAGAAAGTAAGTACCTATCTATAAGTGTGGCTATTGCAGTCATATGCGAGCACATCAGCGACAACTATCTACACGGAGTTAAAGTAGTCGCCGTGACCGAAATCGGTCTGGAGAGATCATCAGCATAATCTTAGAGCAATCCCGCCTTTTATGTTTACTTAGTTGTTAGGTAATTATCAGTAATTTTTGATATATAACATTATTTTTAAAGACATATCTGACTTTTCGTAGTTATGTGTGTATTAAAAATGTTAATTACCCATCGCTCGCTTAATAATGTGCCCGGTAGATGACAATAGGCTCGCCCCCTATTACATTGCGGCCTAAACATAACTGGCGAAACGTGGATGTGTAATACAACTCTGCCTACCCCTTCGCGGATACGCGGATAAAAGGCGTGAAGTTGTGTTATCTTTCGCGTTGCGAATACCTAAGTCTTGCGTTGCGGTGGACTTGCCAAACACGCAATGAACTGACATGAACTACATCTAGGCCTAAAGCATTGCGGATCACACAAATAATTGTCTTGTGTAGGGATCAACCTCTGCAACACTCGGCGCAGTGCCAATAAGCGAGCCGACTGCTTAAAACACAACGTCATACGAGTATTGTCAAGGAGCTAGATCAATTATTTCGGTGTATCTCTTTTCCTCAATAAATTCAGTATGTGCCGTGGAGATACAAACAAGAACTACACTCTGAACTATTATTAGTTTATCACACAAAGTGTTATCTTAAATATTAAAGGAAGCCAACCTCGCGCAGGTAATTTACTCACTACGCCAAATTAAAGCCACAATGAAGATTGTCCGCCTCCTAGCGTTTTCCCAGTTGCAACCCGGGGTCCGCTTACCAGACTGACCGGATGTCACTTAATATATTTGCTGTTCCACAGAGCGACTGCCTGTCTGACTTTCGCCACTGAAGGGATAGCGATATTCCATGGTTTTGACTAGTGTAAGTTAATTCAGAGGTACTGACGAATGCGATGGCATAGAAGGGCAAGTGTCAATACGCAAATAACTAGGAAAAGTAAGTGGTGCGCGCCGTGGATTCGAACTCGATACCCCCTTCTGGGCTGGCTATCGCTGACTTTAGAAACATACAAATAACGAACACAAAAATAAGGATAGCTATTATAGAAATAATAAGACATAATTTCAATCCAATTCAGCATTATTTGTTTTTAATATGAAATACATTAAATTCTAGTACCTATAAGAAACTATAAAAGAAATCAAAGGACAGAGATATTTCTTTTATCTTCGAGATCTATTAATGGTACGCTGTTATTGCTCTACTATGAAATAGGCTTCATCTAAGAATATTGACGTTGCGTGTTCGTACAAAGTAAAATCATAACAAGACTTACGTTCAGTATGTAGGAACAACGTGATATTTTTACAAAATTATATTTTATTTTTATCTTTTTTAGAACACAAATTCTGCACTATAATATTTGTTATGTTTTGCATTACAAACAACGGAATTGATGGACATTTACGTAGCTACCTCTTTCAAATCGGACGAGAGTGGTTATGTGGCAAATCTAATATTCTGTAAAATCTGATTAGACTAGTAAGCGAACTCTGGGCTCGAAGGCGTGAGTATTCGTTGAACCGGAATATCGCTAGCGTTATTCATCCTAGGATGATGACTGTAAGATCCATGTAATCATCTAACCCATGCTTACTCATCGTTTTAACTCAACGAATATCGACTTTCAGTTGCGACGCAAACAATGAAGAAATTCTAGAGTTGGAAAGAGCGAAGGTGTTATCTCGGTTTTCTTTAGTAATTAAATATAGGTTGATCTTTTTGTGAATGATTGCCCTTTATTAGTTAGAAATAATAAGAGTCGTAGTGCCTGATAAAACAAGTATAGCAATCGTTCCAAGTACAGAATATCGACCGTTTATTCGGTTTATAGGTATTAAATATTAACAAGTAGTCATGTTAAGGATTTTGCTCAGCTACATTGTTAGTTAGAATTTGTGACCAAAACATAATTATCAGTTACAGTGGAAGTTGGCCAATAGCGTCTAGCAGCCAAATTTTTCACAAGAAGCTCGTATAGTACCTACCTAGATATATATTTATCGTATTAAAATAGCAAATTTGCAAAAGCAGCATAAATTTTTACAAAAAAATATTAATTATTGATTTTTACGAGCTACAAGTATGCATACCACATTTTTGTTTTCTTTGTAAATATACTAACTCAATTTTATCTCATCCTCGCAGTACTAATATGCTTAAACACAACTCCAGCATTTCGTTTTGCTCTTCTCAAAGTCACTTACAACAATGTTGTAGCAACTAAGACTAAACACAGTTCCCGAGACCCTTGCCACTTTGATTACACTCATAAAACAGAAATAACACAACAAGCCAAACCAACTTGAAATAAATTGCATAGAGAAACTTTTTGATTTAAAAGCTTTCGCACTACTGCAGTCAGACGTCTAATAGGAAAAGTTGCTAGATTATTGCCATCCAATATCTCAAGTTTATGTGGCAAGTTTACCACGGTGAAGCTACAGGTATGCCGTTATGCGTTATGTCATCACGCAGCGTATGTGTCGGTAATATTTCTATTAGCAGTCTTGTGGCAAGTGTAAGGAATGACGATAGTAAAACTTGCGTTGTGATATTCGCTGCAAGTTTTCTCTTGTAATTGTGTGAGGTTCTATTTCATCTTGGATTTTTTCTTTTTAGAGGCAATTATTTCATGAAAGGAAAATAGAATAGCCAGCATCAATACTTATGTTTAGAATAATTAAAATTCTCATAAATTTTATTCCATACAAGTATCAAACTCTTTGTAGACTTCTGTGTCTCAAGTACGGCACTGTTCATCCATATTCCTCTTCGTCAAGACACTTTTACTCAGGAACTCACGTTATCGACTTCAAATTGCTATAAAAATGTATTCCCCGGTCCATAAACTCTAAAAAAAATTTCAAAACAAAATTATATAATTAATATATTTTTTAATAGAAACGTCTGTATCCCAGTAGGCAGAGGCGTAATATTACACCCACATTTCGCCATTAATACAGGGGGCGAGCTTATTACCGTTACCGGGCACATCACCAGACTCAGAAACAATTTTGCCCGACCCGGGAATCAAACCTGGGACCGCCGATCAGCAGTCGCATACGCTATCCATTGGACCACGGAGGCAGTCATAATTAATAACTTATGGGTTATTATCCGTTGGCCAAAAGAAAAGGAAATATCCGAAACTAATTTATTGCTACAGTTATCGCATTAAAAGTATGACATAAATATGTAATATACATTTGCTATTACAGAACTTATATTCGTAGTTAAAGAATTGGCCCTGACCGATATCGATGTATGAGCGAAATATAACAGGGAAGGACAAGTAGAATTTATAAAAAATTGTTGGGAGGGAACGACACGTACTTATACGGTATTTTTTATGCGATGGAAACTAGGTACCGCTCACTCGCCGACCTAAGCTGGTTGCGAGCTTGAAATGAACGGGAGGGTAGTGCTAAATCGCCAGACATCTCTTCGAGTTAACTCAAACACACTACAACCATTAGGGTGTCCTACGAAGGCCCATTGAGACGAAGAATCTGTTGATAGTATACATTTGCGACTTCGTTGGCAACTGTCGACACTTATGGACAGTACATTCTACATATTTTTGTACGTTAAGATGTACGACAGTTCCACTGGAGAGGCCTATATCTAAGAGTGGACTATGGCAGGCTGATGATAATGATGATGATATGATAACGATTACGTAATATTTTTCGATAAGAATTTATACGTAAATAATAAAATTATACGGCCATGCGTAACATGTTTGATACGAAAAGACGTAGCAACCTAAGAGGATCACATTAGAATTACTATACACACTGATACACACCCTGTTTACAAGTACATGCCCATTGTAACCTACAATACCTAAAGCTTAACCGCTCTGATACATGCACCACTTAACTATAAATTCAGACGTCTATGCGTCCAATCTAGCCCGTAGAATAGCCGTGTGGCTCGCGCCGAATCCTTGTCGGATAAATTGCCACATCAATGCCAGCCCCGTATACGCTCCGGTCTCGGGGGCACTGGAGGCGATGACCAATGGTAATAAAGAGGACACGGGCAATACTAGTCTATCGGAATGGATTTTGGCAAATAATTGAGCATACGGACAGCCTATGGTAAGTATGATTTGCAAATGATTGGTGAATACATCGTGGTTGGGGTAAATATCTAAGAATGCTCGCCAGTATTATTGCCCCATCTCTTTTTGTTTGACGCAAACGGAGATATTGGAAGGCAGTAGGCAGAGTAGTAGGACAACACCGAACGTCATAGTAATTAAACGGTGAACCAAATTCCATATACCTAAGGGAAGTCATGTAATAAGGTTTAGTAATGACAACAACCTTGTATGCCAAATAAGGCTCGTAGAAAGACATCGTGTATATGAAATAAGAAAGAAAAGTTCAATTTAGAACGCATTCTTGGGGAAATTATCGGTTAATCAAACACACATCAAAATCAAAAACAATACTAAAAATAATTTTAGTATACCTTCTTCTTATATTGTCTTATGAGTGTGTGGCCAACGCTAGTGTCGGCGTCTATAGACTGCCTGAAGGCTGCCGACATGACATAACGATTCATATCCCACGATGAGAAAACTTATATGCCTGTTTGTCGAACTCTTGAAGCGTGTAAGGAATAATTATATTTATAACATAATTATTGGTGGGACGGTATCTACAATGTAACCAATTCCACAAGCCTTCAGAAAAACAAAGCAGTAATTTAAAGTTACCAAACTGCGGGCTAATAAATTGTGTTTAATAAATTAATTTATAACCGAATCGGAAGCCTCGTTTATCAACTGTAAGGAAGTTAATCGCGAACGCCATCTTTACCGAGATATTCACGTCGCGGACTCGACGACTGGAAGAGGCTTCTTTACATCATCGCGAGATTGAGGTGATGTGACGGTGGCGATACGGTAGGGAACTGTGTTCATAAAGTTGAGCCTGTTATGTCGCAATACATGTGTTATGTAGATCCAAAATGTCTTAGTCATTAATTATTTTGTCATTTTTAAAAAGCATCTCTGGTCGGTCTCGACTGACCGTTACTATCTGCCAGAAGCGTCTACTGATATATGTACATAATTATTATATTATATTAATTTGCCTATCGAACATCTAATGATTATTCGTTGAGTACCATTGTAATAAGGAGTAAAAGGACAACGAACATAACTTACCTGGTCAACTGCAAATAGAACAACCGCAATCCCTACTAATATTATAAATTCGAAAGTGTGTATGTTTGTATGTATGTATGTTCTGTTTTCACGCTAAATCGGCTGAACCGATTTTGTTGAATTAATATAAAGATATATTGGACCACGGAGACGGACATAGGCTACCATAAGTTGCAAAAATTAAAGGGAACTGGATGGGGTAGGCAGAGGTGTAATATAACACCCACGTTTCGCCATGATATTTTAGGTCCCACGTAATAGGGGACGAGTTTATTGCCGTTACCGGGCACATCACCAGACTCCGTGCTGCTACTGAGGATTCGGAACAACCCAGTAACACTTTTGCTCAACCCAGTAATCGAACCCGGGACCTCCGATCAGCTGTCGCATACGCTATCCACTGGACCACAGAGGCACTCCAGCACATATTTTTTGATTTAACTTGGTAATTTCGGTAATTTTTTTCTAAGTGCAGCCCTGCAGTCCCTTGAAGGAACCATACATGGAAAATTTCAACTTCTCGTACCCAGCAGCTCAGTCAGTTAGTCACTCAGTCTTATCTACAGAATTTCTAGCTTAAACCAGTGTCAGGATATTTGAGATATTAGTAAAAGACCTCAGTAACGGCCAGAATTGAGAACTGAACATCGACTCTAAATCCAAGGCAAGAGGTAAAAGATCTCTTACAACTAATATGTCCATAACTTCGAAAAATAG